>CM060251.1:18728229-19328229 GCA_030684275.1 Acipenser oxyrinchus oxyrinchus
CAGTGAGGCCCCAAAATCCCAAAAGAGCCTCAGCTAATGTTAGGACCAAATGTAGCTGTAGATGCAGTCTTTCCCCAATGCGCCTGTCTAGAGCTAAATCTAATCAATCACACAACTTTCATACAACAGGGGATCAACAAAACATTAGAAGCAAGTGAAGCTCCACCATGGTTAGTTAAGATGGCACCGATTCAAAACAAAAAGTCTGAAAGAACTTGAGTAAACAAATAAATAAACCAATAGATGAATATTCCAATAAAGTAATTAATAAATAAAAGGTAGCCTTCTTTCTTTCCAATAGCCATAACAGTATGTTACTTTAAGGACTTGTTTACGTCTGTGCAATGCATCTCTCCAAGTAATTCTTTTCAACCAACACTGTTAGGCTAATGAGACCTGTGATTCTAAATCCACCCTCAACGAACAAATGCTTCGGGCATGGTCAAGTGCATGTGGCAAAAACAGTACGCAGACCGGCTCCCTGCCATTTCCTGTTCCACACTGAAGCAACATATTCTGGGAAAATAAAAATAATCATAGGGGATATCTGTTAATAATGTTATTGTTACTGTAACAGAAATAACATTAGTTTACATTGCTTCTCTTTTTTTCAGTGGTTAGGATAAAGGGATATAAACCTATTACAGGCACTTTTTACTTTAATTCATCAACATTAGCTTATAATTATAACTGTAATGACTTTAAATAATAATAATAATAATAATAATAATAATAATAATAATAATACAGTATTAAAGAGTTTCTGTATAGGAGGACAACCTGTCTCAAATGACATCTTTTAGATGGTCACTTGAGTTGATGCTAAAAGCTGGTTTGACTATAAAGAATCCATTTTAAATCAATCAGCATTGATTCTAAAACAAAGACATGTTATGAATGCAAAAACAGGATTCATTTGGGTCAAGTTCTTTGGTGTCAAGTCAAAAAAATACATTCATTGCAAGATTAAGCAGTTAACTCCAATTATCAAGTCCACTTGAAATTGTTAAGAAGCCACCACCTTACCCAGTTTGAATCGAAGCACTGCGATTGGTCCCTTGTCAAACCTGAGAAACAGCAGGTCGTGAACATCCAGGCTGTCGCTGCTGTGAGGGAAGGCCCGGGCGGCCGCCCACTGTGCCTGAACCAGGCTGCTGGAGACATCAAAGTGTTTGCCAAACTGCAGGGACGTTTTGGGTGTGAGATCTTCTGCCAGGAGCTGCAGCTTCATGGGCGAGAGGGCAGTGTCGAAACACTGGAGCTCGCCTTGGCTGCTTCCAACCACCAACATGCCCCCGTCAGGATGCCACTCGATCAGAGAGGGCAGTACCTCCGCCTGGGCTAGCAGGGTTACCCGCCGATGAGCATCGTAGAGAACCAGAGAAGAGTCTTGGCAGCCCAGGACCAGCTTGCTTTCTGCTGTGTCCCGGCTGCAGGTGATAGCCCTGGACCTCAGTGGGATGCTGGTGATAGCCACGTGTTGAATTCTGTTGCGGGTACACTCGTATATGCAGCTGTCTGCCATCAACTCCTTGTCTGCGTTGATGGAGTGCTCAACTGTGTTGACCTGATAAGGTTGGTTAATGCTGAACGTGGCATCAAGCGGATCCCATTCTGTACGAATGCAGTTTAATACCTTGAAAAAAACAAAACAAGGTATGGGCCTGGATCTTAGCGACTCATCGACTTCAGGATGTTATTTTTAACAAAAAATACTTCAGATAATGTGGAATTACTAAGCACTGTAACTTTTATTTACAGCATGTGATATATTACACTAAAGACAGCTAATACACCATGAATTCAAATAAATGCTCACAATCTAGTGAAGTACTGCCCTGTTTACTGGTTTCAATGACTGGCCAACTACTTATCTATTTTTTTTTTTAATTATTAACCCAGATTGTCCAACTGAGATCCAAGCCCTTGTTCACAGCAGGGCCCTGCTTTGACTGAATTTTCCACTTGAGAAGATCGAGGCACAGGCAGGTCAAGTGGTTTGGTCGGGGTCACGGAGTGAGTCAGAGGCTGAGCTGGGATTGGTACCCAGGGTCTCTGTGCTCTTAGTGATTGCTCAAACCCACTAGCAATATCATAACATTTTCTCTACCCTGCCGTTATGTCTAAGGCAGGCAACTAGAACTGAAGAACTGAAGAGCAGCACCTGAACAGCTAAAAGCCCCATAACCAATTATCACAGAATTAAAAAACCCTATCTGTGTAATAGCAATAAGAACCACTCGCAGTGGTTGTAAACATCATAAAAGAGTAAGGGGCCAGTAAAATAAAAAAAATAATTTAATTTGAATGAAATTACACTAGAAAGTTACATTAGTATCCCTACTGCTTCGGGGACATTTTTGGGTGGAAAATACTCTTCCAGTTTGAATAAGAGAGGGCAGTTCAGATAATGGGAGTTCTACTATACCTCAATGTATTACACACATTAGCAAAATGAATCCTATTGGTTAAGAAAATATCCTTCATGTATAATAGATACACACTACTGCATGTATCGGTCAGGATAAAAATCTTCATTTTTTGGCAGCATTTTGGAAACCATGTTGTATCGGGTATAATCCTAAATATCAGATATTGATTTTAGGCATTCTCGTGCTATCGCTAAGTAGTAACAAACTTCAGACTAAATCCCAGGACAGACAGGTGCGGCGCGGCACGGGAGGCATTTTGCCGCGTGTATCGCTGCCATTGCTTTCATATGGTGTTGGACAGACAGGCGTGGGGCGATACCGCTAGTCCCACGGTGACGCTAAGCGGTGCCTCTCAAATCGAATCCAGAGTAGTTTTTTTTCTGGATGCCGCGCGGTACAGAAGTTGGATTAACCAATCACAGCCAAGTGGTGACAACACATGCTTGGCAGGAAAAATCATGAATGAAACTATTGTCTACTGAGGTGTCCAAGCACCCTGAAGTGTTTGATCCCTCCCATATTTCATACAAGGACAGGCAGGTCAGTATATTATACATCGCCCCTGATAAGCATCCTTCCTGTAGCCAATTTCATATTGTTATCACTTTTTGTCTTTTTTATTATTTCTGTAGTAATGACAGAAAAACAACTTTGATAAACAAACCAGTGTTTTTATTTAGTAGATTATATGGGGGGCATTACAGCTATGACCAAAAGTTTTGCATCACACCCTATAGAATTAATAATGTTACATTAACATATTGAATTACTTAGCGCTTTGTAGTTTTCCAAAAATTGAAAAATGTGACATTTCGAAATCTAACTTGAAATACTGTACTGCTATTGTAGCTTCCGGTAGACTTTTGCGATATCATTTTATAGTTTCTTTGATTGCATGATGTTAAATAAAATATCAAAATTATGTTCATATAGTTTATTTTTATTTTTATTATTATGTCTGCAGCCTAACATTCTAGGTGATGCAAAACATTTAGCCATATATGCAAATTATGTTTGAGTACATTGCCTAGGGTGTGGTACCGACAACTACTGTACTGTACCATTCAATTTTTCTACAATATTGTAAGAAAAGTCAGTCGCGTAGTGCATACCGCTCCTGTGTGCCCGGGTGCGGACTAGCAGTATTGCACGGTGAAAATGCCCAGCGGTGCCGCGCCACGTCTGTCTGTCCCAGGCTTTACACTTTGGTACCTTGATTACCACAAAACAACTGAAGCATTTCTATTGTTAGTCATAATTAGTACTGTACAGCAGACACAAAACTTTACTTCAAACAAAGTGCTTTTGTCTGATACCTAACTAAACCGACTGATGGGATCCATTTGGAAACAAGCATTTTCAAATGTAATTAAATAGACACAGGCAAAAAACCTGTGTATTTAAAAAACCTGAGTTATGTGATATATGATAACATTGGATAATGTTATTTATTTATTTATTTTTAGATTATTAAGTTTGGGAAACCACAAAATCATTAAAAATGTTAAATGCCGGAATAATTAGGATTTTTTTTTTTAATTTGCAGTGGTACTGCTTATCAGTATGGGGTAGGGATAAAGACCACATAGGGAACCAAATAACGGTTTCAAATGCTAGAGTCTAAGTAGAAAATTGGCTTAGCATGCAGATAGAAAACATAACAAAAGAAACATATATACAAGCTCGAAGTGATTGAAGTCCTTGTCTTTCTGATGAGAAAAATGTTTGATTTACTCCATGGTTCTTACATAAACTGCTAGCTTAATTTCACACTGCGGATCTGAAAATGACAACAAACACTTTAATTAGAAATTATGCAAGGAAGGACTTTAATGTTCTTTAAGTGTAAAAAAAATAGGTGAAGGCCTAAGATAAACCCCTTGCATACTCCAAAACGGCCTAAATATACTGCATCATTTTTCATTTATTTTCATAACTCGCATATAAAATTGCTCAAGCTATTTCCACTTTGGAAGATATTTTGCATTTATTTATGAGCTACTATGCTTTGCTTGTAGGCTGCAGCAGTAATTGTGATAGTTTGTACCGTATTCTACATCAGATTATTTATTAATGCAAATGTCTAAAGGGGCAGTGGAGTACCAGTTCTCGTTGAGGACTGGGGACAGCAGAGCATTCAAAATCTCTGAAATTTGTTTTGCCGGTTTTGACACTCCATAAGGTTAATACTTACAACGGAGTAAGTGTTAGTAATAAACCCCTACTCTAATATATCTAAAAGAGCCTGAAACAGTTTATTTTTAATCTATTGTTAATGTGTACTACAAATCATAGGTTGGTTATCCACCTATTGATAACTAGCAAATCAAAGATAATATAGTGTAGTGTATATAGTATAGCATGTATGTCTGTTCATTCAGTATATGGCTGTAATTTCATGTCACCAGAACCCCTTGATGGAACTGTAGGCTTATTATATAGTTGGGCATACATTATTCTTTTAAATAATCAGTAACTGGTATTCATGTACATATTATTAGTATTATTATTATTAGTAGTAGTAGTAGTAGTAGTAGTCGTCATCGTAGTAGTCGTAGTAGTAGTAGTATTTGGTTTCAAGTCTGTTATTCTTATGTTTAGGTCTCAGCTTCAATGAAAACAATGGGTCTTGGCAATGGAGTTCAGAGCTGCAGTGAAATCTATCCTACTATTTAAACTAAATCTATTCAAAACAGAATTGACAATTAACATTTAAGAGTTTCTTTCATGTGGAGTAGTGGTTAGGGCTCTGGACTCTTGACCGGAGGGTCGTGGGTTCAATCCCCAGTAGGGGACACTGCTGCTGTACCCTTGAGCAAGGTACTTTACCTAGATTGCTCCAGTAAAAACCCAACTGTATAAATGGATAATTGGGTAACTGTATGTAAAAAATAATGTGATATCTTGTAACAATTGTAAGTCGCCCTGGATAAGGGCGTCTGCTAAGAAATAAATAATAATAAATAATAAATGTATACAAATACCTCACCAGCATCTATTCCTGTTAGGGGAATGAACACCTTCAAAACCACTCTATTATTTAACATGTTATGCCCTATTTATTAAATAAACCTTCAGTATGACATGATCCATCCTAAAAACTGCAATGCAATCCAATAATTTACCTGAAGGCTACCATTTGCACATCCTAACAACACCAGGTTAGCTCGGTCTCTCTCACTGGAAATGGGAGACCAAGGCCAGGCATCCTCATTAATTGTTGGCCACCAGCAAATCGCTATGTCCTGCAAGCAGTTTACCGCCAATCGACGGTCCACCTTCCGTCCTGCAGGTCCAGGTAAATCCACATAGGAGATCTAACACATGAAAAATACAGCACACTTTAACCTGACAAATACACTGTCTCAAGCAATGTTATGCAATTTCACGTTCCAGTCCAGTCACTTAAGAATCAGTGTGAGACGCACTGTGAATCCCAGGATGTATTTCAGCCATGAATGGCCTTCATGTACATAATATCAGAAGTAAGTACAACAAAAAAATAAGTAAAATAAATATGATACAGTACACACACATAATACGAAGTGAATATTAATACAAATTACTTCTGGCCATAGCTATACATCATGGTTAAAAGTACTTCTTTTTTATGGTGCTGTTGTTTAACTTTGAATTAGAGTTCCTCTTGTTATTCACGTTGTGGGTTAAGAGTTTAAACTCCTGCTATCTGGTACATAACATGAGGTACCAGATGTGAATTGCATACTGTCTTAACCTGCAGTGTGGATCCTGAAAAATCTGCAAATCCTTAATAAATAATATAACACAAAAATAAGATTTTAATGAAAGCTTTGGTAATGACTCCTTTATAGAAACATTTTCTCAATGTCAGACAAGAGAAAAACATGAGACATTCATATAACATCTCAAGGTGCTGTACATAGCAGGTATTGTGAATACCTCCTACAATTATTGCCTCTCCTTAAATGTATAGTATCCATCTCTTCTTTCCTTAAAGAAGTCAACAGCTCTATTAGGGAGTTATCCGGATTATTATTTAAGCAATATCGCTTTGAGTTCCAGTGGTTTGAAAACATGAGTAGTGGACCATTTGGATAACACATACAGCGAGAGAGAGAGAGAGAGAGAGAGAGAGAGAGAGAGAGAGAGAGAGAGAGAGAGAGAGAGAGAGAGAGAACCCATATATATGGATTGCACTGCATTCCTTCTCAAGGAATTAATGGTGGGTTGATAGCAAAAAAAAAAAAAATGCCATCTTGCCTATGCTGGTCAGCAATAATCAAACCACTTTCTGGGGATTAGGCGCACAGCTTAGCCTACTGGACCAAACACTAGCAAAGGGCAGGGGGTCCTCTTATCAGGGAAATGCTTCTGGAGCCAGTCTCACTCCAGGACAGATTGCTTTCATATTCCCGTCTGCGTGGCAACAAAGGATGTCGGTAATGCGATAATGCCAGAGTGCAAAGGGTGTTAAGGACCCGATGCATTTATGTATTGTATTTAGTAAATAATCAGGCTCATCCAAATTGTGATCTCACCACTCAGCCGAGGCCATTAAAACAGGGTTAATGCTTTAAAAAATTATTTGCCGAATTTATGTGGCCAAATAAATAGCTTTTTTTTTCCTATTTGCACAGCCACAGTATTGTTGACCTCCCAGCGTTCCGAATGAACATCAAAGGTAAATGAAGTCCAAGCAATTATGTGGTTGTTGGCACATCCGAAGTTCATTTAGAGTAGTCATCTTACAAATTAAATGCAAGTAAAACACAAAGCGTTATGTACAATGCAACAATGAAAAAAAACTCCCACAAAACAAATATGTTTAAAACAGCATTTTAAACCCAGCAGAGAAATTACAATGATGTACTTTAAACACAGCTCTACCAAACACACTAACGATAGATGGTCTATAGGGCAAAATAAACTGTCATTATTTTTCTCTGCAGACAAAAACAGTACAGTATGATATGACCCAATTTTAAAAGTATGTGCACTACAGTATTGTATCAATTAAATTACCTAATATTAATTTATTGTATCAACACCTATAACTGGGATCTAACCAATACAGTTGAGAAATGCGCTTTACACATTTAATTATAATTATATAGTCACCCATGTTACAATAACATCTATATCTGTACTTTTATGCAATTATATGTGAATTCCATATTATGTACTCTTAAGGTGTCAAACAAAATAGCCCTTAATATGATACATCTAAAAGCTTGTTTAAAAAATGCATTTGTTTTTTAACAGACAACATTTTTAATGGGATCACTAAGCATGCTGAATATGTGTCATGTTATATCAGACATTGAATCAATGGAATGGTACCTTGAGATCTGAAATTGAAAGCTTTTCCACCCTCTTGCTGATGTTTGGGGAGCTTTGTTTCCTTGTGAACTGGATGTAGCAAACCTTGTTTTTCTCCAGGAAAGTCAAGATAATGAAACTGTCTGTGAGTACAGCTGCAGGAAAGAAAGAAGCATCACATCAAAATATGGATCTGTTTAATACAACTTGACATAGCATTTAGACATTTACAATGCACCTTTTATATAGGTTGCAGGTTTTGTGGTTGTTTTTTTTACCAACACAAGGCAACCTGAATGGTATTAAGGACCCAAAAATATTGACACCCTCCTATCTTTCCAATGCAAAATGCTCCAATTCACATTTATATTATTAAGAATTAGGACTGTGTTTATCTATGTCTTATATCAGAAAATTCTTCTAAACAGTTTTCAATAACGCCAATAAGAACTATTATTTTAAACATCTACAGTTATAAAGCGAAATATGAATGTAAGAAAGTTTTCCAAAAATACTCATTCCTTTCAATAAATGTGGGCATCGCGATACACATGTAATAACACAGAAGGGGTGAGGTTGTACTCAGCTGTGTTGTGAGACATGAGGTGCAGTCAAGTGGGTTGTCTCGGTATTTAGAAATACTAAAAGAAACTAATAGATTAAATGACAAATGCTTTGACTAGAAATATTTTTCGTCTCAGTATCAAACACCTTCGAGTGTGGTATTGTGCTTAAGATTTCAATCCTTTCCCAGTGTGATGAGGCAAATAAGATCATAAAAGGGGGGCAAAATCATATGATACGTGTTAAATAAATGAAACAATTAATAAAAAAGATCATTCATTAACAGTGAAATGACTCAGTTCTATTGACTTTGATGTTAATCCATATGGTTTTAATTACACAATATATGTAAATATTACCACATTGGTAACGAAAACATTGCCTTGCTTCATAGCTCATTATCTAAGTATGCTCTAGGGACCCAATGTCACCTGCTCCTCCTAAGTAGAGCTACCATACTTAAGCTGTCTCTTCCTCTCCTGTAACTATAATAGCTGCAAGCACAAGGAAGTAATTAATGTCTTTTATCACCTGTGTCCAGCAATGAGTCATTAGACTCTCTCCCAAAATTACATAATGAAAAGGCTACTCATTTTTTAAATCTTTTGTTTGAAGCATTAAGTTCAATTAGGATTAAAAAAAAAAGAAGTATCGAAGGAATGAATGCAAAAGTAACATATCCCTGCCGTGGTTAAAACCGATAGCAAGCCATTCCAGACCTGTGGAATACATCCAGGCATCATAAATGAACAAACTGTATATTAATCATAACTCTCAGTGTAAAAGTGGGCCACACAATAAGCAGCCACTACAAGGATGTTAGTGTGAAAACATATATAGTAAAACAATAAAAACCTAGTATCATTTTGACGTTTTGTCTTTCTCAGTGTCTTCAATGGTGAAATTAGTTTTCCATCAAAAGGGTGAAGGCGACAAAAATACAGACAAGGTAGTTTACTGCAAACGTTCGCTAAAACATCAGGTTAGCAACGTCTATGTAGCCACAAACTGAAAGACTTCTATTTAAAGTCTACATATCTAAAAAAAAACATCACATGATTTTTTTTTTAAATATGCGTGCTTAAGCTCCCAGATCTACTTTATTATTCTGTATTTTCGTCCACTGACAGAATTGCTTTCATGGGCAAAAGTCTTGCCTTCGCAGTCACAGTAAATCTAACTTAAGTAGTCCCCAGTCTTGCACAGCAGTCAATAGCGACAGGATGGCTGATATCCGTAGTTCATAACTCAAGACAGTTGAATACCTCTGAACTGGCAGATTACAGATTCACTCTGAGAATGATTTATTTTGGATAATGCTATTAACACATAATTGTGCTCAACAGTGTGCAAACATTACTGACTTTAATCATACAGATAAACCCAAGCCAAAGTTCAAAAAGCAGTCAATCAAAATTATTTGCATTAAAAATGGATGCGAGAATATGCATTAAACTGGTTAAATTACAATATAAAAGGATGTATCTACTTCAAGTTACTTTATAAAATTAGGTTGCATTTACTTATGAGTTACATATTAATACAGTTCCCACTGAAGTAGATACAACTGCATTTAGTTTCTCCTTGGTACTGGAACAATATCCAAAAAGATTAAAACTGTGCAAATGAATGTGTATAACTGACGGCTGTGAAAACACTTGTTTCAGATAATTGCTTTCCTTTGGTTTTTGAACACCATGTTGATATGTCTAATTGTTTTAATGTGCGGGTCTGCGTTTTGAATGATGATGTGTTGTGTGTATTGTTGTGGTTTTATCTTTGTCTAAAAATCAGATAAAGGTAAACAAATACATTTAAAATAATTCAAAATTAATATATAGAATTTATTTTTGCACAACGAGTACATGAATTGAGAACTAATCTTTTTTTTTTCTTTTTACTGAAATGACAAAGAATGCAAAATAATAAGGAATGCAAAAACAAAACTCCAGTTTGTTCCAGGACATAGCAATGCATATTCAAGAGATGCAGTAGGGCACGCATTTTGGGGTTATTTTTTCACAAAATTGAGGGGGCAAATTAGGTTTCTGGAAGTAATCTGGGTTCAATTGGGTTATATTGATAATCCAATGTTTCTTTTCTAGTTTTATTTGAAATACAGCAAATAATAATAATAATAATAATAATAATAATAATAATAATAATAAATCTTTAAAATGAACAACACACAAAAGTACATAATTCAATCACGTCACTCTTTAATTGGACCATTGGAACAGTAGGACAAGGCTTACCAAAGGCAACACTTATCTTTTCCTATGAAAACTACTAAAAATTAATTAGTTTAACCCTAAGAATGGTATTTCATTTTGGAGGATGTATATTTTTCATTATATATATATATATATATTTACACACACACACACACACACACACACACACACACACACACACACACAGCAGACATTAATGTATTAATTAGAGCTGGGTGTCAGAATGGTGAATCTTTTCCAGTGCTCTCTCTATCTTGCTTAACAGCCAGCCTCAGGTGTATTCAGCATTGTTGGACAGATGCGCAGATGAGTCCCGAGGGCACCTGCCTCCATTCTTCCCCAATAATTGCCTTTAGTTCCTCTTTTGTGGTGAATTGACAATTGCAGGCTTTCTTTAAGAGCTGCTCAGAGCCTGCAGTCCTGGAGGGGTTCAGGTGTCAGGTTAGTGGGGAGGAGGAGGAGGAGGAGGAGGAGGAGGAAGAAGAGGGTCAAGCTCAATGGGGATGTACTTTCTCATCACAGCCTGTGTGGTCTAGTCTCCACAAGTGCTGGCAGAATATTTCATCACCTTTTTATTTTAATTAAAATACTGGGGATAAAAAATATAAAAACAATTGCAACTGTGTTCAAAAAGTTGAGCACAGTTGCAACAGGCTGGTAATGTCCCATTAAACGACCGATTCGAGAACAATGCATAAGTAGTGCAAGAAAACAAAAGCTCAGAGAGATGAGGCCAAAGAGATCCAATCAAAGTCTAACAACAGCACCACACGGCATCTTGTTAAGCCAGTGAAAGTGCCCTGTTCATCCAAACCATTTTATAATCAAATGCATTCTGATTCCTTTTGTACAAAACAAAATCACCAATGTGAACTGGGAGCATCACCGGGGGCATAATGTAACAGGAACTGCATCACTGATGGAATAGTTTGGAAACATGAAGCAAAGTGGATATGAGAAAAATATCTATGTTAGATTTTCCCAGAGTAGTTTCCAAAGCATTGAAAAACCAAAGCTTGCATCTCATACCTTTTTTGTGATATTAGCAGCTGAAGTAGTGGTGGAGTTCTTCATTACAGGGTGTGCCAGGGAGGAGCTTGTCGCTGGTTCAGCTGCGCTGCTGCTTTGGTAAACAGGAAGGCTTGCCCAGAGCTGAGCTGCTTGGGAGGTCCTGATTGGCTGTTTAAGAAGGCAGCAGTGGCAACGTTCAAGGCTACTGTACGGCCATTGCTACACAGAAGGGCGCTGAGCGAAAGCTTGCTTTGTTGACATCGAGGAGGAAAGCGTCCGCTCCGCAGGATTAACTACTACGAAACCATTATACTCCAAGACTCGTGGAGGCATGGCCCAGCTGAGGCCATCAGGAAGAGGCTGGAGTCAGCCGGAGGATGTCGGGACTTAACTAGATCAGTTGATTCCAAACAAGTATAGAGAGGTTTTGTAGGGTAGTAGCTTTCAGTGGGACCAGCGCTTGCCTTGTGTGGCAAACTTTTATTTTCAGCTTTCTTTTGTTTTCTTTATTAAATCCGTCGCTAGGATCACAATTGATGGTACCCTAGCGTCAGCCTGTGTTGTTATTAAACCTGTGCGGTGTGCCAACACCCACTTCTCTATGTCCGATTCAGTGACATCCCACATATTATTATTATTTATTTCTTAGCAGATGCCCTTCTCCAGAGCGACTTACAATTGTTACAAAATATCACAGTACAAAGTATCACATTTGTACAAAGTATCAATTAGTAACATCACCCTGTTATGCAGGGATTCCAAGGAAATGGCTGACACAGTAATCTGATTGAAACATTCAGCAGTATTGTAACCTCCATTTCCATACCCTTTATTAGCTTCTGGATCATTAACAGCTCCCCTTATCATTGAAGAGCTTTCCTTTCTTGCACAAAAAAAACTACCTGTAGTTGAACTCCAAAAAGCTCTGGGACCACTGTTTGTGTCTGTGGAGCCAGAGATAAAAAGTTTTGAGAAATGATCTCATATCCTTCCAGAACTTTAAACACCTTGCAGACTAGGTCTGTTGTTTCAGTGGTTGTCCATGTTGGCCATACAACCTTCAACAGTGTTATGGTGGGTGGACCTGTTGAGCCTTTTGAGGTCAGATGTTTTTGTGTGCTTTTAATTCCTTTACCCTTTGTCTAGATCCTCTTGTTCTTCTCCTTTACAAATCATAGGGTTGAATTTATCTTTTCATGACGTCTCCATTTGTTGGTGTTTGTTTTGTGTGTCCCCCGTCCCTGTTTCCTCAAGGCTGGATTTGTTGGTTCTGGGCTGTGTCCTCTCAATATTATCAATGGACGGCTGTTCGGTTCAATTCACAGTCAAAAGCATGTGCAAACCTCTTTCATATGCCACTCCAATTTATGTGTGGTCTTTTCTTTGGGAAAAGGTATGGCTTCCTTTCTGCTCCGACATGCAAGTAACTGCATTCTTGCCTACTTGAGAACATCCCAAGTCAAAATTCTAAAAGATTACTTTCATTTGTGTACCCCAACTAGATTCAAAACATACAGAAAACCCTTTAATTTTATGCTCCCTTTCCAACTTCCTTTTGCAACAGGTTAAGAGAAAGGGCCCCTTTGAGTGCTGCAGCACGGCACTGCTGGTAGGCTCTCTCTCATACTGTGAAATTATTTATTGATCAGTCACTTATTCGATTAAAGTTACATTAAAGTTACTTTTGCATGAAACAAACATTAATATAGTAGCTGAGCAGAACTGATTTCAGATATTGAAAACCTAATTACTTTTACTGACATAAAATCCTTTAAAGCTCCATACACAACATTATTTCTAGTTTACAATGCTATACCTGGCCTGTCCATGTACTGTTGATCTGACCTTACCTTACGCACACCTCATTAAAACACGGATGGCCCTTGTCTCCCATTGCGTGAGTCTTTACAAAAAGTAGAGGAACTAAAAAGAAGAAAAACCCTAAAACTCTGTAAGTAGAGTCTCAAGGGCTGAAACTAAGGCACCACATGCAATTATTAGGTGCATCTGTGAATCTCTTGTGTCTGTAATTAGTCCACCTGTTGGCATAGTGTATTTAGTGCCTTAGTAGTAATTCTATTTGCACATGTGTGCAATTACCATCACTGATGGTGTCGCCGATGAGCTTCCCCACCAGGGTCCTGTCAATCGTCACCTTCTCCAGCTGTGGCCCTGAAAGGCTCAGATACACCAGCACACCTGAACCAAGAATTAGCTGAAAATGAAGAAATCAAAAGTTGCAAAAAATAAAAAATAAAGTAAGTTATGGTTTCCATGATATATTTTCTCCTGCATAGCAATCAATCAATCAATCAATCAATCAATCAATCAATCAAATCAATAAACAGATAAATGCAGCACAGAAAATGATTAGGCACCAGAAACAGTTGTTTTAAGTAAAAATAAAAAAAACAAAAAAACCAGGGAAATAGATTTTCAACACAAAAGAAAGGATACCAATACTAATGGCCTGGTATATGGTACAGTTTAAGGGACATGTAATATGAACATGAATAAAGGAAAAGGAAAATATGAAACAGGTGTAGTAGTTCAAATTAAATAAGTCATGCCTCATCACTGAAGCACTGTAGAAAATAAGGCCCATTATTGCTAATGCTAATAAGAGGTATAATCTTAGTCACCTCTTTTAAGGACTAAAGAAGTGCAATCTAGAGATGAAACCCTCGCAATGAAAACTAAAACTAACAAATTGAATAATTTAGGTCTACATAGCTAAAACAAAGCAGCCTGTTCAGTAAGCAATTCAGACTGTACTAAAATAAACTGTTCAGGTAGTAAAAAAAAAAAAAGCAAATGAATGGCATACTGAATAAATTGAATGGCTGATATGGTATATCTGAGTTAAATTTAAGTCTTTATTGAATACATTTAGTAGTAGCAATCTAAAAATCCTACAAAAATGAAAGACACATTGCAAGAATACCCTTTTCATCTTAACCACAATTACGTCTGCTATGCAATATCTGCGGTGTAAACTGGTAAATCCCTCTGCATTGGGAATTCTTGTTTAAGAAGTTTGCACATTATATTAATGAACAAAGGATTTTCTTAAAAGGTAAGACAAGCTTTGGCAAACACATTTACTGTCGTCTGTATTGACGATGACGTTCGCAAACTGCGAAGCTGAATTAATTCCTAAAGAATACATGATTTTATATCACTCATGTGGAGTTGATTTTATGTTATGTCATGAAAAGTTTGGGATCCTTTTAAAATGTAAATAAATGATGGTATAAATAAGCTATGTCATGAAAAACCATGACATACAGCAATTCAAATAAAATAGAATAAATAACTAGATAAAAGTAACAAATGCAATAGTTTTAAATGTATTTATTAATTAGTGACTAGTAAGCCTATACATCACTAGTCAGTAAAAACAGTGGCACTGGTCGTTGTAAATCCCCATCAGGCTCCGCTGCTTAGTACTGACACAACAACCGTCTTCAGTGCAGTGATGTTATAAGCCGCATTACAATAAAAGTACTGTTTATTTTAATATAGTCGTTCAAGGCTCGTTTGTTATCGCTGCATCTGCCTATGACATAAATACAGTATGTCATGCCATTTATTGTTCATGTTTCATTGGCAGATACATTGACAAGTAATAGTTCAAAATGAAGAATCAAGAAATATGTATTATAGTGTTTGCCTGTACTGACTAAGTATATCGTTATAAGTAATAGTTCAAAATGAAGAATCAAGAAATATGTATTATAGTGTTTGCCTGTACTGACTAAGTATATCGTTATATATATATATATATATATATATATATATATATATATATATATATATATATATATATATATATATATATATATGCTAATGATACTTTAAATACACTTTATACCGTGTAACCAAGGATATCGTCTCTTGTTTGAAAATAAGGAGCTCTGGAGTTGATCCTTAAGAGTAAGGATTTTGGTCCTTAAGCACAGGTATTTAAAAGCATGTGTAAACATTGACAGAACTAGATAATCTGGTAATTCTATAATAATAATAATAAAAATAATAAACTTTATTTTATGTAGCGCCCTTAAAAGCAATCGTCTCAGAGCGCTTCACAGAACAAAGACAAATTCAACAAAAACAATAACAGAAACAAGGAAAAGGAATCATGAAAATGCCTTACTAAAAAAGTAAGTTCTTAAACTAGATTTAAAAACACTCAAAGTTGCTGAATCCCTGATCTCTAACGGAACAGAGTTCCACAGTTTTGGGGCATAGCAACAGGGCCCTGTCACCCATAGAGCGCAGGCGAGCAGAAGGGACACACAACAGTCTAAGATCGGTGGAGTGGAGGTTGCGAGTGGGTGTGTAAAAAGTTAAGAGCTGACAAATAAAGAGGAGCCAGCCCATGGAGGGCATTGTAGGTCAGGAGAAGGATTTTAAAATCCACTCGAAACCTAACAGCCAATGCAAGGCCTCCAACACAGGTGTAACGTGATCCCTAGAGCGTGACCTAGACAAAATTCTAGCTGCAGAATTTTGAACATATTGCAATTTGTTCAGAATGCTATAGAGACACCAGCGATTAGGGCGTTACAATAAATCAATCCTAGAGAAAACAGCCGCATGAACCAATTTTTCAGCCGCAGATACAGAGAGCATAGGTCGAAGCTATAGCTAGCTATAGCTATATTTCTGAGGTGAAAAAATGAAACCTTGACAGTATTCAACACATGCGGTTCGAAGGTTAACTCAGGATCTCATGATTTACAGTGTCAAATGCAGCACTAAGATCCAAAAGAATTCATATTGATAAAGCACCTGAGTCTGCTACCATTAATAGATCATTAGTAACTTTGACAAGGGCGGTCTAAGTGCTGTGAAGATGTCGAAAACCAGATTGAAAAGGTTCATAAAGTTTGTTAGCAGTGAGGTGACAATTTAATTACAGTGACAGCTCGTTCTAGTAGTTTAGCAAGGAAGGGCAGACTTGAAATAGGCCGAAAATTATTAAAATTATCCAAGGCTATATGTGGGTTTTTTAGACACTGGCATGACTGCTGCAGTTTTAAAAGCTACTGGTACCACACCAGAACTCAGGGAATCATTTATGATATTTACACCAAGGGGCAAAGCATCACAAAACAGGACTGAAATAGAGCAGAGGGAATAGGATCCAACAAACAGGAGGTGGATTTCATTCACGGCACAAGATCTGTAAGAGATGCAGAATTAAGAGGTGCAAAGCAAGAGAGAGAGGACCCAACAAAGCAAGAGAAACTGAGATATTGTGTGAGAGCAGTATAGGAAGAAATGCTGATGTGAAGACGGATGCTGTCATTCTTAGACTTAAAAAAATTCAAAAAAATTGTTGCATTGCTGACGTGAAGCCAGTAGTGTTGAGGGCCAGTTAGGCTTTAACAACCGATCAATAGTGGAGAACAGGTGTCTAGGATTGTCTTGATTATTCGCAATAATATTTGAATAATA
This sequence comes from Acipenser oxyrinchus oxyrinchus, assembly GCA_030684275.1. Lineage (NCBI taxonomy): Eukaryota > Metazoa > Chordata > Actinopteri > Acipenseriformes > Acipenseridae > Acipenser > Acipenser oxyrinchus. Next base: position 18,745,235 of record CM060251.1, read on the forward strand.
GCTCGATCTGGCAGTTGCCATAGCAACCATATCTTCAACCAGTAACTCCTTTCAGACGTGAAGATGGACAGTAAGACCAGAGTCCCGCCGTCTACGCTCAATTTTACAACACCAAGCTTTAAGAGAGCGCAGTTGGACGGTGTACCATGGAGCACGGCAAGCCAGGGATCTCAGTAAATACATTGCAAATCTTTGTAGAATTTATAATTATCCTATGTATTTACTAATCTGCTTCTTCTGTAATCCAGACTAGCAACTTTACTGTATTGGTGCATCATCCAAGAAGAAGAAGAAGAAGAAATAAAACACCAAGCTACTTTTACTGCATCCCCTTTGACCTTGCAGTACGGCGAAGCAAGCAAGCTTATTACAATAAACGACTGTTAAATTTGTCCGGGACCATGTCGAAAATTTGTAGTATCAGGAAATGTGTTTTATCCAAGTTTGACTTAATGAAAATTGACTGTATGTGTATGGATGTTTGTATGTATGTATGTATGTATGTATGTATGTATGTATGTATGTATGTATGTATGTATGTATGTATGTATATGTACAAATTGATACAACTCAATACAAGCTAGAAACGATGCAGTCTGGCAGCATCACTGGTATAATTAAAAATGTTTGTGAAATACACCAGTCTGATTTCAATCAGGTCTCGCAGTGAAGCAACCGCACAATGTGACTGTGTTGTAGAAAACAATCAAACGGCTATTTTTAAAGCACATACTGTAGAGCTCTATACAGGAGCTATATCATGGTCACCATCGTATACCTGTGGCTTGCGGTGCTGAAAAGCAGTTCAGCTCTGCTGGTTAACAACACAACCAATCAGTGTAGCAACGTTTACCTGGCAGAAGTGCTTGTTCTTCCATTTGCTTCGCACACACCGGTTACTTTGGAGCAGCTCCTATAGGACAACAAAACACAGTCAGCCATGTCCGAGCAGCATACAGTTACCGCTGGTTAAAGTGTTTCTGATTTCAAATCGCAGGAGATTAGCGTGCCGCACAAACAAAGATGCAACTGTTTTAATACATGCCGTGGCACAGGAGCACAGTTACCACTCCGCTGGCTGATCCTTGCAAATATTAAAACTGTTGAAAGGTGGAATAAAATTTTAAAAAAAGAACAATTGTTTGTTGTTAATCTTATGTAACATTCAAAAGGTACCTCAAGCTCCTTTAGGGTGTCTCGAAGCTTCTCGGGGCGTCTATTCTTGGGGGTCCATGGATACTCACGAGCTGGGACATGAGCATATGAATTTATATGTTAAGAAAGATCGGAATTCTTCATCATGTAAGGATAGTGTTGTTATCTGTTTCCAAGTAATTGTAGCAGACAGTGGGGTCTATTTTAATGATCTAAGCATTGGCAGGTCTTAATACCACCATCATAATATTTATAAACCTGATTTTTCGCAAACCTCATTTCATTGTATTTTTAATTGCATATTGTTTTTTGTCATAAGTGGGCCTATAAATGTTCCTGAATGAAAACCCAATGCTGGATTAATACCGTTCATGTAGACCGCAATTGTCAAAATACAAGTTTATAAGACTTTAGGCAGACTTTAAGTTTTAAAGATATAACCAATCACAGGTCAGCATGCATAAGTATGTCAGCTATATCCTATAACCTTCAAAAACCTGTGTTAAGAAATCCATTCCAAATGTAATTACAATTAGACGTGCAGTAATCAAGATATGGGTAGACATTCATACAGATCTGTGTCTCCAACAGATCACAGTTTTCAGGGATATAAATCATTCTGAGCAATTATTTATGCAATAAACTCAATAAGCCTGGAGAAATAGTTATGTTGATTATATTAACACTTTATTATAGCTAATTCATATTTTGATTTAATTCAGGCCGGGGTGGATTTTAATAAAAGTGAAAAATTGAAACAATGTGATCCTCACATTTGTAATCCCACTCCAGCCTCTTTTTGCTGTATTTTTTGTTTTATTGTATTTAGATATGAACAACATCAGCAGGATTAATGTAGTCCTTATAAACAGCCAATGTATATATTTGATTTAATTAAATATTTAAACTTTTTTTTTTTTTTAATTTAAGAGAGTACAATAATTGTATGAATATGGACAGTTTTAAAAGGTGCAATAATCAAATTAAATCTGTTACAATCATTAGCAGTTTGTCCTTAAAATGAAACAACAAAAATAACATTTAAATGACAGCTGAACCAGGGGGGGCTGCACAGAGGAGTGTGTATGTCTCCTGATAACAGTGTTTATATTTCACTCGCAGGTTCCCTGTTTGAATCCAGGGCCGATTCAGTGTAACTAAAAGTTACTTCTGGATAATGGACATACTGTAAAACATTATTCTGGTCTTAAAAACAGAATCTGCATCACAAGGCCAGCACCACTGCTGTATACTGTGAGCCCAATAGGTGAACAGCCACAGATTTCAAGGGTGTGTGTTGGTGGAGTAGGTTAAGGGTGATTAAATACAAATCTACCTAAATATTTCAGGAAACACATTCCATAACACTGTCAATAGGGTGTTTAGGGCACTGATGCAACGTCTCAAATGTCTCAAAGGTGTTTATATTTTTCTGGACAGGTATGTGCCTATTCCTCAATGATTACAGTCTCTTATTCCTTTAGGGAAGTTCAGGCAGATTTCTGCGGTGAACTTTGTTTCCTGTTCTGCCGATTGTGATTGCAACTGACTTGCAGCATACACATGCTGTTTTATTTATAAGTCAATTAACAAAGTGTGTGCTACATATCACTGTTTTTCCAACACATGTTTAATTTCTTTAATCTATTACTTCATAAACAGCTCTTTAATTTGTGAACAGTAAGTACTCCAAATAATTAACCAATTAGCAGTCAGGTGATAATGGTTTTGGAAATAAACACACTTACATTCTAAAAATGCCTGCTTCTCTTCAAAGTAATAGCACTCTGTTGGTGACACTGAAAAAAAATAATAACAATATTACATTGATTAACAACTTGCATTGGAGGCATCAGCTATCGTTGCTATCTCCCATGAACTCCCTTGAAGCTCACTTTAATTTTTGCATTCACTAGGACAGTACCACAACTTGGCATTGAATGAAACACTTCTGCAGAACCAACAGGTGGGCTCGTCTCACAGAGCTCCTTATATCATCCGATAGCAAAATGGCCTGAAACTGAATCCAGAACAGAAGCAGTCTGTCATCGGCATGTTGGAGACAACATATTAGAACCACACCCCAGACAAAGGGTGTCCACACAGGCCCCCATCTTAACCTACCTCCCCCAAACAGGAAGCAACCTTAGCTGGAAGGACCTTTTGGTCGTTCAAAAAACTTCCAGGATTAACAGAATTAATCTGATAAAGAAACGTGACTATTCACTGAGGAACTGGTTATTTTATAAAGGCAGGTGGGATGTGAAGGGAACCACATATGTAGCCGAGGCTTACTTACTGTGAGTATGGGATACCCTCTACTGGAAAGCCTAAGCAATAACCGGCCATTCATGTCAGAGAATAATGATGCTGAAATAATGACTACTATATTCGACTACAAAATGACAGAATCCATTTTCACTGTTTCAATTATACAAAAATGAGTCAGCTACCCCCTCCTCTCTCTCTAACTCTCTCACTCCCTTTCTCACTTATCAAGAATCATTTCTTTAATCCTCAATTTCAATAAAGAAACAACTCTGCTATAAAGCTTTAAATGAAGCCAGTCAAACATTATAAGGGCGAAGATTTCCTGGGTTCACATTCACTACTGAGCAACTGGAGTACTGTATAAGGTGTCTCTCATGTTATTTCAAATGAAGATGTTGTATTGTTGTAGATGTTGTATTGTTGTAGATGTTGTATTGTTGTTGTAGTTGTAGATGTTGTATCAATTCCCTACTATTCATTTGTTCAGAGTCATTTTCACTGTCTCCATATAGTCGTTTCTGATATGATTTCTTAACTTTGAACCAACTCTCAAGGTCCCCAGTGCTGTATGTGTACCAAAGGAGGACTGCTCTGTAGTGTTCTTAACGTTTTAAAGTGAAGATCAATCTATAAAAAATGTTCAACAGTAGAAAACCTAAGATTGCCCCATTCATCAATAAAAACAAACATGACTAGATTACAGGGAAACTGAAAAGCTTATCAATGAAAGGCCAATAACCCCCAATCTGGACTGTAGTTAGTAATTTGTAACAAAGAATGTACAGCAGCTACCATAATATATTATAGAACTTTTAATTAACATTCTATAAAATAAAACCATGTCTGCATACAGTAATTTGGTAGAATAAAAACTAGTTAAACAATACTACTTAAAATACAGTATATGTAAGACGTTGGTTTAACTGCTTTGTACATAAAATTTGACACCCTGAACTTTGAACCATGTAGGTTTTAGTGTATATATATATATATATATATATATATATATATATATATATATATATATATATATATATATATATATATATATATATTGTAATTACATTTTTATTTTAAAAATGTGTCTCCTTTCAATCTGCATTATATAGCCAACAGTAATAATAAAAACTAAGCAGTATTTATTAATTGCTTTACAAGTAATATTTTGGCTTTAATTTCAATGAAAATACAAACATTTCCAAAGAAATACTGCCTGTTAAAATATGTTAATAAAGCCTTCTGTTGTGCAATGGAGCTTTTATTACTCAGCTCCTGAAGCTTTGCAAAACTACTTTTTTCTAAAAAAAACAAAAAAAATACCAGCTGTATTAGTCTGAAGTAACCATTGAAAGACCACAACGTTACAGAAAACTATGGAATTGGATCTATTGCAGAGTGGTCCTGATACAGTAGTGCTGTCAATGCACTGCCTTTCATTGCCAGTGTGAAATGGCTGACACCCCTGGTATGTCAAAATATGAAATTGTAATCCCTTGTGCTTCCAGCCATCGTATTGCCAGTGCCTTGGTGATCACTTAAGATGTATTCAGTGCTGGGAACTGCAAACATTTTGAAAATAGGTATATTTTAGTAGCTCACTGATTAAAAAAAATAACATGGAAAGTCGCTAATGAGTCTCCAGCTACATTTTTTTTCTAAAACCCAGGCTTTGATTGGTCTTATGGCATATTACCATTATAACTTTGTTGTAACAGAAAACAGAAAAAAAGAAAAAGGATATATATATAAATATTTTTACCTGGTTCTCCTTTATCATAGTACTGATAGGTGCCAATATCTGTATCTGTGTGGACAAAATAAACACTCGCTGTTAGAACTGAACAGATCAGCAATTTCGCACTACAGGATAAACAATCATTATCTTCACATGTCCAGCGCCATCTGCCGCATAAGCGAGAGAGATAAGAGTTTAAAAGAGGAGGGGGTGGATTTGCCGCAGTGGATTTTAATAAAGGCAGACCACTATGCTCATCAAAACCTTGAACCGGGAAGGCGATTTTCTTTTCTTTAATGCGGTCAGCTTCTTAGAAGTTGCTGATATTATTATTTTTTATGGCATCAAAAAAACAGGGTCAATTTCCCTTGCACATCATTTTTCTTTTCTTGGGGAGGGAGTCGTTCTCTCTCCATCCAGCATTGGTACACAATATACAGTGGGGCCCACCAGTATTTTTTCATTTCAATGTAATTCCCTTAAATAGCATGCAATAAATGATGATTTTGGGGTGGAAATCAATGTTTTTAGTCCATTACCCACACTACTTTCTCTACCGTTCTGAATCCAATCGCGCACCGAGTTGAGAATGATAAATAAAAGTCTGTCTTCTAGTACAGAGCAGATGAAAATGATCAGTTGAGAAGAGTGGATTGTAATTGAAAGCTATGTCGTTGAAAGGTAGTTACTTCTCCTAAGTTGGGTATTTCTAATGCCAGGGTGTCAATACTTGTGGGACATTTGATTATTTACGTTACAGGGGTTAAAATGCCACCCTGGTTAACTCTCTTCAATGTTCAGGTCCACACAGCTTGCTCAAAAACTGCATTTAGTGTTTGGGTTATTCTGCCTATTGACTGATAACTATTAAAAGTCACAATCCTCTGCAGATGTCATCTTGCCCATATCAGTTAACAGTTGCTTTAGACAACACATAGACCAATCAGTAGTTGTAAGGAGTGGGCCTTGATTTAGGATACAGATACTCTGACCAGTCACACACCCACTATTTAAGAGTAAGTAGCGGGGTTCCAAAAAATATAGCGTTACACGTCCCCACATGTTGCTACAACTGTTTAAATAACGTACCTGACATTTCTCTTTTCATTGTGAACATCCTGACAACTTTTTACACTTATAACGTTAGTCTGTTTCAAAGCTCTTTTCAAAATGGCCCTGTAAGGATTATTGCCCACGTTGTCAAACAGGTAACACAGCAATAACGATTCATGATGTGGTACGGAACAGAAAAGCCAGTTATGTTTTTTTTTCCCTGCAGTGATTTAGAGCAGTGGTTCCCAACCCTGATTATGGGGACCCCATGTGTCTGCTGGTTTTCATTCCAACTGAGCTCTTAATTACTTAACTAGACCCTTAATTGAACTAATAATTTGCTTAATTATACCTTTTTAATTGTTCTCAACTCTTAAAGTTGCAGTTCAAGTTACTTATAAAATGTTATAGCTAACTTGGAATCTACAACTGTGTAAGCTCTGAAAACAAGTAAAACGGTCTAATAAAGATAATTATTAGTTCAATTAAGAGTTGAGTTAAGTAATTGAGAGCTCAGTTGGAATGAAAACCAGAAGACACAGGGGGTCCCCCTGGACCAGGGTTGCAAAGTCCTAATTTAGAGGACAGATCACAAACCCCAGTGCACTACAGTGGCCATTTTGAAAAGAGCTTTGAAACAGCTTTTAAGTTATAAATGTAAAATGGTTTCAGGATATTAACAAATGAAAAGAAAAATTACAGGTACATTATTTAAACAGTTGTAGCAACATGTGGGGATATGTAACGCTATATTTTTCGGAATCCCACTACTTACTTTTTAAGCCCCTTTCAAACACCAGCACTTTCTCTACCTATTTTACAACATACTGACAGCTCTATGCCTATTAGACAGCACAGTTGACCACTCAGCACGTCGCATGGTTCCTCTCTTTTGCATTGAGTGTGTACTTTATTTGCTGGTACCTGAACAGTCATTCCTATGAAATGTAAGTAAACCTCCATTGACCACATGTCAAAATGAAAAGATGGCTAATAACTATAATTAGTACTAATGGGGAGGGGAAGGGAGTCAAAGTGCATTGGAACAGGTTTCTTTTCTTGCCACCGGTGTACGTGATTTCTGTTTGAAATCCTGGTGAAGCACTTTGGGTTCCACTATGTTACTGGCCCCACCCTCCTGTAGGGGGTGTATTCCAATACACAGAGCAATGTATAGTTTATCTGGGTCTCAGCCATCTGGTGGTTGAGAAGGGTGTGCCATGTCTGGCCAACACCACAGAGCAGTCACAACAGGAGAGATCAGGCCTCACTCCCCAGCCAAAACAATCCTGGATAACTATACCAATATTTCAATAAAATAGATGGGACTGGATTCTTTCACAATATTGTAAGAATCCTAGTAAAATATATCCCAGCCTCTGGTTTGAAAAGCTGTAGTTTCATGTTTAAACCTTTGTAATCCTGTTAACTGTTTATTATAATCATTCTACCAATGTTGGGTAACTATTTTTGAACATATTGGGCTCTACGTACTAATATTACTTACATGTTCGTAAATACTGCACATTCGTAACATTGTAATAAATCAATTATGTAGCAAGATTAATCAATTTGATTAATAACTCGATTTAGTTCAGATTGAAACATATTAATATCTTCAAATTAGTCGCAAAACATATTAATCATGGGCATCAACTGGATTTTTAAATTAAAGTACAAAAGTTAGTATGAAAATGTTTAATGTTTTATATATATGTTTAACATATATATAAAACTGTGCGGTCCAGGCTGTGTGGTCCAGTGGTTAAAAAAAACGGCTTGTAACCAGGAGGTCCCCAGTTCAAATCCCACCTCAGCCACTGACTCATTGTGTGACCCTGAGCAAGTCACTTAACTTCCTTGTGCTCCGTCTTTTGGGTGAGACATAGTTGTAAGTGACTCTGCAGCTGATGCATAGTTCACACACCCTAGTCTCTGTAAGTTGCCTTGGATAAAGCTGTCTGCTAAATAAACAAATTTTATATATATATATATATATATATATATATATATATATATATATATATATATATATATATATATATATATATATATATATATATATTTTAGCTCAAAGAGCCAGCTGCCCAACGTTTCGATATGTTGCACATATCTTTCTCAAGGGAGTCTGTGTTTGAATCAAAACATTGGAGGTATTTATAGGTTTTTGACGGCATGACAACTACTTGTTATTGTTTACATTCAAATCTATGATTTATATATATATACGTATATAAAGAGCCTGCAGTACAAATGCATTTGTTACAACTCATAAGCGAAAACATAATTCCATGAACACACTTAACAAATCAATATCCCAAAAGCATGTTAATTTAAGAATATTGCAGAAAACTTTTGTTTGCGTCGATGTATATTTCAGTTGTGTAAAGGAAAAAAGTATAGTACATACAGTAGGCTAAGCAAATAAATACTTTTCACTGTATTTCAGTTGTCTATGCACTACATAATTAATTACTGAGAAGAAAAGATTTCAGTTTGTGTTTAATTAAAGAACTTTGCATTGATTTGTTTCTGTGCTTCCTTTCTTTAATAAAGCACCTTAACCTATAAAAGAAACCAAAACAAAATGTATTTATTGCCATTGTTATTTAATATAGACTATTAATACTTTATTTTGTTGGTTTCTTTTATATTTAAGGTGCTTTATTTTAAAGTAACTAAAAGCCTGGAAATGTTTACACAGTCAGTTTCACATACGAACAGCAAGTTGAATCTATGCAAGTGAGAGGCATGCGTAAAATAACAGGCACAAACCAAAGTAAATCAGGAACAAATGATAATACATCATGGGTAAGCGCTAAACTTCCATATTATAATGAGATTCATACATTTGCATACAAAAGTAGTTTGAAATGAACAGTCATAACTAAACTACAGCAACAGGGATGAAACTAAGTTGAGAGACTGAAAATGACTTTAATATACCTTGAGTAGGTCTACAAAGTCACAAAAACCTACAAAAAGTCAAGACACAAATGAAAAATCAATGATACATAGAGCCCATTGACTAAGTATTTTTTTATTATTTTTTTTTTACAAAATATACACAATATGGGTACCTTAAATATCATATCTTAATATATCCTTAAGCTTTTTATTTAATCTAATACATCCCTTTCTGTCATGTTAACATAATGTGAATCTGAATCACGTATAAAACACAAACACCCCTGAGGCACTCTAACTCCTAATCTTGCTGGAATTTTTACTTATCCTAGCAAAACTGTAAGCATCCCATCCTGGTCTTTAAGGACAGTGTGTTTACCCTGAATATAGCATTACCAGCAATGGCAACACAATGGATTTGGAACAAACACTGCAGACAATGGTACTGATATGGTACCATGGTTGTGCAATGGATTACCTATGTTTATTAGTTCATACCATTAGGATATCATTACCATTAATACATGGACAAATATTTGAACTCTCAAACAAACACTGCTTGAAATGTATTTGGAGGCAAGAAAGACATTCATTAAACAGAATGTATAAATGCCTGTATCAAAAGTTGTCATGCAATGGAAAGTCAATGTTTGTGTTTGTTTTACTCCTTAGAGATTTCTTTACTGTTATATTGTTATAATTTTACATTTCTCAGCTAATTCACAAATGATTCGATAGTCAAATGTTTGGCCGACTTTTGAAAGAATATTCAAGCCTGAACAAATACCCTCGCCCCAGCATGGATTATAACATTACCAGGCTGGTACGTACCATTCTACCAATAGTAATACCTTCAGAACTGTCCTTGTGCCATTAAAAACAGAACCATTGTACTGCCATTGTAGTGTTCTTGCTCATCGAAGCTCATTTGGTGAGGGAGATGCCATCTAAAAAGATTTATACATTTATAATGTATATACAAATTCAAGAGAGAATTTGTATGTGTGTGTGAGATCCTTCTTTCTTTTCTGTGGTAATTCGGATATGTTTATCCTCTAAGCTATTTATTTTATACAAATTGAACTTTATTAAACGTTGAGATGAAGCACCGCCTGTTTAATCACAGCCTGACTACACAAGGTGAATCGACTGAGGCAGCGTAACAAGGACTGCCTTTGGAAGAACATTAAACGATAATTCCACCACTTTGAATTAGTATGTACGGTGAAAAGGTGCAGACAAATGATCGGCAGCTTAATTACCTCTGACATGCAAGGTATTCTTCAAGGACCACAAGTGCAGCTCACTCAGGCAGAAAGACATCTGATTGCGAATGGAAACTTGATTCTGTTGAAACAAGGAAAGGGGAACAACATATAAGATAACCCTCTTAAAGCAGGTTAACCAATGTCCTCGATCAGCAGACCTCCAAACAGACATACAGACAGATAAACCTGAAGTGAAAAGGTAGCAGTGAACGGTTTATAATGCACATTATTCCTTGTGGTTTTTCCTCATTTAGGGTTTTATGAAAGGTGCCAATGCAGGACAAATACTATCTATATATATAGTCCTTATGGGATTTCCATCTCTGCTAGTAGGTTTACATTATCCATCTGATCTTATAAAGGAGTTAAACAAAAAATGAAGAACACCTGCCATAGCACTGTCTATATAGGGTGACAGCATTCATTCTACATGCCATGCCTGCTAGGCGTTCGTGAGGTTCTGGAAGGACCAGTAATGCCTCTAAGTTGGGATTTCTTTGACTTGGACAGAAACTCACCTGTCAGCTGGGTGTCAATTGCAATGCCATTTGTAAAGCATTCAGTAATCTGAGGAGCAGTTAATTAATGCAAAATTGTGAGCTACATATTAAAAGTTTCTATTTGGTATACAAATAAACCTGGTAAACCACATTGCCATCTTTTTTAATCCTCCTCTTCTTCATACAGCCCAAAACATCTTTAAACAACCTCTGTCTCAATGATTCCAGTTTCTTCAGACCTTTTTTTTCTAGTTTGCACAGCCCCCACTTATACTTGCAGGAGACCTATATTCCAATTAATTTATACAAAATGTTTGCATACTGCAAACCAGATAGGGAGATTACATTAAATTGCACTCACTGTCAAAGGAAATGGCATCTCATGTCTGTATTATTTGTACCATTTACAGCAGAATAATAGATAAAAGGCTGTAAGTTTGAGTCTTTTCACTCATCACACTTCTTTACACAGGCTTTCACAGCTAAGAGGCAGCAGGGCAAGCTCAGAGAAGCAGCCATAAATTCTACAGAATAGGAATCTGACTATTCAGCACCCCGGGGCAAAATATTATTGCTGCCTCTGGACAGCCTGGAGCGACTGAGGCCAAAAAACAACAGATGTTACCAACAAGACAAACTACACAGGCTTCAAAACCGCAAAATAAAGCTGAATACCATATTCCCACTGCAGAAACTGCTGATGAACAGCTGCTTTTAAAAAAAGGTGTGCTTTCGATGTAAAAGGTCCCTTCTTTATTACAAGAAGTCACAGGGTTTAGTGCAAAGAGCCTGGTGGTTGGGGGGCGTTGCAGGATGCAAAATTTGCTACACTGTGCAAAATAATAAGTCACAAATCAAAAATGAAATAAATGATGTTCTAAGTATCATTGATTCATAGGTTTTCTGCAAAAAAAAAAAATTATTAAAAAAATATAAAATATTAAAAAAACAAGACAAAACTCAAGCAAGCACAGCACATACTTTTGCATAAATGAGCTGTTCAGCACACAACTGATTAATCTGCCGCAAAGGCACCAGTGGCCAATGTATTCTGTAAGATATAAAAGCTGCATAGTCCTGTAGTAAGTCAGTTTTTGACACAATTTGTAAAATAGCTGATCTGACAGACTTTTATAGAACTAGCTGCAATCTCTCGGTTGGTAGGTGCTTCTGTAGCCTGAACAAATTACTGATTTTCAAGAAGAACCATCTTTAATTAAACATATGTCTAAGTTTGAAAAAAAAAAAAAAAATGTTAATATACAGTACTGTGCAAAAGTTTTAGGCAGGTGTGAAAAAATGCTGTAAAGTAAGAATGCTTTCAAAAATAGACATGTTAATAGATTATATTTATCAATTAACTAAATGCAAAGTGAGTGAACAGAAGAAAAATCTAAATCAAATCCATATTTGGTGTGACCACCCTTTGCCTTCAAAACAGCATCAATTCTTCTAGGTACACTTGCACAATGTCAGGGATTTTGTAGGCATATAGTCAGGTGTATGATTAAACAATTATACCAGACAGGTGCTAATGATCATCAATTCAATATGTAGGTTGAAACACAAATCATTAACTGAAACAGAAACAGCTGTGTAGGAGGAATAAAACTGGGTGAGGAACAGCCAAACTCAGCTAACAAGGTGAGGTTGCTGAAGACAGTTTACTGTCAAAAGTCATACACCATGGCAAGACTGAGCACAGCAACAAGACACAAGGTAGTTATACTGCATCAGCAAGGTCTCTCCCAGGCAGAAATTTCAAGGCAGACAGGGGTTTCCAGATGTGCTGTCCAAGCTCTTTGAAGAAGCACAAAGAAACGGACAACGTTGAGGACCGTGAGGCGCGAGTGGTCGGCCAAGGAAACTTACTGCAGCAGATGAAAGACACATCATGCTTACTTCCCTTGCGATCGGGAAGATGTCCAGCAGTGCCATCAGCTCAGAACTGGCAGAAAACAGTGGGACCCTGGTACACCCATCTACTGTCGGAGAAGTCTGGTCAGAAGTGGCCTTCATGGAAGACTTGCGGCCAAAAGCCATACCTCCGTCGTGGAAACAAGGCCAAGCGACTCAACTATGCCGCGAAAACACAGGAACTGGGGTGCATAAAAATGGCAGCAGGTGCTCTGGACTGATGAGTCAAAATTTGAAATATTTGGCTGTAGCAGAAGGCAGTTTGTTCGCCGAAGGGCTGGAGAGCGTACACGAATGAGTGTCTGCAGGCAACAGTGAAGCATGGTGGAGGTTCCTTGCAAGTTTGGGGCTGCATTTCTGCAAATGGAGTTGGGGATTTGGTCAGAATTAATGGTCTCCTCAATGCTGAGAAGTACAGGCAGATACTTATCTATCATGCAATACCATCAGGGAGGCATCTGATTGGCCCCAAATTTATTCTGCAGCATGACAACGACCCCAAACATACAGCGAAAGTTATTAAGAACTATGTTCAGCGTAAAGAAGAACAAGGAGTCCTGGAAGTGATGGTATGGCCCCCACAGAGCCCTGATCTCAACATCATTGAGTCTGTCTGGGATTACATGAAGAGAGAGAAGCAACTGAGGCTGCCTAAATCCACAGAAGAACTGTAGTTAGTTCTCCAAGATGTTTGGGCCAACCTACCTGCCGAGTTCCTTCAAAAACTGTGTGCAAGTTTACCTAAAAGAATTGATGCTTGATGCTGTTTTGAAGGCAAAGGGTGGTCACACCAAATATGGATTTGATTTAGATTTTTCTTCTGTTCACTCACTTTGCATTTAGTTAATTGATAAATATAATCTATTAACATGTCTATTTTTGAAAGCATTCATACTTTACAGCATTTTTTCACACCTGCCTAAAACTTTTGCACAGTACTGTAATTCTTCACTCCAGGCCAAACAAAAAATAAACGCTTACTGTAGAAAAGTCCTTGAAAGGCCTTGTTTAGAAATCATTTGAAAGCATTTGGCGATAGTGTCACTCCTCTCTTTCAACGTATTTCCTTGCTTCACTGTACAAACGAAATATTCTTTATATAATGTAAAATGTAATTGCTTTTTAACAAAGAGAAGTTAAGTACCTATTTGAATTCTGACAAGCTGTCAACCACACCTGGCCTTAACTCTTTTACATTCCTTTAATTGCAGTAGCGCTTGAGGCTTTGGGAGCAAAACCTGCTTTTAATCAGCAGTGAACTGTGAAGAAGAGGCAAAAAAGATGAAAAATAAATAAAAAGAGCAGGCTGGTGGACATTCATGTGAAATTACAGCCTCTGTTGCAATACTTTTGCTGTATGCATGTTGTTTGTTTTGTATGATTGGCCTGTTTATGCATTTTGGAATTGTCGTCAATGAGTTGCAGAAAGCACTCCCCAGAGGCACTGGCGATCAGAATACCCACACCCACCTTCAGTAAGGTGTGTACCTCTTTGTAGAAGGTAGCGTCACTGGCAAGGCTGGTTACTGGCAGGAGAGAGACTCAGATACAGACAGCTGCAGGCAAAGCACTAAAGTGCACGTTTATTAATGACAACAAGCAAAAACAAAGAAACATGGCATAGGGGCCAAAGAAAAAGGTTCAAACAAAACATTACTGATCCAAAACACACTGCAAAACTTAAATTCAAAATAAGAAATCAACCCTAATTCGTACACAGGCTACACTGTTCCATTTACCCCATAATCCTTTGCAAACTTTTTTGTGTCTCTGGCAGAGCTTGCACATCATACCACCCAATTCCTTGCTGTAAAAATCCATTTATCCATTTCCACTATTGCGATGTTTCTTTCTTTTTTTTTTTTTTAACGCACTGATCCCTCTTGCAGTTCTTCCAATTTGCTTTGTACAAGTTGCTCTTTGTTGACTATATCGGGTTGGTCTTTTTCATTTTCTAAATTTTTCATCATCTATTTCAGTTTGGTAATTTCCACATTCATTGTCACTATTTTTTTTTTCGAAAATAAGCAGGTTTTTTCTTAGCAGTCATTTTAACGTTTCTGCTTCTCGAAGTGCTTAAAACGGAAAACCCACCCCTTCAACTCTCTGATTGGTTAAATTTAGTGTCAAGACGTAACACAGCAACACCGCTGTTATGTGTGCGTGCGCAAATGATCTAGTCTGCTAGCAGCGCAATCAACACACCGGTGACATGTCTCTCATTTAGGACAATGTTCTATTTTTTGTGCAACACAAGGGCAACATCTCGTGACAAAAACATGCATTACGTTGTTGCCTGTGTGTTGCCACAGCTTGTCGACCGCAGGTTTGTCTCCCGTGTGACCACCTCAAACTGCAAGGCAACAGGCAGGCAACAAATGTGTTCCTCTTGTTGCTGTTGACAAAAGTTGCCCGTGTGAGCAAGCCTTTAGAGGCACAGTAGCATCTGCAAGTCGGGCAGCTCAGGGTTTTTCAGCTGGGCAGCGAAAGCCACTTAGCCGGGCATTGGTATGGTAAAGCATAGTATAACCATGAGAAAACTGAAAAATGATTGGTACAGCTGCAAGTATAATCGTCCATGTAAGTGAGAGGAAACATTTGGTCAGATTTTGAGACCCTTTAATCTGCCAGATCCCAAAGCCCAAACTGAATCTGGTAAAGCCGCTAGAACTTCATCTATAACTGACACGTGTCCTGGAATTTACTACCACTTACATAAAATCCTCACACTAGAGAGCATTGTTAGCACCTTAGAGTGGCAAGCATGTCCTGTTCTCCTTTAGGGATAACCTATTTTACATCTCTCAGTTTTTCATAAGGCTTTTAACATCATACCATTAAGACCTGGGATAAATCCCTCACCTTGCATGCAGCAGCCACAGTTTTAAGAAGACTCCATAAAGTCTGAGAATTTCTAATAATGCTCCTAAATCCTTGGTAAAAGCAGATAAAAAAAATATCCTCAACTCACGGAAGAGTCACGTGAAGTAGCATCTCATGTCTATTATTTGTACCATTTATAGCAGAATAATAGATAAAAGGCTGTAAGTTTGAGTCTTTTCACTCATCACACTTCTTTACACAGGCTTTCACAGCTAAGAGGCAGCAGGGCAAGCTCAGAGAAGCAGCCACTAATTCTACAGAATAGGGATCTCTGACTATTCAGCACCCTGGGGCAAAATATATTGCTGCCTCTGGCCAGCCTGGAGCGACTGAGGCCAAAAAACGACAGATGTTACCAACAAGACAAACTACACAGGCTTCAAAACTGCCAAATAAAGCTGAATACCATATTCCCACTGCAGAAACTGCTGATGAACAGCTGCTTTTAAAAAATGTGTGCTTTCGATGTAAAAGGTCCTTTCTTTATTACAAGAAGTCACAGGGGTTAGTGCTAAGAACTTAAGGGGTCTTATATGGTCCTGAGGTTACAGGGTGGGGAATTCACTACACTGTCCAAACAAATCCTTATATACAGTACACTATTGTGAATTAAACAATGATGCGCCTCATGTTCACAAGAACTTATGTTTTATATGTTAACTATAACAATAAACAACTGTGCTGTTTTGTGCATACACTGTACATCTGTACACAATTAACCCTAGAAACGTTAATAAAGACTTGCAAAAACATTTATCTTTCTAGCTCCTTTTTTCTGATATCTTTAGAACAGCTCAATGCATTACAAAGTGCCAGGAAGTTGACTTAGAAGACATGTTTTCAGTTATAACATTAGCAACCCACACTGATCTCATTGCACTTCGATCTAAAATCCCATTTACGGCTGGGCAAAAGCGGATCCAGTACTTAGTCTGAAAATTAAAAGTGCAAGCCAATCCTAGGTTTGTCGCCCAATACGCAACACTGTAAAGCTCTGCCTTAGGTTTTGTCAATAAACTCAAAATTTAGACGCCATGCATAGTGTTGAAGGACAAACAGTAACAGTACCTTGCTCAGTTATCAGTCATTTAAGTTAAATGGACACTGAACATTTATTTTAAATGAATGGCATGCTTTGCAATAGATGTAATACACATAAACTTACCTGTCAAAAAGATAGGCGTTCATCTAGAGTCCCTGCTATTTGAAATTGCCATGGGTGGGAAGAAAACAAGCAACATTATACTCCAGAAAGCTTGAGTGTTTTTTCTTTTGTTTCTTTTTTTTCTTTCTTATCGTATATATATATATTTTTTTAATATTACCAAAGAGGACCAATCTTTAGCTATAGGCTACAGACAGAATGCCACGTCTCAGTGCTCTCACATCCCTTGACAGCTGTCAGAAAAATGATAATCCCTTTTCTGGAGTCCAAGATTAACCCATCCAACAGTCCCTGTTGGGTAAAAGTGTGACCTGGGCAGGTGAACATTTCACTACCTGTCCAAACACATGGATTGAAATTAGTTTTTCTTAGTTTACAATTAACTAAGGCTAGTTAATCTTCAAGGCACATCACTGTCAACAGGTAAAAGAAACAAAAGTTTAGAAAACAGACTTGATTTCACCAAAAAACTCCCAATAGCTATGTGGACAGGGATGCTCTTCTGGCTTCTATTTGACCCAAATGTCATTATATTAGGACTCCCACTCTCATTAGGTAGAATACAAACAGCATAACTACGGCTGCACTACAGTATTTTACAGAGTTAGCACAGTATTACCTACTATTAGGCAATGTTGTCTTTTGAATCCATAAACGACCCTTCTGGTGTTTCTTTGTTAATCTATTTTTTTTCATTTAATTGCATTTTATAGTAGAGCCCATGATCATTCAGTATCTTTGTGTTTGTGGTACATTTCAATTTGACTATCTTTGGCCATTCAAATATCCAAAATGTACTCTAGTTGTGTCACCTGACAGATTAATGGGAAACATCTGATGTTTTTACTGTCACAATAAATAGTGGGGCAGCAGTGTGGAGTAGTGGTTAGGACTCTGGACTCTTGACCAGAGGGTCGTGGGTTCAATCCCATGTGGGGGACACTGCTGCTGTCCCCCTGAGCAAGGTACTTTACCTAGATTGCTCCAGTAAAAACACAACTGTATAAATGGGTAATTGTATCAATAAAATAATGTGTAAAAAATAATGTAATTGTATGTAAAGAAAAAAAAAAAGTGATATCTTGTAACAATTGTAAGTTGCCCTGGATAAGGGCGTCTGCTAAGAAATAAATAATAATAATAATAGTGCAAATTGCACTTTGATAAATCTGTCACTTAGCATTGTTCAATGAATTTAGCCAAAGCTTGTTATGTTGAACACCCTGCAGTGTTCAAACAAATGTATTGTGATGTAACCTGTGAATACTTTTCAACATAATCGTGATTGCTTTGATAGATGTACCATGTTCAAACATTATTACCATCCCTAAATACAACAACAACACGGTGGAAAGAGAGCAGCAGCATTAAGATCTGCCACTGTTTCAATCATTAAAATAAACCCCATTGGTTTTCTAAGCCAGGAGATTGCACATTACAGCGTGGCTTTTTCACAAGGCTCTTTAACAAGCTCTTCAATAAAGGATAATGAATATTCCATCAGAATAGCCTCTTTATCGGTAACACGGAGGTCCTGGATTAGTCTTCCTGCCAAGGAGACCTGTCATTTTCAGTAATAATTAAAGATTTATAATGGGTTTCCATTTACTTTACTTGCTTCTGTAACTTAACATTCACTCTTAATTTTATAAAGCCTGTTACATCTTTAATACCTCATAATACAACCAATCGTTAGTATGTGATTATTCATTTTCTGTTGTCCTGACTTGTTAGGCCTATATCGTGAAAAAGAATCTGCAAATAGAATCTTTTATGTTTCATCTGAAGTGCACACTGTACCTCCCCCTTGGCAACGCTTGACATATCCTCTATTAGATTTGTTAATAAAGAAACCACCCTTCCTCAGGACTAATCCCATTATTTTAGACAATCCCTGTTGCACAGACTCCTATGGGGAGGTGTGGGGCAGGATAGCTGCAGGCTTCCCTCCCAACTGGCGCTTGGCAAGCCTGTACCTGCTTTGACAATTGAACGAGCAGCTCAGAGAGGGATCTAAGTGTTCACTGCTTTATACAAAGGGAAGCAGACTCAGCTGTGCTGAAGGGAATGTCGCCTGTCATGTCTGAGACAGAAGTCAGGCTGAAGGGGTCTTTGAATTTCACATCCCATCTCCAGTAGGATTAGTTGAGGCTAAACTGTCTTTGTTGTAGAACAGGGGTAAGCAACCTGAACTTACCACAAATACCTTCAAAAGGGCTCATGACCCCCTTACGATGAAATCTGGTTAAATTCTTGGGTTTTCATAACAAATTTGCTATTTTAGATATGACTTTTTTTGTTTTGTTTTTCTAATCATAAAGTATGATCAAACATCTCACTGTTGTTTATAAGCAGTTGCTCTGTCATAATAAACCCACATTTTCTTCCAAACAAATACAGAAAATAATCTTGCTTAGGCCTTTGCTTTCTAGCACTCCCTATGTAACCCTGTAGTTCACACTTAAATGTCCTTTTTTGTTTACATTGATTATGTTTGATCTGTTTAAACTGAACATTGTGCCTGAATTGTCATATTTAGGCCTTTAGATTTCTGCTGTACAACTGCCTTTTTTCTTAGTTGTTTCAGTCTGCAAAATCAGAAAAAGGTATCTAATGGTGTATAGTAATTTTCTTTTTAATACAATAATTTAACAGTAGGCTACCAGAACTTGTAGTTTGTTGTAAGCTGCTGCAAGTACTGTTTGTTAACAAAAGTGCGACGTGGAAAGAAATGTTTACTTTCTGAGAATAAAAAAAAACATGCTTGCATGTAATCAGATTAGGAAACTAATGTATACAAAGTGAGATTTTGTACATAAACTGTGGTAATGTTTTTATTTTGTACACAAATAGTACAGCTTCACCTTCATGCTGGCATGAAAAATCAGTCATATTTGGAGCAGGTGCAAAGCGAAAGATCCAGAGGGATCAAAACAGTGTCACGTATAAATATTTAATTTGTGACATTTTTTATTAAGCAGTAGTAAATAAAAATGTAATCTTGTCTAGTTTTGGTTTACCCCAGGCACATACAACAAGCTATGTATTAATTTCATTGCACAAAATTATTTTCATAGTTCCATCCTGTGTTGTTTAACTATTCTGTGCAGATCCTAATAACGCATCCCTCTGGATATAGCACCAGCAACTGTTTTAGGAAAACTGAAAAGCAAATGTCATAGATCACAATACTGTATCAAGTCATCAGCCCTGGTTGCCTCAAACCATTCTGGGGTATAACTAGAAATCAAAACGGTTGTCATGTTATGAAGGTCAGATTAGATTTACCTTTATGTTTGATAACCCTATCTAATCATCAGCTGATGTTATTTAGCTATAAAAAAGGTGCAATGGATCACGTTTAAATCGTACAGGATACTAGCAGAGTAAACTTGACAATGATGTAAAGAGACATTATCAACTATATGAAAAAAAGTCTGTTTGTGCTTATTATAAAGCAGCGACCATGGTTTTTCATCACATAAGCTCCAGTTATCCTTTGTATTACAAAAATATATATTCATATATATATATATATGTTTAGCGCCTCAGACACAAATATACAAAATGGGGATTCAATGGAGAAATTCAACCCAACTTCCCTTTTCAATTTAAGAGCGTATTGGTACTGGTTTGAAATATCTCAGTTATCTTACAAATCAATGTATTCTTCTTTAAACGTCTGGTGATGTTTCAAATATAAATTATGCAACGTGATTGTAAACAACAAGAAATACATAAGTTAAGAGAAGTGTAATGTGTAAAACCTGTACCTAGTGTCTTTGTAAGATATCTATGATATTTATCACCCAGCCCAAGCTGCTCTTCAAGGGCTTGTAGAATGTTAATAAAAACAGTTGGGGGTGTCTTCCTACAGTATGTATGTAATCATGATTTAAGAGTGCCATAAAACAAAGCACTGTCATATAAAATGTAAAGAACGAAGTTTAAGTGACTCCATTCTACTCTAACCTACTTCAAACTCACTACTTTAATCTATATAAAATGTCTCTACACAATTGTGAGTGATACTAGCTAATTGACTGTAACCATAATGCCAAGTTCCTTCAAACGTTACTCCTGTAAGAAAAATACATTATGAGGTAACTGCATTTTCACTTTAAAAACATAAATCAAATAAACATAAATCCAGCTGTACCATTTAAGACTTCTTTGGTTTGTGTCACCACCTGGTTTCATGGAGTAATTACTTCAAATGGCAGCTTAGACTCAGAAGTACACAAGTATGATATGGTCATGCGACAATGGAACCAGCCCACCACCAGGAATATCACAATTGCCTGCCATGTATTTTCTTATGCTGCACACCGGTACAGCAGCCAAGGAAAGATAACTATATTTAACATCTAAATCAGGCCTGGCATTAGGGGTAGGCGACATAGGCGGATGCCTACAGTGACATGTAATTATGATTTGAGTGTGTTTAGTGCGTTAATTAATATGCTCCTAGTTAAATCGCATTTACTGTCATTTCTGAACAATTTGTTAACTAGTTGTATAGCTTGATTCAATGTTAATTCAGTAATATTTGACTTGCCATACCTGAGCGATCAATTCCAGGACTGACTAGCTTAGGCTAGAGAGAACACCAGGGAGTGAGAACAAAGACGGTGACTGTACCTGCTGTTTGGCTGTCAGAGTTTTAGGAACCCAACAACCTCAATGGAATAATTAATAACGTCACTTAATATTCTACATCATTATTGATAATAATATTTTGAATATGTTATGGTTTAAAGCTATTTACCGGTAACTAATGGAGTTTAACCATACAATACACAACAAATATTCTTTAGTTTTAAGTTAGGGGGGGCGCCACATCAAAAACTGCACAGCTTCTAATATCCCTGCTATTTTAAGACGTTTTTTTGAGCAATTTTTTAAATACATTTCTAGAAAGGGTTAATAATTTGGTGCACCAATTGTCAAGTTACATTTAACCACTAATTACAGTGCTCTCCCTTTATAAGGTGGCCATTTATACTGCAGAACAGGTTATAAGGTGGTACGGTCATGGCTCCCATTTGCCCCATAATTCCATTACACTAACACTAGTATTCTCATTATCAGACTGAACACAAATAGCACGGTCTCTTAACTATGGCTCCCGACTAGAGCATTATAAAGGGGGAGCACTGTACTTTATTTTTAAGCTGCTATTTAGAAAAACACCTAACTCAAAGTAAAACATGTAAAATCAATCATAGTGAAATGTAGCATTTAGTTTGGACAATGTATGACAGCAGAGGAACTTAGCCTAAAAGCTGCTTCAGCTATTGAAAGGCTTTATGACAATGTGGCACCAGTCAGTGTGAAGAAATGTGTAGGGTAGAAAGAATGGCTAAATTAACCTGGGGAAAATACAATCTGTACTAAGTGGAGCCATTATAGAGATACTCCTTTGAGAGACAGCTATTGACTAACACAACGGATAATAGGATTATGGACAACAAAACAAAATGAACTATAGGTAATTCTGAAGACATGTATAGTGTGTGTTTCAGTCACACATCTGACAACATTAATAAAGTCCCACACTCCGCACACAACCGATAATCCAGGAAAGTGTTGCTGTCTGCATAAACTTCCTGAAAGGATGGGTGTGAAAAGTTAAAAAGGTCAAAGATGATTCAGGTATAATAGGCCATGACTTCTTTGGGAGTGCATAGAGTTAAAAGTTGAAAAGTTCATGTAGAAATATGGCTGGACCCTCAGGCTTGTGTTAAAATCCGACAGGCTGAGTAAAGGGGGCATCATGAAACAAGATAACTATGCCTATATAGAGAAGGCCTTAACACGTGAAACTACATATCGTTGCCAATAGTGTAGTATTATAATTTATTTATTTATAACATAGTAGCTATCAAGTCTGTGAGAGAATGGTAGTAGTCAAATCTGTTGCTGTTTAGATCACTAAAATAGACCCCTGTAAATAGCAAAATGAAAGGGATTCTTTGTATAACATCTACATTTCATACCTATTTAAGACCCTATAATGTTTGTTCACTGTCATTCTCTATTGTTATTTCTGCTTTGATCTTCACTTATTCTGCTTCTAAAAGCTACATTTAATAGGTGCTGTAACAGAGCAGGGAAGGGGTTAAATTCCTCCCTGCCAAACACACATGCAAATATGTGTTGATTATTATTTGCTAATTTATTATTTGTTAATTATCACCTGCACCTGGCTAGTATTGTAAATTAGAGCCAGGTGCAGGGTATTAAAAGGAGAGCAGTCAGTCTTTTCAGGGCTGCTGCTGTGTGGAGAGGTATAAAAGGTATAGTATAAAGCCTTTTTGCTGTCTTCTTTAAAAATTGTGTGTTTTTTTTAGCCGGTAAACAGCTCAGCTGTCCAGTTCATTAGTAGAATAGGTTCCTGACAAATGTTTAGTTAGCGCTCCAAAGGAGCTAGGCATTTATTTTTCATTAAAAGTGCGTGTAAACGCTAAACCTCCATTTCTGTGTGCCGGATCTCATTTTAAAAGTGTCAAACTAACGACCGTGAGTATGGCCGTGTTACACATGGTGGCAGCGTGTGTGGGTGCCCCTAGAGACCCAGAAATGGACACAAATTTAAAAGAATTGATCACAAGAATCAATAAAAATACGGCGGAACAGGAAGTAAGCAACCGCCGACTTCAGGAGGAGAAGACGGGAGCTGGGGTCGGCCCCGTTGGAAATAAAAAAAACGGGAGCCAACACCACTGGAGCTACTGCTCTAGAAACAGAAGCCAGCAGGAGAAGCCATGCTGTCTCCAGCACCTGAGGAGGTGAAGCCGGTGCTGTCACCTGAGCCAGAGGAGGTGGAGCTGCTGCCGTCTCCAGATCCACAGGCTGCAATCAAGAGGGAGGAGGTGATCAGCACACCTCCATTACAGCCTCAGCCGCAGCTTGTGAAAGCCACTCTGGCGCTGCTGGATGCAGTACCATGCCCCGTCAGCAGGGACACCTGTCCGGATGGCCGGATCTCCCTCCACTTTGCACAACCCTAGTGATATAAAATATCCATTCACGTGTTACGCAACACCCTGCAAAGTTTTCAAGAAACGCATTATATTATGATCTCCTGTGCTGTCCATATCACAGTGCTTAACACATTGCTGACTCTTTTTTAATCACACATCATGGGCCATAATCAACTGGGCAATATATTTATCAACATTTACTTGGGTGCTTTCACCAGAAGAAAAAAAATATATATTTTAAGGATCTCAGTGTATCCAGATCCCCCCCCCCCCCCTGCAACAATACTGTTTTTCTGTTCCCACAATATGCCACTCATTTCAGTCAGAGCATCGGCATTGTTGCAGGAGGGAGCATGAACTGGATACACTTTGATGTTTACAAGAAAAAAAACTCTCTCCTGGTGAACGTTCCCAAGGAAAGGTTTAAAAAAAGCAGTTCCCTACTTTATATGTGTGAATAAAAAATAAAAAAAACTATTGGGAACATGTTGAACACAAAAACTACTGCAATATGGACAACATGGGGTACAGCAACGGTAAAGTAATGTGTTTCTTGTAAACACTGCAGGGGGTTCTTTATCTCTTTCAATGGTTTTAGTCTTTTTAACAATGTAATAGCAAAGAGACCATCATTTGAAACATTGCTTGCCAATAAAAATCAGCCCTACCTTACACAAGACCTTTAAACAGTGATTAGCTGAAGCCTTCAATGGCAGCCTGACATACTTGGAACTCTGACGTATTTCTAGAATAGCCGGTAATTCTACAAGTTGCAGGGTTCTATTCATTTGTTAAGCATAAGCATTCATCATTCCCATATTGTGTTCTACTAATTTGGGCTAATAGCTAGCTTAACCATGTAACCCTTTGATTCTGAACAACAGCAATTCTGTGCATCCCTGGGAATGAATGGGTTAAGAACCAGGCTTTTGGCATGTCATCAGCATTACATCAGAACAATATCATTAAAAACCTTTAAATCCTTTAGGGTGAACAGATGAAAAAAGATTAAACCCCACCCTACCACATGAAAACTCAACATTTTTAGTGGTACATTTTTGGTCATATTCTTGCCTTTTTCAGTTAAATGAGTGATAACCAAAGCTTCAAAATTCAGTATTATAAATATACTGTAGAGGGCCCTATTCTGAAGCAAATAGCGAGTTCAGAGGGAGGAATAAAGGAAATGTAATGGTATAAATGTAACCTAGAAGTCATGGGTTATTGTGGCAGAGTGAAAGCCCTGCTGGTGCACAGGTGTGTGTGTGTGTGTGTGTGTGTGTGTGTGTGTGTGTGTGTGTGTGTGTGTGTGTGGTGAAACTGTGTTGGCAGGGAGGGGGTTAAATTCCTCCCTGCAGATACACACAGGAATGTGGCAGGAGCCGTAAATTGAATAATGGGTGATTAATTAGGCTCCAGTCACAGGGTATAAAAAAGGTAATCATGATCACGGGTGTTAATGTTAGACTTGATGTTGGTGATAGAGGTGAAAGTGGTTATTACTGTGCTGTGTACTGTTGGTGTTTACAGGTGTTTTTGTGAAGCGGTGCTTCCTTGTAAGCGGTGGCTCGGCCTGAAACCACAGGCTATTTAAAGTGTGTCTTGTCTTGTTTAAATGTTCGTTTTGGCCACCGTGCCTGTTGATTTTGTTCCGTTGTTTTATTATTACTGTTATTAAATGTGTGCAATAGTGCTTAAACTTGCAGCTTGTCTCTGGGTCTGCTTCCTGACATTCACCAGCCTGGGCTGTGACACTATCCTTACCACAGTTATATTTTGAAAAACATAGAAGTACAGCATACCCATCACACAGCTTGATTTTACCTTCTGCTAGACTACCCAAATAAAGGGAATACAAAAAGAAGTTATTTTACGAACATGACACAGATGTCCAGATATTTTGATGAAAAATCTTCGTAGGAGGCTGCTTCAGGACATGAAAAGCTCTGCTTTAATGTGGGGGGGTTGGGGATTATGCATGCTTTTTCTTTGTTTAGTTTGACTATGCTGGCTACCCAAGGGTTCATTCAACCAGGCGCAATTATCATAACATTTTAAGTGACAACAGCTAATTATCTTGAGTAATACTGTGATGTCACCACACACTGATGCAATTTCATATGAAGGCCAAGTTTGTACGTGTATTCTTTCAAAATAACTCCAAATGCTATCGTCAGGTCACGAATGACAATAGATAAAAGTATATTTCTATTTCAAGCCTTGACTCTTCAGATCACTTATCACCTTACTTCAGCTACGGCCTTAAGGCAACAGTCAGTTAGAATATACACTCACAGTTAAAGCACAGCAATGAAGCCTAGAGATTCAGATTACAACTAATTCTGTTTGCACGTTCACTCATGTACAAATATAAATGTTACTTGTGGTCTACTCCATACAAAATATATTTTGCACAGATTCTGTTTAAACCATAGATATATGTTACAAAACTACATCAGCGATAAAAGGCAATGATTCAAAAGAATAGAGGTGTATAACTACACCTAAACTCAGGTCAAAGCACCATAACACAGACTATATAAAAATAATGATTTAACTGTAAATAATTAAATAATGATTTAAGTTCCTCTTTAAAACACAATCAGACTTATGCCTGAACTGGACTGGACTGGCAAAACAATTAAAAGGCTTGGTATTCTTTCTATACAAATTGTTCTTGTGGTTTCAATATATAAATAATTATAGTCCCAGTCTAATTATTTTAATGACAGAAGATTAGTTAAGGTATGTATGTGTATGTCCTGGCTGATACAGTAGTAGGCCTGAAAGGTTGAAATCATTTCCAACCACGCCCTCCGTTTTGTGTTTTGCCCTTATCAACTAGCAACCTCAAACATGTAAAGATATAGTCTTACATATAATTGTTCAAATCCTTAGGCATTTCTGTGGGAACAAAAGTTGCACTATTCGAGCTAGCCACGATGGTTGCTTCAGATACTTTGTGATACTGCAAACATGACCCCAAGTTACCTAGGCTGCATACATATAAAACTGAAGTTGTAACTGAAAATTGCAGCAATTTTCCAACTATTTTGTTATTACAATATGCAACCGTGACTCAACAAATTAGACAGCTAATTTGGAGTAGTGGTCAAGTATCACTATGCATGCTTTTTTGTTTTCACTTCATGGCAAGACAGCTGTTACATCAAAAGACAGCAATAACAACATGGGCCATATTTTGAAGTACAAAGGTAAATTTCATACAGAGATAAAGGGGTCTATACATAAAGGGTCAACGACTGTCGTAAGGGGAAAACAGGAGTACAAGATTGGATTTTGACCATAGACGCTTATTTAATGACCATTGCTATTCATGAGGGACAATTGACATGTGTAGTTAAGCCCCAAAGACATTCATTCCTGAAGGAATATTTTAAACAAACTGAGAGGTTAATGAATACCTCATTAGCATAAAGATTTCATTGGTTCTGAATGTCAACCTGCTAATCATAAACCTGAACCACAGCACAATGCTGTCGACAACGGAGCATGGGCGTCCACAGAATTAATTCTAGTAGAGGGGCAAGGTATTTAAAAGTAGTCGGGTAACTTCGTTTTGTATTGCATAATAATTCTTCTAAGCCTCATTTACATTAACAACTCAGACTTAAGCTAAAATCAGATGAAAACCAATACTGTAAATGTGTCTCCATTAGGCTTGCCCACGGTTCTGTTGGTAATTTTATTTAAATATAGATTTAAATAAATAAAAATAAAATAAACTTTGCACAGTGGAGCTTTGAGAGTAGCTCATACCCAAACGGCAATTAACAGTGGTAACCCTAACCTCCATTTTGACTCCGATTATCAAATTCAGACCACAAACATCAAGAAATACAGAGTCAAATTATTTAATCTAATTAGTAATAAGGTACCTTACTGGTCCGGGTTTCTTTGCGCTCCTGGTTGTTTGAATGTGTTCTTTAACGTCGCGCTGCCTTTCTCTCCTTGTAGTCTGCACACTGAACGCACAACTTGTTTCCAGCCAGAAAAAAGGTCCTGCCCAAGAATCTCTGGACAGCCAGCTTGTTATCCTTTTGATCAGCTTAGTGTGCTTTCCTATAGCTTTCAAAAACACGATATCATCACCCAAATAGATGACTCCTCTGTGCTACTGCATATCACTAATTGAGACAGTTAAGGGCAGGTGTGAAAAAATGCTGTAAAGTAAGAATGCTTTCAAAAATAGACATGTTAATAGATTATATTTATCAATTAACTAAATGCAAAGAGAGTGAACAGAAGAAAAATCTAAATCAAATCCATATTTGGTGTGACCACCCTTTGCCTTCAAAACAGCATCAATTCTTCTAGGTACACTTGCACAAAGTCAGGGATTTTGTAGGCATATAGTCAGGTGTATGATTAAACAATTATACCAAACAGGTGCTAATGATCATCAATTCAATATGTAGGTTGAAACACAATCATTAACTGAAACAGAAACAGCTGTGTAGGAGGAATAAAACTGGGTGAGGAACAGCCAAACTCAGCTAACAAGGTGAGGTTGCTGAAGACAGTTTACTGTCAAAAGTCATACACCATGGCAAGACACAAGGTAGTTATACTGCATCAGCAAGGTCTCTCCCAGGCAGAAATTTCAAGGCAGACAGGGGTTTCCAGATGTGCTGTCAAAGCTCTTTTGAAGAAGAACAAAGAAACGGGCAACGTTGAGGACCGTAGACGCAGTGGTCGGCCAAGGAAACTTACTGCAGCAGATGAAAGACACATCATGCTTACTTCCCTTTGCAATCGGAAGATGTCCAGCAGTGCCATCAGCTCAGAATTGGCAGAAAACAGTGGGACCCTGGTACACCCATCTACTGTCCGAGAAGTCTGGTCAGAAGTGGCCTTCATGGAAGACTTGCGGCCAAAAGCCATACCTCCGACATGGAAACAAGGCCAAGCGACTCAACTATGCACGAAAACACAGGAACTGGGGTGCAGAAAAATGGCAGCAGGTGCTCTGGACTGATGAGTCAAAATTTGAAATATTTGGCTGTAGCAGAAGGCAGTTTGTTCGCCGAAGGGCTGGAGAGCGGTACACGAATGAGTGTCTGCAGGCAACAGTGAAGCATGGTGGAGGTTCCTTGCAAGTTTGGGGCTGCATTTCTGCAAATGGAGTTGGGGATTTGGTCAGAATTAATGGTCCCCTCAATGCTGAGAAGTACAGGCAGATACTTATCCATCATGCAATACCATCAGGGAGGCAACTGATTGGCCCCAAATTTATTCTGCAGCGTGACAACGACCCCAAACATTCAGCGTAAAGAAGAACAAGGAGTCCTGGAAATGATGGTATGGCCCCCACAGAGCCCTGATCTCAACATCATCGAGTCTGTCTGGGATTACATGAAGAGAGAGAAGCAACTGAGGCTGCCTAAATCCACAGAAGAACTGTGGTTAGTTCTCCAAGATGTTTGGGCCAACCTACCTGCCGAGTTCCTTCAAAAACTGTGTGCAAGTCTACCTAGAAGAATTGATGCTGTTTTGAAGGCAAAGGGTGGTCACACCAAATATTGATTTGATGTAGATTTTTCTTCTGTTCACTCACTTTGCATTTTGTTAATTGATAAATATAAACTATTAACATGTCTATTTTTGAAAGCATTCTTACTTTACAGCATTTTTTCACACCTGCCTAAAACTTTTGCACAGTACTGTATGTAGTAAAAAGCACTCGAGTAAGTGTCAGTCAGCACACGGATTTCCTACAAGAAATCAGTTTTTAGGAATTCAGAAATGTTCTCTATATCTGTGTGCCTCATAGTTACTCTGTGTTTTAGAAGCAGTGTTAGCCCATTCAGTTCATCATTTTTGCCCACTTTTTACACTTACAGGCAGCACATTTCATGTTGACATTGTAACAGGATTTCAAAGAACTGCTTGCTGTAGAGCTGTGTTTTTTTCAGTGTGTCTTTTTTTGTATATACAGGATATGATCACTCATTGTGATTAATTCAACTTCCTCTGCTGGTGGTCGCTTTTCTAAATGGAATGAGGTTTAAAAAACATTTGGAAGCAAACTTTCCTTTCACTCTGGGCGCTGACATCTTCTTCACGCGCGCTTTCAGAACTACCGTAAATGAGACAAAACACAACGCAAAACGTATGCAAATTAGTAGAATGGTAATGATTCATCACACACACGTGACCTTTCCTTAGCCCTACCTTAAATTAACAGAATATTCAGGAGTCATTTACTCGCCAGCACCTGTGTTTTCATTGTATTTAACTGTAACTCCCCTTTGAAAATGACCCTGAGCACTTTTTTTAATGTTTAATGTGTTGTGGTTTCTAAATTAAAACAGAGAGAGGCGAAAAGCCAGAAGCCTTAGGGGGTGTGTGTGTGTGTGTGTGTGTGTGTGTGTATATAACTCATCGACGCGTAGGAGAGGGAGGATGTCTCTCGGATAAAATTAGAGGTAGTCTGTTTTTATTTGTTTATTTAAAACGTAACTGAATATACATTTTTTAAAATGCAACACAGTCCTAAAGATCAGTCTATTAATTTTCCTGAAAAACATTGTACAACTATTGTTTTTTTTGTAAATTCAGATTTCAGGGGTTGGGGAGGCAAGTGCCCCCTTGCACCTATCTGTGGATGTCCATGCAACTCAGTGTTATTGAACGCTGTGCAATCAAATCTAAACGACAGCCTAATTTAAAAATGTAAAGTGATCACCATTGTCTAAACATGTAATCTGAACAGTTATACTTGTCTGGTCCCAAATCTTAAAAATATTTCTGGAAAGTGGGTTATAAGGCATTTTGTGTTAAAATGTGGTATACAATGGATACCTAATGATTTTGACCTGCTGAATCCAAAAATGCTGTATATCAAGCTGAAATTTGTGTTCTTGACCCTCAAAATTAGGAAAAACAAAATGGCCGCCAACTACTGTATACCTCTATAATAACTTCTGAACTAACTGGGATAGAATGATGATCTAAGTGTCTTTTCCTACATTTTAGGCATCCATTAAAACTAAAATTAAAACTATATGAACATGTCTCAAAGGGGTTTTCAGATATGGTCAAAGTTATTTTCAAAATGGCGGCCATACAAATATTGATTATCTAGGCATTTATGTACGGCGAGAGGCATGTAGTTATTACTGTGTATGAAGCCTTGTTCTATAAGTTGATGCAACTTAAATGCAGAACAAGGGCAGCAGTGTGGAGTAGTGGTTAGGGCTCTGGAATCTTGACCGGAGGGTCATGGGTTCAATCCCAGGTGGGGGAGACTGTTGCTGTACCCCTGAGCAAGGTACTTTACCTAGATTGCTCCAGTAAAAACCCAACTGTATAAATGGGTAATTGTATGTAAACAATAATGTGTAAACAATAATGTAATCGTATATAAAAATAATGTGATATCTTGTAACAATTGTAAGTCGCCCTGGATAAGGGCGTCTGCTAAGAAATAAATAATAATAATAGCTAGCTTGCTCCAAGTGTAAAATTAAACAAAATAAATCCAGTATTTTTTCAAAGACTGATATAGAATAAATGGTCCTTTTTAAGGAGCTTTTTTTGAGTAGGCCTTTAACCTACTTATTACTTAGTAGGCCTAAAAGCTGATTTACATTGCAGAGAAGGAAAAACACACCACATTACAAAAAAGATCTCAGCAGTCTACCAAGTTCTCAAGTTTTCAATATTTTAAATATAGTTTCCACAATCTTTTTTATTTTATTTTTATTTTTGGAGTGTAACAAAACTGTAAGTGTCGTTGATTTTAATGATTTTTCACTCAATACGGCTGATTATTTACTTAGTTTATAGAAAAAACAACGTTGTAGCACTTGTTTCTACATGAAGTCCTCTTTATACAAATCCCCATTAATAAAACAAATTTAATGTCTACTGAGCGGTTTGGATAAAAGAGATTTTTACTGTAGCCATTATTTTGCATAAATACAATTTAAAAAACAAAAAAAAACCTCTAGAAATAGTTCAAAAGGATTTTTGTAAGAATGTCTTTTATCATTACGGGTTTCTTGGTGCCATGACCAGGGCATTAAGGTTAAAGATTTTCCTCACAGGAGGGGATATAAAGCATTCTTTGAACCCCAACAAATTTCCATTTTTCATATTCAACAACCTGGGAATGTCTTTCTTTTTTATAAAAACAAAAAAACAAACTTGTCTGTGGGAAGCTTTGACCTGAAATCAGGCCGTCCCGACAGGCTCTGAGGCAGTCCAGTCCTCTTTTATTGTTGTGCAATTGCTGTTTATGCCAGACCAAATACATTTCCAGTTTACAGGATTTGAATTAATGAAACATTGTAGAGGGCTGAGGATTTAAAGACAATCCCACAGACATTTCTTTCTAATGGCGAGGTTGTCCGGCAGTCGTCCAATTGTTGTACCAGACTGCTTTGCAAACGGATTTCTTTTTAAGCCTAAGGGAAAAAAAAAGTGGTCACAACATCAAAGCCAATTCCACTATGTGTCTCATTAGCACCCTCTGCAGGTCCAACAGTATATGGATTCGTTTAAATTTAGGATCCAACTGAAAAGAATCCACAAATAAAGAAAAATTAATAAACCATTTTAGAAAATTTCTAATAAAAAGGCAAAAAATAATGTTCTGTGATAATACTTTATACTTTAAATTATATTGAACATAGTAAATTCAATATTTTAATGTATTACTTAAAACTAGAGGGTGTTTAAAAATAGAACAATGCTATATTCCATAGTGTTATTTTCTTTGACATGTACAGCATGTGCAACAACGGGAACTTGAGATCCACAGATATTAAGCCATAGCCATTACTTTGTAGAAATGTAGGTTTTATTTTAAGTCGATATTTCCATGACACAAAGAAGTTACATTCGGTTTTATTTTATTGTATTATGTTATTAACACTAAACAATATTAAAATGCTCACCAAAACAAATCATGAAATAAAATGATAGAGGGAAGAGATGCATAAATCAAAAGATACTGGTGTGTGACTTCTAGTTAAGATTTAAATGTGGTACTATTATTTCACTTGAAAGATGGCAAAGTATTCCCAAGAACATCTTTATAAATCTAATATTGCAACAGAATACACCCTTGGCTGTCCACCTGTATTTTACAATTATTTTGTTCTTATAATAAACTTCAAAGCGCCAATGGGAGTGTTTACAGGAGTCTCCTACCAAATGACAATTACAAATACAATGTCTCCCTCTACTGTTAAAAGACTGTTACTACAATTATTATTTATTTATTTCTTAGCAGACGCCCTTATCCATATATATATATATATATATATATATATATATATATATATATATATATATATATATATATATATATATATATATATATATATATAACTCTAAATACCATAAACTTAACTTTCCTACTTAAAAACTATGAAGGCTGATAAAAATAAATAAATAAATAAACTTGCTAGAAAGCAGTCAACAAAAAAGTGAAAAGTTGGGTTACACGGTATTTAATTTAAAAATAGCCTATGTTTTGAAGCATTAAAAACACAGAGTTGAATTACTGTACCGTTAAATATACCTTATATAACATTGGAACCTTACTTAAACTTTACTTATTTATTTTTTATATACATTTAAAACTATAACTATTTATAAAACTATTTATAGCTAGTTTTACAACATTCAACAGAAATACAGTACTGTCTGTAGTTTTCATTAAAATGCCACTAACATGTCCATTTGGCATCTGATTATTTTAGAAAATACTTTCCTTTTTATCTGCCAGGTGTCATCTTTCATGGCTTATATTGTATTTCCAGAATGTGTGAAAGTATTACATAGAGGATAAATGGCATATAATTGGGCTAATCTTACGAGGTTGAGAGACCCCTAATACTATCGGCTCTTCAACACAAGTAAACTAAACCCCGCTAATACGCATGTTGCTTATTCCATTATTAGCTGGTAGATACAACCTTATTCAGAAATTAATCATTTAAATTCACAGGGAATACTACCTTGTAACAGGGTGATGTTACCTACGTGGGTCGTCACTGAATAATACTGAATCAGACACAGAGCAGTGGGTGTTGACACGCCACACAGGAGCACAGATTCAATTACAACACAGGCCTGACGCTTGGGTACTAACCATAGTAATCCTAGCACCGGATTTAATAAAGAAAAGAAAACAAAACAAATCTAAAAATAAAAGTTTGCCGCACAAATTGCAAGCGTTCTTCCCACTAAAAGGAACGTCCCGCCCAGGAACCTACTACTCACGCAAAACCCTATCTACACTGTTTGGGATCAACAGCCCCTAAACTGACCTTGCTTCTGGGCTCCCGGAGTCCCGGCATTCTCATGGTGACTCAGGCCTTTTCACACGGCCTTGGCTGGACAATGCCTTCACGAGCACCGTCTTGGAGTGGAAGGGTTTTGTGTAATAGTTCAGCAGACGCTCTCCTCCTCGATGTAAACACAGCACATGTCTGTGTAGCATGGCAATGTAGTTGCCCCAAGCTGTGGCGCAGACGCCTTTTGAGCTCCGCGCTGCCTCCCCGGGCACGCCCCGCAGCCAATCAGGACCTCCCGATCGACTCAGCACTAGTCGAGCCTGCCTGCTCAATTAATTGCTTAGCAAAGTGTCTCCTGTTGCGTGTTCCAGCTGCTTCCATAAAGGCACACAAGCACTCAAGAACCAGCGACAGGGTCTCCCCGCCACATACCTTGATATTTTTTTTCTAAGCAGAATGCAATTTATTTAAGTGTTCTGTTATATTACAGGTTGTTATTACCACAAGTCAAACAGCAGCTCAGTCTAACCAGTGACAAAAGTAACTAATCACAAAGCAAACAGCAAACAGGGCATATTATGCTACTGATTCCACTTGTCACCTGTCAGTTATTGCCAAACCGGGGTCTAGTTTTTTTTTTTAAAAACGTTTTTAAACAGTTCTCATTGCAATAACAAAGCTATGTTTAGACACACTGTATGCAACAATGGCGAGATCAGCCAAAGTATAGTAAGCACCAGCGCCATCTAGTGGATCATGTTTCCATGGATCAAGTTTCCTTTTGTAATGTCGCCAACATAGCTAGCGCTTCCTGACATAAAGACTGTCTTGTTGTCTGCTATTGGCTGGCAACAAGAACTGAAGAACAGCAAAGCACCTTAAACACAGGCTTATCAAAACAAAAACACAGTACTTGAGTATTTGCAATAAGAAAACTAGGAACCAGTGTGCCACCCCTGCGTTGCTCCTCCAGTCCGTTACATGCCTGTTTCATTATTAACAGCCCATAGCCTTGTTCAAACCAGGTCTTTTCTTTAGTTAAATTAATATGGGTGGTTTCAGGGAAAAGAACGTCTGGGGTAGAGAGAAAGAGGTCTCAAACAGTCACAAGTGAGCCAGTAGAGTTGAATTGTCATATTTAATATCACATGACTTCTCAAGAACCAAGAACCAAAGACACATAGAGAAACAACACAAGCCTGCAGGCAAACTGGCAGCCAGTTTGAGTTTGATCAAGGGAGACAAATTATACAAATCTCAATGCTGGAGCAACAGAACTCAGGAACCATTCTGCCAGATTTCCAACATAAAAAGATAAGGGAGGGGATCCCCAGTGGTTCACCTGGTAAAAGCACTCCTGGATAGTATCACACTATATACGACTTGACAACACTGGATAACACATAACGAAGAATACTAGGTCTACTTCTAGCAATCCAGTTGTTCTTTGTTTATATTATTTTCTTACCTTGACAGTCTTTTATTATTTGTGATGATGCAACTCTTTAAACTTCATGCTTAAAACATGTATGAATTGCCGCTTTATAATAGTATCATACAGTGCCTGTTGTGCAAATTGGTTGAAAAAAACAAACCCATAGAACTCTAGATTAAAGGACATTTTTCCTTTACACTTAGCAATGTCTGTCACAGAATAATGCCTGTCAAGGTCAATAAGATGAACCAACTGTAACAATATCTGGA
Organism: Acipenser oxyrinchus oxyrinchus; assembly: GCA_030684275.1. Taxonomy (NCBI): domain Eukaryota; kingdom Metazoa; phylum Chordata; class Actinopteri; order Acipenseriformes; family Acipenseridae; genus Acipenser; species Acipenser oxyrinchus. The sequence goes on from CM060251.1 coordinate 18,781,050, forward strand.
GCTGTTTTGTTCAACTGATGTAATGACCCTGTAATTAGCCAATGAAAAATGCATAGGCAAGATCAGCTAGCACTGAGACAAAAGTCCTTTGCCATTAATGCAATGAAAAGACAAAGTACTGTAGCTGTACATGGATTTTGCCCTCAAAGGCAAGCAACCTTTCACAGTATGCAGTACATATACCGTATAAAATAAACTATTATATAATAATCATCATCACTAAATATTTAAGACCTACTACACACTCCTGTGCATTTGGTTCCTTCAGGCTTCCTCATCTATCCATGTTTTATTTAGGTTTTGTATAGATTTTGCATTATGGATTTCTAAACTTTAGTAAGCACTCCATTGAGAAAATAAATTGAAAAAAGTTTGATCTTGTGGTATATTGGAGATTGATGATGACTATAATAAATTTTACATAATTAAAGTACTTCAGATCATTACAAGCATGCATGCTGACAGAGACATACAGGATGTTCCTGGCATACTGTATCGGTGTCTGATATTCTTATTAACTTGAGCTAAAATGTCCTCTTCATCATACAATGACTGGATGAGCTGTTCCATGTGTAAAAAATGACTTACAGACAGACAACCTCATACTGTTCCCCCTAGATTACAATGCATGCAAAAAAGCGTACTAAAGAATGTCCTTAGCAAGTTTCTTCAAAATTTGACAGGAGTTTCAGTTTCAAAAGTGGGGTAAGAGAAAGCCAGCCTTCATACACATGGATTCAGGGCTTCCAAAACACAAACGCTGAACACACACAACATTCCAGGTTCTCACTTAGAGACCTAAATTACAACTAAACTGAACGACGCTCTGTTTAAATAAGATGTTATTCAATTAATCAATTAACCTACCCAGCCACCTTCCTGGGCAGCTGGTGCAGCACAATCAATTAAGAGCCTTATTCCTAATTAAACCATCCAACCGGCTATATCATTTACATAACATACATTCACGGTAGTTTGAATCTCTTGTAACAAATGAACATGCAAAGTTTCAAGAAATAGAGGAGAGTTCAAATATAGCCTCCAACAACCAATCACAAACCAGTACTCATGAATAAGCAGGTCACCTTAATCTCGATTCTGACACACTCAAGTGGTAATAAGTCTCCATTCACAGTGCTATTGAAATTACGTGAGCCGTTCTCTTGATACAGAACTAAAAATGTACGTGCAAATATGTACAGAACTGAGTTACAATCAAATCAGTTTCTTCGTGACTGAACCTGAAAAGTATTTTGAAGGTATATAAAAAGGAAAACTGAATAAAAGATTAAAAAAAAGATTCTGTGTAGATTAAGTCAAATGTTCGCAAAAGCAATGCAACCCTGCCCGGCACATATTTCAGTTGCTTTTCATTTTCATTTAACCTTTATTGAACAAATTCTCATTTACAACAACGATCTGGTCAATAGGCAAACATCACAGCAGCACAAAGCAAACAAATAAAACGCAGAAAAAAGTGAATTCAGATTCCAATTAAAAACATCCTCCGAAACAAAACTCTGTAGTATTAATTTTATTTGAAATTCATTCCAGCCATAAGCAGCCGCAAACTGAAATTAATTACACCCAAAAAGAGTGGTCACTCTGGGAAAAAAACAATCTAATAAATGAATCTGATCTTAAATTGTAAACTGAAGCAGAGAACTGTAATAGGTTGCACAGATATAGTGGGGTTTTCCCAATCAGGATTCTATAAACTAACCTAAGCCAATGATCCAATCACCTATTGTGAATGAAGGCCATTCAACCATAATATAAAGATCGCAGTGATGAGTAAGATAAGAAGCAACAATTATAAATCTTATAGCAGAATGGTATAAAGCATCAAGCTTCCCCAAAGCAGCTTTCGAGGACATTTATAGACAACATCACCATAATCCAGTATCGGAAGAAAAGACATCTGGACTAGAGTATACCTAGCGGAACATGTAAAACATGATTTATTGCAAAACCAATTCTAGATTGAACTTTATCAATATGGGGTTTAAAAGACAAAGCACTGTCCAGCCAAATACCTAAATATGTATAAACTGCTACTTGTTTTAATACCCCTTGACTAGTGTATCACTGATTAGATCAACTTTTCATTTCTAAAAAGTGACGTACAGCATACAGCAGCTCTTTCCTTTGTGTTGATGCACATGTATTATAAGAGTCTCTCAAAGCACTGTATGTTTTGGGTTAAACATCATTGTCTTGATTTTGGTGGATTGCCTTAACTTTTTTCAGCATGTCTATAAGTGGGGAACAAGCAGCTCAGTGTTTAGGGTGCAGGGGAGGTCGCTGGATCAAATGCATATTTTGAGTGTATTTAATTGATCTAAATCTCAGTTAGGGTGAATAACATATTTAGGTTATAAACAAGGAGAGATGCTGTTTATCACTCTTGCTGTGACAGCTAGGAAAGTCCCACTTGTCTGCATACTTACCACATTTAATCTCAGTTTTTGGAAGCCCTGTGACTTCACTTTGCAGTTTCATTACCCTCAACGCTATTTTTCAAAATGATCAGATACTGTTTGCAGGAAATGCCAACAGATCTGATACTTTCACAATGGGCTCACTCCCATATTAACCACATAAAACACTGCTTTTGAACCCCTATGCAAACATGCATTTTGAAACTGCTAATTGCTATCCCACATAACAGATACTGCAGTACTTACCAGGGTATTTTATAGTGAAAAAATATGTTTTTTTGAATGGTGCTATAGTATTTTTATATAGGTATTCCTCATTCATTGAATATTAATTTTAGACATTACATTTACAGTATAAATTGAAAGTAGGAAAAAATTGAAGATACAAAAATAGACATCTCAAAAAGACCCCACAGCAGTGGAGTGACCTTGGTGGCAATATTTGACCTGCTTTTTGTAATCTCCCTCTTAACCACAGCGTTATAACTTGCTTTTGCAACAAAAAGACAGTCATACATTTTTAGCATACATTATTAAATTTCAATGACCAACTTAAGGGATGCTGAATAAGAAACATTGAGGCTGTGTGGTCCAGTGGTTAAAGAAAAGGGTTATAACCTGGAGGTCCCCGGTTCAAATCCCACCTCAGCCACTGACTCATTGTGTGACCCTGAGCAAGTCACTTAACCTCCTTGTGCTCCGTCTTTCGGGTGAGACGTAATTGTAAGTGACTCTGCAGCTGATGCATCGTTCACACACCCTAGTCTCTGTAAGTCGCCTTGGATAAAGGCGTCTGCTAAATAAACAAATAATAATAATAATTTAGCCAGTAAGAAAACTGCAGTACCAGTACACACTTTACTTTTCAGAGGGGTGGTATGCTTGAAATGCAACCCATTCGGACTAGAATTTATATTTTAAAATTAAATTAATTTTTAAAATGCCTGCTTACCTATTTAGGGGCAGTCTGCAGTCCACGAAACCAGGCATTTAGATTGAAACAGCAATCAGCGCAAATCTGTTTTCTGAATGTATTCGTTTTTTCAAAAAAAAAAAATACTGCTCAACTTCTGAAGGATATCTGCATGTCTGATAAGTTGTTTTTTGTTTTTGTTTTTTTACTGTTTAGTGATGTATCAGAACAAAATCATTGCTGACTGTGAGAGACACTGGCGTTACAAAGCCTTGAGTTCTTCAGGCGGACTGCTGGAGTGGCTTGCAGGCTTGGCTCTCCGTCACTTGGCAACCACAGAAGCTTCATCGGCTCAACTTCCCTTAGAAAAAAAAAACGACTCACAGAAAGAACAAGGGTTCGTTATTTTCTTCCGGGTTGGGTTTCTGCAGCGGTTCGCACAGCATAATCTTACAGGGGTTTTTTTTCTTCTGATTTATCTATATAATGTTGATTTTTGTTCTATAATTCCAAACCCGATTTTAGAACTTTGATCCCGATGCTGAACGAATGATTTGTTGCTTATATCCTTGCATGTTTGCAATCACGCAATAAGATACAACATGTATTTTTTTGCACTTTTAAAAATAACATAGGCATCCCATTATGATTGTATTTTAAGATAAATTAATAAAAAGATAAATAATATCGTTTTCAAGTTTATACAAAAACTGGCTGCGTTTCACTGCGGTAGGCGTGACTGCAGGACACAAGGCGCTTACTTGACAGGGGGCATCTTGGAAGTTGTAGTTTTCCGTTTTCCGTATCTTCTATAGAATGATTGGACTACATCTGAGATGCAAACTAATAATCCCAGGCTTCAATGCGAACAACAGCAGCGCAGGCGCAGTTTTACTCAACTTGTACCCGTGACTATAAAACCTTCGTGGTGTAGAGGTGACCCTTATCCTTATCAAGCGGGAGACTTTGTTGTAGGTTGACAGACAGAACAAGCATCATAGACAATGGTAAAGTACTCGAATGCTATAACAGAATATATTTTTTAAAATATGCATTAAGAACGTGTATCATTAAAATGTGCCCTTAAATGTAAGTGGTATTTTTTTTTTAGGAATTTAAACCAGTTTCCTCTCGTGTTACATTTTGTATCAATGCATTGCTTGACAGAAACAGTGTATCGCTGTGCGGTTATTCATTCGGCTGTACTGTACTATACACCAAACGTTAACTTGCATAATTTATTTTGGAAACCGCATACTGCGCAAGCATTCATCCAATCATAATTTCAAGGTTGTAATTCAAGTGTTCTAACTGTATACTAAAAAGCCAGAACAAATAAAAACGTCCTAGTTAGCTATCGTTCATTTGACATTAGGTTTCTTGCACTGTTCCAGTTTAAATTTAGGCCAACCAACACATTTTCTATTGCTGTGCAAAGGGGGTTAAAACGGTAGCTTACTGATTCTGTTTTGCGTTAATGCTTTTAGATGGGAATTGGCTCATGCAAGCAAAACGTGACAGTCGTTGTTTTACAGATTTTCTAAGTTTCAGATGTGTTTCTTATTTTAATTTGAGCACGTACCATAATGTATTAGATACCAACTCTGCTAAAGCAAAAATACTTGGCTTATGTTTTCGAGAGTTTCTGCGGCTTTGTTTTAGAAAGTGGATGTTCAAAATGATCACCTTTTAAACTTCGTTTGTCTGTTCATGTCCAAATTTTGCAGCTTATGATTAAGCCACATATATGCATGCAACATGGAGATGTCTAGCATGTAACCTAGTTTGCTTATACCACCTAAAGGTAATGTTAACCATGGGGCAACAGCAAAGCCTGGCTTCAACTGCATTGATAAGTGGACATTTTGTCAATTTTTAAAGGGCGTTAGGCAGTACATTACCCGGTGATGGTCTGTTGTCAGGATGGTTAAAATAAAACTTAGTTTGTTTAGTTAAGCAGGAATTTACTTTCAACACCTCATCCCCAGAAATGCACACCTATATGCGTGGTTATAGAAACTCAGCTGGTGAAATTCTGCTGCTGTTGCTCTGACATAAATTGGTTGCTGCATCCTAAAAGATGACAAAACAGTCTATGCATTCACCTTGTATTTTCTCTGCAGATAATTTAGTTCAGGTACTAATATCTACTTCATTGTTGCAGTCTGACCCCATTCGCGTTCTTGTGACTGGAGCTGCAGGCCAGATTGCCTACTCCCTGCTTTACAACATTGCCAAGGGAGATGTGTTTGGCAAAGATCAGGTATAATCTGTGCTTTTCTAACACATACACTAACTTACTGTAACTGCATAAGCAATGTTTTATCTACTTTGTACTGGTATTTAAAAGGATTAAACTGAAGCACAGCTTCTGCTTGTATGGTAATTTAATTATCTGCTGGGAATGAGTTAAGGCACACCTAGTCTTCATACCTTCCAGTGCAAGTGTCTGGCTGAGTGCACCCAGAAGTTAATTGCTAGGTAGGTTATCATGGAGTGGATTTGTGTTTTTAATTTTAAGTCTTTTTGTTTAGCCCCTTGTCCTTGTTCTACTTGACATCACTCCAATGCTGCCAGTCCTGGATGGTGTGGTGATGGAACTGCAGGACTGTGCTCTCCCACTTCTCAGAGGTACAGAGAATACATCTGTTTTATTGCTTTAATAATGGCTTGTAACCATGCCCCTGTTCTGCCAGATCACTAACCACTTTATTCTTTTCAGCAAGTAGCGCTTGCATTGGTTTTATACATTCACTTCTCTTAAATGTCTCCTAAATGAAATGGCAGATGCAACAAAAGAAAAGTAGGTCATTGCCTTCCATTAAGCATTAGGTCTACATTGCCACGCTCTGATACTAACTAATCTAACCAGGTTGAAAATGCTTCTAGATGAGAACAGTTTTGAGGCTTTTCTGTGCAATTGAGAACAGCAAGTGTGCAAGGTACAACTTGGATCAATTCATTATACAAAGGCATGGCACCCGTTCAAGGTGATAACGGTATTTATTACTGTGTTAAATGCTGAGCGCATGCTATGCTGTCTAGTGATGTAAGCAATATTTCTAAACCAAGGTAGCTTTCTCTATCACATGATGGTATGTGGTTAGGAATGCATATCCAGCCAAACCTATATCCTGCTCTGTTGGTAGTGAGTGGCTGTATTTAGATAGATTTAAATTGGATGTAATAAATCCTGACAATTTGGTTGTGCCCCCCACACAATAATAATAAGTATTGTTACCCAAAAGCTGCTTGTGTTCTTCAAATTAAATATTCTGAAATATGTCTTGTCAGAAAGCCTCACATTTTCAGCGTATGGTGGTTTTACAACAGCCTGCTTGTTCAAAACAGGCTCTGCTTACCCTCCCCCAGTCTAAATTAAAATTGTTTCGATTCACAGAGGTCATTCCAACCGACCAGGAGGAAGTAGCTTTCAAGGACCTTGATGCAGCGATTCTGGTTGGTTCCATGCCAAGGAAGGAAGGCATGGAGAGAAAGGACTTGCTGAAAGCCAATGTGAAGATTTTTAAGTCCCAGGGTGCTGCTCTGGACAAGTATGCAAAGAAGACCGTCAAGGTGATTTAAGATTAAGGAGGGTGCAATGAAATGGGACTGTTCTGTTCCCTAACGTGGGGATGTCTGGCGGCTTGTTTTGCATTGAGTGGGGGACATTTTCCCATGGTGGAGATGCGTTTCATAGGGATATAGTGGAAGAAGCTCCAAGTCAGTGTGACTCCTTTTAGTTTTACACATTTACAGAACCGCTTCTCCATTTGTTGCATATACCTAGAGAAGAGTTATTCAGATATGGTGAGCCGTTTGAGAAATGTACCCTAAATTGAGTGGAGCTTTCACCCACGCAAGCAATAAAGGGAGCCTTTACAAGCACTGTGCAGCTGAAGTGCAGTGTTAGGACCAACCAGACAACCTCTTCAAATAGGTGTCCCTTGTCCCAGAGGCAAGTTCTAACCACTTCTTCCCCACTGGTTAACTACCCCAGCATTTAAAAGATGAACTGACCCATCTTTATTTTCCAGGTCCTAGTTGTAGGAAATCCAGCCAACACCAACTGCCTGATTGCCTCCAAATCTGCACCCTCAATTCCTAAAGAGAACTTCTCCTGCCTGACCCGCCTGGACCACAACAGGGCAAGATCACAGGTGGGGGAGCTCAGCCAGAACTCTCCTGTTGCAGCCACACTGCTGACACTATTTAGTTAAATGCCTGTATGGGTCAGTAGACATGTTTATGATCTGTATTGAACTCGGGTTGAAGGTTCTATGTACACAATCTACATTTACTTGGCTGTGTTTTTGTTTGTTTTCCTTTTCCTTCAAAGCAAGAATTGCAGGGATTGAATAACCGTTTTGAAGCTTGCTGATGAGTTGCATTATGGAAGTAGAACTCTTCCTGAAAAGAAGTCTCTTGATAACTGGAGGTGCTTTTTAATGAGCTGCCTGTCAGTTTGGCAAAAGCCAGCCCAGTGGTCATTCTGATGTCGCCTAGATAATTGCATTGCTATGGGGATGACTAATTACCAAGGAGGTGTTGCAATTCAAACCCAATCCCCTGTTTTTATAATAAGATAAATTAGCAACGACAGCTAGGAAAATTCCTGCAAATCTTGCCTGCTATGAATTGCTATCATTACACAGGCCTTGCATTTTCCTATATACAGTACAGAATGCATGCATTATGGTAATCCTATTTATTTTTTTTACTTTAACACAATTTCCAGATTTGCATAGTGATGCACTAATGCAGTAACCTTGTGTTCTACTTCGGAACATAGATACATTGAAAATACTTTTTCATGGATTCATGCAGCAATTTGTAAGCAAGGGAGTAAAGTTGCTCCACTGAGATTTAAGAGTGGTCTCAACGAGCCTTTTGGTGCTTTGGCTCCTCCATAACCAGTCTGTGGTTTTCTGTGCGTTCGGGTGAACCTTTTGAAGGAACGCAGTGACGGCATTCATATATCTGGAAGGAGCAAGGCCACTTTTTTAGTAGCTTCAAAATTTTTAAAAAGCAAACATACCATTCAAAAATTTAACATGCTTACTATGTTGTTTTTTTTTCTATAGGAAATATACCAACACAATTGTGGTGTGTGTATATAATGGGTAAGATTTAATGGAATTGTTTAGCCATGTACTTTAGGAGTCTAGATGGGGGGGGGGGGGGAATTAGCAGGGCAAGCTGTACTTGAATAAATGTTCTCCAGCTTTGTTTTTTTGAAGTCCACAATACCTTGCTGGTTTAACAAGCTGCATGGTGTTAAACGATTCTCTATTGCTGTCTTGTACAGGTGGCGATAAGAGTGGGGGTTCCAGCGGACAATGTGAAGGATGTGATTATCTGGGGCAACCATTCCTCTACCCAGTACCCTGATGTCCACCATGCCAAGGTCAAAGTGCAGGACAAAGAGATTGGAGCCTATGAAGCAGTAAAGGATGATGGTTGGCTCAAGGGAGACTTCATCAGTGTGAGTACGATTCTCTGCCGGACTGGTTCATTTTTTTTTTTTTTTTTTTTTTTGAGAAAGCATTTTATAATATATACTTGCTATGTCTACTATTTAATCTCTCCCCAAGTTAAATTGTGTTAAGATTGACTTGTGCCTTCTGATGTTGGGCAAAAAACCTGCACAGCTAGTAAAGCTTAATTCCTCAGGTTTTACAAGCAGGCATCTTAAGTGGACCACGGATATCGTAAGTGGAGAATATTGATAGCCCCGGTCAATGCTTGTGTGTTGTCAGATTTGCAGTGTTTAGTGGTCTCCTCGGTGGAGCTCAGTTAAGTTAATGTATTCTAACAGAAGTTTTGGTTTGATTCCAGTACTTCATATTTTCTCCTTGAGTTTCCATTAACGTTCAATCTGTAGCCTTTTTGTTGCTGCTCCTCTGCCTGATATTTGGCCCTGCTGTAAGTCCTGTGGTTTTGCTTTTCGTTCCCAGACTGTGCAGCAGCGTGGAGCTGCTGTCATCAAGGCTCGTAAGCTGTCCAGCGCAATGTCGGCTGCCAAGGCTATCTCTGACCACATGAGAGACATCTGGTTCGGTACCCCTGAGGTGAATGCTTTTTCATTGTTTAGGAAGAACGATTTATTTACTCATTGCACTTCCTCACAGGCATATATCCATGCGCATGAAACTACAGATCTCATATTTTATAATTCTCTCCAAGCATGGTTTTTTTGGTAATCAAGTTTTATGTCAGTGTTAACCTTTTTATGAGCTTTTTTTTCTTTTAATTAGTTTTTTTTACACACACACACCTACCTTACTGGGAAATTTCACTTTAATTGGTGTGCATCTAGGCAGAACAGATTCTTTTTATAGTGCATGCCCACCCCCCTCCTCCAACACTTCCTGTTTTTCCACTGAATGCTTGCATAAGCTTACTGAGCAAAAATTTAAAACCAGACTAGGGATCTTTTAACCTGAAATATGCAGTTTTGTTTCCAGCAGTGTGGAAATGTGTTGCATAATAAGTTTGAATATTGCAGCAACTCTGTAAACCACTTGGGAGCAAACATCTGAGTTAATTTCTCACGATTATATTAGAAGTGTGCATTACTTTGTATTTGAATAAGAATCTTCCTAAGCAATAAAATCCTCTTCTAATTTAAAGGAAATTAAACTTGACTTTTTTGACTTGGAACAAATGCAGTAAACTAAACTACTGTTTTTTCTTGGTGGTCTGGCAAATTTACAAAGATGCTCTAGCTAGGGATACAGTAAGTTGTGTAATTCCCCTGTATATAGCTAGAACTGTGCTCCTTGTGTAGTATAAAAGTACTACGAAACTTCTAGTAAGAAAGCAAACATATTGAATGAGTCCAGTTCCAATGTTTTGTGAATGGATAAACAATTGGTAGTTTACACTTTATAATGTGTGTTCTTCTAATCAAGGGTGAATTCATCTCTATGGGTGTTATCGCTGATGGAAACTCCTATGGGATTCCCAGTGATCTGATCTACTCATTCCCTGTTGTAATCAAGGTAAGCCTTTTATCGTGACCGTTGACCTCTCCTTAATCACTTCAACACCATGACGTACGTCAAATGAAAACCCACTTCCAGTACCATGCCGTGCGTACGTCAAGTTTCCCATTCTATTCTATGAGCGGTTTCTCAGTCTAGCGTTTTCAGGTTCTATTCTCTAATGCAGTGCTAGTACTGTGGAATGTGCAATGAAAGTCAGAGGAGGGTCAGGTGACATTTGTATCCAGTTGCATGTCGGGTAGAGATTCCAATTTACCTGTGGGCATTTAGAAGACGGATATATTGCCGGAAGCCATTCTACTTTTACAAGTGTATGTATATAGTGTTAAATTTATTTATTTTTTGTCTTAGTTTTACTTGATTAGTTGTAATTTTATATAGTTTTTAGTGAAAGCTAAACATGGCAACTTACGTGGAGAACGACCACGGGAGCGATGAAGATTTTGAAGTTGGTTCGGAGGATTTCGATACCAGTGATGTTGACCTGTCACTCAGCGATGAGGATGTGGAGCCAAAAACAGCAGGGGAATGGGCGTTTTATTACTGATTCCCTACCATGATGCCAGTCCTCCCATCATTTGATTTTGTACCTGTTTATACAGCTGTGCATCCCGCCATGCAACTTGAGAGTTTGTGTTCTCCATTGGAGTGCATTTTGGCTTTTGTTCCCGAAAAGCTAATCACTTACCTTTGTGACTGTACAAACAAAAGAGCATGCAGCTACTTTACAGGTAAGCCAGCTGCAAACGGGAAGGTGTTTGGCTTGAAATGGCAGTGCTGTAACGAAATACTATCAAAACACATTACTGGGTACTGGCATCTGCGGCAGCCAGATCCATCACAATGCCTGCACAAAGTAGCCCTGTACACGCATTTGTGACTATCCCTCCAACACAAGGGAAGGCAAGACTGCAAAAAAGGTGCAGGGTCTGCTACGAAAATGAAAAGAAAGGACACAAGAAAAATGTGCAGTGATTGCAAGGCAACTCCGGGTTCTGTTGTATGGAACATTTCACCTCTGTAAAACTGATCTGTTGCTGACACTTGTGCTACAGCTTGCCAAAATTTCCAACTGGTACTGAGCTTGCAAGCTGTAAGACTGCCTGGCAGTTGGTGGTGGTGGTGGTGGTGGTAGTATGCTTATTGTTATTTCTTGTTCCAGAATAAGACCTGGACCATTGTTGATGGCCTGGCGATCAATGACTTTTCTCGTGGGAAGATGGACGCCACTGCCAAGGAGCTTGTTGAAGAGAGAGATACTGCACTGGAGTTCATTGCTTGACTTGCCCATAGTGACCAAGAAACAGTACAGCACTTAAAAGCAGAGAAACTTCCATGTCGTCTCTAAACCCAGATGTGTTTATAGATGTAATGTGTGAGACCTCAAAGGTTTTATTTGGAACCACATGGAATGTAATTTGTAAAGCACCTTCATGATCACTGTTGTATCGGTTATAAAGTACAATAAAACCACGTAACACAAAAATACTCTTGCATTCATTTTTTCTAATATGCTGGTTTACAGAGAATTCATCTGAAATTTAATTCAGCCTTTTTGAGAAATGTTATATAAAATCCACTATTCCATAAAATAGGCTATCTCTGAAGTAACCAATACATTTGCAGTACTTCATGTGCTAGTATTTTCATTCTATAGCATACTTATTGACATGTTCGTTTTATATATGCTGTGCCTCATTGACATGTCCAACTTTATGAAAAACACCATAGTGGTGTAGACAAATGAAGCGAATGATTTATAACCACCATGTAACAGGAGCAGTAAACTGAGGTACTGCTTAATGATAAAGAGAAACTGATCATGGATAACAAATATATGGCTGTACAGTATATTCTTGGGTGGTTTCTCATCCTATACTAGTAACACAATGGCATATTTAATACTACAATGTGTTTTATTATGCTTGCTTGTAAGGGGAGCTTGTTTGAGACTTTCAGCCCACCTATCACAGCAAATCGCCATTTAAGCTGGCAACTTCAAATATTCAGCGATGTAGAACACCTCTCCCTCCCCCGCACCTCCTCCTGCTCCAACCCCTACACCCACTGCATCCCCTACTAACTCACCCTCCTTCTCCACCTTCTTGCCCCTCTCAGACTCTGACCTCTCCTCCCTGCTCCAGGGTCACAAACCCACCATGTGTGCCCTGGACCCCCTCCCCACTCACCTCTTTCAAGCTGCTGCTCCTGCTCTACTTTCCTTCATCTCCTCCCTTCTCAACACCTCTCTACTTTCTGGTCTCTTTCCCTCTGCCTTCAAAAAAGCCTCTATCACTCCCATCCTCAAAAAACCTACCCTCGACCCCACCTCCCTCCAGTGCTACCGTCCTGTCTCCCTCCTACCCTTCCTCTCCAAAACCCTTGAGCGGACTGTACACCGCCAGCTCTCTGCTTTCCTGTCCAACCACTCTCTGCTCGACCCTCTCCAATCTGGCTTCCGCTCTGCTCACTCCACTGAAACCGCCCTCCTGTCTGTCACCAACTCACTTAAGTCTGCCTGAGCTGCCTCTCTCTCCTCTGTCCTAATTCTCCTCGACCTCTCTGCTGCCTTTGACACTGTTGATCACTCTATTCTACTATCATCTCTTGCTGACCTGGGGATCTCTGGCACTGCTCTGGCCTAGTTCTCCTCCTACCTCTCCAACCGCACTTACCAGGTAACCTGGCGTGGAGCAACCTCCACACCTCACCCTCTCTTAACAGGATTCCCCCAAGGGTCAGTCTTGGGTCCTCTCCTGTTCTCTCTACACCCGCTCCCTGGGCCCCTCATCGCATCCTATGGTTTCTCATACCATTTCTATGCTGATGATGCTCAGATTTTCCTCTCCTTCCCCACCTCTGACTCCACCATCTCCTCCCGTATCTCTACCTGTCTGTCTGCTATTTCCTCCTGGATGCACTTGCATCACCTCAAACTTAACCTCTCTAAATCTGACCTCCTTTTCTTTTCCTCCTCCTCCTCCCCTCCTCTGATCTCTATCTCTGTTCCTCTGGAATCTACCACACTCTCTCCTCTTCCTCCGCTAAGAACCTCGGAGTCACCCTGGACCCCTGTCTCTCTTATTCCCAGCACATCTCCACTCTGGCACGCACTTGCCGATTCTTCCTGAGCAACATCCGAAGAATCCGACCCTTCCTCACCAACTACGCCATCCAGCTCCTGGTCCAGGCCTTGGTACTCTCCCGCCTAGACTACTGCAACTCCCTCCTGGCTGGCCTCCCTGCGTCCGCCACCCGTCCGCTCCAGCTCATCCAGAACTCTGCTGCCCGCCTGGTGTTCTCTGCCTCGCTTCTCCCACGCAACTCCACTACTCCGCCACTCCACTGGCTACCGATCACCGCCTGCATCCAGTTCAAGACTCTTGTACTAGCCTACAGATGCCTTGACCAGACTGCACCCAGCTACCTCCAGACCCTCATCTCTCCCTACACCCCCACTCGACCTCTCCGCTCCGCCTGCACTAGAAGACTGGCTCTACCTCCTCTACGCTCCCCTGCCTCCAGAGCCTGCTCCTTTTCCACCCTCGCTCCGCAGTGGTGGAATGACCTACCTACAGATCTCAGGACCGCCCAGTCCCTGACCACATTCAAGCCTCCTTAAGACTCACCTCTTCAGACAGCACCTGTAGAACTCCTCTGTTTCTCCCCTGGGACACTTTCACCCTTCCTTAAATTTGCTTTACTTACTATTACCTGCCCCCTATTTTACTGCATTTAATCCTGTACTTCAGAGTACTGTAATCTGCCAAGTGTTTAAACTGTAGTATTTGGTATTTAATCATATCTTGATGTAACTATCACTGTCACTTATCTGCTGTATTATTGAATTGTATTTTGTCACACTTGTATTTGCTTGAACTTGTCATTGTATTTATCTTGCTCTTATTGTATTACCTGTACTGTAACACTTGAAATGTATTTGCTTATGATTGTAAGTCGCCCTGGATAAGGGCGTCTGCTAAGAAATAAATAAATAATAGAAACTTTGGCCTGTGACTTCCTGTAAGACAGCCATCATCGTGTGGTCATGTGACTTTTTTTAGTTTCTGGTTGATCAAGAACTAACGTTTAAAAATATTGGCTTTGTGCTACGTACAGTGGTGTATTGTGTAATTCTCTAGGTCAAGTATAATTGTTGGTGTCAACCAGAAAAAAATACAAATTTCCTGACTTTTTTTTGCTAACTTACGTCCAAGCTATACATCTCTGAAACCATGAAGGGTTATATAAACCAGTTATGACAAATGTGGTGCTGGCCATGAAATTGACCACTTTACCAAATGTGGCTGCTAAAATGAGGTGACATGCCATTACATCTGCATAGAGACCACACAATTTGAGTTCTTGTCAATGTTTGGAGTTCTTTCATTTCTTATTAATGAAACTTTGACCCTAACCCTTTCACTGCCACATTGCTTTTAACTGACCATATTAATCATATAGACCAGGTGATTTGACATAAGGTTTTATACTGTGATTCTCATTTAATTAGAAGTGGTATCATTAACCATTTACAAACCAGTTGATCTGATATACCCTTTACATTTTTCAACCTGGGATGATTTGTTTTTAATGTATTGCAAAACCACCACATAGTTATTTATAAGATGAATGAAAATCTCAAATGAATAGTTGTATATGTTTAAATCTGTGTCCAGGTTGCTAGTCAGACAATACAGCTGTGTCTCTTAGTTCTTCACATGTAGGAATTTAAGAACTATTACTGGTAGGGTGTAGTTTTGTTTTAGTTAAAAACAGCAAACAAAAGGTAAAAAGACTGGACCGAACAGCAAGACATACCTTAAAACTGTAAATGAATGCTGGGGCCGGTAGCCCCTGCGACTATTTGAGACTCAGCGTTTATTATGTAAGATCACTAACATCTGCAAATACTTCAGATGCAATCATGAAAAAGCTGCCTGCGCACAACCTTATAGAAACGACATAAGCAAATTACAGCATTCCAACAATGTCATTAAAGGTTGTGTCAGTGGGTAATAACAGTTTTATTGTAATAATAATAAAAACAGTAAAATCCACTAAAGACAGCCCTTTAAGTATCGGAACACAAGCGTGTGTTAAGCTGGGCTTGCAGCACAATAAAACAAACAGACATGTTTTTAAAATTAATAAAAGCAATAAGTATCACGCTTTATTAACACATATTATATTTATTGTTCACCCTCAAAACGTGTGCATTGGTAAG
Source organism: Acipenser oxyrinchus oxyrinchus (assembly GCA_030684275.1). Lineage (NCBI taxonomy): Eukaryota > Metazoa > Chordata > Actinopteri > Acipenseriformes > Acipenseridae > Acipenser > Acipenser oxyrinchus. The sequence continues at coordinate 18,796,638 of CM060251.1, forward strand.
CATGGGCAATCGATGAAAAATTAACCAGCAACGAATCTTCATTGCAAAACAACCGCATGAAATACTGTGTTAATACGAAAAATAAGTTCATACTGTTGGCCCACAACACACTCAGAAATGCTTCAAACTGTTTTAAGGATTAACAATAAAATCAATACAAGTACCAGTTTTATCACAAAATCAAAGTAAAAATGACTAAATTGTTTTTTGTAACGTGTACGCTAAGAACGCTGGAAAATGAGCAACATACGAATATTCATTGCAAAACACAAATGCACTAAATACTGTTAAAAAAAATACAAAAGGCAATCCTGTTAATATCAGAAAACAAGTTTGTATTTTACTTTCAGCACGCTCAAAAAAACTTCATAACTGGTTTTAAAATGAATTCCGTCTCAAGGTATTGACAATGTCGACCCAGGGGACTTTCTCGACCTGAAAGAAAACAAGGACCAGGGGTCACAAATGGAGATTAGGTAAAGGGGCATTCAGAACAGAAAATATGACATTTTTACACATTTTTACACAGAGAATTGTGAGGGTGACTTTGTCACAAACCATCAACCAAAATGTCTTGGAAAACGGTAAAAAAAATATTGTATTTGGTCTTCTGCAGTCATTCATTTGCAATAAAGAGGATTGGCCACATGGAGGCACTCTTTTACACAGATCACATGTAGGAAATGCAGTTTAACAGAGCCTACAAGAAACACATTAAAGAAGGCATTGCCCTTGGTGTCTGTGATAACAAATGGTTAGCTGGGGAAACTGAAGGGAATGCAGAGATAAATGTGGTGCAAGTAAGATGTGCAAGGAATAATGATAAAGTATCAGAAGATGAAGGTGTACCTTCAAATTAAATGCAATGCATCTACAGTTCTGGGTGTAATAGATTAAATGGGCACACTATATATATATATATATATATATATATATATATATATATATATATATATATATATATATATATATATATATATAGTACTGTGCAAAAGTTTTAGGCAGGTGTGAAAAATGCTGTAAAGTAAGAATGCTTTCAAAAATAGACATGTTAATAGATTATATTTGTCAATTAACTAAATGCAAAGTGAGTGAACAGAAGAAAAATCTAAATCAGAACAGAAACAGCTGTGTAGGAGGAATAAAACTGGGTGCGGAACAGCCAAACTCAGCTAACAAGGTGAGGTTGCTGAAGACAGTTTACTGTCAAAAGTCATACACCATGGCAAGACTGAGCACAGCAACAAGACACAAGGTAGTTATACTGCATCAGCAAGGTCTCTCCCAGGCAGAAATTTCAAGGCAGAAAGGGGTTTCCAGATGTGCTGTCCAAGCTCTTTTGAAGAAGCACAAAGAAACGGGCAACGTTGAGGACCATAGACGCAGTGGTCGGCCAAGGAAACTTACTGCAGCAGATGAAAGACACATCATGCTTACTTCCCTTCGCAATCGGAAGATGTCCAGCAGTGCCATCAGCTCAGAACTGGCAGAAAACAGTGGGACCCTGGTACACCCATCTACTGTCTGGAGAAGTCTGGTCAGAAATGGCCTTCAAGGAAGACTTGCGCCAAAAGCCATACCTCCGACGTGGAAACAAGGCCAAGCGACTCAACTATGCACGAAAACACAGGAACTGGGGTGCAGAAAAATGGCAGCAGGTGCTCTGGACTGATGAGTCAAAATTTGAAATATTTGGCTGTAGCAGAAGGCAGTTTGTTCGCCAAGGGCTGGAGAGCGGTACACGAATGAGTGTCTGCAGGCAACAGTGAAGCATGGTGGAGGTTCCTTGCAAGTTTGGGGCTGCATTTCTGCAAATGGAGTTGGGGATTTGGTCAGAATTAATGGTCTCCTCAATTGTGAGAAGTACAGGCAGATACTTATCCATCATGCAATACCATCAGGGAGGCATCTGATTGGCCCCAAATTTATTCTGCAGCATGACAACGACCCCAAACATACAGCAAAAGTCATTAAGAACTATCTTCAGCGTAAAGAAGAACAAGGAGTCCTGGAAGTGATGGTATGGCCCCCACAGAGCCCTGATCTCAACATCATCGAAGTCTGTCTGGGATTACATGAAGAGAGAGAAGCAACTGAGGCTGCCTAAATCTACAGAAGAACTGTGGTTAGTTCTCCAAGATGTTTGGGCCAACCTACCTGCCGAAGTTCCTTCAAAAACTGTGTGCAAGTGTACCTAGAAGAATTGATGCTGTTTTGAAGGCAAGGGTGGTCACACCAAATATTGATTTGATGTAGATTTTTCTTCTGTTCACTCACTTTGCATTTTGTTAATTGATAAATATAAACTATTAACATGTCTATTTTTGAAAGCATTCTTACTTTACAGCATTTTTTCACACCTGCCTAAAACTTTTGCACAGTACTGTATATATATATAATTATTGGTTGTAGCAGTGTTTAACAGTGTTATCATCTGTTCCTGCTGTAAGACAAATAACCTACATTGAAAAAATGCAGCCTGTTGCCATGGCCATACATAGTGTGTCTGACATTGCCCAGAGCAAATGTACTTAGTGCTTGTCCCTTTTCACATTGAGAACTCTTCCCAAACATCCATACTAGGCAATATATAAAAATTAAAACAGTCAACAGCCTTTTTATACACCCAAAGGCCACTCTAAGCTGTTCATGAATGAGGGGAGGCCCTGTGTATTTATGACACAAACAGATCTATCCCTTCTAGAGCTGCACTTGACTCTTGTCTAATAAGTTTGCATATTGCCCTCAGGCTCTGTCAAATGTGTATTATATTTTATTTGTACAACAGGAGTGAAACCAGTGGGGTCTTAAAATCAATTTGACATCAATCCAATGAAGACTTTGAAGAAGCTATTATTATTATTATTATTATTATTATTATTATTATTATTATTATTATTATAGTTTTTTCCTCAGGGTTTGAAATTCTCTTGGATTATCAGATGCTATACCCTTGTGTGATTGAGAATAATAAATATTAACACATGGCCACATTACAAATGTTACCGCTGTGTATTGTGTAAAATATTGTATGTAAAAGTGACCCTGGCCTAAATTACTCTCTTATGCACTTTGGAAGTTTAGTTTACACATTCACCCTTACAACCTTTTCGCATGAGCACCTTTGCAGCTAACCCCTAAGCCATTTGGTCAGTGTGTACAGAATGTTCTGGAAGCTTGCTTTCAGTTCAGTCTTTATTTCCTTTCTCTGGTTTTACCCTTTCCACAGCCCCTTATGTACATACAGCCAATGCAGATGGAAGGGAGCACAGCCAGTTCTGCAGTGTTTCCGAGATCAGCTTACATTTCCAGAAAGGAGGGTCAGATCTAAACACATGCAGTGAGGTTTATTTATTAAGTTTAATCGGTCCATTAAGTGAAATCTATGCAACACCTGGGCTGAAGTCTACACAAAGGAAAAAAATTAAATGAAAATTAAATAGTTCTTGATTCTCATATTGCTATTTAGCGGTGGCTCAATATGGACAGTAGGTAAAAAATAGAAATATGCTGTGTTGAGGTCACAAGATAAATTAGATTAGGATCTCGACAATACATGTTTATTTAATTTTTTTCCACGTCCTGAATGAGCCACCATGATAATTTACATTACTGGTCCTGATTTTTTTTAGAAATACAGAGAAACAACAGTACAGTTGAAGAAAGGCCTAATTACGTTATGCAATAAACCAGTGGGCTTCAGCCTTATGGTGCTACTTTGTTAGTTGTGCCAATGAGATAACACACACAGTGCCTTGACTGTGCTTCAGAAGAACAGGTCATAGATTTTGAGTGGGAACAGATATGGAAATGCACAATGGAAAATAAGGAGACATTATCTCATATTCATATGTGTTGAGAATCACTAGTGACAAGCTAAACATTATTTGTGGAAGGTATAATGTATTATGGATGAAGAGAAAATAAGGGATAGCAAATTTCCCCTTTTTTTTGCTGTACTTTTCATATTGTCTTTACATAAGGTCACAAGGGGTTTATGGACTGGCTTCACCTAAATTAGTCACTTAAGCCAAGTTGGTAAAAAAAATCAAACAGAAAACCGTTATAGTGAGCACATAGTAAACAGAGAACAATGCCATACACTTTATGACATCAGTAAGAGATAGAGGGTGTATGGTGAAATTTGTCTGGGCCAGCAGACTTAACAAATGATTCAAGCTCAGGCAGGGCACAGCATTGTTTATGTGGTCTGTGGCTGAAGTGGGATTTGAACCAGGGACCTCCTGGTTACAAGCCCTTTTCTTTAACCACTGGCCCACACAGCCTCCTACCGAGTGTGTAGGAGGTTTAGGTGTGTGGCGGGGCACCATGCCCCTCTACGTATTTTGTTTATTTTGTGTTATGTGTTATTATTATTTAAATGTATGTATGTATTGGTGCATGGGGTGTGCTGTTATTAGTGTTTAATATGCATGTGTAACGGGGGTGGATTAATGCAGCCAAAACAGTGAAGAGGTATGCACGGCTACAGCTGGGGCAACTACACAGGCTAAGCCACCTCCATGCCATGCAGTAATCCGACTATGCCACTTCTATAAAGAAAGAGAAAATGTAATGTTTCCCAATGTTGCCCTAGTTTAACAGTGCAGGTTCTTTTATTGGGAAGGAGCAATGCCTGAACCACAAGGAAAGTAGAGGACAAGCAAAATGGAGTTCAGTGTTTTTATTTATAAGATAAAATGCTTTTTGCATTTACAAAAATAAAATATTTTCGTAAAAACAGAAACATATTACTTATCAGCTACACAAATTAGACACGGTAGTTAACATGTCGGCATCACAGGTTGTAAAGCACTGAAGGGCACCTAAGCAGAATAAAACAATCCAGAGTTAATTGCATTGGTGAATTGGAGATGTGGTTGAGGACTCAATCAACAAAATGTATTCCAATCAAAATAACTCGGTGCTCCAAATAAACAAAACAAAACCTAGCTAGTCCTTAATCTCGCCTCCAATGAAGTTCAGATACCCAGCATCAGGAACATATTCCATTTACTAAATAATCCCTTTCTCACAGCTATCAAAGAAAGGACATGGATTTTCATTTTACAGGCTAAATAATCACATAGGAGCCATTCTAGATCTCCCCCTACCCCTCTCATTACAGGCAGTGCCGGGCTAAGAATGTAGCAGCAGCGGCAACACGAGCTACAATTGCTAGCCAGTATAATTGCTAGCCACCGCCAGTATACGCTACAGTTCATAAACTTTACACACAAAGAAGCAGTTTCTCAAAAAAACCCTACCGCCACTCTTACTTCCCAGCCCGGCATCCATGCTCACACGAACTGCTTGTTATCCTGAACGTCCTCACAGCCCTCTCATTCTTCTTAATGAAGCTTTATAAAGTATTCAGCTACAAACAGTTGGACTGAATTACAATGTGATTTTCTGACACACATTCACACGTGCTTAAAAAAACATATCAATATAAAATAATGCAATAATACTGCAATAGAAAAACGACACATCATAAATTATAAATACAAAATAATGTGCAAAGAAAGCTTAACCCTGTTGTATTTGTGCATGGGTGTTTAAGGTCGGCAGGGAAGGGTTAATTTTTGCTTTGGGTTCAGTGTTTTGTTTCTGTTTGTTCAAACATTTGATTTTCAATAAATATGTGCACCACTGCTTCACCCGCAGTATTGTGCAGTGCTTACAAAGGCACCACCAAATGTTCCTGTCAGGAAATCTGAGGAAGACAGCACCTCCAGTCCCTTTTTTACCTTACATTACATTACATTATTTATTTCTTAGCAGACGCCCTTATCCAGGGCGACTTAAAGTAACACAAACGCATATGGATACTGAGGACAGCCAGTATTGTTGTCATTCTCTTCCTGGTCTGACGTCACCACAAAGCCATCCGGTCACAAGGTGCAACACTGGTGTGTTTACTGGTGCCAACACACACATACACGCGTATTTACAATAATACTGTGCAACATTTTTTTTTCCCACAACAGCATGGTATCTCTTCCTGTCTTCTCAGCCTGATCCTGGATTGTCTGTCGGGAGGCCCGTTTTTCCAGCTTCCATCTTCCTTCACCCTCTTGAAGCTGTGACTTGCCTGTGCATATTTTTCTTATTTTCTGTATAACCTTTTTTTTCAATACCATATTTCTTTGAAGGGATAATAAATAAAGTCCAGCAGCTGATAGGGATGTCAGTTGAGGGTTTTTTTTCTTTTTCTTTTTTTAAATCACTAAATAGGACCCTCTCAGGCATTTTATATTTACAGTGCACTGTTAGAGGCTTGATTTTCATAGGCTTGGGTCAATAATTGTAATGATCTCAATGGCAGTATTTAGATCGGACACTGTATAGATCATTTGAATAGACCCTGTCTATCTACAGTGCAGCTCAGATTACTTAAATAAATGAGAAAAATATCAAAATGTGTTTTGTGTTTAAGAAGTGTATTCACTTTCAGCACTGGGTCTTTAACCCTTATATGAAAGTTGTATTGTGTTGTTGCACACATGCAAGACCCATGAGGTTCACTTTTGCATAAAGAATCTATTTTGTAATGAAATGCCCCTTTAGGTGGTCTATTGAAAGCATATGGTGCACATGTGTGAATGCAAATGACAAGTCTGTTTAAATTCTGGAAGTTTGGTGGTTTGCCAAAAACTGACAATAAACTAAAGCCATGCGTGCAGCAGAGTACTACCATATATCCCACTTTTTTAAAACCAAAAACAACATGTTTAAAGGTAATATTGCATAACAGTGAGCCTGCTTTATTTCCTAATACGGTAGTTCCTAATAAAGGGCCAAAACTCTGTAGCCAGCATTGCTCTTTTTAAATTACACAAATTCTGCAGACGTCAGCATTCTGTTTTCTGTATTTCCAGCATTATGAATTCAGTGTGTTCCATGACCAGTGGAGCCCTAGGGATACAAAAGGAAATACATGTTCAGGATTCACCCTTCTGAACAAGTCTGCCCAGCTTATTTACAACATAACTTCAGTTTCATTGATTTTTGAAACAGATAAGCAACCCAGAATGTATAATAAATAGCCCACAGATTTAGTTTTATAGTTACTCCCTAAATTAAAAAAAGATGTACTGACTAGCTGTAGATAGTACTGTATTTTGTTGTTTGCTGACTTCAGGCCATAGTCTTAAAACTTTGTTAAAGGGTTATAGTTTTTTTTTTACTGCCCCTTACCATTCTATGATATTTGCAAATATTCCAGGTGGTTCTTTTAGCAATATTCCTTTGTTTAAGATGATTTAGCCTGAATTCAGAAGGTGTTCTTTCGATCAAGTAACCAGTCATATATCGTAGGCTAAATCAACCAGAGCACCAGCATCGTTCAGTCAAGTTTCCAATTGTATTAGTGGCAACAAAGTAGGGGTTCAGTAGGTGTCGCTTACTAATATAAAAACATTTCAATTTTGCATGTTTACGGTTGGCAATGAAAACGGAACTGGACTTCTGAAGCCTCCAGAGCCCGCTCCTTCTCCACCCTTGCCCCTTAGTGGTGGAACGCCCTACCAACAGATATTAGAACTGCTCAGTCCCTGACTGCCTTCCAACGCCTCAAGACACACCTGTTCAGACAGCATCTGTAAACTTCACAACTCTTGACTACAGTGCATATAAAAAGTCTACACCCCCTTGAACTTTTTTTCACATTTTGTTGTGTCAGTGCCTCAGAGTTTCATGCATTTAAATGAGGATTTTTTTCCACTTATCTACACACCATACTCCACACTGTTAAGGGGAAAAAAGTTTTTTATTGAGAAAAAAATTATATATTAAAATACAAAACTGAAAGATCATAATTGGATAAGTCTCCACCCCCAAGTTAATACTTGGTGGAAGCACCTTTGGCAGCAATTACAGCTGTGAGTCTGTTGGGATAGGTCTCTACCAACTTTGCACACCTAGATTTGGCAATATTTTACCATTCTTCTTTACAAAACTGTTCAAGCTCTGTCAAGTTCCTTGGGGAGCGTTGATAGACAGCAATCTTCAAGTAATGCCACAAATTTCTGATTGGATTTAGGTCGGGGCTCTGACTGGGCCACTCAAGGACATTTACCGTTTTGTTCCTTAGCCACTCCAGTGTAGCTTTGGTTGTGTGCTTTGGGTCGTTGTTATGCTGAAAGGTGAACTTCCGTCCCAGTTTCAGCTTTCTTGCAGAGGGCAGCAGATTTTCCTCAAGGACTTCTGTACTTTGCTCCATTCATTTTCCCTTCTATCCTGACAAGTGCCCCAGTCCCTGCCGATGAGAAACATCCTCATAACATGATGCTGCCACCACCATGCTTCACAGTAGGGATGGTGTACTTTGGGTGATGTGCAGTGTTGGGTTTGTGCCAAACATAATGCTTTGAATTTAGGCCAAAAAGTTCAATTTTAGTTTTGTCAGACCACAAAACTTTTTGCCACATGGCTACAGAATCTCCTGAGTGTTTTTTTGCATACTTCAAACGGGATTCAAGGTGATCTTTCTTGAGTAAAATACAGGGCAGATTTGTGGAGTGCTTGGGATATTGTTGTCACATGCACACTTTGACCAGTCTTGGCCATAAAAGTCTGTAGCTCTTGCAAAGTTGCCATTGACCTCTTGGTAGCCTCTCTGATCAGTCTCCTTCTTGCTCGGTCATCCAGTTTGGAGGGACGGCCTGATCTAGGCAGGGTCTTGGTGGTGCCATACTCCTTCCACTTCTTAATAATCATCTTGACCGTGCTCCAAGGGATATTCAAGGCCTTTGATATATTTTTATACCCATCCCCTGATCTGTGCCTTTCAACAACTTTGTCCCAGAGTTCTTTTGAAAGCTCCTTGGTGCTCATAGTTGAGTCTTTGCTTTGAAATGCACTATCCAGCAGATGAAACCTACAGGAACTGCTGAATTTATCCTGAAATCATGTGAATCACTACAATTTAACATCGGTGGAGCCCACTTAACTTGCTGTGTGATTTTGAAGGCGATTGGTTACACCTGAGCTAATTTAGGATTACTATTACAAGGCCACCCACCCCCTTAACCAACCAAGCTATTTCAGTTTTTATTTTTAATTAATTTTCTACAAATTTCTAGAATATTTTTTTCAGTTGGAAGTTGTGGGGTAGGGATGTGTAGATCAATGAAAAAAAAACTATTTTAATGCATTTTAATTCCAGGCTATAAGGCAACAAAAGGTGAAAATTTTGAAAGGGGGTGTAGACTTTATATAGACACTGTATACTGGACTATACGGCACCCAGCTGCTCCATACCTTGCCACATTCAACTACTGCTCCTTACTATAACTACTTACTGTATCTTGTATTTGATTTTACTCTTACAGGTAATTTACTATAAGTTTAACTGCTCTTAGTCAAACTCACTCTTATAATTTACTGTACTCTTTTCTGCGCTTACTTGAATTTGACCTTAATGTACTTTCATAACTGCTCTTATCTATATTATGATATTCTGTAATGTGATATTTTATAATGCGATACTTTGTACTGTGATATTTTGTAACAATTGCAAGTCACCCTGGATAAGGGCATCTGCTACGAAATAAACAATAATAATAATAATAATAATAATAATAATAATAATAATAATAATAATAATAATAATAATAATGATGATGTAATAGTTCAGAAGTTCCCACGGCGGGTTCTGATCATAGGACAGGGATGAGTATATTTTCCCAGGAATTTGTTACCTAAATTTGTTTTGATGTAAATCTCTTTCATGTTTAACTGGCTCACGTTTCAATTTGCGCAAACAGGCTCCTGAATTTTAATAGCCATCGGGAACAAACGCCTAAGCTGTCTGGGGACTGCCCAAGGCATACAGTCGCCGCATTGCATAGCAGTCATTTTCTGCTGTAATGAAAAAAAACAACAAACACCTTTTTTAATTTGAACTACAACGTATATTGGCTAACTTCCCTACAGGGGCACACTTTACTTACAATTTAAATTTGAAATCAAGGTTGTTTTTTTTCGGCTACATTTTAAATAAATATGGTCAGTAGGAAAATATACTCATAAAGCAGGGCGTGGTTTCGTACAACATTTCATAGCTGCCTTTCAAGGCAAGTAATCCGTAGTTTAAATTAAAACCTGAGCCAAATAGCATAAACAGTTACCTTGGATAGAGGTCTATTTTTTAACAATATAATCTGCAGCAAACAATAGATTTTACACTTTCAGTATATGCGAATCACTAGCTAACCCAGCCGCTTCATATGTGACATTGGAGACATTTCAAAGAATCCCTAGTTTGACCCGGCACTCACTGAAACTGCAGAGACGTGAGTCTTATTGGCTGTCTTTTCTGCCCGTCTTCAAGAAATACTCCCACGTAGTATTTAGCACAAATCGGCACCTTACACAGCTTCATCGAAGCTGCTGATTGGCATAGATATTTATTTTCTTTGCTTATACTGGTCAGAATGTAAGCAACCATTTTTAGTACCAGTCGTTGGAGGTCTGGCTAGTGAAAAAAAAAAATATATATCAGGACACTTCCGTCTAGTGAGGCGTCTATTTAAATAGCGGTCAAAGGGTGGGCTGTTTTAAAACGTCATAAATGCAGTAGTCATTTAAGGTAAATACGGTATTTTGGGAGGTCCTTGTTGGTGAAAATATATTTATTATAAAGGTGGGTATTACTGTTGTAGTGTATTAATAAAACGTTACGTTTTCATAAATATGTGTTTTGCAATACAATACCTGTCTGTTTATCCTCGCCCCCTCTTTTTGTTTGCGTTCTGGTGTGTAAACTGTCAATGAAGCTCGCTAGTAATATGAAAGTCCTTGTGATATAGGCCGGTAAAATATTTTTACGTAATAATAATGTATTTATGTTATAAGCGTGCGTCAAAGTATGGATTCCAACTTTTGTGTAAGACCTCATGTTGCCTATAAATGTATCAATATTTGTCTGTAAATGTGTTACAACCTTCATTTTACAAATTTCTGACAGTAGTAATTGTTAATGGCTTGTACATTCGTACGAACTGGGAAGTTGCCAAAAAAAAAAAAAAAAAAAATAATAATAATAAAAAAACGATTTTCAGAAAAATAGGGGCGCGACAGGTTTCTTATGAATCTGAGGTTTCCTGTGTGGACCAACCCAGAAGTCGTGACGTGCGTTATGTGTCTGCAAAAGGGGCCGAATTTATAAAACACTTTTTTTTTTTTTTCACTGTTGAAATATTTTATGTTTTCAATTGGTTGTTTTGTTTTTGTAGTGAATAAGTGGGAGGGGGGAAGATGAGGCTGTATTAAACGATTTGGATTTTTCGAAAATTAGTCAAAGATAACCCTTTCTTTGGTTTAATTGATCACTGGTTTCAGCTTCCGATATCACCAGACACTGGCTATTGATTACGACATTTTACATTTACAACTGAACAAGGGAGTTGGGAGTATTTACCAGAACAGCGGACGCAGAGTGTAGGCAGTTTTAAGTTCAGTTTTTTAAATTTATTTATTTTTACATATTTTCTTAACCTTTTTTTATGTCATTCTTTTTAAATCACTAACTGTGCCGATCAAAAAGACGACCAATCGCAAAAGGCTGTTGCGGTTTTGTTGTTGAATTTAAATCTTTTTACGGTTTTTTAAAATAATAAATTACCATAAACCTACCCTAACTGTATTGTCATCAAAGTGATATCAAGATGTCCATTTACGTTGAAGGTAAGTCACATTTTTAATATTACAATCACAAGTAAACAACATACTAGAACATAAATGTAGTGTTTAGAAAATCTGTCAATCCAGTCGTTTGCAATTATCAGGGCAGCAGTGTGGAGTACGTAACGTAGTGCCAGTGGTTAGTGGTTAGGGCTCTGGACTCTTGACCGGAGCGGAGGGTCGTGGGTTCAATCCCAGGTGGGGGACACTGCTGCTGTACCCTTGAGCAAGGTACTTTACCTAGATTGCTCCAGTAAAAACCCAACTGTATAAATGGGTAATTGTATGTAAGAATAATGTGATGTAACAATTAAGTCGCCCTGGATAAGGGCGTCTGCTAAGAAATACATAATTATACAAGGTATTACTGGTCAGATAGTCTGATTAATAATATTTTATTGGACATCTCCAATTGGATTTAAAAAAAAAATGCTATAACAAGATACAAAAGCACAGCATTTGTAAAATTATGTAACGGGAACGATTACTGGCGAGATAGTGAGTAATAATAACTAGTTCAGACATCCAGTTTGATTGTTATTCACTACTTGCTACTAAATTGGGTCTACACTTGAATACCAATGCATTAGTGCTTGCTGAGCATTAGACTGACCATTTATCGATTTAGTTGGATTGACATGCAGTATTTTTTGTGGTTGATTTTAATAGACTAAAATACTGGGCCACATTGTAAAGTAAGAGATAATATAGGAATATCAATACATTAGGCAAAGCTGGCGTTGTGTGAGTCTGATTAAGTGGCTGTGTTTTCGATTGGAAATTGGCACTCCATCTCTCCTTGTGTACGTGTCCGGGTGCTCGTTTACAGTACAGCACCGTTAAGGGGGGAAAAACCCAACTGAACAGAAGGTAGTTCAACGAACGCTGCATGTTTTTACTGCATTGCCGTTTTTTACTTGTAGAATCTGGATTTGTCATCGTCATCACGCCTGCTTCCCTTTTAATATAAGCAGTTGTCAAAGTGGCAGTGAGAAAACGCCACCTTTTCCACTCCATGAAATCTCAAGCTTGTGCTTTCCTTTTGCTGTTCAAGCAATCATGTGAAAAACAGGGTGATCGATTGTTTTGCTGCAGTTACAGCTGCTGCTTTTCAGTTTTCATTTCAGTTATTTCCCTGTTCATTTTAATACCAAACGTTGCGACTCTGCCCAACAAAGCCACAAGCATGACAATCTACACTTTTTGTTTGCAAATGTATTTAAAAGCCCCTATGTTTTGAGATCCTACACAACTTCTTGTTTTTACTACTGGCAAAGGTAGGCTGTGGGGTGATCAGGGGAATATGATGTAGCCCTTTTTACTTAAATGAGATAATACCACAGGTTTTAATAAATTGAACTGAAATCGGTTTATATACCAACAGTGTGCCTCTTTATTTTCAGAATTTAAATGAAACAATAAACAGAGGTCATGCTGCAGCTTTAGTAATTGTTCGTTAATGGCAGACACCTTTTTTTTTTAATGTTTATTGCTGACAGACCTGTTTTTGAAGTAATTCACCCTCAGATGCAGCCTGTTTTTCAGTGAAGTATATATTGAAAACATACTTAAAATGATTAAGTCCACCCTCATTAAAAAATAAATAAATAAATAAATAAATTATTGAAGTAACATTTTTGCCAAGGTTTCAAACACGCTAAAATTAAGTTAAAGAAGTTCATGTGATGTTAAATTGAATAACCCAGTTTAGGTTTATGCTTCTAGTACGCATTGCCAGCAGCTTAGTTTTCTCCCCAATTGATTGTGTATACAGTCCTGATTCGTAACAAGATCCATGTATTCTGATACCTGGGTTACATTATGGAATGAAAGGAAAAACAATCCAGGAAACCCAGTATAATATATAACCAGGATGTGTTTATGACTGATACGGTGTCCAAACCTGCACAACATTTATACTGTGCTACTGTATTGATATGCTTGCAGTGTTTGCAGTAAATAACTAACCTATTACAGGCTGTGTCGCTTTACACCATGGCACAAGCTTGTGGCTCTGACAGATCCGGTAATGCTGTGACAGCCGTCAACCTTTTGACAACTGGGTCCAAAATGCCACTTGTGTCTCTTGAATTCAGCCAAACATAACTAAAGGGTTTCATTTCAGTGTTGCCCTGTTTGGAATTTTTCTAAATCTAGGCCTATCACTAAACAACATATAGGATTGTGAGTCAGAAATCTGTCATGCAACTCTCCAGTGATCTTACATTGAGCATACATCTGAAACCTTTTTAATCTCTGTTCATTTTTGTGTGCTTTTATTTCCGCGAAAGGCCTAGCAGATCAGAGGGAACTGCACAGACGAGAAAAACTAATAACATTTAAATTTAAAAAACAATATTGATTTTAAAGTGGTCGTACGTTCATTGTGTCTTACTCCATAGAGTTTTTAACTGTGGCTAATATTTTGAACCCCAAATCACCAGACACTTGTTGTTGTTCCACAGATTTTAGAAAGGCAGTGTCCAACAGTAGAATGGCACAGTTTAAAGAAGCAGGCCGTCAGGAGCTCGAGAAATCGATGAAGGAGGACCTGGAAAAATTACAGGCAACTGCTAGTAAGGATGAGGCCGAGGTAGGTTCTGCATATAGGTGCTATTCTTGTGAAGTGCATGCAGGAAACTACCTATGTGTGGGAAAAACGGATGCCATCGGGCACCAGGAAAGCATCCCTTCACAGCTCAGCGATCACACCTCAGTTCTGAACTGGACACCCTCTGGCAATCAGTCCCATGACTGCCATTTGTGAGAAGCCTTTTTAGATTTTCTGTTACAGAACCGTAACATTGCAACTATTGTAACTATGCAACCAGCTCAGTTTTAAGTTATAACAGACTGCACAAGCTAGTAAGAGTAAATAATGATTTTAATTTAAAAGGCACCTGAGGAATATTTTCAACTTTTTTACTACTGTCCAGGGGTTAATTAACTCCAGGGGTTTTTTTGTTTTGTTTTTTTTTTTGAAAGGAGAAAAAAAAAAAACAACTTGAACTAAACAAGAAACTAACTTTGTTTACTCCATTAAAAAATAGGCGTTAAAGTAATCGCTGTGAAAGAAAAAAATGGTCTAGTCTGTATTGTTTTCTTTAAAAGGTAAAATCCTGCTTCAGGATTAATAGTATTACAAAGTATGGAGAATGGCATCCCCTTAAACTTCCACAGAGGTTCAAACTCCCATTGATGGCTATCTAGTAAAACTCTTCCAAGCGGATGCTCACAGCTGACACATGTATATGGTGCCAACTCGGGTAGAGATTTCATGATGTTGACAATGTGCAATTAGTTCTTGGATGACACTGCCTGACCTAATTTCCCCTTGAACTCTCTTTCTCTCCCTTTCCTAGTTGTGAAGGTCACCGAGTCCCTTCTAAGTGAAATCCTTTGTCCACTCAAATCTTTCTCTTTGTTTCGGAGGTTTTACAAACGGCCTGCATGGTTTTAATTGGGTTTATGTTGAGCAAAACCGTATTTTTCTTAAAATGATCTGTACAATAACATTCTCCTGCTGTTCTGTTCGATGTTTAGTGTGAGAGTATGTTCATATATAAATTAGCATTATATTGTTATCAAAAGCTTAATTTATATAAGTTTTTTTGTTTGTTTTTTTGTTTAGATAACCAGAAAGGATTTTGATGGGTTTAAGAAGCTTTTCCATAGATTTCTACAAGAGAAGGGGCCTTCAGTGGACTGGGGGATGATTCAGAGACCACCAGAGGATTCTGTGAGTAATGCTGTTTAGGCCATTCAATTAGGACACCTTCATTCTTTATTGACATGGAATATAGTCTTTAAAACCTTCTTTTAATATGGGACTTATGAAATGTGTTGCTTTGGGTCATTTTGGTTATTTAATAAAACAAATAAATACAATTAAAGTTGTTTTTTATTTGTTTATGTTCCCATCTGAAATGTAATGGAAGCACCCCAGCCACGAAGTCATAAATTACATAATGGGAGGGTGGGGATCCTGGAGTAGTCACATTTTAAGTGGTTTTGTTTGTTGCGTCCAATATAATTTAATTCAGGAATTTTGTGGTTTCTTAAACTGCATCCCTAACTGCTCTGTGTTGATGTTGGCTCCTCTGTGTCTTGCAACACAATGCTTGCTCAGCATTGTAGTCCTTTATATAACCTCCTCTGCTCTATAAACCCTTGATTGTGAAGTAGTAGCACAGCACCATTTCATGTCTCCAAATAAATATAATTCTCTGAAATTAAGATTCTGATGACTTCTATTAGAATTGGTTTGATTTGGATATTCACGTTTCAGTAAGAGTTTTTTTTTTTTTATGAAGTTTGCAATCAACCTGAATCCGTGGGCCATAACACGTTTCTTTGACCACTGTTGTAGTGGAGCTGGCCACCACATTTTTTTTTCAGAACGTTGTTTAGAGATCACAAATCCATTTGGAATTATCCACTGGAGGGTGCTTGCGTTCAGTTTAATTGATAGCATCACAGTCGTTCTGGTTTAACTGAACAAAGGTCTATTTCAGACCCATATTATTTTGTTTAGATAGCTTTGCTGCTCAGTTCAATGTCTGGAGAAGCATTGCAGCTGTTTCCCTTTATTAGCGTGGTGACTTCATGTTTATAGGGTTAAATAAAGGTTTCAGACAGCGTCTTTACAGTTGGTTAAGTGCTGTATTCTATGATTCTCTGTGTATTCTTCGATTTTCAGGAGTTGTCCATTAGAAATTTAGCATTTCATTCAATCCGATATGAGATGCTGACTATTCTTTCATGCAGCCCCTTGAAATAGAATGCAGTGACCTGGAAGAGTAGCAATAATTCCACCTCACTTTTTTTTTTTTTTTTTTTAACAGACATTGTCTCTATGAAAAGAACTGTTAAGTTGTCGGAAGTGGGAGAGGGATGAGGGGAGGACAGGATATCTATTTCATTGTTTAGAAATCATGCAGCCTCTCTATAGTATCAATATCCTGCCCTAAGCATTGTCCTCTGTATTAACACTGCAACACACGGCAAGATTCACTATGCATTTATTTCTCAATTTTGGGTCATTGAGTAATTTACTCTCCAATTTAGACACTATCTGATTTAAAATGTATTTTGGGTGAGCAAAATGTAACATTACCTTGAAGTCATAAATACTGTACATGCATACTGTACATACATTAATGCTAACTTGTATGCATTAACTGTCTTTACTTTGAACTACTGTACAAAAATGTGGTCTTACAATAAAAAACAAAAAAAACAGTATCTGTACAGGTATTTATAAAAAAAAAAAAAAAAAAAAAACAAACATGTGTTGTGTTGATTTTTTAATTTTATTTAATTCATGTTAAACACATTTGTGTGTGGGGGTGCATTTGAACCCCCATTCCTCTTTCCATGTGAGCTCAATTTCTGCCACTACACGAGGGTTTGAACAACGCTACGTGAGAGATCCATTGAGAGTAAGGTAGTTTTTTGACAATGTTCAGTAGCCTTGTAATTGAGCTTTGATGCTGTTTTTAATTCAATAGGTGCAGCCGGTACACTTGTTTTGAAGGGATATAATATATAAAATAAACTATAATGTATAAAATTGTAGCTACTGAAACTTAGGTCTGAATATGTTTGTTGCCACTGTACAGTACACTGTAAATTGTGCGAATAAACCAACAGAATCTGATTCAGACCAGGTGGGAGAGGAATCCACAGTACTTCATCAGTAGTCAGTGGGGTCCCTTTGGATGCAAGTGAGTGTGGTGATTGTGCAGTGTAGTGTAGCAGTAACCCAGGCAAAGTACAGGTTCAACTGTAAAAGGAGCCCCAGTCTTGCAGGCCATCCAGAACCAAATTAAAACGAATGAAAGAGAAAAATCTATCTGTGCAACAATCCTTCTATCCTTATTGCCTCCAAATTCCAATGCTCTTGCATGGTACTTGGGTAAGAGCCATGCATTCCCCGCTGATCATTAGCAGCGAGATTGAGCAGTGCTCGCATGGGTACCTGAATGCACAGAGGCTGATTGTATAAAGGCAGGCATGGGGTCTCGGGTCCGCTCAGAAAATAAATCTGTCTGACTGCAGGAAATGAAAAGCATGCTGCTGAAATCGAAATGAGGGGCATGACGATAGAGTAGTCTCTCTACTGTTCAGGCACAGGGTTGTTCGGGTGATTTCTATAATTAACCACATCTCTACGTTCTCTTTAAGACTTTCATTTAGTTAGCCACTGTGGCTAAAGTAACTTAACATTTTTTAGCCACACTGAAAAATCTTAAGCCACTCCAAAGAATATTAAAGGAAATACAATACAATACACATATTAACTATAACTGTGTCCAACAACCCTCTCCCCTAAACATCACACTCACCACAGATTTCCTTAAACACAAATAATATAGGTGAGCTTTTCAGCTTCCAATGCACGCCTAAATGACATACAAACAACACGCTGTCACTGCTTTTTACAACTTTTCTCAAGGCTACAATAATAACATTTTACTACATGATTTTTGTGGTTATTTGTTTATACAAAATGTTTATACTTAACAATAATATGAACTGGTTATAAACATACTGTTTCAGCAAGACAAAAAGAAGTGTGTTTTATTTGAAAACATACATATTTAAATGCTAGACTACCCTTTACTTACACATAAGAGTATATTTAAAGTGCTCTATAACTCTGATTCCCATTTAATCAATGCCAACCCACATGAAAAAGCATGATTTCAGATTTACTCAGTTCTCAATTGGTTTGCAGATATTCATGTGCTGCACCTTTACATTATTTTGACGGTGTCATGGTTTTCTTTCCACTGCAGAACGGTAAAGCGATACTGCCAGTAGACAGTGCTATATGTTAATATTAATGCCTCCCTGACTAGCCGCAGCTCTAGTTACACAAGCTTGTAATATTAAGTAGGATTGTACAGCCATGACTGTATTCTTAAAAAAAAAAAAAAAAAATTAAAATAAAACATTTTTTTACCTTGTTTTTTTATCTGGGACTACTGACAGTAATATTGCACCAATTCCGACATTAAAACTCAATACATCACAAGGAGACTAATGCTTCTTTTTAAACTACAGTCACCACCGATTAGAAAGTGTGCGCTTGTGTTCATGTGATTCACCCGCGGTATAAACACCCACACAATAACCTGACATTCAAAATGTCCCCCAATCACCAGTACGGTAATCAAAACAAACAAGCCTATATTTGGTTAAAAATCTTTATTAAGACACTCATTACACTATTAAAAAAAGATGTATTAAAACCTGTGAATGTAATAAAAAGTACAGTAATCCTTCGCATATCCGACTGCGATGGGACCACAGTAAAAAGTCAGATATATGAATCCTGTTTTAAATACCATTATACACAGCTGTAACAATTACTATATTCACACAATTATTGTCTTGAGATTCAGTTTTTATTAGGGAGCTCCCCTAAATCCCTTGTTTAGAAAGACACGGGGTATTAATGCTTGTGACAGAGTACCCGTCTGCCGTGTGGGTGCGTGCATCCACTGCTGAGTGACAGGCAGGAGAGCGAGGTGGAGGTTGAAGTTGATATGCCCCACAGGCGAACAGAATTTATTTACATACTGTAGCGCTGAGCTGTGGGGTTTCCAGGATATAATGAGACAGACAACAGTTGTGGTTCAAAGCAGTAGGAAACCGCTGTATTTATTATTTTTTGTTTAGCTTTTAGTGAACAATGGCTCTCATTCCTCTCCTCTCTCACAAACTCAACCGCTCTTAACTCTCTCGCTCAATTGTCCCGTTGCCAGATCCCGCTTCTCTCTTTCAAACTGCAATTTCCACACACACACACACCGGTGCCTCCCCCTTCCTCACTGTTTGGTCCAACACTCTGTATGACTGACTAGTCGTGTCAGACCTGCTCCCACCCCCCTCAATGACACACTCACACACAGGCTGTCTTTCAGATCTAGTCACACAAGCACCAAAACATAGAGAACGCTAACAGATCTGAACAAGAATAACGCAGTTTACAAACACACATTATTTACAGAGTACTCCCATCCCCTTCCCTTCCCTTCCCCAGTTCATAATCAGGTCCATTCCCACGTTGTCCTCAGCTTTTTGAAGCAACGTTGCATTGTTTGCTGACTGACAGAGTTGCAAGCATGCTTTAACAAGTGCACAGCATCTAACACCGAATTTTCGTGCTGATGGTCATCGCTTTTCTCTTTCCAGCCATGCTTGCTTGCTGTTGCAGTCAGTGCTGTTTTTTCAAACTGTAAATAAACCTGACACTGCATACAGGGAATAAATCTCCAAGGTACAGTACAGGGGTAATCGTTCAGTAACGAGGTGCAAACAGCTGATTGATCGATCTGTCAACTTTTTTACTACAGTAAAGTGCAGCCTTTTTTATTGAAATCTATGTGAATGGCAAGGTAACGAGGTGAAACCAGCTGCTTTGTGGATTAGTTAGAGCGATTACTGCAGCATAAAGCAGTGTGCTTGTTATTTAAATCTATCTGAATAGCACATAACAAGATCCAAACAGCTGAGTGTGCCCGAAATATAAGACGTGCTTAACACGGTATATACAGTGGGAATGGCAAACGCTATTTGTCCGATATAAAAGGCTGCCCAGAATAACCCTATACAGTGTAAGTGGTGGCGACTGATAAAAGTGTTTATTCTTGTATTAATTGTTCCTCTTCCTAATCTTCTTGGAACCATTCAGTTACTATTTCCAAACTATGTTTCAGAGTATTTTAAAGTGATAGCAAACAGCGACTGACTACCAGTCATATTTTTGTTTCATTGGGCAAAATGAAATGAAACAGAACAGTCTGTATTGATTCATCTACCAGCACGCGTTCAAAGTATACTGGCATAGTCTTACAAAAGTACATTTTTCAAAGCCTTTTCCACCGTGGTGGACTTGGTGAAAATTAAATGAGCCACACAGGAAAACACTTTGCTTGTGGCGAGCGGCTAGCGGGAATGTAGCATCTTTTATTTTGTCCTTAGGATAAGACAGTGTCCCTGATCTCACATATGTTCATTTGAAAACCTCATTATGTTCTTTAGTTAGCAAGGATTTGTTTTATTGCTTTCGCAAACAGCTTGCTGCAGTGCTTGCACAAGCCCAATGTTTTATACACTACTCACATCTTTAAAAGTTACTTAAGTTTATTTACAGATGCCAAATACCTTTCGTTCCTTTTGTAGGAGAGAAATTGGTTAAAGGGTGGAAATCAGCACTGCCTATAAATAGAAAACCAGTACAGTGACTAAATGCAGAGATTGTGCAGTACACCACACATAAGGCATCAAAACATGCATAAGGCATCTTAACAGCATTGTTACTTAATAAAGCCGTTTCCTAAAGTGCAAGCGCAACTTGAATGTCCTGTTCTGGGGAGATCATGTGATGGTGTAATAGTGATCCTGTTGCTAGTCAGAATGAATCCGGTACAGTGACTCTATGAAGAATATCTGAGGAGAAGACGTAGAGGGTTCAAACACACGACCTCACTGATCGAATAGGAGACAGCTGACATAGGCATTACTCCCATATAAACAGTGTGCTAATCCTAACCCACACCCATGAGTAATTGGAACAAGGTTAAATTCAATGAGATTAACAGTGCAGTTTGGCAAAACATGATCTTGATTTAGGAGATTATATTGAACTAATATTGCTTCCTAAACTGAAAGCTTTTGCTTCAGACTACACACATGCATAGTTGCCTAATATGATGGTGTTATTGTTTTAACTACTTAATACTTTTAAGAGTATATTAATGCTCTTAATTGTATTAATACTTGTACTGTGATTCTTGAAATGTATTTTTTGTTTACCACTGTAAGTTGCCCTGGGTAAGGGCGTCTGCTAAGAAATAAATAATAATAATTCGTATTATAAGGTGTCTAAGCACAATGCATCCCGACAGTTTTTAAAAAAAAAAATTTTTTATTGAAGTTCCACTCAAATAAAATTTTACTTACAGAACAATGAAAAGTATTATACATTTAAAAGCATTGTGCATTTTATTGAAAATTCAGTTTGAAGTGAACTTTTAAAAAGTATACTGTAGAAAATTCGTAGTATCAGGGAATTTGTCTAATCCAAGTTCGTTTGAAAAAGAATTGATTGTATTGTGGTTAGGTCCTCATCACACATCAAAGCATATTTGAGGTTGGTTCTCATATGCTTCAACATTTTTTTTTTTTTAAAGAAGCAAATACCATACTACAGTATCCACTGACCCCTTAAAGACAATCAAGGTTTTCAATAGAAAATCTGTGGCCATACTGAGTGGCTTGACAAGGTGTTTGAGGAATTATTTGTGCTTAGATTTATATGTAAAAAAAAAGCAATAGCTTGAAAATCTATTTAAGATATGTTAATAATGTATGTATGAAAATGCAGGCTACCAATAAATAGTTTAACCAGTAACCGTTTCCTATTGTTTAAGACAATTGTAGAAAACTGCAACTACATTCTTGAATGATTGACAATTAATGTCAGTGTCAGTTTTCAGCCCCTTTGTTTTTTATACGAATGTCATTTTAAGTGTATGTTAAGGCCTAATTTCTGGGCCCAGATGCTAAATGAAGAGCTTGTGGGTTGGGGATTCTTGAAGCAGACAAAACAGGTAGTTCCTGTTTTCTGTTACAGTGATACAGGAAACCATACCCCATCATATGTTAGCAATATCAAAAATGAAAGTACTTGTAGTAGGTTTATAAGTACATACTTACTGTTTGGGACTCAGAACTCTGAGAGTTTCCACAGTAAATATAAGTGTGCTGTGTTCTTGCTTTGCAGCCATATGACTCCCCTGCTATTTTATTTAGGTTCAGTTCTCTGATGCTATTCTTTGCAGCTGGCTGACAGCACAGGAGGTTTTCTCATAAGCGAATTGCAAACCCAGTTGATTGACCTGTCTTGCACCGAATGTTGGCATTTCTGGCAGAGAGCTGAGCTGGGTGGATTGCTGCAACATTTTTTAACTGGGCGAAGCAAGTATTTGCGTAACTGGGTATGAAGGTTAAACCGGTTAACAGTTTCGACATAATTTTGGGAGGTAGTGATTGGAATTTGGAAAAACATTCAAGCTGAAGTAGACCAAATTCTTTTTTTTTTTTTTTAATTTAGTTTATTTTTTATTATTTTCTCCCAATTTGGAATGGCCAATTATTACTTTGAAGCTCAGCTCACCGCTACCACCCCTGCGCCGACTCGGGAGGGCGAAGACGAACACACGCTGTCCTCCGAAGCGTGTGCCATCAGCCGACCGCTTTTTTTTCACACTGCGGACTCACCATGCAGCCACCCAAGAGCTACAGCGTCGGAGGACAACGCAGCTCTCGGGCAGCTTACAGGCAAACCCGCGGCGCCCTGGCCGACCTAAGCCCCCTCCCTCCCACCCAGGCGGCAGCCCGGTGTGCGCCGCCCCCTGGGAGCTCCCGTCCACGGTCAGCTGTGGAATAGCCTGGACTCGAACCGGCGACGTCCAGACTATAGAGCACATCCTGCACGCCACGTGGAGCGCCTTTACCGGATGCGCCACTCGGGAGCCCTGAAGTAGACCAAATTCTGTGGAGGTGTTTTACGCCGTTAGTGGCTGATGAACTCTGATTAAGAAAATGGTAGGGCAAGTACTGTTTGCATGCAAAAGAAGAGTGAGAAAGTGTCTAAATGATAAACAAACTCCCCCTTTTTTAAAGAACTTTTACCTTCCATGTGAGCCAATGACCTTGCCAAATAATGTAGTTGCCATTTTAAGGGCTTTCCACCAAAAATAATGAATTGACAAAAGAGGTAGAGTAATGCCAGTTTATCCTTTTGAACTGGTATGACCCCATTGTTACTTTATTATATTAGAAATACCTTTTGTCCAAACCCTGTGAATTATGCAAACAAGTGTATGGAAAGGTAACGATTCCCATCCAGAGTTTTTAAATTCTACTGGCAAAGATGCCAATTGCAGCCTTCACTGATACAAACTCCAATTATTTGTTTATTTAGCAGACTCCTTTATTCAAGGCGACTTACAGAGACTGGGGTGTGTGAACTATGCATCAGCTGCAGAGCCACTTACCACAACGTCTCACCCGAAAGACGGAGCACAAAGAGGTTAAATGACTTGCTCAAGGTCACACAGTGAGTCAGTGAGTGAGCCAGGATTTGAACCGGGGGCCTCCTGGTTACAAGCCCTTTTCTTTAACCACTGGACCACACAGCCTTCTCCAGGATCATTAGCACTCTGGAATACAGTATTTTAACATTGTATGTTCACATAACTTTTCTGCTTATTTAATACAAAATAAAAAAGCAATCCCTGCTTAAGCTACAGACAAATTACAGTACAGTTAAAATATTGTATTGCATGAATATGACCTGGCTGGTAATCTGCATTCATTTGAACATTGTAACGCTACTAGATGAAGCATATTTATTTTCAGATTACTATACTGTATAGGATACCTTTTTGACATTGTCTTTCTTACTAGAAAACCAGTGAAACCATGTCTCAGATAAATTGCATGAATAAATTAATATACACGCTATAAAGACTAGCATGTAGGCCTAGCTATACTCTGTATTCCAGTTGAATAATTACAAAAATAATTTCCAATGATTTTGAAAAGGTTTACTGTTCTGTATCACAGACATACAACACTAAGGGTGCATCTCTCTTTGTGTGTGTATAATTGCAGTTTCTGTTGGACCCAAAACTAGTTTGGAATGTGGTAAGGCAGTCCATCTACAATACATTTGACCTGTTGATCTTGAAGTAGCATTTGCTGTGATTCAGAGAATTGTGTACATCCTCAGTACTATTAAGTTCTAGGTGTTCAGTGCTCTTCTTTCTAATACTACAGTAGCAGTGTTTTGAGTGTAGTTATTTTTCCTAGACTTTTATACAGGGGTGAAGTTTTGGAGGTGCAGGAAACTTACAGCAGACTAGATTCTTTTTATTCAATTTTTTTACGCAATTGGCCGAAATGGTATCTTCTTTTTTATTATTTAATCGAGTGCAATATTCAGACCTACAACAGATATTGAAATGGAATATAGTTCTTCTGATCTACCTGTATATAAGGACAACCTATCTGTATATAAATTTAAAAAAAATATTGATATAAATGTGTTGTGTGTTTGTTAGAAACCGGTTCAACTAAATTTATGTATCTTATATGCATCTTCGTTTTAATTTGTTTTTAATGGATTGCAGTATAAGCCAGGATCAACATTTAGTAGAATTAGGGATTCAAATAGGATTTCATACAGTATGTATTACCCAGGGACACATCAGAAGTAATAAGTGGAGACAAATGCATCTCATCTTTAAGGGTGTGTCACAAAGACGGCTGACAGTGGGTGACGTCAGACCAGAAACAGGAAGTAATACACAGAAACTTGGGGTTTTGGTGAAGCTGAGCGCGTGATCGCGCTCAGCATTTAATAATTAAACAGAAAATAAAAGGTTTGTACACAAAACAGGACACGGCACTTGCGGCCAAAATAAACAGGTAAACAAAACGAACACACACTAACAAACAGGGACGAACAAACACGGTGAGTAAAAACACTTCTTATTCACTTTACTTTTCTATTTCTCCTTCTCCACACCCGTTCTCCACTCACCGAACAACAACAACCCCGAGTGAGTGAATCGTGCATCTATATATACTGTTGTGCTGGGATTCAATTACTAATTAATTATTTACTTGAATCCCAGCACGTGAATTAATTAAGTGCAACCTCGTGCCTAACTACAATTATACATTTTTAAACACACGTGAAACACAGACCCGCTTATATCCCGTGTACCAATCGCTATACACCAACATTAACACATGCAACATGCAACATATAACACACACATGCACACAGGGGCGGGGCACATTGCCACAGGGTGGTTCTGATTTTCAGATCAGTTTTAGGAGTTCATAGGTTTATCCATTTAAACTAACGCCTGTCTTTATTCCCATTCCCTCAGATCCAGCCTTACGAAAAGATCAAGTCCAAAGGTCTGCCGGACAACGTGGCGTCGGTTTTAAACAAGCTGGTGGTGGTGAAGCTGAACGGTGGCCTTGGCACCAGCATGGGCTGCAAGGGCCCGAAGAGTCTCATCAGCGTCCGCAATGAAAACACTTTCCTGGATCTGACCGTTCAGCAGATCGAGGTAACAGCAGAGGAGACACTCGGGTGTTAGTTTACCAATCTATTCAAAGGGAACAAAATGAATACCCTTAACAAATGAATTCTTATAAAGCACTTGACTTATTTTTTATTTTGTTTGTTTTTTATTCTTAAAAACCATAAAAGTCTTAACATATTTTGCACAGTTACAGCATTCCGTTTAACTGTAAGCCTTCTAAAAGTACAACCACACAACGATTAAATGCACAGAAGACCTCGCTGACAGTGAGTGAGAGTACAGCCATCAACAGTGAAAGGCAGATTGTTCCTGTGGCTAGAAGGTTTCACAGGTTTGAATACTGCTATCTTAAAACCTGAATATACAGCAGCTCATAAGACATAGTAAATCGGTGATGGTAGGGGGTCAGATGATTTGTCACGGAATGACCCTACAGTGCATTTGGAACTTCTGTTATGAAGAACGCTGTCAGTCAAGCAGTAAATATTCTGCATTGTGAGGTTATCTTATGTTTGAATCTTGCTGCAAGTTTACAAAGGTAGCATACTGATTTGTTTTTGTGGTATTTCTTTTTCTGCAGCACTTAAACAAAACCTACAACACAGAAGTTCCTCTGGTCTTAATGAACTCTTTCAATACTAACGAGGACACAAACAAGAT
Source organism: Acipenser oxyrinchus oxyrinchus (assembly GCA_030684275.1). Taxonomy (NCBI): domain Eukaryota; kingdom Metazoa; phylum Chordata; class Actinopteri; order Acipenseriformes; family Acipenseridae; genus Acipenser; species Acipenser oxyrinchus. Next base: position 18,823,124 of record CM060251.1, read on the forward strand.
CTTGCAGAAATACACACACTGTCATGTGAAAATCTACACCTTCAACCAAAGCAGGTACAAATCTCTTTTTGAACAAGATAGAATTTATTTTTAAATTTTTAAACCAGAGATTCAATTCAATTCAATTCAAATGGTTTAATTTGCTGTGTTAGTATCAAAGGATTTAGATCAGATTAGATCAATAAAATATTTAAGATGTTAATAAGTTTAATTATTAGGCAATGGTATATTTAGATGTTAGTGAACACACACCATTCACAAACATCTTGCCTCTTTAATCTGCAGGTCATTTAATATTAACACATGATTATTAGTTATTATATTGTTGCTGCCTCCTGTGAACAACATGCACCTAGTGATTACAAAACATGTACATAAAATTAATAGAAATAATGAAATAATTGCTAACATAAATAACATACTGTACTAGGAAGTGTCTTAAAAGTCACGTTGTGTAAATCCTCAATTGTTATTTCTGATTTCAGATTAGTATTTTGTATATATATATATAAAAAAAAAAAAAACATGCCAATCATACATTCCTTTTAAGAAATTCTAAGGAGTATCTCCAACTGATTAACTGTCACCTGGTTCCTACAGGAAACCTGTAGGATGTTCAAAATCTGCAAGCTATCAAAGAACTAAGGGACCGCTTGGTGAATTATTATATCTGCAATTCTTATAATATATTTGCTAGTACAATTTTTTTCGGGAGTCACATTGAATCTATTCAAATTATATAAGCCAGTGTTTGAGAGTCCCGCTGGTCTGAGACCAGTTAAAGTCCTGGCTTCACCTGCGACACAGGATCTGATTTTAATTGAGGGAGTTCATGCTCAGTTGGCATTTGCTTCTGTAGCCAAGCCTGTACAAGTGACTGTCATATAAACAACAACGGCCTAAATGATGACTCTGTACACCATTCTGGATAACGGCCTTCTCTGCAGATTTCCACTCCAACATATCTGAAAGAAATGGAGGCAGTAATTCCTTATGGAATGAACAGCACAATTTAAACACGTATGAACATTTGCTAAGTAAGGGTAGTATGGATGTATATATTAAAAGCCAGTTGAAGGTATTGTAAACATTCCCGTTAAACATTTATTTTCGCAGATATCCAAGGATTAACAAGGAATCTTTGCTCCCAATAGCCAAGGATATGTTAAAAATGGGGGACAATGCAGACACCTGGTACCCACCTGGACACGGGGATATCTATGCAAGCTTCTATAACTCTGGTCTGTTGGATAAATTCATAGCTGAGGGGAAGGAGTATATATTTGTCTCAAATATTGATAATCTTGGGGCGACCGTTGATCTTTATATCCTCAATCACCTCATGAGCCAGCCCAATGGAAAGCGCTGTGAGTTTGTCATGGAGGTCACAGACAAGACAAGAGCAGACGTGAAGGTAAACTAATGAGCATTCATAACTTGCATTACACAGTCTTAAGATATATTGAAGGAATACAAGGTATATTGCTTAGTTTCCTAAACTGATTAGCATTTGGTATGGAAATAACATAAAATAAATCGATGTAGGAGCATGACTAAAATGGTGTCGGCTTCATAAACCCAGCATTTTCTTCTAGCTTTGCGAGTGTCTGCAGTTCAGTGGAGTGTTAAAGATGACGGCAGTGGTGCTTTGTCTCTGTAGGGTGGTACTCTCACGCAGTACGGAGGCAAGCTGAGGTTGCTGGAGATCGCTCAGGTTCCAAAGGCTCATGTGGACGAGTTCAAGTCAGTGAGCAAATTCAAGATCTTCAACACCAACAACTTGTGGATTTCACTGGCTGCAATCAAGAGGCTGCAGGAGCAAAACGCCATTGACATGGAGATCATTGTCAACCCAAAGGTTAGGAACTTGGGCATATGGAAACTGTAAAACTGAAGTCCAGATTTGTAAGGTTCTATGTGTTGCATTCATGGTGAATTTTCCCTATTTTTAATCACCTTTCACAACATTAAAAATGAATAAAACAAGTTCCCTGAATGTCGCTTGTGTTTCATGACATTTGATGGATTTTTCCTTTTTTTTTATTAAGACTCTAAATGGTGGATTGAATGTAATCCAGCTGGAAACTGCTGTGGGTGCTGCTATTAAAAGCTTTGACAATGCGTTGGGCATCAATGTCCCACGAAGCCGTTTCCTGCCGGTGAAAACCACCTCTGACCTGCTGCTGGTGATGTCCAACCTGTACAGCCTTAACGCAGGCTCCCTCACCATGAGCAAGAAGAGAGAATTCCCCACTGTTCCCCTGACTAAACTGGGCAGCTCTTTTACAAAGGTTGGTGTTTGGTCTTGTGCAATTATTACAACAGGCTATTTACAGCTGTGGCAGGTGCAATGCACCTAAAATCAGTTGCTTTAAGTAAATACAATTTGTTTGCTGTGCATTGGGGTATACCTCATGTTAAACCTTTAGAAAGATTGTGTTCCTGGATCTGCAGATCTTTTATAGTGTCTGCTTTGATAAACCCATCAGGTGTTTGGGAACGAGGTTTGGCTGCAACTGTTACGGCTGGTTTAACATACCTTGATTAGCACAAATTTTTAACGATCTGTTATTTGTAAGGTAGTCCAAGATTAGTGCTAATCAGTGTTTGAAACCAGCAACTAGCTTTGTTTTTAGCAGTCTTTGCAGGTCAGATTAAGTTGTGGTTCTGAAATGAACTCATCCACGATTGCAGACGCTCAATTATAGGAGGTAAAACTCTTCAGATTCAATCACACTAGTGAAGACTTCCTTTGTAGACCTTTACAGTTTTTAGGTTAGAGGCTGTGAAGGCCAATAGAATTATCTTTATGTGAAAAAAACTATAAGCTGTGGGTGCAGCCACAAGAACAACATAAAAAAGTTATTTAAAAAACAAACTGAAAATAGGAACTGTAAACAATATGTAAAATAAGATGAATCTTTGCATAGGTATTTGCTGCAAGAATGTTTTCCACACACCGGTAGCTGTAGGTCATGGTAACCTTCTTTTTCACAGGAGTGTGGCTGAGCTATTGAAGAATCTGTATTGGAAATTACTTGTCTGGTTTTTGATGAAATGCAGCTTACATGCCTAGTTTGTTTTATTTATTTATTTATTTAAGGTTCAGGAATTTTTGATGAGGTTCGAAAGTATACCGGACATGCTTGAACTGGACCACCTTACGGTTTCAGGAGACGTTACCTTTGGAAAGAATGTTAGTTTAAAGGTGAGTGCAATACAACAGATGAGATATTCAAGTCAGTGCTGGGTTAAATGAGGTATGAAGTGCACGCAGTTGCATTTGAGATTTCAGCAAAATATAGATCTAGTTTATTAGTCTGCTGATGTCCTCCAAACAGGAAAGGCTAGAGACCAAGACTAGCGTCAATCCATTGTTATCCTGTCATGAGGAGAAGAAACACAAGAAAAATTAGGTTGTTTTTTTTCCCCTCATGTAAGACCTTTTTTTTTTTTTACTGTTTTCTTCTCCGAGTTAATGAACAATATCTAGAATGCACTGTACAGCATAGATGCTGAGCAACAAAAAACTCAACAAATAAACTGAAAACAATCCACAACATTTAAAGGAACTCCTTATTATTTCCAGTACCTATGTGATCAATTGTATTGCTCTAATTTAGCTTTAAAATGTATTTTATATGGACTTTTTATGTTCTGGTTTTGTCACAATAACCAGTACAGGATGCTGAGAAACAGCCTGGTTGGAGCACGCCTTCCAGACACCAGCATGTTCACTTTTCTATATTCTGCATGCATGCAAGTATACATGTAATGCAGCTTTTTATCTGATCCTCAGTAGTAACTCATATGGTGTACCCCAGGGTGTCTCCAAGCTGCATTAAAATATCCACCAAGCACAGTTTTTTAATTGGAAACAATACTTCTAATATTAAACAATGGTCTGAAAAACTACAATAACCTTCTAACTTTTTCTGAAAGTGTAAATATTTCTAACTGCAAATATGATTGAGCTTTAAAAAAAACAAGAAAGGATAATTACTGCTGGATCACATACGACCTGGAATGTGCCTGTTGCGCTGTAATGTGGGGCACTCTTAAGAAGGGGTTTTGATACAGCAAGTGAAGAATCCCTGTGAATTACTAGGACCAGGAGGAAGGTAAAAGGGTGCAACGAACCAGTATTATACAATATTTTTGGTAATCAAATGGAATTCAGCTTGCGACAAAGTATTACATACGTTCTGAAATGGACAGGATTCTGTACTTTTAAAATTTGGAAATTATCTTTTGTCCAGACATGGAGAGTAGCTGACCATGTAAGGTGCTGATCTAAAACGTAGTCTGCTAATTTCTCTCTTCCTGCATGACTGTTTTTGCAATAACATTCTGTAGCAGTATGCATGAGAGTGTCTTCGGATTTATTAATACAATGCCCACTTGGTGGCTGCCTGTTTGGGAATAGAATTAATGTAATTCTTTGAATACATTAACTTGAACAGTCTTAATATGCTGTATTGAATGGCTATATATAGGACGGGGATAGGAGCATGGTAAAACTTCACATTTCTGCATGAAACTGTTTCAAATCTGAAAAGGATTGTGGCCTTAACGTGTGAAAATATATTTAATTGATTAAAAGTGACTTTCTTTTTTTATTGTTACTATTGAATATATCTAAAGCCCGTAGACCATGACTTTGTGGTCTCAGTGAGGTTTATTCAGTTAAATTTACTGCAATCGGTAAATATAGACCTAAGGTAAAATAGGACTGCTGCTTTAAATAAATAGGGACTGTCCTGATAAATTTAATCTTTCCAGCATATTTCAAACCGCTTAGTTTCTATAATCACCCAAGCGATTTTGGACAGAATGTGGTTGGCAAACAAACATTAGAGATTTGTGAAATTGTGCTTCGAAGCATAATTGTCATTCTGCATTTTCAAAGGGCACATCATCCATCTGTCGGCAGTTAAAATGTAATTACTTTAAATATTCATATTTAGTAATTACAAGAAATGCAGCTCTTCTGAGTTTGATGAAGTTATAGGGTCTGTGTTAGTAGAATATGGTTGTGTTCCAGTTTAAGGTGAAATGACCGACCTAAATGTTTATAAATGTCTCTAATTTGCTGCCAGTTAAGTTACAAATCTTCAAAAGGAAAGAAATATGTATCGTGTTCCAAAAAAATCCCTTCTGTGGTGGTTTGTCCCTCACAGATAATTGGAAATTCAAGGTTGAAACTCTTTTTGTACTGTAATATTAAAAAAATACCTTGTGTTTGTGTTTTTATTCTTTTTTTTTTTTTTAGGGAACCGTTATTATTATTGCAAATCATGGTGACAGAATCGACATTCCTGCTGGAGCAGTGCTGGAGAACAAGATTGTATCGGGCAATCTTCGCATCCTCGATCACTGAAAGAACATGCTAGCAACTAATTCTAAATTACTTTATTTTTAAGAATTTATCGTGGGCTGTTACATCATAATGTAAACAGATTTGTTCACTCACTAATTGTAATAAATGTTCATCTATACTTGCATTATTATGTGCGTTTCAAGCACAGGCATGAAGAGCTTAGTATTTGAGATTTATTAGGTTGCAACATAACTTAAGCTAAATTTGTAGTTGTCTGCAACTAAATGTTGTAAAGCAATAATTTTTGACATGGTTCCATCTGAAAAGTCTGAGCCAAAGCTATGTCTAGCTCAATCCTACACTTTAATAAACAATGTGCAATATTGATGAAACATTTGCAGTGTGTTTTGTGAATTTTAATTTGAGTACAAACAAATGAATATTGACAGAATTAGTTTATTTTCTCACTTTATTGTTGTTCGATTTATGAGAAAAAGCATACTTTTTTAACGTGATAACAGAGATATGGTCAAACAATGCTATATGGTGTGTGTGTTTTCAGCTCCAACCCCTGTATTTGGATGATAAGTGATTATCCTGATACAAATGATCAACTGGAAAAACAATATTGATAATTGCATTAACTGAAATTCATCATTAGTTTCAGAATCAATGATGTTAAACTGTGACAGATATGTTGAAACAAGTTAACCCTTTAAGGACTGCGATCATGTAAAACATGGTCATACTGAAGTGTCTTTCTGGGCCTGTGATCGAGTAAACACAATAAAAACACCAATTTATTGACTTACTGGAACACCATACTTTTCCTTGCAGATTGCAAGCACATATCGTTGTGTAGAGGAGGGATTGCATTTCACTCCCTGATTTTTGTTTCTTCGTGTGGCGTCACTGAGACGGGCATTTCATTTTTAAAGGGCGGAGACAGTTTACAGCAGGCACGCAGAAACAAAACATCACAGGAACTTGTTTAGAGATAAAGAAACAGAAAACAGTGTAAATCCAATGTATTTGACTTATAAATGTATTCTATCATGTGTTTATATATATGTACATATATATACAGTGGTTTGCAGAAGTATTCACCCCCCTGCCATTTTGTTGGCACCTGAGCGTACTCCACGACGCTTTCGAATTAGACTTTACATGTAGAATCTACACAAACTACACCACATTGATAAAGTTAAAAAATGCATATAGGATATAAATAAGTAAGATTTACAGAGAAAAACAGATTCATTTCAGTTGCATAAGTATTCAACCCCTTTGCTACTGCAGCCCTAAATCAGCTCAGGTGCAAATTATTTGTTTGAAAGGTCACACAATTAGTGAAATGGTTTCAGCCTGTGTGTACTCAAAGTGGTTTAACTTGTAGATAATTTCCCTCAGGTATATAAAGACTTTCAAGCTACAACTCCCATAGTGATCCAACAAAGCAACTTTCAAAATAAATCAGGGATAAAGTGGTAGAGAGGCACAGAGCAGGAGAAGGGTACTAAAAAATGTCAAAGGCGCTGATTATCCCTCTCAGCACAGTGAAGTCTACAATTAAGAAGTGGAAGATGCATCATACCACCCAGACACTACCCAGATCAGGTCGCCCTCCCAAACAGAGCAGCCGGGCAAGCAAGAAACTGGTTCGGGATGTCACACTTAAGCCAACAATGACCTTGAGAGATCTGCAATGTTCTGTGTCTGAGATGGCAGTCAGTGTTCACACATCAACAGTAAGCCGGTCCCTACACAAAGCTGGCGTGTATGGACGGGTGGCAAGAAAGAAGCCATTACTCAAAAAGCCTCATCTTAAAGCACATATGGAGTTTGCTAAAAAGCATGTAGATGATACTGCAGACATGGAAAAAGGTTTTGTGGTCAGACGAGACAAAAATTGAACTTTTCGGTCTAAATTCCAAGTGTTACGTCTGGTGCAAGCCCAACGCTGCACAGCATCATGTTATGGAGATGCTTCTCTTCAGCAGGGACTGGGAAGCTTGTCAGGCTAGAGGGGAGAATGGATGGTGCAAAGTACAGGCGAATCCTTGAGGAAAACCTGTTCGAATCAGCCAAGACTCTGAAACTGAGGAGGAAATTCACATTTCAGAAGGACAATGACCCGAAGCACAAAGCTAAAACTACACTGGAGTGGTTGAACAAGAAGAGAATTAATGTTCTTGCGTGGCCCAGTCAAAGTCCTGACTTGAATCCAATCGAAAATTTATGGCGAGACTTGAAGTTTGCAGTCCATCGACGATCCCCAACAAACTTATCAGAACTGGAGCAATTTTCCTGTAAAGAATGGGCAAAAATGTCACCATCCTACTGGGCAAAGCTAGTAGAGACCTATCCAAAAAGACTTATAGCAGTAATTGCTGCAAAAGGTGCTTCTACCAAGAACTGACTTAAGGGGCTGAATACTTATGCAACCAGAAAATTTCATTTTGTACATTTTCTTTGCAAGTTTTGCTGACATTTAACCTCCTCCTCATATAACAGTGTTCAGTTTGTTTGAAAAACTGTGCATATATTATTTGTAATTCAACAAAATGTGAAAACTTTGCAGGGGGTGAATACTTCTGCAAAACAACTGTGTGTATAACTTTTTTTACAACATTTTATAAATATTGAGAAATGAGTGGATAGCAGATAGTGTTTCAGGAACTAAATTGATATGTTACTTTTTCCCCCCTTATTACGGATAATAATGGAATTAACTGTTTAGTAGTGTCCATTATTGCTTAAGATCCTGAGAATAAACGTTTATTATGGCATTGCGATGTTACTAAGTTTTTCTTACAGTTAATGTTTTGTAGTTAGTACTATTTATTCTGTTCTTGCTGTTTGTAAAATACTGCTTTGATAATAGAATCTTATGTTTATGTTTACTGTTTATGTACAGAAATTGATAAGCACACTAATATAAACATGTCCAATGTACAGAATTTAATTTCAAGATGGCAAGATGATTAGATGGTTGTTGGTGGTGAATCAGAAGTTGCTGACAGTGATTCAGTTTATATAATATAGGTGTTCTCAGTATTTCTTTTTTAAATATGTTCAGTTCTATACCATGTTTTGTGTTTTTTTTTTTAACCAAAGGCTCTAAATTCATAAAATCACTCAGGTGAAAGAATGTTGTCATTTGCCCACATTTAAAAATAATTTAACAAAACTTTCAGGGAGTATTGTAGGGGCCTTCAGGTAACAGAATAAAACATTGTACCTCTATCGCTTTGAAACCCCAAATTACTGAATTTATATTTATATATATATATATATATATATATATATATATATATATATATATATATATATATATATATATATACACACACATACACTTATTGGAATGGAAACAAATCAGTAAAATTACTTTTTACAGTTTCTAAAGTATTGCATAATATTCTCTAGTGTCCTGAACCAAAATAAAATACAATTATCAAGTATCTACTACTAAAAAATAGATTTGTTGATGAATTCCAAAGACAGAAAGAAAAAGTCAACTAAAAATGTGTTATACATCACAAAATCACTCGGGTGAAACAAAGTCTTATAATTTGCCCAAACATCAATATTTTTTGAAAAAACTTTCAAGAACTCTTGTAAGGTTCCTCAGGCCATGTTTCTATATGTATCTCTTTCAAAAAAAAAAACTTGGCAGAATACATTAAAAAAAAAAGTATGTTAAAAAAATAAAATAAATAGTGTTGAATTTGTACTTTATAATGTTCCCCAGAATGTTCTGAAAAACAGGAAACCATTTCCAAGATTAATTTTTATAGGAAGAGTGTCAAATACAGCCTGGTCTGGTCCTGGTGAGCATCCTGCTGAAAAACACTTGGTCCTTAAAGGGTTAAAATAGTGAATGTGAAATTAGCTGAAGTGTGACATTGCAATAAGAACACTTAAATTCATTTTATTATTATTTGTTTATTTTGCAGACAACATTATCCAAGGAAACTTAGACTAGGGTGTGTGAACAATGCATCAGCTGCACAGTCACTTACAACGTCTCACCCAAAAGACAGAGCACAAGGAGGTTAAGCGACTTGCTCAAGGTCACACAGCGAGTGAGCTGGGACCTCCTGGTTACAAGCCCTTTTCATTAACCACTGGATCACACAGCCTCCTATTATACAAGTAGTATATGTAGTATAATGTCTATGCAGTTTGGATAAAATATTTTCACAAATATATACCCTCTCAAGACACCGCAGCCATGGTAAACTGTTTTCCAAAGATGCTATTATCTGTGGTCATCAAGAAAGTTAATATTGATTCTTTTTAAGGCTTTGAAGAAATAACACACACGATGGTGTTTTCATGTTTAAAATGGTTTTTATTTAGAAATCTGTTGGATTTCAAGAAACTTATCAGTTAAAACTCTCAGGCATGCTGTTAAATGACCTGCGATTGTAGCCAAGAGGGACCATTCCATTCTAAAGGGCAATCTGTGTTAGGCACTCAAACAGGAAAGCTGCTGTTGGAAGAAGTCAATGTATTCCTTGATTTTTATTTTTAGAAGTAGGCACTTTGAGTTAGCAATGAATATACAGCACTCTTACTCAATGGTGCAATGTAATACAAAAAAACCTTTTCGAAACAGTAAGAAAATGTACCTTCATACACCACCACCTAATGCAGTTCAGTGTTGGGACCATTAGCATTATGGTGATAAACTGAATGACACAGACTTCATACTTATTTCCAATGGCAAGTTTTGTGGAAAAGGGTAAGTGAAGGCCAATCGTTATATATATTCAACCCATAATTTAAACTGTACAATAATAAAGCAGATACTGCAAATAAAGTTGCAAAGATCAAATTTATCACACACAAAAAAACTAAATACAATAGATAAAACAGACCTAACTTTTTATATTTACATCTGCCTATATACATGTTTGTGTGTGTGTGTGTATATATATATATATATATATATATATATATATATATATATATATATATATATATATATACATACATACATACATACATACATACATACACACACACACACACACATTTGGTGTATTTATATAAAAAAAAACACCTTTAAACATTTGCCACCTTGGATTTCCAAGTAAATCAAAAAGTAGGATTTTATTTTTGAAAGATCTGTTGCCAGATGCAGTTTAAGTAATTTTGTTCTGCTTTTTTTTAGGTTTTTGCAGGATTTAAAAGCTGTAACCTGTATAAAATTGCACCATAATTAAATTAATATTAATTTGTATACAATTGCACATGACATGATGTAACTAAAGTATAGATGCCAAGCATCTCTTTTTTTTAAATACATCTTTAGTATAGAACCACAGCTTTGTTCCAGTCATATCCTCATTTGGATTTGGTCCTAAGAAACCTGAGTCTTTCTAAAGAGTATTAAAACAAGTCATGGTGACAGCTGGTTACTCGTGCCAGACCAGCAGACATTGTGAAGGACATTCTCCACAGGTGATATCAGATTCAGCCTCTATAGATAGGTTCAGCTGCAGTGGTGTGCTCTCATGGGGGAATCCAGTTCCAGGGCACAAAAGGTCTTAGAAAGGCCAGTACATCCTGACATGCAAAGAGCAGGACTTCATGTTTGCAATGTATCCTCACCTCTTCTGTTCCCAGATCTCTGCCATGTTCAAGTCTAGGTTTTTAAGTGTCTTCAGTGCTTGAATGTTCCCTGTGTAGAAAGCTACATCTGCCATAACAAGTCTGCAGAGTGGAAAATAAATTTCATATGAACACATTCCATTATAGTTTGAGAAAGTCTATTTCTAGGCAATACTAGAAATTGCATAATGATTTTAAACAAGAGAACTACAACAATAGAAGATCCTGTACAGCTTCCATTATAACCCTAAACCCCAGCTTTTTCAAGGAAATGTTTTTTCTTTTTTTTTTTCTTTACAATGGAACATTTTTTTCTTAACAACTTGCAGTCATTCATTCCCCTCATATATTCTAGAAATAGAAGAACACCTGATATTGCATTATGTGTGCACCTATCAAAATACTGTTAATTTTAGCACCCTTTACAGTGGGAGGTATTAAGTATCTAGCACAGAAAGTTTTTGGAAACATGTTTCCCAAAGCAGAAGACATGGCTAGTTGTTTATTTCTCAGTTTTGTAACAAATCTTATCCTTTTCAAATATATGGTAAACAAATTGAATTTGCTTGAATATATAGCATTGTTTTCCTCTGTATACTGGGGTATGCTGATGCAGCACGGCAGTAAAAATGTCAGCAACACGGATGCTTTTAAAATATTTAGTAAAATATAAGTTAATTGCCATTAACCGATACTCAATTGTAAAGGTGAGGAAGGATAGCTTTTCTTGTTTTGAAATCACATTAAATGAATGTATTTATTTCTTAAAGGTAATTACAAGTATGAATACGTGCATCATCAACCCCCTAATAACATCTTTAAAACTACAATTTCTCCTCAAAAAACAAACAAAAACATACCCGTGTTGAGGTCCGCCATCATTCACTACATTGAGCCGGGCTAGCTGCTTTTTCAGATGAAGTTTAAAGCTTGCATTTATCCTCAAGAACAACATCTATGGAAACAAACCGTACAACTTGATTATATTTAACATCAACACAGAAAAAGCTGTTCTTGCATCGTAAAAAGAAGAAAAGTTCACATGTGTTTGTTCTTCTGGTAGGAGGTCAACTATAGCTTCATCCATCTTAGTCATCTGTTTGCAAACGTTCCGGAAGCAGGTTGAAGGCATTGGGGCCTTAACTTCATACTATGAAAAAAGAAACAAGGCATTTAGAATTCTGCCTAAAGGTAAATGTTCAAACACTAATGTGGAGGTTTATTCCACAGACTCCTAATCCCTTAGATTTAATTCCATTTGCATACAATTCAGAATCTGGCATTATAAACCAGAGAGAGAAAACAATCCCTTGAAACATTATTTGTAATATACCGAGCTTCAAAAGAAACTTATGACTATTATAACACATTTATTTTCGAAAAAAATAAGGTATATAAATGATGGACATTGACGAAATGTTTTTGGTTTCCTTTTAATCACCTCATTCATCCTTGACCATGACACGCTTGAGTGACTATGAATGAAGCATATGCACTTAATCACCTAATTAGTGAGACAGTTGATTGGACACTGGATACGGAGTGATTTCAGCTGTTGAATTGCAAGCTTGAATAAAAGCAATAAAGAAAATCACAGAAAAAAAACAGTATGCCACGTCTGTCAAGAGAACAGCGCCTTCGTGCATGTTGGAGGCTAGACTAGGGAAGCATACTGTGGCTCGCCGTCTTGGGTGCTCGCAGCTAGCAATTTAAAACCTGGCGAGACAGTATAACCAGACACAATCTGTCACTGACAGGTCACGAACTGGGAGACCAAGAGTCACAACACCTGCCCAAGATCGACAGATCATTTTGCAGCATCTTCGTGATGTCAGTTGTTAAATCAGCACAATAAAAAGTCACTGCACCTGCTCTAAAACAGAGTTTGTCATTTTTCAATCACATCTAGTGAATTTTATCCAAATATAAAGTGATACGTTTCTTTTGATGCTCAGTATATAAAACAATCTGCAAGTGCAAAACATACATACAATTGTCATTGTAGAACACATTTAAAGAAAGGAAAAAAAAAAAAAATACCTTAGACAGAACTTTCTCAAACAGGCTATCCATGATTGCTACAAGTTTTGCAGAGATTTCAGCTATGTGGTCATTATAATCCTGTTTGGGGACAAAATAAAAAGTTATAAGTCACAATTAGCGTCATTGAAAGCTGCCATAATATCCACAGAAAGTTCAGAGGAAATTTAACTAAAACACCTGGTGTAAATTTTGGAAGTCTGGAGTTGTACAGCACACTAGTTTACCAGGAGGCTAGTTGCCAAACAGATTACAGGTATGCTCAGATTACTAAAATAATAAAATCCTTTACGTATATATCTGCCAACTCCTATATTTTTTTTGACAATACGATTTTGTGCATCTGGTAATGTGAAAGCGTGTTCCACATGGATAATTATTCAACTAAACATAGCCAAATATAAATAATATAACCTATTCAATTAATATAAATGGATGAACTGACTCAATTCAGATCCACTGTTGGATGTTTGGTTTTCAGAACCCTTTTTTTTAATAATATAAATGGAGGCGAGTCTAAATACTGCCACTTAAGTCACAAGAACATTCCCACAATTTATTATTATTATTATTATTATTATTATTATTATTACTTCGTTCATAAATATTTTTATTTTCTTTACACATTTATCAATAACCTTATTAATGATGTTTCGATCCGCAAGAGAAAAGCGGCAGATATTAAATTATAGAAATATTGGGTCAGTCCATGTCAGATCAATCACCCTCAAAAACGTAATTTAGTTTAGTCATTTTAGTTTAGTCAGTGAGGCAGGTTAAGAAATTAATTTTATTTTTTTAAATAAACAAAATGTTTCTTGTATTACATTTCATTTAATAACATTAAATTAAACATAATACAAGAAAGAATGGCAACCTGAAATGAAAGATTATACAAATTGAAATTATTAATTACTAACAATTATTTGTATAATATTTTGTTTCAGGTTACCATTCTTTCTTGTACTATGTTATTTTTAATGCGTTAATAAACTTCCAGCCATGTATTATTATTATTACTATTATTATTATTTTCTGTTATGCAGCATTATCAACCCTAGAGAGTTAGGGATTCAAAAGAGCTTAAGAGAAGATTTCAGGCAGTTGACAGCAAGTGCTTTGTCAGATTGTGTGTGCTTTTCTTCTTTATTTAAAAATGGTTTCTGTGAAGCGGTATTGTTTATATATCGGTTATGCTGCTTCAGTAGTGACTTCATAAATCGGGATTATTTTCAAATATCGAATCGACTTGCAAAAGTGATAATCGCTCACCACTACTATATAGTGAATAAAAGTGCATGACAGGTAAGAATTATGAAATTATTTTGTTAGCTACAACCACTTTAACTGTTGTGCAATTAACCTTACCTTAGTTATGTGGTCAAAATGCCTGAGAATGCTGTACTGCTTTGGCTGCAGCCGAGTCTCAAAGTGAGCTCTGATAATGGGAATGTAGTGTACAATCAGCTGCAAACAGCGGGAGACAAGGGCTGCAAAAATGATATATCAATTAAGTATTCTGTTCCATGTATTTATTAATTAAACAATGCAGACCTCTCTTAAATGCATTCAGTTTTTACCAAATAATTACAAACAGGTTTCAATGACTCAACAAGGTGCATTCATTTTAAGAAACACTGTCTGTGCAATTTTAAGACTTTCTAATTTCAGGCCCTCTAATTTCAGTTATTCAGGCCCTCATCACACATCCATTTTACAGAGATGGTGGTGAATTTTAAATTGAACTTTGATGCAGCATAGAGTGATGTATTTTTAACACAATAAGGTAATCCATCTGTAACTGTACATTAAATAAATAATTAGTGTGCCATATTGACTTTCTGAAATCCTGTGACCTTTTATCCATCAAGTCCCTGTGTGACTTTCTATCATACACCCCAACCTCTATAATAAATATAATCTACCCATACCATACCTAAGTTTTTTGTAGTTATTGTTTTCAGACCAACAACTTGTAAAGCACCAGCCCCCAGGACCAGCTGGCAGCTTCGAGAGTTGAATTGCTAAGACCAAAAAAAAAAAAAAAAGGATGACAAAGATGCTTTTCTGGTTTCTAATATTACTTCCAATTTGAATTCTTGATCACACCCCCAAAAAATTTTGCAGATTTACATTATATTGTATTTATTGATTACATTTATATTTAAATTTACCAAGGACAGTACCCTACAGATCAATCAATTATTTGTTTTGATAACTGGCGGTCTCACAGTCTGAATCAGTTTATTAAACTCTTTTAAGACAAGTTTTTTACACGTCTCACTAAGAGGTTGATTCAATCATAGGTTAAGCCACCTCTGGATTTTAGAGCATTAAATTAGCACCGGGAAATTCCCGATTTCATTAACCACCTATATTTAGGGGGTGACCGTTGGGTAACCACCTATATGTGATTCAGGAAATCTGCAGTGATTCCACAGTGCAGCAAAAAGATAACAAACCACATGGCATCTTTTGTCAAACCTTTATTAAGTCTGATAGGCGAGTAAGCATGTCAGTGGATATCGATGGGATGTCATCCACACACTGGCAGTATTCAAGAAAAATTCTTATTAACAGCAACACCGTCCTGAGAATCAAAATAAACACATGAATAAGGGGATTTAAATTCCCTGCTAAACCAAGGACCACAGAAGCTACGGAGGGAAAAACACTGAGATAAAAACCTGTTTTTTCATCAGGTGATGTAATTACTGATTTGTTTGGATGGATGACTGCTTCTCTGTGAGGATTGGAACTTCTGAATGCAGTGTTGGATTGATCTGGATGTACAGCTTCAGAATGATGGGAGGGGGCAGTTACAGATTACAACACATCGTTTCCCCAAAACACCCTTCTAATTTGTTTTTAAAAATCGCAAGCAAGATAACAAAAAGACTAGTAAATGTTAGAATGATTACGAAAATTAAGCATCACATTTTACTGTGATGTAGCTTTCTTTTCAGAAATCCTTTCCAGAAAAAAAAGAAAATGCTGTCAATTTCACTGCTCCAGTTCTTTAGACAGTGAAGTGAAACCGACTACACAGCTTTTAATTCTTCCTACTAAATATTTCTATTTTGCTGGGATAAAATACACAATTCAAAAGCTTTTGCCAAAATCGGGTTAAATCAGGGTAAAATGTTAAAAGGATTGAAATATCTAGGAAGCTTTATTTTTTTTTATTACTTAATTAGAAACAAAAGGGGAGGAAGGTACTGTAACACTGGGGAATAATGCAGAATTTTATGAATGTTCATACAGAACTGTTGTTTGCAAGTTAAACTGAAACATGAAAATCCAAAACTTCTACTGAAAATCTGAAATACTTATTTTTCAGTTTATTGTATTGCTTGTTTCTAAATAACTAACAAGCAATAGAAAGCTTATGGAGAGCGCAAGACTGGGACAGTGCTCTATGCTCCCCGTCGTGCTAAAGTGTGTAAGAATTACATCCATGCATGCAACTCATTCCTGATCATATCAAATTCACACTACAATTTCAACAAAAACACATTTGAAATATACTATTTTGAATACACTGTGTATTGTTTAACAAGCTTTATTTCACCTCTCTTTCCCTTCTGAAGGCTGTGTTTCATGACTCAAAATGAAAGGTTTAGAAATGTGTGCAAGCATAGTGCTTATCCTATTAAAAAAAAATATTTCTATATTTAAGCTGTTGAATTTTCAATTGTCCCCATTTAACTAGCTCCCCTTGATGGCCGTATAACTCATACAAGGTCAAGGAATGCTGTAATATTCAGTAGCCTTATCTAAAAACACTCAAACAGAAATGTATTTTAGTAACGTTTTAGGTATTGTGAAATATTACATTTTTAAAGCAAACTTTATCAGTAGCATTTTTAAAGCACACGTACAATTTTATATTTAACATAAAAATGTACCTACATAACACGCCCCAGGTGATCTAAATTTGGTGCAGAGAACTACTTCCACAAGAAACAATCCCACAACCTTTAAAGCTTACCCCACTACAGCATACTTCTGTCCATCTACAATCAAGTAATCAGCTGGCTTCCTCTCTTCTGTACCTACCATTAAAAGAAGAATAAACATGAAATGTATCCATGGCTTTACAGATTTGTATGTTAAATGGACAGTTTCACTATATATGATACTTTGGCTCAGCCGAATGTAATAGTCTTCAGCAAAACATGACAAAATTCTCATTAAGGCCCCAAACATGTAGATTTCTTACATTTATGAATCACAAGCAAAGCAAACTAAGGGATGAATGTTATAAAACTTGCAAACCTGTTGCCCTTTTCTCAGGTAAACTTATTCTCCCATCAGCTATTGAGTTAACAAGATCCTGAAATTCAGCCGGAACCTCTGCCTGTTTCCACCGTTCATTATCCAACAGAAGACTGAAAAAACAAGTCTAGCTCAGCAAGTTTTCCGCTATTAGTAGGAGCTGTTCATAATACATCAGTATTACCTATGGAGGCTATAAATCGAAACAGCTTATTTTACAAATGTAAAAAAGTATAAGATATTTCACAAACCAATAAGGTATAGGTTTTGTTTTTTAATGGGTTTCTTCTGTAACTGCAGAACATATTTCCAACTGCATGATAGAAATCAACTGAGTTTGAATTAAAGCTTTAGACACAAGAACTGACAGTAAATCTATACCACTGAGAAATACATTATTCATAAATAAAACTGCAGCTCCTTCAAAAGTTACAGAATGAAAATGCATTATTAAAATATATTCCTGAAGCTTAAAGTGCAGGAACTGTTTATTAAATTATTTTTATTACACAACACACTCATAATACATTTTAACATGGCTGGGACTGCACTTTAGAACTAATATAACAGTAAGTACAATTAGACTTGCAGGCACCTAAGCTTGGTCTTTCTCTCCTCGTGAAACCTGTTGACGAATCTGTTGGCCTGACTCTGCAGCGCCCCCCGCAGTGACATGCTTCTCCTGCCACAGAGCTCCTCTGTTTCTTGGACAAAGAGCTCCACAGAGCGGGACAAGGTGACAAACTCAGAGGAATTCAGCTTCTCCAGGAAGCCATCCTTTAAAACAGAACATTTCAATCGCTCCGTAAGAAAACCAATTATATTGGCTCAATAAACCTACACTCTGTTTTGACAAGACATTGACAGACTTTTTATTGAAACTTTAGAATAAATGCATTTCTTAGCTTCTTTTAAGTGGTAGCTCTTGGATGCTACATTGCTTTACATTTTAGTTATCTCTGCAGGGAGACCTTTATATTACAAAAGTTTCTTCACAGAAATGGGCTAAAAGTATTATTGACCTGGTGCTGTGTCCAAATCTAGTCTTCCCTGGCACGAAATCTAAGGCATCATTGCAGCTTGAAAGGATCTCTGGGTCATTAAACATTTAAAGTATCGTAAAGCATGCTGCTATTTTCAATTCCTGTACAACAAACGTATAAAACAGCCTAGCTCCTTCAGAATTCTTTTCTTCAGTTTAAAGAGTATTCAATTGGTGTAAATGGCTAGAGCCAGGGTGTATCCCACACATTGTCAGTATAAAGTATCTTGTTACAATTACAAAAAACATTACTCATTTGGATACTTTTCTTTGAACTCTAGTGCCTCTCTGTAAATCCCTAGCAGTTTCTGGTTGTTGAGTTAGCATGTTCCTCTTGGATCTTGCTTTAAAAAAAAACATCACACTCCTCTGTACAGTCACCTGTACAATCAACCCGACATGATTTATTTGTTTTTAAGGTGCTTAACAAGTATCCGTTTTATATAAACACCCCAGGCTCCAGGGATGAATCATTTGGAGTAAAATACAATGTTCAGTTATAAAAACACTAGGTTAGCAAAGCACAGGTTATATATATATATATATATATATATATATATATATATATATATATATATATATATATATATATATATATATATATAAAAAAACATTTTATTAAAGGTCAATAAAATTGAATTCCAGTGATATGTTCTACATAAAAAAAGGAAAATGTATCCAACATTGCAGAAAGGTCATTTAAGATTAACTGGTCTCTTCATCCTGAAGAAAAGGGATGTAACGACAGATGACCAGCTAGTTTCGGTAATGCTTTTTATTATCATATAACATTCAAGAGTTAGATGACATACTGCAACTGCTGCTAAAAAATTGTTTTAACCAAAATACACTTAACTAACCAAATCGGTCTTCCCAGCAGCACTCAAAAAAAATGCCAAATTAAGTTTAGTGTAATAGTGTGGTTAGATTTCATCACCAACACATTTTGATATTTTACAACTGAATCGTTGTGTAATAAAGAATAAACTTTTATTGACCACTGAAAGCAGAAACTGTTATACTTTTTGATCTTTCATATACAGACTAGTTTCAATGGATTTAGATAATTATAAACATTCATGATTTCCCACCACAAAAATCAAAACAAGAAAGAAAACAGTTTGGTTCTTATTTAAAGTCATATCTTGCTCAACAGTAAAGGTATCATGAAGTTAGAAGTTGTTCAAATGTACCTTTGCTCTGGCCATGAGGAACTTGACACAGCGATCATGACACACATCGGAAGCGTTGTACAGCAACTCCTGAATGTTATTTGCAACTCTACCTAGTTCAAGGTCTGTCAGCTTCATGTCTTCGTTAATCCTGAAAATAAATCGAAATACATGCAGAAAGCAAATTTCAATATACAGTGTAGAATAGCATAACTCAGTGAGCACTGCTGCAAGTATATTAAAAAAAAAAAAAAAACGACTAGACAAGATATTTTTTGTACGGTAGAGATTATAAATCAGTAAACAGAATAAATCAATAATTGAACAGGAACATTTTTTTTTTTTTTCAAGGTTATAGTTGTCAGACAGTTTACAGTGAATATTTTAAGTATAAGACCTTAAACTAATTATCTAGCATAATTGTCTAGCATGTGGACAAAACCGGTCAGCCATTTTGGTGCACTCCATGTGTACTCACTACTACTGAAATTTAGTACAAGCATTATTGCACTGCTCGACTGCTGAATGTACTAGATAATGGCTGTATTTTATAAAGTCATTTTAGATTTGCCCGATTGTATGTGAATTGTGCAGTTGTATGCATTTACATTTTTAGTTTGTCATCTTCCAACTTTGTAGACAAGATAATCAATTAGCCTTAAGAAGCTATTTCGTGGCTGAATACATTTTCATTAAAACTGTGGTACCATATTTTCATATTCAAGCATTACTAGTCTGGAAATGTTTTACTGTCAGTAAGAAAACACAGGGCTAACTGACTGTCTTAAATGTGGCTTTTAATGAGCAAGGGCAGTGACCTGATACTTACGTTATCTCCACTCCCCCAGGGGTTACCGAAGAGGATGTCTGCTCCCTACTGGATGACGACTCTGTGGTGCACTCTTGTTCCGATGTAGAATCACTAACACATGGTTCACTGCTTAGATATGAAGTCCTTGGGTTCCTAGGCTCAGCTCCAACAGAAGGTTGTTCTCTCTCACTGAAAGCATCACTAATAAACATGCCTTCGTGCGTTAAATAACCTACTTCAGTTACCGTATTAAAGCTTTTTCCTGGGTTTCGGTCTGCTAAAACGCCGTCTAGGACCTTGGTCTTCTGATTCCTGTCCAAAACCAGCAGGACAACACTTCTAATGACACTTAATGTTGCCTAGCACAAATTTAAAAAAAAAGAAAAATGGGGTATATATTTTAATTGAAGTTGATTACTTAAGTAAAGAAAACTAAATCAAGTAGACAAAGGTTATGGTTATTCCCTATTCCTTAATATGTTTTACCTTGGACTATATTGCACAATGTTTAAAATTATGAATTTATATATTAGTAAAATCTTACCTTAACTCTTTTTAGAAAAAAGATAAAGTTTACAAATATGCACTTCAGAAGTTCAAACCACTGATGGAAATTCATCAATCTCATCTGATCTGCAAGCCTTTAAAATGCAAAGCAAAAAGGATACATAATAAGCATGTGGTTTGAATAAGGAATGAGTAATCCTTCTTAAATCCCCTGAATGATAAAATCAACCAGGAAACAAAATGTATATTGGCACCCATACACAAAATCTAAAGCTAACTGGACCGAGAGCACATTTAAAGACCAGCATCTGCCCACAACATTTAGCCATTCATGCAAAAGAAAGCCATTTGGCTTTAAAGTGGAGATGTCAGCTAAGAGCACAACTTACAAAAATGCCAGGAGAAAGAACTGATCATATATTAACTTATTTACACATGCTCACTATAAAAGTAGTGTTGCTTGTCCTACTATGAATCTAAAAGTTAGTATGTAAATACAGCTCTCAGATTGGCTTCACGAAGCCTAATGTCAAAAGCCTGGCTACTTCTGGATATCCCCTTATGGCTGAAAACCTAAACTGCTTGTTCAGTAATAGTATGTGTTACACACATGTATTTATTCATAGTAACGAATGACGTTAACAATCACATTATTTATATAATATGTTACAGTTTTACACTGATACAAAAATTAAAGGAATTAAGAAAAAACATTGAAGAAATTTCAAAAATACTTACTTCACAACAATTTCTGTGTCTATTTCTTCTATTTCTGAGATGGTGCTAATAACACACTGTTAAAGTTTGAAATAGAAATAAAATAGAATGACTTAGAATATATTTTCCTTCAAGTAAACTACAGTTTTGTTTGGCACTAGTGGAGGTTCAATTTGAATATAAAGCCTTAAAGTTATGAAATAAAGTTTGATATTAAACGCTTATAGACTACTAATTGAATCACTCCTGGGCAAGTCTAAGAAGTGGAACACAGTGTTTTTATTTTTTTACTACCTCACTCCCAACCTGTAGCCAACTATGGCTGCACTCCTAACCGCAGAGGATAATACCCCTCTTTTGGTGTAACATGCATCACGGCCAGACTATTAAGAATATGCTGTTGTAATGAACATATATCTCAAATGGATGTATTTTTTATTCTTTTCTCAGACAGGCTTAAATAAGTTTTAGCTCATGAACCCCTGGAATACAAAGAGTACTGGTGTATAATATCAATGCTTATCTGAACAATTAAACCTATTTCGACAGTGAATTATGAAAGAAAGAAATTTACCCTAACCTGTTTAACAATGTTCTTTGCAGCAGACATCATTTCTTCACTGTAGATCTCCAAAAAGTCAAGTTTCCGCTGCTTTAGCAACCCAAATACCAAGGACACTAACCGTTCCTTTAAAAGAAAAGAAAGATATATATATATATATATATATATATATATATATATATATATATATAGTATATATATATATATATATATATATATATATATATATATATATATATATATATACATATATATATATATATATATATATATATATATATATATATATATATTTTTTTTTAATTTGGAATCGCCAATTGTGGTTTTTTTTTTTTTTAGCCCATTTTCTCCCCAATTTGAAATGCGCAAATTTTAAGCTTGGCTCACCGTTGCAACCCCCACGCTGACTCGGGAGAGACGAAGACGAACATACGTGTCCTCTGAAACGTGTCAGCCGTCAGCTTCTTTTCAGTCTGCAGGCCCGCCATGCAGCTACCTCAGAGCTACAGCGTCAGAGGACCACGCAGATCTGGGTCGCTTGCAGGCAGGCCCACAGGCGCCCAGCCAGTCTACAGGGGTCGCTGGTGTGCAGTGAGCCAAGGACACTGGCCGACCTAAGCCCTCCCCACCCCGGGTTGTTGGCCGTGCGCCGCCCCCTGGGAACTCCCATCCACGGTCGGCAGTGGAATAGCCTGGAACTGAACCGGCGACCTCCAGGCTATAGGGCGCATCCTGCACTCTATGCGGACTGCCTTTACTGGATGCGCCACTCGGGAGCCCCTGACTTTTTTTAAAATGCTATCATTACAGTACAAAGTTACAATCAGTAATGTTAAAATCTAAGGGGTTAACATTACAAATCAATTAAATAAAATTACTTCTGTTTGATATTTTTGTAGTTGGTTATGTTACCTTTTAAACATTACTTAAGATAATTCTTCCTAATTACCCCAACAGTATCTGTTGCAGTTCATTATTTAAAAAGGCAAATATATACAACATCTACATTCATCAGACTTGGTATACAAAGCATGGTGCAATACCACAATTGTAC
This sequence comes from Acipenser oxyrinchus oxyrinchus, assembly GCA_030684275.1. Classification (NCBI taxonomy): domain Eukaryota; kingdom Metazoa; phylum Chordata; class Actinopteri; order Acipenseriformes; family Acipenseridae; genus Acipenser; species Acipenser oxyrinchus. The sequence continues at coordinate 18,846,249 of CM060251.1, forward strand.
AAAGACAGTACTACAGGATCATACATTATGGTATCATCCTTCTTTGATCTTTTATGAACAAAAATAAAGAACATAAGGGAACAATCATCAAGGTTTTCAAAATTTGGCAAATTGCAACACAAAAAAGACCCACAAGTGTCAGAGTATTTCTGCTTCCGAGAGGCTGCCAGTGACTTCTGATTTCAGGTAAAAGAGAGTGATTCATTTTATAAACCTGATTTTCTGTAAAGGTAATTTTACTGAATTTTTAAAAAATTTTGTACTAACACCCCTGTTAAATACTCATATAGCAACAGTAACTAGGACCACCACTGTTAAAATAAATCATCGAAATACTTCTCTCCCCCAAATGTCTTTTATGATCCATCTAAAATGTTCATAATTATTTGCAAGCGGACAAACGCATAATTTTTCAGTTTGAAATATCTTAGGATTGTTGCAGTTAAGGTAATTAGAATAGAAGCTTTACATTACAGAATTATTATATTCACAGACTTGCAGATATGTACTACAAAAAGTAAGCTGTAGTATGAAACTAGAACTCCAATTCCATAGTACACAAAAATGTAGTATCCGATCTGCAGTAGGTCTTTGTAGGTCACCCTGTATATTTAGGAAACATCCCTATCATACCTCCTCCAAAACCTGATTTTCATCTTCAAGAGGTCTGTCGAGGTCACTCCTGGCATAGGTGCTAAAATCAGCTATCATCATTTTATCTATTAACTTCTCCAGCTCACAGAGTTGCGATCCCAGATGCCTGTAAAGATAGAAATATATTTAAACAAACTATAAATACAAATAAATTGCTCCACTGTTATTCTTAGTAAAAATACAGGAGTGGCAGTTTCTAAATGTGGTCTGTATTTGGGTAAAATGAGTGAGATGGAATTTGATATTAAATAATTAACAAATAAAAATACATACTGTGCATTGATGTACAATTTTACCTTTTCACAGCATACTGCTTTATTGATTAGTGAAAAGTTGTAATTACGAAGTAGTTTATTAATTGACAAATGTGCAACTGAAGTGATTATTTTTACTCCTTTTTTTCTTTTTTTAGGTACATTACTATAGTCTATTCATGGTTGGGATTTTGCCAGTTTTATTAAACCAAAAACATGCAATCAATCATGTCTTCCTGTGGTGTAGCAAATTAAAATTCAAAAGTGACTTGCAAACAAGCACTTTCTGGTGAAAAAAGATGGTGTTACATTATTATTTTTTTTTTTTTTTTTTTTTTTAAGTTTCATACAGTCCTACATTTCATCTTAAAAAATGTTAGATCACGACTGTCTACAAGTGAATAGTTACTTTAGTGATAGTACTGTGTGAAAGAGTGACTCTACTGCCACCTTCTGGACTTAACCTGTATGTAATATTAAAATAAATCAAAAGTCTTGGAAAATAAAATAAGTGCTTTCAACAACCTAAACAAAAAGCACACAAGATCAGACTATTCCCAAATTCTTTAGTTTCAGTAATAACATTTCTCACATTGTTATTTAATTTCCTTTAACGACAAAAGATTGAATAAGATTTGCCTACTTTACAGTCTAGTATTTTAGGTATGAATAATACACAAAATTCATCAAGGCCAAATTTCTTGGGAAACAAAAAAGTGTGAAATCACCTACAATGCTGAACATATCCATATACGAATATTTAAACAATAATCTCACGATTTCTGCACCCCATCCACCACCCCACTTGTCAAGAATGGCTTTGCCTAATATCAGACACATTACATGTGTCACTCACCTGAAACTGTGTATTCCTTGAAGTTCCTGTTGAAGCACCTCTTGTGTTGTTGCTATCAGATCCAGTGCCCCAACAAACTCCGAAGTAGACAACAATAACTGTACAGTGGGCTGGGTTTGGTGCACTGTTGCCATCAGTTTCATTTTATTGTACAGTTTGATAGAGTTGTTTCTAGTCAAGGCTTGTCTCAAGATATTCAGAGATCCTTTGCACATGACTTTGTCTATCTGAGCAATTCTGTCCCGGAGCACTTTCACAGCCTGGAAGGTGTTCCTGAGGTAGTCCTGCAGCTCATGCTGGGAGGTCATGGCATGAAAGAAGGCTTCAGAGCGTAAGGAGATCTGGTGTACAATATTTACTTCCACAACATCTAGATAATGGCTCAGCTAAAAAAGAAACAGGCTCTTGTTACATACGCTTTCAATGTAAGATGCTGCATTTTTTAACCTCTGTAGAATATTTTTGACATCATCATCTATGGGTTATTGGCCAACACTGGAGATTACAAAATAAAAGTTTATAAAGCTTCCTCTTGATTTTTTTTTATTTTTAATAAAGGATTAGCACTAAAGTACAGGTTACAAATGTTTTCAGCTCAGATGAAGCATACAAATCAGCTGGACAGAAATACCTTCTTTTTTTTTTTTTTTTTTTTTACATACCTACATCAAGATTAGTGATACAGTACCACTTCTTCAGATGGTAAAGTACAGTCATACCTCACCAGTGACCAGTCTCTTTCTAAACTGGACTATATTCAAAGACCTCTGCAGCAGGTGCAACAGGGATATCTATGGGGAGCCTTTTTAACCAGGTCAAATGAACCAACCGGGATTACTCAACCACTTGTGTCGATTCATTGTTTTGTGTTGGAAAGCACTTGAAACATGTTTTAAAAGTATACAATTATTTGATTATCCCTCTACGCTAGACAAATGAAGTCAAAGTTCATTAAAACAGGCTTTAAAAAAAAAAAAAAAAAAAAAAAACTACGCTGAGAAACTTTGTCACCATGTGGCACGTGAGTTACAAAGCTCTTATTTTTAATGTACATGACACCCACCTTGACAGAATTTTCTCAATCACACGTAGTTTGTGTATCAAATGGAGAAAATATCTCCCAAGAGTTTGGTCAACTTGAGCTGCAATAACTTGTATAGAAATTGTAATAATTTGTTTGTAAGAACGGTACTGACAGAACTCTGTCGGCTACTATGCCATTTATTTATTCCACAGAAATGTCAGACTTTACTCACCATTTCTTGAAGTAACCGTGAGGATGCTACATCACGGCTACCTTTACTACCAGCACCACTGAAATGAGACCATGGTAAAACTGCATTAAAAGTCAAGGGGTCATCCAGGGCAAAATCAGGCTTCATGAAAATCTGTAGTAATGTTTAATGAAAAAAATATATATATATAAATTAATACATAGTACTTGTAATCTTTTAACATATCGTATATGGTAGTAAAGATGTCCAAAGATTAGATTAAAATCATACCTTCGGTACTTGCTCCAGATCTGTCCTGGATTTATCTGTGAAAAATGAATGATATTTAAAAAACAGATAACTAATATATTCTGGAACATTTCCAATAGATTGTAAACTATGGTTATGTAAATCAAAGAATTTACAAATTATAAATAACATATAATTTTCTCAAAGGATTAACTTATAAGTTACCACTGGTAAGATGGCCAGATGCAATCTTACCATAATGCAGGCGGTTATATTGGGGTCCAAACTAAAAAAAAAAAGTTTTACTATGCTTTATTTAACCCTAATAAACACAAGTTTCATGGTATCTCCTTAAACTGCAAAGTTTAACTTAAATGCATTACTAATCATTACATAACACTTATATAAATGACAACAGAAATAATTTTAAAAAAGCACATCATACCATGATTAATTGAAAGAATAGGGATTGTATCAATGTCATCCTTGGCTGGACAAACACTCTTGAACTTTTCATGGATCTTTTCTCTCTTGGAAAGATAAATAAATAATTGTAACAAAAACATAATGACTTTTCATATACAGTACACCCTCGCTATGATGCCCTTCATAATAACGAACCTGGCCCCTGAATTCCAACTAAAATACAAATAAAATACAACAAAATCGATAATCTAAGCCCCACACTGTCAACATCCCATGCTGCTCACAGCCGGTCTGTAATTGGCACAGGATGCCACCTCTGCAGGGAAGTCAACTATTCATAAAGGTGTGCGCTGTGTAACGATGCCTCCGAAACAAAAATCTATTTATTTTGCAACAAAGCTGGAAATTATTGATCGGTTGAAAAAAGAAGCAACGCAGGCAGATCTGTCGTGAATATGGGTTGTCAAAAAGCCTGGGAAAAAAGCACTCTATTTTGGCTCGTGCAGCTACCATGCAACAGAAGGGGCAAAGCAAAATTGATACATTTTTTGAAAAAAGGAAAGAAAGAACTGAGACTTCAGGATTTGATGAACTCTGACTAACTTTTCATGTCAGATTGATTTTGAATAAAAGCTCTTTCAGTTTGGAATTTTTGCTTGTTGGATTGAACCAAAACGGAAACTTTAGGATTTGATGCAGTTTGAAACTTTTCATGTCAGATTGATTTTGAATTTATTGAATTACTGAGCCTACAAAACCCCTGATCACATAATATTGTAACACTAGGTTTCTGTAACACCTTTTAGTGGTGTCTTGCGCCCTCTGCCAGATATTGACTGAATTACATATAATAAACCCAGTCACAAAATATCAACAGTGTTTGTAAACCGGCGGAAATCGCTCAGTGAGAAAGATGTATTAGTAAAAATACTAAATTCAGATTCCGATTTAAATTCAAATACATATAATTCTTCCACTGAATCGGATGTCAGCGAGTGTGTCAGTGAAGACATAACCGAAGAATATTTACCATCAACATCAAGTGACAGCGAAGAGGCGGCGCCAAGCTCTGTGCGTTGCTCCATGCTTCAAGGAGCATCATACGCTGAAGTATTAGACACTCTCACTCCCTCCGCCCCGACAACCTGTTTACCCGGATATGATTTATTCATGTCTCTCTCTCCCCTTTTTTTTTTGTTAGGATGTGTTGTGGTTGTACCACCACGTTGTTCATTGTTTACTGCTAACATGTTATTTTTTAGTTTCCCTATGACTAAATTAAAAATATATATTTATTTGTTTTATTTATTTACGGTAAAAATGATTTGTCTGTATTTTGTCAGTATTCATTACATACATACAAACATATAGCTTTCAGCTTGTTTGTGCGCTGTACTCGTAATAATCAAGGACCGACAGTGCATTAAAGGATTAAAAGGGTTAATTATACTACTCAGAGTAAACAAAACTGTGTTCGGGGAATGATGTATTCCACAACAAGCTCAGGCCCAGCCCTTGGCTTTGTGGTCATCATCTGAAGTGGCCCAGTGTGGAAAATAATTGGGGACCACTGGTATACTGTATTACAATTATTATATGCATTGGACAAGAGGTAGCAGCCAGAACCTACCTGAGTGGTTACTTGAAGGTAGGGTGCAAAGTGTTCCTTGGTGATATGCGGGAGGTAGAAGGAGGGCATGACTTCGGTTTCTACAAAGTCCAGACCCCATGTCTTTGTGAAGAAGTCAGATTCCCTTTTAGCCAGTCTAGGATCATTTAATGCTGCAGGAAGATTCACTTTTGAGTTATAAACAGTCCACTTGTGCTGATCTGCTACTACAGATGGGCCATCACACAGGCTGCGAGAATCCCCTGTAAGAAAAGAGATTGTAAAGTCAATATCAGAACGGTATTTTTTTTTTTTTTTTTTTTTTTTAAAGTGAAATATATGTTTGCTATATTCTTTTATTTACTACATAATGACACAAAGTAAAGGGAGTCTGCCGTGGGATTGAGCAACATCCCCCTTTAGTGCAAGAATACATATAATTTTAAATGTCCTAAAATAGTGTGTTCAAATTACTGTTAATGGACACAGTACATGGTGATTAGTTAGCTACAGTAGATTGCACGGTTTTTGTTGAAAAACTATTTTGGCCCGTTATGGCATACATTTTAAAACGTAATAAACTACTACCAAATTTCATAAAGGGCTCTGTAGCTGACAGCATGACACCAGAGAGTATAACTGTATGCACTGCTTAATATCTCCGTCGTTGAGATAACATTAGACAGGGACAAATATCACCCACTGATGGTTGGCAACTTTCAAATTGTTTCTCAGGCTGAAGAGGTCAAATGATTTTTTGTAATCCGACAATATTTTATAATTCACAGATTTCAGTAATCTTATACCATTTAAATGGTCTTATGGCATAAACTTCTATGTAACATCAGTTAAGAACAAGGCGGACATCTATTTATACATTAACAATTAAATTAATTTGAACAAAATCACTTTGATTGATTTGCAATGACACCGTATTGGGCAACAAATCAAAGTTCAGCTCTCACTCTTTCAATTTAGATTAAGTGTATCTTTCTGATCGTATCTCGGAGTACATCCCTGTGATCCCTACTTCCCATTGGAAAAAAAGTCCCCAGTGTTGCACGTGCTAGTCCCCTGTAGTATGTGCACATTTATACAGCTTGTCCTGTTATAATGCTTCACTAAGAAAATCAATTAAAAAAATGGTTCATTTTATTTTCACCATCAATAATGTGGTAAAGACGTCCGTACTTGCAAGAGGATACTCTGAAAAATTCAGAATTTCTTGAACCTGACAAAGGCACTAAGTCTTGATAAAAAGTGATAGTTTGTTCAATAAAAAGATACATGGAAATGGCTATGGAGTAACATTCTTTCAGATTAAAATTAGCCTACACATCAGAAACTGACAATATAATGTTCTTGTTCACAACCTAACTTTGAAGTACGGTACATTTTACCTGTAGGTTCCTTTGGACAGACATCGGGAAGTGACCGGACATGCTTATACTGTTTTGCAGATGAGTCCACCTCTTTCTTGAAGATACCATCACTGCTGCTGGGGCGAGGCACTGGAGGGGAACTGTGGCTCGAAGCCATTGCATAAGGCCACCTCAAAGGAGGCTAGCTGCAACAAAAGCAAACAGTTAGAAAATTATCAGTGCATAGTACTGTGTACCTAGGTACATTGGTCATTTTCATGCTGGCCTCGTTTAAGAAATCCCACCTTACTTGCTCAGAGACTGACGGTACTATGCTGGTGACTTTATATGACAAATATCCATGACAGCATGTCATTCAAGACAGGCATCCAAACATGGCACTGCACAGTAGATAAAATGCTGCATCCTGGTACCTTTGCTGTGGGTCACATGATATCATTGCAGTCAGACCACTGGCTTGAGTTTGAACTAAAACACATTAATTACAGAAGGTCCCAGGAAACAGCAGCCACTTTTCATCCACAGCAGTGTAGTTAAGATCTCCGTATTTCAGTTTGAAGAAGATGTAAGAAATACCACAATGATCCAATGGTGAATAATATGCACGTTAACACTACCTGTCAACTGGGAATGAGGAATAAAAGACCTTAATCCTACAAATCAAATAGTATTGTAGACTAGAAGTTACAATACACTAGGTTTGTCTGACTAAAATAACAACAAATTCTGTGTTTACATGATGGAATATACCATTCCTCACAACTTTGGTGCATGCTCACTATTACAGTAAATGGAATATGGCTAATTATGTGGCAGGGTTAGAAACTCACGCTTGCGAATTAAATCTGATGAGGACTAGTTGATGCCTGTGTCTCAGTAGTCTTCTGGGCAAGTACTTAAAACAAATGTACACATATACTCTCACATTCACAGTCTTGTGTTACAAAAAAGGAGGAAAGTCAATTTTCTAACGGGGTGTAGCAGTGGTGAATAAGCATTCCTAAAGTTTACAAAACAGTCACTTGGAACTGAAACCTCCCTTCATCTCCCCTGCAATGCCAACCACTTTACATGACGTTTGTGCACGGGATGTGAAGGTTATTACTGAAACACGTTACATCTTTGAAGTCAGCGTAAAGTCATTTTACAAAAATGTGGAGATTTATACCGGGATGTGACCCCCCCCACCACAAAAGAAAAAAAAAACCTGACAATGTGAATAGCAAAGGGGGCTAGTTGTATAACAGGGCATGAAGTTAAAGTCAAAGTCATGAAGGGCAAGGCAATATTGCTTTCATTAGGCGTGAAAATTCAGGGACACCAAGACAGTTCTCGGAGGCAAAAAAGGCAAAACATAACTCTAACCCAAGGTCACCAAGGCGATTTCGTACTCATTCATAAAACAAAAAAGAAACAGCGAGCCTATTATGTTGATGAAATTTTAATTCAAACAAACACAAATCAATGTTTTCTAAGTGATTCGCACACTAATTGTTACAAAAATAAAACAGGTCACTTTTCCATTGCAAAAATACAATGGTATAAAAAAAATCCAATTTAAAAACAACATCAACTTTCATAACGATAAAATACAAAGGGTAATCTGGCATATATATATATATAAACTAAACTCAGTCACACACCACTGACTAATACATAGATTTGACTAGGCTTAGAAACAGCCTTAGTGATACAACAGCACAAATAAGTGATGTCAGTGAAGGGAAAGTTGAAAAAAGACTTTCAGGCAAATTGGCTAAAGATTTACCCATGGCTGGAGTTTAATAACGATAGTGGTCAAATGAGCTGTTTGGTCTGCAGTGTCTGCACAACTGTAATTTGCCAACTGCTGTTACAAAATCTGTACAAACAAAAAATAAAAATAGAAACTTCATCAGGCAATACAGCGTGCCCTGCATCACAATGATGAACAGCTGGATGTACATAATGTTAGATGTTTACATTTGAGAGACTTTATAGAGTTTTACAGTTCTTGAAATGTACAGTTGCAAAGGATTTACAGTTTGTTATGGTGCACTGCTGGCCATAACAAAAAAAAAAATAGCACACACATTCTAATCCCTTTCGTGAAAGCACATGTTTTACTAGTTAAAAAGCAGAACTACGTAAGCTAGTGAGAATGTATTACACAAAAATAAATGAAAATAGAAATCGGTGCACTTCTCAAGATTGTGTTTTGTTCACTATTTCTCCTACTCATTTCATAACACAGAGAGCTGCTACTTGAACCATGTCATAGCTACTTGCTCAGTTTTTGATTTTTTTTTGGTGTCAATTTCAGCAAAACAATAATTATCTGCCTATTGTGTGTTCATTTTTAGCGCTGGTGTTTTGGGGGAATAACACTGAATTACAAAACAGCAACAGTCTCTGAAATGTCTATATAAATGACCATTGTATTGTAGCAATCTTGGTTAATGCAGGCAGGCGCCTCACACAGGGCGAGGCAATCCACACACTGGCAGAGGGCGGGACCTCTCTCACTAAAGCATAGTGCCGATACTGCTGTACAAGAGCCGGCTCCTTTGCAAGGAGCGTATATCGGGCTTATGTCTCTGTGTGTGATTACGTCACCTACCAGCCCTATTGCTGCCTTACCCCGTGCACGCTACACTCTCCGCCCCAGACTTGTTCACCGGTAGATCAGTCGTCAGCAGTTCCCGGTCGGCGGGCCCATGGAGCGGATAGGAAAACAGAACGAAGAAAAGGAGCTAGAAAGAAAGAGCTAAAGAGAAGAAAGAGCCGACTAGAAGAAGCTTGAGCTGTGGCTGACAGCAGTTTTGTTAAGCAATAATTGAAGCTAAAACAAACAGAAACCTTGCTTTGAGTTGTACTGCACCGTTGCATTTTAAAGTATTGCAATTTTAAGCCCGTTCTGTCACAATTCAATTTAATGCTGTCTCATCTCGTCCTTTCTGCAGAACTTGACAACTGTAAATTGACATTAATAGTATTATTATTATTATTGTCGGGGACAAATTGTTGTGCACCTATTTCTTACCTGAACATTAGGTCAATCCTTCACTGCCAATTTAGACAGCTCTTCCTCCTCCTTTGTTTTTTAAACGTATTTGAGTTAGCATGGTACTCACAGAAGGAAAAAAATCACAGTGAAACTGCCATTGAACACGTGTGATTGAAAATATTTGGAAGCGTGGTCATATTGAGCTCAGTCTAACATAACAGCGCCCCTCTCTCTGTTTGCCCGTCATTAACCAATCATACAGTACGTATTTCTCGTGGCTTAGTGCTGGGAGGTGCACAGTAAAAAGAATGGCAACAATAATATATTATGAGGAGTCATTTTCCCACCAGGATGAGATTAGACGGAATTAAACTGAATTGTGACAGAACGGACCAGCTGACACTGAGCATGTTTGTGAATGGGTTGTAGATCAGATGTGCTGGTGTAGAGGGACACCAGCAGCAATGACGGGCGGGCTTACAGTCAACCTTTGCCGCAAGTTTTTTTTTAAATTTGAGAGGCATTGAGGCGAGCAGCTTGGGTACTACTGCAATTGCCGCCGGTGCCGTCCATTATTTCGCGCCCTGAACGAGATAAAAAAATAGGCCACATTTTACTAAACATTTTAAAACTAATAAATAAAAAATTACCATAATGAACATTATCGTATTATGTTGCTTAAAACATAATAACACACTATATTCATAATAAAGTTGAGTTCTTACCATAAACAGCAACACGTTTAAAGTTTGGAACTCGTCGTCTGTATGTTGGTGTTACATCATCAGCATATTTTAAGTGATTGAAGGCTGAAATTACTTTTAAAAACATACTTTTTTATACCAATACAGTACTGGTGAGCGATAATTAGTTTGTTTGAAAACCAGGCTTTAAATCACTGACAATAGGTGCATAGGCAGTGATTCTGCAAGTGCTCCGGGGCTCAAGCACCAATGAGGGAAAAATAAGGTCCCACATAGTGCAAATAAATCACCTGTTCTGTCAGATTATAGTACGGGTGCTTCACAATCCAAACTGTTATTGCAGCATTTTAAAAGTAAAACATTCACTGATGGCTCTGACAAACCGGAAGGCGATCCTTCACATATTCAAATCCATTTATACAAAGTCCCCCAGCTTTCTTGAAAAGATCTGCGTTTCCCTAGTTTTTCTTTTGTATTATTTTTTATGCTCTCATTATTATCCAGCCTAGTAGATTCCGCATCCGTCAGTTTTGGCAGATTCTACTGTAACTTGCTGAAATGGTTTTCTCCCACTGCTAATTAAAAAATAATAATAATGTGGCCACCTAGCTAACAATTTCATCCTGAGGGCTACAGTGAAACGTACTCTTTAAATTGGGACTTTAGTGAAGACAGTGTGTATGTGAGTACATTAATTATTGTAGGTAATAATTCATAGTTATTAATCACTCACAGGCTGTAACACCCAACTCCACAAACCAGCCAGCATTTTTGTAAATAGCAATACATGTAATGAACAATAAAATAAACATTATTTGCGTCATTGGTGTCAATTTCAGGTGGAGCTCCGTGGTCGGCAAGGTGGCACAGCTAAGATAATTTTTTTCCTCTGTCATCCCATCTTGTGCTGACAGTGTCAGTTTCTCAGCACACAGGACAGTAGTTGCTCAGTAACAAGGTGCAAACAGGTGATTGATCGATTTCTAGGACCATTTACAAAGGTGCCTTTGTTAAAAAACAAACAAATTCTAAATTTATACTGGGGTTACTAGTACAACAATATTGTTAGTTTCTAACCCTGTATGGTACATTTTGTTTTATAGGGATTTTATATTTTATATTAGTACGCTATGTAGACTACAAACTGTATGTTAAAATGCATGTAAATGTGCCAAATGTAAGTTTTACTTTTGGCTTTATTGAGAAGTTTGCTTTAAATGGGTTTGGGTGGGCCTTGATAAATCAAATCATAAAGAGCAACTTCATATATTAAGTGCAAACAGGTCAATATGGTCTGAAATGAAAGCTTCACAAAACTTTTATGAGGATGTAGCCTATTAATAGGCTATCTTGTAATAACATTCAGATAATAGTAACAATTAAACATTTCAAAATTTCAAAATAAAATAAAAAAATAAGTCAATAACATACATCTCTCGCCGCAGCTGCATATTCAAAATTAGAGCTGTATGAATGACGAAAAAGTTGATGACTATGACATATATAGAAAGGATACAGAATAGTATAGAACAAGAAGTGGTAATAAAAAAAGTTAGATAATTGAAAAGTAAGACTTGGACAGACAGTTGTACAGACAGAGACACTTCCATATTGGCTATCACCCCCAAAATCAAATAAGCTCATTAACATATTAGATAGATTGAGAAAATGGAGCGACATACAGACAGACAGAGTCATCTCCATATATTCCAGTCTCATTATTTTCTGTCTAAAAGAATGACGAACACAAAGGCATAGCAAAAGAATCCACAAAAGCTAAATTCCACTAAGATCAAGGAACAACCACTCTACTCAACCAGGCATCCCCCACTGCTCTCAATATTAAAAAAGAGCAAATGCTCCAGAACTTTCAGGTTTTTAAATTCATAAATTTCATAATTCATGTTTTGTTCTCACTTATATTTTTCTACTGCGTTCCCCAAACTAACTAACGTGCTTAGTCAATATTGCAAACTATGTGTCGCTGCTCTCCATGCCAGAACACTAGGAAAGTGGTAAGTGAAGTCCTGCTTTCGTTACATTCCTTAAAACTGCATCAACATAATTCAAACTTAACTTGAGGGGAGCTAATTTTTTAAACATATTTAATACGATGCATGATTTAAAAATAAATAAATAAATAAACGAACACTCCGTGGGGCTGCCCATGTCAGACGGACAGACGCGCATCCTGAGGATGCAGAGAACGGTAAACGTTAAAGTCCCAACAAACCCTGCGTGTGTAAAGGACGCGGGCACGCGCGTCCCCGAGAGCCTTGCATATACTGTGAACAATTTATTGAACAAACAGCACAATTGGGATTAACACATAGACAAGATATTTTTAATTACTAACGGTAACTTAAATACTGAAACTTACACAAATATACGAACATGCACTGTAATCCAAATGAAAAAAAAGTTAGCTGTTTTTATTCATTACAAGTTTTACAAACAGTTCACAAACCAGGTTCGGTTTTCTGTACAAGGTACCTGAACTGAAGAAAAGCTCCATGCAAGTAGAAGCTTTTTTTTTTTTGTTTTTATTGAGGTATTATTTTGAAATACACACTAAGCGTCCACCGCTGGGATGAAGCCCAAGTGAAGCTTAGCAGACCACAGATGGAATTCTGAGCAAATCACATTACTCATAGGAAAACGTTTGCATTCATTAGCAACAAGTGCTGCATAAAATCATGAAAAAAACAGAAAAATTGTGAATGCTATTTTTTTTTTAATGTATCCATTTTCTAACAGCAATAGAACCCTCATAAGTAATGGTAAGGCTGGCCTTGTGTCATTAAGTGTCCTGAGCCAAAGGGTTCCATTGCTTAAATAAAATATAGTTTCAGCTCAAATGATGATGAGTCTGCAAGCTTTGCCAGTTGGTGAAAATAATAATCCCTGAGACACTGGTCCATTCCATAGTATTTATAGTAATGCCTGCTTATCTTGAGCCCCTTTCACACGCTACTGAGCCGTCTCAGAGACGTTTTAAAAATTATTTAAAATACCCATTCACATAGCACAAAATTGTGCAATCTATGCTGGTATAATACCGCCATAACCCTTTCACACAGGCAAAGGGATCCTGCGAGTACAACTTTCAAACCTGTCAGTCAACAGATCTTTTTCATGGCAACGGCAATAAACGACAGGATCTATTTGTCCCTTCTATTTGTGAATTCACCTCCTAGTCAGCCCGTAAAGTTAACAATTACTTAACTTATTCCAGACTCCAATTACTACCTCGTTCTTGATCAACCATTGTATTTGAAAAAAATGAAAGCGTGTAACACCGACGACAAAAATACCCAACATATCCGGTATACATGCAGTCACGTGGGATGTTGACTTTCAATCCAGGCTCACTATAGCGCTTCAGTGCCGGCATAGCATTTCACACAGTAGTTAAGACGGCATCAAATATGACAGCTCTGTGATTTTTTTTTTTTTTTTTTTTTTTTTACAAGCAGCGCCGTCAGCTGACTGTTTCTAATTAGAACCTCTGTCCTCCCGCCAAACATAACGTTTATGGCATACATTTTACATGAACAAGCTAAAGGGCATTCATTGGGAGAAATGAATTCAAACTAAGCAGTCTGTATTGATTTATCTACCAGAACATGTTGAAAGTAATCGTGCTGGCAGTTCAACACAAGTACATTTTTCAAAGCTTTCTCCACTGTGGCAAACTTGGTGAAAAATAGTTTAGCCACAAGGGAAAACATTTCGCTTGTGGCAACGTGGCGAGCGGCTAGCTGGAACGTAGTACCTACAGTTAAACATGGAGGTGGTTTGATCATTATATGGGGGTGTTTTAGCAGTTCACGGACTGGAGACATTCATGTGATTGAATGAATACAGCCCCGTACCAAAACATTCTAAAAAGCACAATGATGACATTTGCTTGTAGGCTGATTGGCAGACAGTTTATCCTCCACCATGACAACAACCCAGAGCATGCCTCCCAGATTTTTGATAGTTGGAGAGGGAGAAATGGCCAAGTTTCCTATGGGGATTGCAAGAGGAGAAACTGTCTGCAACCTCTGTTGAGTACCGAGGAGCAGGATTTCAGTCTTGACCGAGCTGAGCTTCAGAAAGTTACTTGACATCCATGATTGCACTTCACACAGGCAGTCATTTATCTTGGAAAGTCCAAGCTTTGGGTCTGCGTAGAGGTGAAAGTCAATCTCATACCTTCTAAAAATTGATCCTAGAGGCAGCATTTAAATTGAAAAAAGCATTGGGCCCAGAACAGAGCCCGGAGGAACCCCCGATCAACAATTGTGGAGTCACATCAGAAGTCACCCAGGGTGACGAATTGGGTACATTGTGTGAAGTAGGACTTAAACCAGGCCAATGCCATACCAGAAAGTTCAATTTGCTTTTCAAGGCTCTCCAGGGTATTCCATGATCGATGATATCGAAGGCTGCTGACAGATCTAATACAATGAGTATGGAAAAGGCACCTCGATCAATGCTCATTCTGAGATCATTTGTGATTCTCAGAAGAGCAGTTTCACTGTCGGAGCCTTTCTAAAGCCAGATTGAAAGATTCAAAGAGGTTATTGTTATAAAGATGATGATGGAGATGGCCGGCAATTATCCTTTCAATAACCTTGGAAACAAATGGGAGATTGGATATCGGGTGAAAGTTGGCTAGGTCATCTTGAGGAAGCAAAGGCTTTTCTAGTAGTGGAGTGACTGCTGCATTTTTTAATTGGACTGGAATGCATCCAGTAGATAATGAGACACATACTATATTATGTATTACTAGTCCCAAAAAATCAAGGCAGTTTTTTTTTTTTTTTTTTTTTAAAAGCTAGGTGACCAATGTAGTAGGGCGCATCTTCTGTATTTTCTCCACTATTACTAACAAAGTAGGGAGACAAAAGGCAGTTAGTGGAGATCCAATAGAGGCAAGGACAATTGGAATAATGTGACCAGGTCTAGCAGGGGGTAGGGTGGTGCAAATAGTAGTTATTTTATTACTAAAAAATGACAATTCTGACAATTCGGGAGAGGGGACGAGAACCGAGTGAGTACCAGGGTTCTTATCAAGAATCCCATCAATTCTTATAAATAAAGTGGCAGGATGATACTGTGGTTGTAAAGCAGAGACTGGGGTACATGGCTCATATCCCAGTGATGATTCCTGGTCTGCTCCAACAGTCAGAATATGAAAGCTACTTGCCCACTCTTCACAAATGAAATGCTTGAGGGAGAAGGGACAAGGGCCTCACATTGATCAGTACTTCTTGCGAAGTCAGTCAAGTCAGTCGAATGAAATCCAGCGACAGGAAGCAAACCACAGTTCGCAGGATATCAGCACCCCTGTCACAGATGTGAGGAGGACTTGCATGGACACAGTTAGTGATGAACCTAATGATCCTTGTGAACCCGGTCAGACAAACCAGCGTAAGAGAGAAAAGAACCTCAACGGGCACAAGCCTGGAGTTAAATGGCCAAGAACTTGTGAGAAAACTGCATGGGACACAGTAAACACATCTTTGCTTTGCATTGGAAAGGTTAAGTGGAACAGTTGAAAGGAAACTGGATAAATTTGGGGACATCATCTACGCATATGGAAGCGAGAGGTTTCGAGTTGAAAAAAGGAAGGAAAAAGTACAAACTATTCCTGGAAAGTCTAGACGGCAGCAGGAGATTGAACGCTTAGTTAGAGAAAGGAGACAGCTGAGGAAGCAATGGAGAAGGGCAGAAGAAAGTCAGAAGGAGGGACTCAATCTCTTACAAAGGGTCATAAAAGATAAGCTTGCAACATTGCGCAGAGCTGAGCGCCTACAGAAACGCTACAAAAAGAAGGAGCGTGTGAGAACTAACTTTTATAAAGACCCATTCAAATTTGTAAAGAAGTTATTCACCAGTGAGAAGAATGGCACACTAAAAGCATCTAAGTTTGAGCTGGAGAGATATTTGGAGGAAACACATACAGATTCAAAAAGGCAGGAGCCTATGTCAATTCCGTCAGACATCCCACCTATCAATCCACCAGAATACCAGATGGAGGACTGTGCACCTATGTGGAAAGAAGTAGAGCAAGCTGTGAAAAAGCAAGGGCTTCATCATCACCAGGGCCTAATGGAGTTCCGTGACAGAGTGTACAAGAGTGCTTCAGGAGTTCTACGAATCCTGTGGAAATTGATGAAAGTAGCATGGGAAAAACAGGTTGTACCAAGAGCATGGCCGAAGCAGGTGGAGTCTTTATACCTAAAGAAAAGATTCTACAAGCATTAGTCAGTTTAAGCCTATTTCCCTATTAAACATAGAAGGCAAGATTTTCTTCAGCATTATTGCTCAGAGATTGTCAACTTACCTATTAAAGAACTGCTTCATTGACACTTCAATACAAAAGCGGGCATTCCAGGTTTCCCAGGATGCTTAGAACACATCAATGTGATCTGGCAACAAATTCAATCAGCTAAAAAGGAGAGGAAGGAGCTCCATGTGGCATTCCTGGATTTGGCTAATGCATATGGTTCAGTGCCACATGAACTTCTTTGGGCAGCATTTGATTTTTTCAGTGTACCGATGACAATAACAAATCTAGTGAAAGCCTACTTTGGAGATTTGCAATTTAGTTTTTCAACTTCAGAATTCAGCACTGCATGGCAATGCCTAGAAGTTGGAATAATGGCAGGATGCACATTTCTCCACTAGCTTTTACCATGGCAATGGAAGTAATCATTAGGGCATCAAAATGGGTAGTGGGAGGACAGCGCTTGGCTTCTGGAATGCGACTACCACCAATTCGAGCATACATGGATGACATGACAACCATGACTACAACAGTAGCCTGCACTAATCGGTTATTGGGCAAATTAACCAATAACATTGAATGGGCACGAATGCAATTCAAGCCCACTAAATCAAGGAGCATCTCTATAATTAAAGGTAAAGTAGTAGATAAAATGTTCTTCATTAATGGTGAGGCAATACCAACAGTGTCTGAGAAGCCAGTGAAGAGCCTTGGGAGATGGTACGACGGGGATCTAAAGGACACAGTTCGTGTGGGAGAAGTTAGACAACAAGCTGTGGAAGGGTTGAAGAGCACAGACAGCAGCGCTTTACCAGGCAAACTAAAACTCTGGTGCTTTCAGTTTGGTCTACTGCCAAGGTTGCTGTGGCCACTGACTGTGTACGAGGTTTCTTTGACAACAGTAGAGAAGCTGGAAGCTTTAATCAGTTCACACATCAGGAAATGGTTGGGAGTTCCACGCTGCCTCAGTAGAGTGGGACTTTATGGTAAAGGAATACTGCAGCTACCTGTCTCCGCTCTAACCGAGGAGTTTAAGCGCGCCAAGGTCCGACTGGAAATGACATTAGTAGAGTCACGCGACAAATGCGTAAGGGAGGCAGCACCTGTGTTGAAAACTGGAAGAAAGTGGGCGGCAAAGAAAGCTGTGGAGGATGCAAAGGCTGCCCTTCGAATTGGTGATATCATGGGGCAAGTTCAGCATGGAAGAGGGGGTCTTGGTCTCAGTTCAGCTCCTCCTACATGGCACAAGGCAGCCCCAGCTCAACGGAGGAAGCTGGTAGTCAACGAGGTGCAAAAGCAGGAGGAGAGGATGAGGTGTATAAAGGCTCTTAGCCAAGGACGGTTTACTTGGTGCCATGACCAGGTGCTGCGATGTCTGGCCTTAGCATTGGAAGACAAGCGTAACATGACCAGTAAGTTGCCACCTGTTCCATCAAAACATTACACACAAAAGACAACATTCCTCCGCCCAGGAGAGCAACCGCCAAGAAAAGGTGTTAAAACCAATCCTCGCCCAGGACAACTGGAAGCTGCTAGAGACTGGAAAATGCTGGCAGATGTTGGTCAACGGCTTATTTTTTCCACCTGAGATTGCCACCACAAACCTTCGACCAGATATTGTCGTGGTCTGGATCAGCACGTCTTGTTCACCTGGTAGAGTTAACAGTGCCAGAGGATGCTGTAGATGAGGCGTATGAGAGGAAGAAACTGCGGTATGCTCAACTAGCCTCTGAAGCGGAACAGCGAGGATGGAGAGTCTGGGTTTACCCAGTGGAAGTGGGTTGTCGAGGATTTGTGGCACACTCTACAACCCGGTTTCTCAGAGATGTCGGATTCAATGGCCAAGAGTTGCGTCGCACAGTGAAGAACTTATCTGAAGCAGGCAGAGAGGAGCAGCAACTGGCTGTGGTTGAGACGGAAAGATTCTGGCTGGGGATCTCAAGCACAATAGAAAGAAAGAAACGCTGATGTACAGGTAAGTAAGCTAGGCTGAGTTGAGTGGGGACGGAGGGGGTGATGCTGGGACGCCAGAATCACCGCCGAGCCCTCTTGAGGTGTCGTGGGCTAGTCGACGAAACACCGAGGATGGAAGGTGCCCACTTGAAGACCCCAGAGATGTACCCTACTTAGCTCAATCCAGACGGTTGTCATGCTGATGCGCTGGGGAGACCGCACTATGGTTGATCCCCGGAGCCAACATCGCAGCCGTGGTGTGTGCTGATGCGCTAGGGAGGCAATAAGCTGATCCCTGGAGCCAGCATTAACTTCAGCCATCAACACCAGACAGAAGGATATCTACATCATCATATGGAAGGAAGCGAAAATGGATGGAGACACAGATGGATTACATTAGTTTACTGTGAAGCTACGTCTTAGTTGGTGCTTATCTTGGCGAGAGCCAAGTTCAAATCAGCATGAAGTTTTAACATCTACTCTCATGTAATGGAAATCAAATCAAGATCTGCGATTTTAGTGTTTCTATCAGCCTGGCACTGATTAAAAATGCATACATGGTCACTCATCCCAAAGCAGAGAACAAGCGCTAATCCAGACCAACAGGGATTATCAATACCTTCATTTTTCTGTCACACATCTATAAATTGCTTAAGGAAACAAGTGTGTGTCTGCCTGTTTGTTACAAGACTTGAGCATGTACTGTAGAATTTGGCTTGGTACATTGAAAAAAATGGTGCAACTTAAAATCTTAATATAATCTGTCCCAATGCGTTACCTAATACTAGCACAAATTAACTGTACAACTCTGCTGCATGGTACTGTGCATTCAATTTGAACTAATTTGTCATTGTCTGAGAGATCACCCGAGAATCAAAGGCTCTAT
Organism: Acipenser oxyrinchus oxyrinchus; assembly: GCA_030684275.1. NCBI lineage: Eukaryota > Metazoa > Chordata > Actinopteri > Acipenseriformes > Acipenseridae > Acipenser > Acipenser oxyrinchus. The sequence continues at coordinate 18,865,702 of CM060251.1, forward strand.
TCACACACAGTGACACATTCTTGCTATTTTTTTTTATTTTGCCTCCAAGCTTATTACATCCAACTTATTGTCAGGACAATTACGGTATTGTTACTTGATACAAAATAATGCACCATATATCATTGTTTTGTCTTTTAGTTGTACACAGTCAGGATCCAACTTGTTTTAAATACTACACAGGTTTATTTAAAACATTTTGTATAAATATTAGGATTAAAACAATACTTCAACGACAACAGTCTGGGTGGGGGATTGATCAGAACAATAATAAATATCCAGGTTCTGAACATAATTAAAAATAAATAAATAAAATAAAATAAAAAAGCGTTATTAGTGCGGAGAATTAGTAATACACTGTCAGGTTCTCAACATCTGAATGGACTGGTTCTGGATACACAACTTGTATCAAAGCTGCTGTCATAACCAAAATACTATAAAAACAACATTTAAAAAGTGCATTATGCCTGAACTGAAGCGAAGAAACGTTACACAAATGCAAAATACGCGCTAACACAGCCTTACTGTAACTATCAATCAGAATGCATTCATATAATAAAAAAACTAAACTAAAACAGTTTGGCAAGTAACAGATTCGGTATAAATACTTTCACCTGACAAAGCTTTTTCAGTTGAAATGCAATGCCGGCTGACAGTAGTATCAGACAGATACAAAATAGACGCGCTATCTTAAAAACACATATTACTCCTACTGTAGAGCACAAACACTACATGTATACTTAACTAAATAAACTGAAACAACCTACAAACTATGTCACATTGCCTCACGATTGTTTACATTGTTACTTAAGAAGTTGTATTTCATTCATACTTCTTCGTTGCAAAGCAAGCCAGAGTTGTACACTCAGCGTACCTGACTGCGGCCTAGCGTCGCTCCAGCTGCAAATACCTATTTACACTTATAAAACCTCAGCAGCTGCGAAACCTTTGCAGGGCTACTAGTGTGACAGTCTCCCAGTGACCAACTCTTGCGCGACCGCCTTAGAGAAGGATGCAATTGTGCTTTTACCCGGCTACAAGCTGTGTAATATGTACCTGTTGTATGAAACACAGCAGCTCCGAGCTCTACAGCTTTCCGTGGTCACCATCACCGTCATCAGACAACAACAACCGAGAGCCGGGGCTGGCTCACGGACCACAATGCACCGCTCGGGGAACGTGCCAACCACTACTCAGCAGCCATATCCAGTCAGCTGGAATGTAGTTTTCTATAACTAGGATAAGACTAGCGGTACCTGGAAGCCTGTGGGGAAATAATCTATAGTGTGCTCAAAATGTAACCATAACTGTTCAAACAAAAGTGACTGTATGCTGGCACATATACTTAGCTTGCCAGTGGTTTACAGTATCAGGTGCCAACTTCACCGAAGGGCCAGCTAAGTTGGGGGCCCAAACTCCCACTACCCTAGTAAAACTGTTTTGAATCTGCTACTCCAGAAGATTGAATGTTTCAGAATATTAATTTAATAAAATGACAAAAAATGCATTTTTTCCCCCTTGTTAAATACAGATGTTCCACATTGGTAGAATATATCATTCACTTTGTATACTTGCTTTGACATGGGGATAGTTAGACTTAACATTTTAGGGACAAAGTCCAAGCCTTATTGGCACCCATTCTTAGTTCTGTCTACAAGCCTTTACCAATTTATAGCAATAGCAAAACATAAACAAAGTGCACAGTTCAAGTGATAAATTGTCAAGTGGCTCTGATCAAAGCCTGTGGAAGCAATCATCAAACTGGTGTAGAAGCACAGGGGTGATTTTCCCTTTTATGAGTTTTTCTTATCAGTGTCATTACAAATGAGACCCTACTAAGCCTTTTCATCTATAAAAAGTTTGTTAATTAAAAACAAAACAAAACAAAAAACCCTGTTAATGAAAGAAATATATACATATAATTTTACTGATTTGGTACTGTTTTGTTCACGTTACCTAGGATTTGTGTAACATCACACAGAAGTCTATTTTCAGTTAAATATGTCAACCATGGGAAGGCAAAGGCAGTATTTAGGGAATATCAATGAGTATGACTTGCAATAATCGCAAAAACCTCCACACAAGAAAGACAAAAATGACTGCCCAAATGAACATAAGCAAGTGGCTATTACCACGGAAGACCAGTAGCCCAAACATGCTCTGTGGTTCAAGAAACTTTTATGTTCAATTTATTATTTTTTTTAAATAAAACACATTATAAAAGGAGCATAAATACATACCAGAAGATATAAATGAATATATAGATTATAAATTGTAAATGATGAATATACTGTATATTATGTACAGAAAATCTTAAACTGACAATGTGTGTGAACTACCGAGTCACATTTCACACTGCTTCCCAATGCAGTGGGTGAACATTGATAGTTAAGTCCATTGATAATCTTGGACGTCTGTGATAGATATGCTTGCAATACCCCCATTTGACCACCAAAAGATTAATCATCATTGAGTTCATTCACTAACTATGAAAGGATGCTAGCTGCAAAGACAAGCTCAATTAAAATAAAATACACCACTCATGTAAACTGTATATCTGGAAATAGCTGAGCAATATACATCAGTATTTTTTTTTTCCAGGAAACAATATAATACTTTCTTATGTCAACACATTATTCTTAAATTTGTTTGGCTCTGGGAAAGCAAGCTAAAAGGTACGTAATTCTGTCGTCATGTATACACAGAACTATAAAGGTATATTAAATTCCACTTCCATGGAAACAGATGGATGTGATTTTATTATTCCATACTGAGAATACTCTTGCCTCTTAAGTTTAACGAGAGACAATGCCTAATGATAATGTTGTTCCAAAGTATAATGCCCTCTTCAAACTACTTTAATTAATGCACATCATTTTAAATGACGTGAAGGGAAAATCACATAGTTTCAGCGCGTATTGATTGTGCATTATTTAGGTAGTGTGGATAGGGTTCAATGATTAAATTTTTTCCTGATTAGAGATTACTTGTCTAACCCATGCTCTTCTCTAGTTAAGAGCTCAGTCAAGTCTCACCTGTTGTTTTAGGGGATTTTAATAAATTACTGGGAAGTGCTGGTATTTTTTGATGAAAAGGACTTAGAGAGTTGCATGCTTATCAGTATTGTCTTAAGTATAACCTTGGTTTGATATGGTTGCTGTTGTGTGCCCACATTTTATACATCACTATACGACAGTGGAATTGACAGCACTTCTATAGAGTCCACGTCAGCATATCATAAATTAACTTTGAATCGATATGTCCTGCAACAGAATAAATGTCATAAAGGCTTCACTTTTACAGCACAGCTCAGCCTCCAGCCACTAAAAAAAACTACCACGATCTGTACTTTCAAAGTAAAGTAAAAAGAACCACTTCCTCACATAATATGTACAAAAATTAGCTTGATTGCTCAAACACTGGTTTCCTAAGGATATCTTTTATATGTGTCTGGGTCATAGTTCCAAAGCCAGGGTTTTGAGGATCCACGAAATGTAGCCTGTAGAACCTAGTAAAGGTATGGGGAGCAGCCCACACCACTACATTGCAAATGTATTTAATAGATGCACCCTGGCTGTATTTGCTATCTACAGTGCCTTGCGAAAGTATTCGGCCCCCTTGAACTTTGCGACCTTTTGCCACATTTCAGGCTTCAAACATAGATATGAAACTGTAATTTTTTGTGAAGAATCAACAACAAGTGGGACACAATCATGAAGTGGAACGAAATTTATTGGATATTTCAAACTTTTTTAACAAATAAAAAACTGAAAAATTGGGCGTGCAAAATTATTCAGCCCCCTTAAGTTAATACTTTGTAGCCACCTTTTGCTGCGATTACAGCTGTAAGTCGCTTGGGGTATGTCTCTATCAGTTTTGCACATCGAGAGACTGAAATTTTGCCCATTCCTCCTTGCAAAACAGCTCGAGCTCAGTGAGGTTGGATGGAGAGCATTTGTGAACAGCAGTTTTCAGTTCTTTCCACAGATTCTCGATTGGATTCAGGTCTGGACTTTGACTTGGCCATTCTAACACCTGGATATGTTTATTTGTGAACCATTCCATTGTAGATTTTGCTTTATGTTTTGGATCATTGTCTTGTTGGAAGACAAATCTCCGTCCCAGTCTCAGGTCTTTTGCAGACTCCATCAGGTTTTCTTCCAGAATGGTCCTGTATTTGGCTCCATCCATCTTCCCATCAATTTTAACCATCTTCCCTGTCCTTGCTGAAGAAAAGCAGGCCCAAACCATGATGCTGCCACCACCATGTTTGACAGTGGGGATGGTGTGTTCAGGGTGATGAGCTGTGTTGCTTTTACGCCAAACATAACATTTTGCATTGTTGCCAAAAGTTCGATTTTGGTTTCATCTGACCAGAGCACCTTCTTCCACATGTTTGGTGTGTCTCCCAGGTGGCTTGTGGCAAACTGTAAACGACACTTTTATGGATATCTTTAAGAAATGGCTTTCTTCTTGCCACTCTTCCATAAAGGCCAGATTTGTGCAGTATACGACTGATTGTTGTCCTATGGACAGAGTCTCCCACCTCAGCTGTAGATCTCTGCAGTTCATCCAGAGTGATCATGGGCCTCTTGGCTGCATCTCTGATCAGTCTTCTCCTTGTATGAGCTGAAAGTTTAGAGGGACGGCCAGGTCTTGGTAGATTTGCAGTGGTCTGATACTCCTTCCATTTCAATATTATCGCTTGCACAGTGCTCCTTGGGATGTTTAAAGCTTGGGAAATCTTTTGTATCCAAACCGCTTTAAACTTCTCCACAACAGTATCTCGGACCTGCCTGGTGTGTTCCTTGTTCTTCATGATGCTCTCTGCGCTTTAAACGGACCTCTGAGACTATCACAGTGCAGGTGCATTTATACGGAGACTTGATTACACACAGGTGGATTCTATTTATCATCATTAGTCATTTAGGTCAACATTGGATCATTCAGAGATCCTCACTGAACTTCTGGAGAGAGTTTGCTGCACTGAAAGTAAAGGGGCTGAATAATTTTGCACGCCCAATTTTTCAGTTTTTTATTTGTTAAAAAAGTTTGAAATATCCAATAAATTTCGTTCCACTTCATGATTGTGTCCCACTTGTTGTTGATTCTTCACAAAAAATTACAGTTTCATATCTTTATGTTTGAAGCCTGAAATGTGGCAAAAGGTTGCAAAGTTCAAGGGGGCCGAATACTTTCGCAAGGCACTGTATTTAGACAGCCTCTGTTTAGACAGGACTTGACCATGGGACTTCGCCCCATAGCAGACAAAAATAGTTTGGACTGCCTCCAACTTTTCATCCTGTCAACATAATACGCAAGTGCCCACACAGAATACAGTGTATGGAGCTGCCGCTCTCTGTCAGTCTGGAAAGGAGGTGGATGGACGCCTCCAATTCCATGGACTGGTTGACATGAAATGCAGAGTTTTCGGCAAAAAAGCAGCATTGGTACGGAGCGTAACCTTTGTCTTGGCTTCTGCAAACATGAAGCAGGTTTTCACAATTGAGAATGCCTGCATCTCATTCACCTGCTTACAGAGGTGATAGCTAAGCAAGAAAGCCACTTTGAGCAATACAAATTTTAGGTCAGCTGAATGCAAGGGCTAAAATGGAGGCTTCATGAGTGCATCAAGCCTCCAGCGAGGAACAATTAATTAATTAATTAATTAGTCATTTAGCAGACACTTTTATCCAAAGCGACTTACAGAAACTAAGGGGTGAACTATGCAGCACAACTGCTGTTGCAGAGTCACTTACAATAGGACCTCGGTTTTACGTCTCACCTGAAGGACAGAGCACAAGGTTAAGTAACTTGCGCAGGGTCACACGGTTAGTCAGTGGCTGAGTGGGGATTAGAACCGGGGAATTACTTAAATTATTTATTTATTTATTTCTCAGCAGACGCCCTTATCCAAGGCGACTTACAATTGTTACAAGATATCACATTATTTTTACACATTATTTTTTACATACAATTACCCATTTATACAGTTGGGTTTTTTACTGGAGCAATCTAGGTAAAGTATCTTGCTCAAGGGTACAGCAGCAGTGTGCCACCACCAGGGATTGAACCCACAACCCTCCGGTCAAGAGTCCAGAGCCTTAACCACTACTCCACACTGCTGCCCCAAAAAGTCTCGTAATATTGGCAGGAGCCAAAACGAGAATAAAATAACTCCAGCCAGAGCTATTGCAGCCTGGGAGGAGAGCAAGAAGTCAGCTGACTTATGTTGCTTGATCCCTGGGAAGGGGCACAAGGCCGCAGCAGGATGTAACAGACAACAGGCTGCAGTGCACAAATACATGTAATTAGTCAAACTAATACAGTGATTATTTGTAACACCACATATGATTTGTGTAATAATATGAATTATTTTTAACAGAAAAAGTAACAAGCACTTATCTGAATAGGCCTTCCTGTTAGGTCAGTTCTTGAAAAGAAAAATGGCAGAGTTCTGTGCGTGCAGTCCTTTTATGTCCTCAGGGGCGGGCATGACTGCATCAGAGACTTTGCAAGCAGCTTTGATATATTTATTCAGGTTTCGGGTCGCTCATAACCATTCGGTAATGGTTACATTTCATACTTGAAACGGAACTACTGTTGTTTATTTAGCAGACGCCTTTATCCAAGGCGACTTACAGAGACTAGGGTGTGTGAACTATGCATCAGCTGCAGAGTCACTTACAAATACATCTCACCCGACGGAGCACAAGGAGGTTAAGTGACTTGCTCAGGGTCACACAATGAGGCAGTGGCTGAGGTGGGGTTTGAACCGGGTACCTCCTGGTTACAAGCCCTTTTCTTTAACCACTGGACCACACAGCCTCCACTCATCTGCTTGTAACCCAAAAAGGATTATTACCAGGCGTGATCAGGGAATCTCCGTGGGTTGGTCAATCCGTCTGGTGGATAAGCAGGTCAGAACACCGCTCTGTTGACAGGAAGTGCCAAGGCAAGGAGGAGAAAAGACACTCACCAAGCCTGCAGTCGTACAGGCTGAAAACCATTTATTTATTTTGTAAAGTGTATGTGTGTTTTCACCCTCAATACAAACTCTGTTTTGCTCCTCAACCCTCCCTCCGGTCTCTGTGTTTCATTGGTCCACCACACCCCTACCTGTAGCAAGTGTATAAATCTATTTCAGCAAGAGAAGCAGATATTTCACTTTTGAGGCTTGAATTGAAATGTAGATTAGTGGTGACCTTGTTTTCTGTTATTGTGTGGTTAAGCTCTGAAGTATGTAAACATACAAAGCTCTGAACATATAAATGCTACCTTCAAATAAAAAGTATACCAAAAAGACAACATTTATAAAACAATTTCTAGGTTGACATCCCACATTCTATTGTTACCTGACTTTTATAATGAAAATACATTGAATAAAATTCAAGTTGTATTGTAATTCAAACTGCCTTTTTTTAATAAAACAATGCATCAGTTAAGGTTAAGTCAATTCAGTCCACAAGTAGACAGCCTTAACCAAAACACAGTTGCTTTTGTTTGTTTTAGCAGCCAAAATAAATACTGGAACAGTAACTGAAGATTTAGTCATGGGTTGCATCTTGGGTTAATACATTTAACCTTAATTATAGCTCTTGAGGTACTGATACACTAAGAGACTGGCATGGGACACAAAAGATTGGTGTCAAACATAAAATGTGAAATGTTTGCCATAACAATGTCAATATGGTGTTTGGCTACCACTGGCAACCAGATTCCAAGTCTGCAAGGTCTTAATTGTTCTGGAGTCACGAGACTCCAGAACACGCAAAGTCTTGAATACGGAAGCACCTGCCAAAACGAAGGCCTATTCACAACCCAGATAATCAGATTTGCTGTCATGACGGGAACTGACTTGAAACAGGGAGATGCAACTTTTATAAAGAATACCATAAACTCCTCTTTTAAATTAGACATCATACATTTTAGAAATGAAGGACAAACAGTAATACCTTTGTATTGCGCTGTACACAAAACATTGTACAAATAGCAGCCATTTAATTTAGCGATCTTATGTACATTGTGATTATATATATATATATATATATATATATATATATTTTTTTTTTACAGATGAACACATTAATCACTCAAGTGTGGGTTAGTCAAATGGCATTTCCAATTTTATGTCCAACCCCTGTATGTTTTAAGAAATGGAAAAGAAAATTTACCTCTAATTTCTCCCATTTAAAACAAAAAAAGGTTATACACAGACACACACTCAGACACAATCACACAGTATTTATACACGGTACATGTGTGAGAAATACAGCAAACATTACAAAAAGTAAACAATAGGTTTTCTTGTGAAATACTTTTTTTTTTGTTTGTTTTAAACTTTATTGTTTAAAAAGTTAGTACAAAACTGTTTTAAAGTGGGAAATTCAGAACACAGTGGAACAGAATTTGAAATAATGCTGTGAACGCACAGACCATGCAGTGAGCACATTATTAAAAAGCTCTCCTTTGAACAACTGAATTCCTGTTCATTTGAAAAGCCAATAGCTTAAATATATTATTTAGTACTGGATCAAATTTGTAATAAGGTTTTGTCATCTGACATACTATTTTTAAAACATCAATATCCAAAGATGTGACTTGTCCCTGAGATGACATAATAATGCTATGCAAGTAACAACAACAACAAAAAATCCATATTCATGACATTAGCGTAGCCAACATGCCAATGAATGGTCAAGGTTATTAAAAAAAAAAATAATAATCTTGGTGCACCTGTTTGTTGAAGCCCATTACTGAGCACTTTTAACGCATTCCTCTAACAGACTATAATCACCCTGAGACCGAGCACTGTGGCTCTGGAAACCAGACCCCAAAGACACTTTTTGACGTCTCCGACCTAAAATTGTGCATTATGCATTTCTAAGGGAGGGGAACAGTGGTTGTCCATCCTGGTCCTTTCAGAGGCCAAGGGTCATATCGAGAGAGCTTCAGCACATTGTAAATGCATTGAACTGCAATGCATTTACTATCATGCTGAAATCCCACAGTTTTGAAAGTGGAGGTGTTACGAGTCAGTCAGGGAATGCTTTGGTCTGAATAAAATCAAGGTAATGCAACTGGAAAATAGGACACACGCTGCATGAAACAGAAATGTAACTCTTGAAAACACTGTTGCAGATTGTAAAATCTATATTTTGTGTGTGTCTGGACTACACTTTAGTAACTTGGAGAAGACAAACCCTTAACACCAAACATACAATGTTGTAACAAAGCAGACACACTACCTTACCCCAAAAAGTATCTAGCTCTTTTTTTTTTTACACTTATATTTAATTAAACAAAAAAAAAAAGTTAATATTCAAGTTAAGCATGTTACACAATATAATGAGTAGCTAAGAAATAATTATGCAAATTGTTTCCTATAAACTAATATAGTTGGAGTGGTATCTGTATTTATTAGGCATAAATAGTTTGTGTTCAGGATACCTTTATATAAAATAATAATAATAATAATAAAATCACAAAACTTCAAGGCAGTGGTAGTGCCTTTTTTTTCACGATTCTTCTACATTATAAAATAGTTCATTTTCATTCCACGCACAAAAAAAGGGACTTGTTTCAAATGTATGGGAGTTTGTTTTTGATGAAAACATACTTACCAAAAATGTTTTTTTCTTAAACCAGAAACTGCACTCCATACACAGCAATTAAATTGAGGAGTCCCAAAAAAGAAAGAATGAAAACTTAAAAATAGCTTATTTTAAATAAGCTTTCATAGAATAGTTAGAATAATAATAAAACAACAACAACAACAACAACAAGCAGCACAATATAAAACGCTAATCCACAGGTCCTTGGAATATAAGTCTAATGTAGCCTTGCTCTCCGGTCAGCTGCTGTGCACAGAAAGGGCAGGCAGCGTGAAAAGTGTGAGTTCCGTGAGGCAGTGGAATTTGGGACCAATAGGTGACAGTCTTTTCAGAGCACACGTGGCCACATAGGCTGAAAGCGTGCGTCGGGGGCCCCGCGTCCACGTAGAAGCCGGCCTCGCATCCCAGCCACAGCGGAACGTAGGGCCCACGGGAGCGACACATGGGGCACTCCACGCCCTTGCCGTCCGCTCCTCCTTGTTGCCCCAGTTATGGTAGCCGTGCACGTGGCCGCAGTTGAGGTAGACCCAGGGCTGCTTCTCATCCACCACGTCCTTCCTCTTCATGCTGGGAAAGGCCAGCGTGTTGAAGCCCACGGGGCACTGAGGCCGGGCCGCGTTGATCTCCTGCCGCAGGGCCTCTAGGTGCTTCACTGTGGGAGTGTGAGCCAGTCCCTCTGCCGTGCGCCACAGCAGGGCCGCCCCACACAGGTCAACCAGGGATCCATCCACCAGCTCATTGGTTTCGTTTTCCACCTTTAAAAAAAAAAAACACCACAAGAACAAAGAGACTTGAGATTCCTTAATGACTAACTGGGGTTTTACCAATTAGAGTTAAATAAATAAATAAATAAATAAATAAATAAATGGGAAAATGAAGCAGACAAACGTTTCAACAGTCCGTCCAAGACAGTCCCCCCCCCCCAATTCACTATAAACACAATAATACTGATAATTTATAGCATAAAAACCTGTGGTGATTTTGTAGATTTCTAACCATTTCCTGTAAAATGATAAACCTCTTGAAGCAGTTGACAGATCACAATAGGGGCATACCTGTTTAGTTCACCAATTGACTTGAAGACCTAGATGAGGGAGGAAGTTTGTGTACCTGCAGCTGGTACTATTTTAAGGAATATAAACAAAAGGCCTTGATTCTGACACTGCATCGAAACTGTAGAAGAATGTAACATGTAGTCACTAACAAGTCTTATTTTAGTATATAACTGAACATGATCATGGGAGACGGCAGCTTGTGAAAGGAAAGTGAATTACTCCTGACAAAGGTAGGTCCAATTTTCTCCCAATTTTTGGAATGTCCAATTAGTTATTCAGCCTGGCTCAATGCTGCAACCCCAGAACTAACTCGGGAGAGACGAGGACGAGCACTTGTGTCCTCTGAAACAAGTGCCGTCAGCCGTCTGCTTTTTTACGCTCTGCAAGTCCGCCATGCAGCCATATTCAGATCTTACAGCGTCGGAGGACCACGCAGTTCTGAATTGCGTACAGGCTGGCCTGCAGGCGCTCGGCCAGCCACAGGGGTCGCTGGTGTGCGGTGAGCCAAGGACCCCTACCCGCTCAGCAGCTTGGCCCAATTGACATTGGGTTTTCAGACTGTCCTGGTGTATCTGGGTCCTGACTAATCTCCTGAATCTTGCAATATCCAGAATTGTCCTGTAGGTAGCATGCAAACCAAGCTTTTCAGTTAATTGTATCCCTTTAAAAAAAGGTACAAGGGACATGTATCCCACAAAATAAAATTATGCTAACTTTCTTATTTTTGCAATGAGGTGCACGAAACAGGGTTTAAAATTTACTGGGGTTGGATCTGGTTATCCACATGTTCAGTTCCCTTGTGATACCCGAGTCAATGCATTTTAAGAAACCCTTTGAACAACCGCTCAATTCCTTGTGTACCTTAAGGGGTTAACAGTCCAACCGATGCAACTCATTTAGCTCTAAAATAAGGCTTTTAATGGGTTTAAAACAACTGAGAGGACAATGCTTTTGAAGCAACTGAGCTTTAGATTAGTCTTTTTTTTATCAAAATATGTATTTTTTAGTCACAGTGATCTGTTCTGTTAAAAACTCAAGTAGGTGAAAGGGGTTCTACTTGTCCTGCACGCAGCCCTGGTGATCAAAACTACATTGCCGAGAAGAGTTCTGGAAGTCAGGCTCTTGCGAAGTCTTATTCAAATTATTGCAGGAGTTCTTAGGAGGCCTTCAACCGATTACTTAATTAATGCTGGAATTGATCCTGCTACCTGTGGAGCAGTTCAGCAGGGGGACATATTCTTTGCATCTGAACATGTTAGTAACACATTTCAAGAAGGTACAGTAGTTCCAGAAAACAATCGTGATTAACTTTTAATGATTTAATTAACTAATTTTCCTGCCCTCCCAGAGGAATACAAGGTTTCAAGCCCATAGAATTTGGCAGCACAGACAAGCTGCAGTGGCGACAAACCCATTAACTCTTGTCTCCTGCACACACAGCAGCACAGGCCCTCCGGGATGCACCACCTGGCAGTTCAATAAAGCACATCAGACAGCCGCTGGAGGAGCAATTTGTAGGTTCAATCCCCGGTCGTGGACACTGCTGTTGTACCCTTGAGCAAGGTACTTTACCTAGATTGCTCCAGAAAAACCCAACTGTATAAATGGGTAATTGTATGTAAAAGTAATGTGGTATCTTGTAACAATTTTAAGTCGCCCTGGATAAGGGCGTCTGCTAAGAAATAAATAATAATAATAATAATAATAAATGGATCAGAATGTACTCTATTGGCAGAAAAATTATTTATTATTATTATTTATTTCTTAGCAAACACCCTTATCCAGGGCAACTTACAATTGTTACAAGATATCACAATATTTTTTACATACAATTACATTGTTTTTTACATACATTTACCCATTTATACAGTTGGGTTTTTACTGGAGCAATCTAGGTAAAGTACTGCTCAAATACAGCAGCAGTGTCCCCCACCTGGGATTGAACCCATTGTATGTAAAAATAATAATAAAAAAAAATAAAGAAAAAGAAAAAAACTAGGAAATACCTTTAACCTTCATGGGAAGGGGGAAATTATGTCTTAAGGGAGACAGCAGGAGCTACAATATAGCAGGTAATTTTAGAGAAAATTACATTTGGCTATATTGATGGCTGATCAGGTCATTAAAAAATATGGGTTGCTATGGTTGCCGGATCATCTGTGTTATAGATTGCTGCCCTGGCAGCTTCTGTATTAAACTACTTCTGACGCATTATAATAAATAACTAAACACAAACACGGCTGTACTTTCAAACAGGCACGCGACAGCAAGACAGGGCATGCAGTTAAAAATTCAGTGCATCAGAAGACAGGTAAAGGTGATGTACAGTGCATCAGAAGACAGGTAAAGGTGATGTACAGTGCATCAGAAGACAGGTAAAGGTGATGTACAGTGCATCAGAAGACAGGTAAAGGTGATGTACAGTGCATCAGAAGACAGGTAAAGGTGATGTACAGTGCATCAGAAGGCAGGTAAAGGTGATGTACAGTGCATCAGAAGACAGGTAAAGGTGATGTACATTGTATCAGAAGACAGGTAAAGGTGAGGTATGTAAATGTGCAGCTTAAATCAAAACAGGTTCTTCAAGTTCGGGAAATATAAATGACTGCAGCCATGCTGCATGCCATATTAACTGTACATATCTTCATAATTTAACTGTTCATATCAGAATGTGATATGAATGATGTGATAACTAGTGAGACCTATCACCATTAAAAACATTTAATGCCCCTAATGAACAATGAAAACAATATAATAACCAACGATGTGTGCGTTTGGGCAAAACAGCAAAAGACACCACTAAAACGAACAGCTATAATTAAACAAATGTGGGCAGGATTAAGAAAAAGGTGCTTTCCATGACAATTGTATTCAAAGACATTCCATTAAAGTTGCCTGGGGTCTAGGAGGTGGTTCATGGGTCACTATTGGGGGTAGTCTTATATTACAGAAATTTCTTAAAGCAGCGGTTCTCAACCAGTGGGAGGAGAAATCTAATAACACCATAATTACAATAATAAATATCAAATGTTTCAATTGTTTTTAATTTTACCCATGATACTGGTACTTATTTAGTCTAGAAAACTGCATGTAATAAAGCAGAGACCCAGTGACAGGCGATTGTTTTTAAGAATCAGTGACAGTGCTCGTCTCGTCACATTGCACCCTTGTTCAGTATTTAATGAATCGGTTTGTGGTGCGTGAAGAAAGAGATTGTACATCATCGGCTAAAAAACTAAAAAGTTTGGCAATATGAAGAAAGTTACTTGGAATTTGATTCATCCTTCTTGGGACTGCAGATGAACCTCATCCTTAGTGTGTTGTCTGTGGTGATGTGCTGACTAATGACAGACTGTTTATTAAAAACAAAAGTGCAGCCAGAGAAGCACATTTTGTAAAAATTGTAGTGTTTCGTAATATTGTCTTCGGAGAAACTACTATCAAGTTCATAAAAATTGAAAGAAAAGAGTGAAGTTAACAGGAGGTTCCATTTTACAAAAAGTACCAGGTATGCGTGTTTTGATGTTTGAACATCGGAATTAGATGTACTGGAATTTTAGCAAATAATGAAAATGTGATTGGCTGATTTCTGATGTGTGATTTATAATTCTTGCTATTGTGGTGGGGGGTTCAAGTAAAACAAAAGGTGGGGCGCGTTGTCCTCCGACGCTGTAGCTCTTGGGTGGCTACATGGTGAGTCCGCAGTGTGAAAAAAAGCGGTCGGCTGACGGCATGCAGCAGGAGGACAGCGTGTGTTTGTCTTCGCCACTCTCGAGTCAGCGCAGGGGTGGTAGAGGGGTGCCGTCAGCCGCCCACTTCTTTACACACTGCAGACTCACCATGCAGCCACCCAGAGCTACAGCGTCGGAGGACAACGCAGCTCCGGGCAGCTTACAGGCAAGCCCGCAGGCACCACAGTGGTCACTGGTGCGCAGTAAGCCGAGGACACCCTGGCCGACCTAGCCCTCCCTCCCCCCAGGCAGCGCTGGCCAGTGGCGCCGCCCTCTGGGAAGCTCCGTCCTCGGTTGGCAAAGGAATAGCCTGGACTCGACTCCAGACTATAGGGCACATCCTGCATTCCACGCGGAGGGCCTTTACTGGATGCGCCACTTGGAAACCCCCCTGCACATTTTTAATAAAGGTAACTATCTTATATATAGTCGCTGTACTGCATATTAATACATAACAAAAATAATCAAAATCTAAAATAACATAAGCCCAATGGGAATTTGGTCATTTTAACAGTGTTTTTATTTCAGTAAATGTAACACATTTTCACAGAACAATGTCAATCCATGAAAGTTTAATTGGAAAATATAATGCAAGAACTGAGAATGGACTTTTTTTTTGTTTTGTCTGATGCAAACATACCATATATAACACTTATGGCTCCTTACGAACAACCTTTATTTTATTTATTTTTTACATTATTTTATTATTATATTTAGGGCTTCTGGATTTTCGGCATTAAAAAATCAACAAGAAAAACAAAATTCAGGACCATGAAACTGGTAAACATCGGTTAAAACAACTCTCCTACCCATGTTCCACAATATAAACTAGCAAAAATCGGTATACGGTATACATAAACAACTTGAACAGTAATGTAAAGTACTAACATCAATAAAACAGACCGTTATAGTCGCAGCTTGTGACACTAGTAAAAGACATTTACTCGCCTGAAACCATGCCAGGCCAAATGAAGGAATCGTGAAAAATAAATGCTGCACTGTACAGTCAGCTCCGTTGAAATGAACTTTGTACATCCAACTTAAACATAAAAACTCCCTTTTCACCAACACAGTTTTAAAATGAATAAAGTATGCTTTGATTGTAATAAATGCAGACATGTGTGAGCATAACAACAAACCAGATCCGAACTGACGCGTGCAGCCTTCTCGCGTGCATTATTTCTCAGCAGGGGATGTTGGGAAATGGAGTTCAAAATGCCCAGCCAAAAAAAAAGTTGTTTTGAAAGCTCTATAGCGGCTGTAAATAAGGTTAAAAAAAAAAATCATTTTTTCTGCATGCCGGGTGTGTATGCGCTATGCAGTGCGAATATCAAACTAATGTCAAATATCGAAGGTCAAGCTAACTTTACAGTGGTTGCTGAAGAAATATCGAGACGAAAAGAGACGGCAGAAACGACCACCCAGTGCTCTGCAGGATCACAATTGTCCCAGTGTAACTAAAGATTTACTACAGGGCAGAGATTCAGTGTCCATATTTTCTAACGATTCTGGATGCTCTTTCAACAGATTGCTTGCACCGATCAAAAGCGTATGTTACTGTGCATAACTTGTTTGGCTTCCTTATCGACTTTCAAAACATGTCAGAATACAACATCAAAAGAAAAGCTGCTAGAATCGTGCAAACCTACCCTTCAGATTTGGATGAATATTTCCCATCAGAAATGCTCCAGTTTACTAAATTTGTTTCTGGCAAGGACAAGAGAACAGCGTTTGACCACCTTCAACTTATCCTGAATTCTCCACGTTTCCGAATGTCACCAATGCTCTGCGCATTTACCTATCCTTAATGTGTACTAACTGTCCTGGAGAACGATCATTCTCGTGCATGGGACTCATTAAAAATGAACTGAGAGCCACCATGAACCAGGATCACCTAAACAGCCTTGCCATCATGTCCACGGAATGTGGTATACTCAGAAAACTGGATATTACTGACTTTATTAGAGACTTTGCACAGACGAAATCAAGAAGATGAATTTAAGGTAAGAGTATGATTTTACTTAGAACAGAGGTGATTAGGAAAATTCAAGTAACGTGCTGTTTAGTTTTAAGAGAGATTGTGGTACTGAGCACTTAGTAACATTTTAATATTCCTAACATTGTCTATTAAAGGTTATTTTCATATACTGAGCGTCAAAAGAAACTTATTATATTTGAGCATCAAAAGAAACTTATCACTTATATTTGGATAAAATTCACTAGATGTGATCGAAAAATGACAAACTCTTTTAGAGCAGGTGCAGTGACTTTTTATTGTACTGATTAACAACTGACATCATGAAGATGCTGCAAAATAATCTGTCGATCTTGGGCAGGTGTTGTGACTTTTGGTCTCCCAGTTTGTGGCCTGTCCTTGACAGAGTGTGTCTGGTTATACCATCTCGCAGGTTTAAAATTGCTGGCTGTGAGCACCCAAGATTGCGAGCCACAGTACGCTGCCATAGTCCAGCCTCCAACATGCCGATTGCACGAAGGCGCTGCTCTCTTGACAGACGTGGCATATTGTTGTTTTTTTTTCTGTGATTTTCTTTATTGCTTTTATTCAAGCTTGCAATTCAACAGCTGAAATCTCTCCATATCCAGTGCCTAATCAACGTTCTTACTAATTAGGTAATTAAGTGCATATGCTTCAGTAAGTCACTCAAGCGTGTCATGGTCAAGGATGAATGATCGAGTGATTAAAAAGAAACCAAAAACATTTCGTCAATGTCCATCATTTATGTACCGAAAATAAAATGTGTTATAATAGTGATGTTTCTTTTGATGCTCGGTATATTAATCCAGTTATTAAAAGTTGTGTATTTAAGTCACTAGATGGCGCTGTGTAATGCCAAGTCTTTTATAGCTAATGTATTGCACGTTTGGAATTCACATTAAAACAATTGAGTCGTTATTTGAATCTGGTGTCAGTTATATTTTCCTTCAACATTGTCTTTTACATTGTTATAAGAGTATTAATTGTGGTGGGGGGGATACACACATTTTATATATATTATATATATATATATATATATATATATATATATATATATATATATATATATATATATATATATATATATATATATATATATATGTTGTTCGGTCTTTGAATTGCATTTCATTTCGTAACCCTATGCATTTAGCTGTTTTGTAAATTACCCGACACTAATGTAAGTGCATACAACACTAATACCCTGTATCTTTCTAAACAAGGGATTTAGGGGAGCTCCCTAATAAAAGCTGAATCTCAAAACAATAATTGTGTGAATATAGTCATTGTTCCAGCTGTGTATAATGGTATTTAAAAAAGGATTCATTTAGCCGCCTTCTTACATATCACTCCTTACTCTGGTCCCACTGCAGCCGGATATGCGATTGACTAATGTGCCTCAATCGAAAGTCAAGTATATCAGCCATGAATTCAAACTAGCAGTGTATGGCACAATCTTGAGCCTGTTTAGCTACAGCAGACTCCCCTCTTATTTATCAAAAGAAAAGCTTGTGGCTTGTTCTGTGTTCTTGCTCTCCTTTAGGAACACAATAAAGAAGCAATAAACACCTCAGTCATGTCTCTCCACTGAGCTGCAAGTGTCCACTTTCAAAAGAAACACCAAGTGCTCAGAAAACATGAAGGACCCAGTGCTGGCTAATGGCATTTTATCAGCAGCATTGCTGGGCTGCAGATGAATACTTTTATTAGAGTCACCACTTCCAGCAAATGCAGCAACATAGTTTTGATTTATTTTTTACTTCAGAATTGGAACAGTGAAGCATTCACAGCAAATTTCTCAAAATATTTTAAGAAAGGATATCATCACAAAGTAAAACTACAAAACTGTAAGAACAAATCAAGCTACTTAATACAACCCATTACTGAAGGAACGTCAATGATATACTCTCTGGACTTAAAGGTATCAGGTTGAAGGGTCTTTTACTATTGTAGCTTCAATAATATATTTAACGGCTGTTCTGAATAACAGATTCAATTGGACAGATTAATTGCATTAAATCACTCCACCCTATTGTATTTTGACCACCAGCGCCCATTTACATTGCTTTCAACAGCTCAGGGTAGGAACATTGAAAATGGACAGATCGGGTCTTGTTTGAAAGATGAGGCTTCACTCTAGGTCACCGAGCCTGACATCATAGGTTGACATATAAGGAATATACAGGCAGGCGAATAACGGGGTTCAGGGAGACACTGTGCGTAAAAAGCACAGAGAACTTAGTTTGTTATTTAAAACAAGCCCAGAAAACAAAAGCTGACATTTCAGGACATCAATTTACAGCAGAGGAAGTGTCAGAAATGCTTTCCCAACAGTCAGGAAGGGACAATTTGCTGTCATCTGACAAAGAGGAGGAGGCGATTTCTCAGGGAATCGATGCCTCATTGGAATTGTAAGTAGCATTTTTTTGTTATTATTTTATTAACTAGTATGCTATTTTTATTATATTTTTCTAATTCTATTATTATTATTATTATTTAGCACTTATTTGCCAAAGTAAACAATGATTATGACTGTTTTACGTGTATAATTACAGAGACCCAGAGTGGAGACTGCCCTCTGTGAAATGTAGAACAGTATCCATCCACACCTACAGCCTGAGGCAGTGCACAAATACCTGTTGGTCTAGTTTTACAGAGGGCGTGGCAGACTGATTGGCTCCAGGCTCACCACAGGAGTCAGAGATAAGCAGATGCCAAGATAAAGAAGACAATGACCGCTCCCACTCAGCCACGGTTCACACCCTATAGCTAGGGACCTACCTAAAATGCGATTTCGCGGAAATCGTGAAATTGAGGGTTCACCGCGAAATTCACCTCTTAGGGGCCAATGCATACAAACAAGTACGGAGAGGGGAAAAAAGAAACCTCGTTTAAATTAACTACTGCACAATGCAAGCGGCCTTAGCGGCAAGCTACGATATCTGCATTCTGTAGATAGCCCTTTTTGATTCCTTAGCCGTCCTGTGTGCATTGCACTTAAGTAAAAATAAACAAACAAGGGCGTCCACAAGTAACATTTAGGCTACAAAATAAATTCTTCAAAGCAGTTAACGTTCTTGTTTACTATTCAAATGACAAAGTTTTAATCAGCCTATCAGTCGTCTTTACTGCTTTTATGTGATCTGTAGTACTGTGCAGGAGGGGGTGGGATAATGTTGGTGCTGCATTGTTTTGATTTAGGTTGCTAAAATCTAGTTTTCAGCATTGGAGGTAAAATAGTAGAAATGGATTACACAAAAAGCAAAGTATATTTCTGCTGATGATCGTTTCAAGATATTTCCCAAAGAAACTGTACATGCAGACTGAGGTAATTGTTTTCCATATCTTAATGTGTATTTGGAGAAAATGTGATCGATCGCTATTTAGCTTCAGAAACACACATTAAACAAAAAGCTACTTCAGAGGCTGCTGAACAGAAAGTAAAATAAACAGCTTTCAGAAACCAAACTGGAAAGTCAGCTCAGAGAAAAAGTATTCCTGTCTGCAAGTTAAATCAGTACTAAACGATCCAGCACAGCCACCTCGCTTCAACCTGCTGCTTACAGTTGGAATTTTAGACCCGAATAGCCACGTCTTCTTTGTTTTGACTCGGTACTAATAAAATAAATTATTGGATAGGACAAATAACATGACAACGAACGTACTGCATATATTGACTTTATTAAAGTATGCCAAATGCCCTTGTGTAACCGAGTTTTTGGGCTGTTTCCAATCGATTTCCACATCTGTATAACTGTAAAGCTTTGCCTTAACTTCCAACCAATTCAGTGGATGCAGACGTGCAGTCTCAATGTATGGGCAAGTCAACTGCAGGGGGATGCTGCATACTCGCCTTTAACAAATGACAGCACTCTGTTTTAGTAAGGAAGCAAGTACCACTATTTTTAGGCTTTATAGTGTTCTGAAATACTGTCTACTTTATTTAATGTTTAAACAGGTCCGCGAAATCCTGATTTTATTCCGCAACATACCCGTGAAAAATACATAAATTTACCACGATTTAAGTAGACCCCTACCTATAGCACTCCAGGTCCAAGCTGGATGCAATGAGGACCTACAGCCATTCAGATATATTGTGTTTGTTTTTTTCCCCCTGTGATAACACAAACAAGCAGGGTACTAAAATGTTGTGGTTTCATTTTATTGATATTGCTACTGTAAATACTGTAGCTTAATTCTACACAAAGAGATCTGTGAGCAATTTGGGAAACAGCCAAATACCCAAAAGATGTTCCGGAGAGCTTTTGTTTTTGAACTGGCAGTTGAACTGCATCCCATGCAGACAACATCACTGGTATCTGCCTATGACATGCATCAGTTGCCAGAGCCAGTTAGAGTTAGGTGAGACTGCTTCTCAATCCAAGGCAATACAAGGGAGACAGTACTGTGTTTACTGCAGAAAAACAGAAGGCAAGAACATCAAAACACCTTGGAAGTGTAAAAGCTGTGATGTGCCTGTGTTTAATTATTGACAGAAACGGTTTTTCTAAATGGCACGACAAATAGGGCTTTTGCCCTTTACAAAAAAACACTTATGTATATAGCTATTTTTTTCTTGTATATAGTTATGTTGTTACTTATGTTCTGAAAGGCACTTTTTGGTAAAAATCTGAAAAACACTAACAATGTTCGTTGTTTTTTGGCCTATTGGGCTGAAATTTTGTATGCAACTTCCCAACATATTGAACTTTCATTTCAAATTGTCAGGAACCTTTGTTATATATGTTTTCATAGTATATAAACCAATAAAGAGTTACTTTTTGTAAATGCGTTTTTATTTTTTCCCCCCTCACATTTTCTCATCTGTAAAAGTCTCTGAAGCATTTTTTCCCAGATAACTTCATAATATGAAAGGAAACTTTGTTATTTTTATTTTCTAAAACAATCATGTCTCTAGGACATAAATATGATATTTACAGGGGGAAATGCAATTAATGTAAAACAGGTGAAAATTGCTCGGAGTGTAAAGGGTTAAAAATGCATTCTGGATAGAGAGAGAAATTTGTGCTGCCATTTAGGGATAGTGCTGATTTAAGCACGCGCTCTCTCCCCAGAAGTGGTAGGACACTGTGGTTTTAAGCTTGTATAAAAAGGGGTTAAAGTTGTGTAACAGTCATAATTATTGTCTTGTTAGGATTGCTGACAGTGTGCTACGGATGTATACACGTATTTGGAACTGGAATGTTTATCTCTGTTGATTTAAATGACTGCCAAACATGCATCTGCCAAGTTACTTGTGTGCATTTAACCAGCTGTGGTGAACTCTGTGGTAAAATCCAGCGTGGAGCATTTATCCTGACCAACATAATAAACTGTTGATGTAGTTATAAACTTCGGAATGTTTTTTGTTTCCGTGTTTGTGCATTGCTAATAATTTTGCTGCTTAGGGGTTAACTGTACGCATCTAACTGTGCTGCTCTGGCCCTTGGGGCTTGTGTGAGTGAGTTATCCAGTCCCTCAATCTCTTTTATTAGGGTAATAGGGCGGAAAGGTAACATTTGTTACATTTACTAAAATAATTATAAAAATGGTTTTAAAAAGACCAAATTTCCACTGGGCTTCTTTTTTTCAGATTCTGTTGATTTTTTAAGTATTACTTGTTGGATGAACATATATTAGAAACTAGAAAGTTTAACCCTTTGTGGTCCATTTATTCAGCGCCTGTCAGGCGCGTCAGATCTAATTTATTTTCACACGAGCTGTTTATTTTACATGTGCTGTTTAAAAGTAATTTTATTCACAGCAAAACAGGTTTAAAAGGCAGTGCATATCAACATGACACTCATTACTGCATCTCCAGCCCTGCCCCACTCCTTGTTCGCTGTATTTATCAAACACCTCTTCATAGTGCATACTGATAAATCATCTCTTGATCACTCGGTTTATCACCAAACTCCTCAATAATGTTATCCAAGTCATAATTTTATTACTATAACATCCCAAAAAGCTTGTCAATTTTCTTTGAGTGCTGAATGCGAAAGCAGCTATCTTGTTTGTTTATGTCCGTGGTGTAGGGACTATGAGTATTGCTCAGTTCCGCCTACATTTTTTTTTTCCGGCTTCTCTCGGCCTCTCTCTGCCATTGAAACCTTTTCTCGGCTTTTTCCAGAGAAAAAATGACTAGGGACCAGTGATTGACGCCTTTTTGATGATGTCGGACAGGGTCCGACATCAGACCGGAAAGGAAAAATTTTAATGTTGGACCTGGTTAAAATTAGGGTTAAAATTAGCTAGGTTACATAGACAGCTAGTATGAAGGCAATTTGGTTTCAATATTAAGTGAAGCAGCCAAATGGCAGGAGAGCTTTTGTGTACCCTAAATTTTATGTCAACTGGAAGGGTGATTGCACTGTTTTCTGTGTTCTTAGGGAAGTGACACCTTTGGCTAAACATTCCTTTCCCACAGTTTAAACTTCAAAGGAAAAACAGGCAAAAGGTTTACTCCTTTATTCTTCTCTCTCTTCCATCCTATTAAACTATAGTTTTATTGACTTGCTATTTTCTCTTGGAGATAGAGAAAAGTGGGCCCCATGTGATCAATAATATTATTGGCTGATAGGAGGCTTGTAAAACTTGCATCAGTATGTAATTGTATTTTCTGATAGGTTAAGAAAAAAGGGGTGATGTCATCAGGGAAGCCTATATTAATTCAAACATGTGTATCGATCATTGATTCTATTATAACTTGTGCTTAAGTAAAATAGAGTACCCAGCTGCTCTACTGTATCAAATAAAATATCTTTGTTGAAATCTACAATGGAGTTCGGAAGGGAGTGGCACTCAGGGAGAGAGGGACGGGACTAATATTTGTGTCAACAGGCCAGCGACGCGCAAAGAAAGCTAGGCCAAGTTTAGCCTGGCTGAGGACGCCCTCTCAAACTGCTCCTGACACTGGCTGAGGGCCTCTACATCCTGCTGGCTGGACACACAGACGATCAAGTTCTCAGTGTATACCGCCACCCTGACTGCCTGCAAAGGGTGGACAGTGATGGGCCGGCCCGTGAGCAGCTGCCTCAGCCTATTCCAGACAGGGGCAGCCCTGCCTGATGCCTCTCTGCATGGGAAACAATTCACTCAGGCCACCATTGACCTTCAGCACACTGAAAACACGACAGTACAAGAGCCGAATGTGGGCCCGAAAACCCAGGCCTATCCCCAAGGCCTCCCAAGACCTTAATGAACAAACAAATAATAAATAATCATAATCATGATCGACCCGGTTGAAGACCTTCTCTTGGTCGAGGGAGATCAGACCACAATTTAACCCCAAAAAAACTTAGAAGCTGCCATTATGTCCATAATTACATTTTTTTTTTTTTTAAATCAAATATGCACCTGCCGGACACACAGTACGTCTGGTAGGGCCGCACTGCTGCTGCCATCTCCGCTCTCAGCAGACTGGCCAGGGGCTTGGACAAGATATTATAATCCATAGACAAGAGCGACACAGGTCTCCAGTTCTTCATAGAGGTCAGGGCTCCTTTTATGGGCAGCAGGGTGATGACCGCCCGTCGGCAGCTCAGGGGCAGCAGCCCGTCCCCCAGGCTTTCCTGCAGCACCAAGAGCAGGTCCGGCACCAGCAGAGCCCAGAACTATTTGTAAAACTCGGCGGTAAGGCCCCCCGCTTCCTCCTCTATGAGATCCTGTAGGAAAAGCTGGCTAGTCTCTGGCCTGCCCCTGGCCTCTGCCGAGTACAGGCTTTTACAGAAACTCAAAGCGAATCCTGTTCTCCAGCGCTCGCCCCTCGGGCATCTTAAGGCAGTGCATCACCCTGCTCTGCTTTGTCATCCTCCAGCCCAAAGAACTGCGTTGGAGAATCAACCTCTGTGATGCTCTGAAAACAGGACTGCACTAGAGCCCCCTGCACCTTAGTATCCAGTAGGCTGGCTAACTCCTCCATCTTTTTCATGATCCAGTTTCAGATCATCATTCACTCTGACATTGTGGTCCACCTGATCCTCCCCCCCCGCCCCCGCCTCCTCATAGTCTCATTCAGACTGCCCGTGGTACCTTCAGAGTACTTCTGACAGAGGAGTCTGACCTGGGTATTCCCAATGTCCCACCACTGCCTGAGAGTCAAAACAACCCCGCTGTGCTCTCCACCCTCCCCAGAAATAACTAAAACAGTGTTTGAATTCATTATCCAGAAGCAGGCAGTTATTTAACCCTTTGCGGTCCATTTATTAAATGTGCGTCAGGCACGTCAGGTCTAATTAATTTTCACACGCGCAGTTAATTTTAGACGCGCTGTTTAAAAGTATTTTTTTTCACAGTCAAACGGGTTTAAATGGCCCTGCATATCAACAAAGCACTCACTAGGCATCTCCAGCCCCGCCCCACCCTTTCGTTCGCTATAGCTTTCACCTATGTAAGAAATAAATAATAGTAATAATAATAGTCGTACATACCGATTGATCATCTCCTGATCACTCGTTTTATCACCAAACTCCTCAATAATGCGATCCAAGTCATTATTTTATTACTATAACATCTCAAAAAAGCTCTGCAAATGTCCGTATTCTCTGTGCACTGATTCATAGTCAGCCAGCTTGTTTACTTACGACCGCCCCGTTATCTGATACCAGATACCATGTATGACTATTCATGAGATACGCCTTTTTTTTCTTTTTTTTTTTTCCGACTTGTCTCGGCTCCTGTCGCTCCCATTCGGCAATTGAATGGTTTTCTCGGCTTTTTCCGGAGAAAAACGACTAGAAACCCGTTTTTGCGTTGCTATAATGATGTCGGACCCAGTCCGACAAAGGACCTGTGAGGAATAACTGCAATGTCGGACCCAGTCCGACAATGGACCGCAAAGGGTTAAGTGCCAAGTGAGGCAGTGATCGGACAGACTACTGGGGGTGATTGTACAGCCTCTGCATACATTTAAATGATGCCTGGATGACATCATTTAAAATGATCAGGGCCTCCCTCTGTGTCACAGCCTGCCAGTGCATCGCCCACAGCAGAAAACATTTCAGTTCTGTCCTGGCTGTTATTGGGAGCATATATATTTACAAAAACAAACTGCGAGTTTCTCACCTTAATCTGCACTATCAACACTCTCCCTTTGACCACCTTGGCTGTTTTTATAAAATCAGGTTTAAAATTATTCAAAAATAAAATTGCTACCCCTGCATTAGTGCTGTGACTTAAAAACAGCTGTTAGGAACCAAAACACTTGCAACTTTTTTATATTTGTTTTTAAGGGCACCTACCATTTTCCCCCTCTGCTGTGCTGATCTGGTCTCTCGCAGAGTAAACACATTCCCACACACAGAGATCTCCCTCCACACTCCTGGTTTGGAGTCCTCTGTGAAGCCGTTCCGGGGATGCATAACAAGGACTCCATTTGTAGTCAGCCCGTCCATCTGAGAGTCTGATGTCTTCCACTTGGCAGCCTTTTCCTGCAGAGAAAAACACATGCGATAAAATCCTCCTTTTATAGAGCTTTGGGGATTTATTTCCTTTAATAATAACACCCCCACATGAAAAACACCCTTCTGTTAGAGACATACTCCAAGGAAGATATTCTTTGAAGAGTCAAATCCGGCTGCATAGATCCGGGCGGTGTAGGGAGGGTTTCTTTCACAGATGATTCGGCAGGCAAATCTAGAGATGGTGCTCTGAACAGACTGCGTGTCCGAGTTGCTCTGGCTACCCGGGACTGTGTCCGTCACTACAAAATCGATGGGGCCCTCAGTCGAGCGGCCAATCTTAGGGGGAAAATCAAAAGCAAAACAAATATTCTGAATAAGCAGGAAGGCTAGACATGTTAATCAAAACTGCGCAAATTTAAACCAAGATACTGAGATGCTTCTACATTTACCTAATGTGGCTGTCAATCACAGTTAACTTCTTAATGGGTTCATTTTCTGGGAGATACATTTTTTTAATGCATGTTATTTACACTCCTCTGTCTTGTTCCTCTTAGCATACTGTAATTAATTTAGTGCACCACCATTTTAATACACTCGAGTGCATGCCAGGATTGAATGAGTGTAGTCATCGTTTACATACAGAATTAGTCACAGAACCGCATTATGTAGCAAAGCACTCAAACTGAAGGACTTGTGAATGGGAAGTTTATTTTTAAAAAACCTTCTGACGGTTCATTTGATAGAAAGAGGGTTACTTGTATCTACTGTCAAAGTGAGTTCCAGTATCACAGAAGTGCATCTAGTCTG
Organism: Acipenser oxyrinchus oxyrinchus; assembly: GCA_030684275.1. NCBI lineage: Eukaryota > Metazoa > Chordata > Actinopteri > Acipenseriformes > Acipenseridae > Acipenser > Acipenser oxyrinchus. The sequence continues at coordinate 18,892,300 of CM060251.1, forward strand.
CTGTACCACCTGCGTGCTGCTAAACATGCTTTCACTTCTCAAAATACACTTTCTAGTAGTTCTGCTACAGACAGCAATAATACAGCAACAAATGAAACCTGTCAGTTTCGACAGAAATGTAGGATCGCTGCAAACCGATGAATCAAGCTAAGTACGGTACTATAACCAGTGCTGATGCAAAGTTGATGGCCACAGACTGCAGACCCGTTAACATTGTAGCTTTGTTTTATTTTAATAACCACATTTATTTTATACAATATTATTTACAATTATGGAGGATATAACCGTCACTCGGTGAATGTTTTGTTTGATTTAGGCAATTGCAAGTTATTAATAACAGAGAATTAAAAAGTATTATTATTATTATTATTAAAACAACAATGAAAAACAACATCAGTTTATGAGGAAAGGAAACTGATAATTTTATATGTAATAAGCGGAATAATAAACTGACTCCATTGTGACTTGACAGTTGGTTCAAAGAATTTAACAACAAATGCTGGATTGTAAATAAATACGGAACTATAAAGAGAATCCAGTTTTTATGCTGGGTTGTTTTTTTGGATAATAATAATAATAATAATAATAATAATAATAATAATAATAATAATAGCAAAAGTAATAAAACAAACTTAAATGAGATGGATGCAGTCATTGTTTCAATTAGACGTGATTGAAAACCAAGATTAAGTTTTTTTTTTTAACCCCTTGACAACCCTAATTAACATTAAATTATATATATATATATATATATATATATATATATATATATATATATATATATATATATATATATATATATATATATATATATATATATATATATATACACACACACACACACACACACACACACACACACACACACACACACACACACACACAAATAAAACATATGGACTGAAGAGGAGGCGTACAGTGGGAAACTATGGCCCCCCTGGGGAAGAACATTGTCCTTTGGAGGTAACTATAGTTCTTTTCTCGAGGTCTGCAGTCCATATTTGTTTTATGAAATCAGTCAAGAAAGTAATGTTTTAAGTCCATACCGCATAGTTATTGAAGTTTTTTTGGTATAGAAATGTCACTGCGGCATAGAATTCTCCGAGGAGTCCAGCGAGTTTGTATTTATTTACATCGTTGATTTTGATCAATTATATAAATCAAATCAATTAATAAAAAACATGCAAAAAATAACTCTTACAAAAAATGTCGGAGGGTACTTGCTAAAGACATTGGCAAAAGGGCAACTACAAGGTATACCCATATTTCACAATATTTCAGAATGAAAAAAAAAATGAAAGACTGCAACTTGCAACATTTGCTCATCAGTGCTTTCCTTTCAAGGAGGGGCTACAGGTTAATGGTACAGTAAGCTGATCTTTACTACAATTAAGCTGATTATTTTTTTTTTGTTCCACTCTGAGCGGTGGGATATGTGACAGAAATACAATGATTCTTGGTTGTAAATCTCCCTCCCGACCTGTGAGGGCGCTAAGCATCGAGAACAGAGTTCTTTGGACGGGCTGGTCTGACAGTTCTTTCCCAGGGTCAGGAAGTTGGCTAGTCTGGATGAAGGCGAGACTCAGTTGCAAGAATGCATTGACCAGGAAGGGAAACGACATGGCAGCTGCAGATTGGAGAGGTGGTTGCACTCGTTTACCATGGGGTCATGTGTGACAGCATCAAAGGAGACGGAGAGTCGCAATCTGTTCCTAGACTCTGTTCCTAATCAAAAAAAGTACTGAAAGTGTTTTGTTTGCTTTGTCTTGTCTTGTCTTGCACAATACCAGACAGCTACCACAGTTCTGGAGCTGTCGCCTAGGGCCACCACTAAGCATTTCACCAACAGTCACTAAATAACCTCTATCACTTCTGCACACACCCAGGACTGGTGCCTGTGTATGTATTATTGTAGGTCAGATATCGTGTTTATTAGTTGGGACTGCAATCCCGTTATTGTTTACCCCATGCAGTACACATTGTTGTGTATTGCCGGGGGATTATTGTTTAGGTCACTAGACCTGGAATAAAAATAAAGTTCACTGTTCCAAACTGGATTACAAGGCTGTGTCTGTTTAATTACCGCACTGCATCACTCCTGCACCTGTTCCCACTCAGCCACTTTGTCACACAGCTACATTATACTTTTTCTTCAGCTAACTAAAATAAGAGGCAATTAATTAAATTTCCCTTCAGCTACCTTAAATAAAGTAGCACTCAGTAAATTATCATTGTTAGTCTGAAACTTGAAAGCTTACAGTATACCAAAAACAGGTTTGTTAAATACACTATTCTAGGTTGTAGTGCATTTGGTAATTTACAGTAATATATGCGCTCGATGCATTTTTCATCTTTTTTTTTCTTTTAACACCATTCTGGTAAACAAACGGGCAGTACAATAGAAAATGTCAGGATTAAAACCCCTATTTCAATATTTATATATATATATATATATATATATATATATATATATATATATATATATATATATATATATGAGCGAGAGAGAGAGAGATTGCATACTTTCAACAGAAATCAATCACTCAACCATGTGTGCAATGCAACCACATAGGTGCTCCTATGTTTACATGCTGGTCATGGAGAATCGTTTTCCTGTAACTCACTGAAGAGGCCCATCTATTATTTTGTATAATACATAGATACCCTGGTGATACTAATATTAAAGATGAGGTTCAGCAGTACAGTTGGGTTCTTTTAAAAGCAGTGTTTCAGTGCTGTACAGACGTTCTATGTCGTTATCCGTTAGTGTTTCAGCTTTATTTGGATGATTGCCTTTACCTTGTTTTAATTCTCCGTTCCTCTCCAGTTTCTCTGAGATACGAGTGTACCAGCTTTACATCATTTTTTTATAATGTATTCTCATTTTGTTCATCATTAATGCACATTTCTGTACTGTGGGTGTTGTCGACTGATTGAAAACGAGACATTCTGTGTTTGAATTGAAAGTGATGGTCTTGAGGTGTGGAATGGGTCAAAGTTCAAGATTCAGATTCTGTGAGTTAACAGAAAATGAATTACAAAACATACTACAAAAGAAAGAGGCTCCAAGCAACTAAAATGGTGATTAAAACTGTTTTCTGACTTTCTGAAATTCAAGCAAATGAAACTCGACGAAAACAAATATGACAGGCGGGATATAAACTGGATTATGCAGCAGTCTGCAAACCCGACGGAGACAGAGAAAAACTTTGCTAACGATACGGTATGAACTTCAAAAACATTCTGTTATTTATTTGTTTTTTACTTATTTACTTATTCTGCATCAGCTATATTTAAACAAAATATATCAGTCAATATTTATTTACGTATGCTGTATCAGCTATATTTAAACAATATACAAATTTGTATTTACTATCTAACCTTGCCTCACTTATTGACCGACTTGTATATTAAATATCTACTGCAGACTCAGCCATAGTGTAAAATGAAATGCCCCTCAGTAAGAGAATAATTTCGTACCACTTAATTTGCACCGCTGAAACATAACTTGGTTAACCGTACTGATGGCATATCAAATGCTTAGATGACAGATATGGCTGCTTCTTGTAGAACTGAAGGATAAAACAAAATGCATTTCGACAAGGAATTACATTAGTTCTGTTACTTAGTTGCGCACAAGGCAGTTTCAATAAATACTTTATGATTTAAATATAGGCCTACTATGTGATAGTTTGGGATATTCAGTCTATTTTAAACAGTTAGGTAGCTGTTTGGGATATTCAGTCTATTTAAAACAGTAGGTAGTTGTTTATTGTTTTAATTAATTTAATTAGTCAAATAAACCGCTACCGAATAAGACCATTTTGCTACCTACTTTCCAGGCAAGTAGCAAATCCTCACTACTGCCTTAAACAGTGAACTTCTAGCCCTGATATATAATACAGATAGATAAAAGATATAGATATATATAGAGACAGAGAGAGATAGATAGATACATAGATAGATAGATAGGTGCGTCTATTTATATATAAATGAAAAGGTTTTAAAATTTGTCAAATTTTAGGAAAATGGCATTTCCAATCAGTTTAATAATCGAATAGACGTAATTTACTAAACTATTAAACTTCACATCAACGTGACAGAATTGAAGTAATACATACATAAATAACAACCGTGGAGCTATGTTACATAGCTTCAATAAGTAGATTTTTTTTTTATTAACAGGAAGTGTAACACATGTACAGTCTGCATAAAGCCCAACTTATGCATCACTTCCTAACAGCAATTAAAGGCAACATAATTTATTGATTCATTATAATTGGACTACTATGGAATATAAATACATGTTTACACATTAAGTAACATATAAATAAATACAGTACATACCTCCCAGTCCTGGAATACATTCTGCTACAGTACCTGAATTCTTCTAAATAATGTAATTCAGAATTGACAGAAACACGTTTGAAACATCTGTCTACAAGATGAACTTTTTTTGGTTTTAGTGAGACTGAAATCAATGAAGCACTCAATATGCCATTAGTAATTACCCTTGGGCTACGAGAGACTGGTGTCATTTAAATGTGTTAATAACACCAGACGCACTGATGTGTAAAACTAAGAACAATGGCAAAATAATCCATGCAATGTACAACAACATACAAAGTAGGTCGCATAATTGCTTCTAAATTTCTCTTTTTAAGAAGTACATGGAGATAAACTACAGAATGTGCACTGGAAAAGGGCTCTCATAAGCGTCTGTTTCCTATTTATTTCAAGCAAAATGTGTGGAACCTGAAATGTCTCTGTAAACTGTAAAGCTTTTCTACAAACTGCAGCTGCGTTTACAAAATGTAGCAAATGGTGAGGACTGCAAAGCAGGTGTGTGGCTTCACAAAGACGCAGGCTATAGTTTCCAGTAAATAATACAGTACATAGAAGAGACCCCAGCAGCTTCTAAACAACAGAGTCAAATTTAAAAGTGTATGATCTACAATTATATACAGACAATTAAGTACAAGCAGATAAAATGACAGGAAGTCAGAATTTTATTTTTATTATTGAATAACATGAAAACATTTATAAATACAGTTGTCTTCAGCTAAGAGAACACCCCTCGGGAAGCAAGAGACACGAGGCTCAATATGAAATCAATAAATAAATACATATGTATTACCCACGTGCATCAACACATGAAATTAACTGAATAAGTTAACCAAAACAACAGGTAAGTGGATGTTAATAAAGTAACAGACAAACTAACATTAATAAAACTAAAGCAAAACAGTCAAAAAGCTTAAATCACTATGTACTATGAAATTAGCTGGCGGGTGTGTTTTGGGCTATCGCAATGGCAGAGGCAAAAATAATGGGCGTTACTTAGGGTTAACTTAATGTTAATAAACTGTCAAACTAAATTACTGGATTCCTTCGAATTTAAGACGCGCTTTAATAATATTTTGCTTCTCAAAAAAAGCCTGCGTCTTAAATTCGAGTACAGTATAGTGATGCGTGTATTAAAAATCGGCAACAAAAGACGTGACTACCCGAATACAAGCAGCAACGTGACTTAATGCTGAGAAAAAACAAACCAAGGTTCCTGAGGAATTCCAAGAGATACATTTACAATTTCAGCATTTCTGACAAACAGTACCAGCTTGGACAGATAGGAAATGCTGATCAGACCCCCGTATTTTTCAACATGCTGTTGTGGTTGCTGGGTTACATGTTGTCTGATGCCGTTAGGGTGACCACCTTTTCAAAATACAAAAACGGCATACCTGGCATTTAAAAAAAAAAAATGAAGGGGTTTGTATATGTACACATTTTATATTTAATAAAGGTTAATTAAAAAAACATGTCAACTTACTAATGTGTCGTTCTTCCCTGGACTTTAATCCTTCAGATTGTTTTTCAAAAGTTTGTGTTTTTTGTTTTTTTTTGTGTTCATTTCGATTTAAATGTGTACTTCCTATCAGATCTCGCAGATTCCAAGAGTTTGGCATTTGATCTGACAAATTGGTAGAACTCAAGGCAAGAGAACCGGTAGTTTAATTTTACTTGCAGTTCAGCTTTTACCAGATCCACAGAACACTGGTTTCTTGAATCTGTCCATATCATGTTCATCAAGCTGAATGCCCTCTCAGCGTAGGCATTAGAGCTAGGTATGCCGAGTATAAATTAAACCATTTTCAAAAGATGTTTCAAATTCTGCTAAGCAGCAGGGCCTGCCTTGTCAAACATATTGTTCCATTTTTGGTCAGTGGTCATACTGGTCTCTGTAACACAGCTAAGTATCGGAGCAATGCATGAAAATTCTTTGTATAGTTCATCAAAATCAATCGTTAAGGAATCTGCCACATTCATGGCCTTCCCAGCTCAATGGGCAGTCTTTTTCCAGAGACAGTACTTCAAACGTTTTTAAAAGATTGGACTCTGAGAAGTCAAACCACTTTTCAAGATAGTTTAGCGCTCTGTCGTAAAAACAGAGCAGATCCTGTTCCATCTTTTTTGCATCATTGTCTGTCAGGTTTTTCAGGTTATTCACCAAATAGCCGAAGAATTTGTCTTCTTTCCTTCTCTGTAGTTTTTTTCTTAATTACAGCATTGTACGGTACAAACTAGTGATGTGCAGATCCTGTTTTTCAAGTTTAAGAACTGTTTCTTGGAAAATTTGCAACACATTCTGCAGAAACAGCATGTAGAGCTCTGGAATGGATGTAGCAATAGCTTGCTCACCAGTTTCATCTGCTATGAACTTCCAGATAGTGTTGGGGCACTCTTCCTTTCCCAGTGACTGTAAATATGATTTGATCACTGGCCAGGACTTCAACATCTTGTCTACAGCTGGTGCAAGAGAAAGCCATCGAGTTGGTATGTGTCTTACTATCTCGACCCACTCTATCTCAACAAATTCTAAAGTCTCCCTTAAGTTCTCTGCTCTCTTCGCTGAAACTGAAAAGTGGTTGAAAATTTTAATGATCACTGTCTCCACGTCATATTCCAGTTTATCAGCAGCAAACTTTGCACAGTTGTGGGTTATGTATGCTGGGCAGTTGGCAGCTACGAGCCCACTGTTTTCTTTTTTAAGCAATTGATACACTGAATGGTGTTTTCCATAATTCACGCTGGCTTTAGCGTCTCTGAAATCGCAACTGCTGTCTCAGCGTGGTCACTGTAAAAATCCAACAGACCTGTCTGAATACCCTGTGTTGGTACAAAATACCTCAGAGCAATGGGGAAGAGCTTAGTGTTTCCTTTATTTGATGCATCAGAAGACACACTGTAAAAAAATGAAGGGCTTCTTTAATTCGTTTAGCATAAGCTCTATGCTGTATGGGGCAAGTACATATTTCAAATACCAAATCAGTGCCCATCAAGACACTCTTGTGATGACAAGTCGCTATTTTATAAAACAGTACTGTATCCATTGTGAATGAATCACTATCGGTGCCAAGGTGGTGTTCTTTTAAGCAATGTTCCTGTTCCTTTAGCCGGAGCATTTACAATGGGGAAAATTAATTTCACCACAAGGGTGTTGATCCCTTAGGCAAAGTGTTCTCTTAGGAGGCTGTGTGGTCCAGTGGTTAAAGAAAAGGGCTTGGAGGTCCCCGGTTCAGATCCCACCTCAGTCACTGACTCATTGTGTGACCCTGAGCAAGTCACTTAACCTCCTTGTGCTCTGTCTTTTGGTTGAGACGTAATTGTAAGTGACTCTGCAGCTGATGCATAGTTCACACACCCTAGTCTCTGTAAGTCGCCTTGGATAAAGGCGTCTGCTAAATAATAATAATAATAATAATAATAATAATAATAATAATAATAATAATAATAATAATAATAATAGTTAAGTATGCACTAGTATCTTTAAAAAAAAAAAAAAAAAATATATATATATATATATATATATATATATATATATATATATATATATATATATATATATATATATATATTCTAGTGCCACGAACAGCAAAAAGCAATAAGATCTTACTATACATACAAGCAACACACTTGACAGTTTTAAGCAAATGGTTGGTTTCACAAGCTCGGGTGGTTTAATGTAGTGGTTTTCAACCTTGGCCTGGATACCGCCTGTGTCTGCTGGTTTTCATTCCAATTGAGCTCTCAATTACTACTACAAGCAAGTAGCCTAGTCTAGTAGCTATTTACAGTATGTAGAAGTCAAAAGTAAATGTTACAAAACTAGAACTAGACACAATACAATTTTAAAACAAAATTCTTAATTGCATTATCATCATCATTATCATTATTATTATTATATCAAATAGGCCTATACAGCATTTGTACCAATGAAGTGATTCACAGGAATTGGACGTTTTGTACAGGAAACAAGTAATTTAAAACACACACACACACACACTTGCATTTTGAATTTGTATTGACTTACCTGAAACATATCTGTATTGTTGTCATGGGTGTACTCCACAACCACAGTCTGAGCGCGAGACAGAGTATAAGAGATACTGTGCTGGTCCTTGTTGCTGATCGCCTGCAAATACAAAATCATACTTATGTCATGCCGCCCCGTTTCACAGAAACTGTGGGACAGGAAAATATTCCCTCTGAAAACAGACAATATCACTGGCATGGAGAGTTTTGGGAACATAAAATGGTACATAACAAAACCGTGACAGTGCCTACTGTGACCTGTTGCCTACTTCAGTTATAGAAGGCAAGTAGCAAAGACAAAACAAGGTCATACATACCAGGGGAAAAAGTTAAAAAGTACACCAAATATAATCTTCCACTTTCCTCATTTATGTTATTTTAATGGCTGTTTTGTCAACAGTTTTTTGTTTCAACTCACTAGAGCTGCACAAACCAATTATTTGGATCAAACGCTCCACAGGTGAGAGTCATTGATGTTGCTTGGGCTAATTTACCCTTCCCAGTGAAACAAGTGAAGCAGCTGCTTGGATTTGTGTGGCTTGCTGTTCTCTACAGAATCTAAGGCTGGCAATACACAAGCAAATCCCTATTGCCAACTGTAGGTAAAATACAAACTGAAGGTTATATTTCATAACACTGGTTCCCTGAAATAGAAATGTTATCCATTACAGATTGGGATATACCTCTGTATAGACCGATTTTCCGTGAGTACTTATGTCAAAGCTGCTCGTATCCCCCTCTGTGTCAAGCACAGAGTCCCTGCTCCCGAGGGGATTAAAGTGCCGTAAGCAGGAGGGATCAATTTTCTCTTCAGGCCCGCTGTGTTGGAGTGAACACAGCAACCTCGAAAGGTAATTATAACATTTACAGTACTGTGCAAAAGTTTTAGGCAGGAGTGAAAAAATGCTGTAAAGTAAGAATGCTTCCAAAAATAGACATGTTAATAGTTTATATTTATCAATTTACAAAATGCAAAGTGAGTGAACAGAAGAAAAATATACATCAAATCCATATTTGGTGTGACCACCCTTTGCCTTCAAAACAGCATCAATTCTTCTAGGTACACTTGCACACAGTTTTTGAAGGAACTCGGCAGGTAGGTTGGCCCAAACATCTTGGAGAACTAACCACAGTTCTTCTGTGGATTTAGGCAGCCTCAGTTGCTTCTCTCTCTCATGTAATCCCAGACAGACTCGATGATGTTGAGATCAGGGCTCTGTGGGGCCATACCATCACTTCCAGGACTCCTTGTTCTTCTTTACGCTGAAGATAGTTCTTAATGACTTTCACTGTATGTTTGGGGTCATTGTCATGCTGCAGAATAAATTTAGCCAATCACATGCCTCCCTGATGGTATTGCATGATGGATAAGTATCTGCCTGTACTTCTCAGCATTGAGGAGACCATTAATTCTGACCAAATCCCCAACTCCATTTGCAGAAATGCAGCCCCAAACTTGCAAGGAACCTCCACCATGCTTCACTGTTGCCTGCAGACACTCATTCGTGTACCGCTTCTCCAGCCCTTCGCGAACAAACTGCCTTCTGCTACAGCCAAATATTTCAAATTTTGACTCATCAGCCCAGAGCACCTGCTGCCATTTTTCTGCACCCCAGTTCCTGTGTTTTCGTGCATAGTTGAGTCGCTTGGCCTTGTTTCCACGTCGGAGGTATGGTTTTTTGGCCGCAAGTCTTCCATGAAGGCCACTTCTGACCAGACTTCTCCGAACAGTAGATGGGTGTACCAGGGTCCCACTGTTTTCTGCCAATTCTGAGCTGATGGCACTGCTGGACATCTTCCGATTGCGAAGGGAAGTAAGCATGATGTGTCTTTCATCTGCTGCAGTAAGTTTCCTTGGCCGACCACTGCGCTTCACGGTCCTCAACGCTGCCGTTTCTTTGTGCTTCTTCAAAAGAGCTTGGACAGCACATCTGGAAACCCCTGTCTGCCTTGAAATTTCTGCCTGGGAGAGACCTTGCTGATGCAGTATAACTACCTTGTGTCTTGTTGCTGTGCTCAGTCTTGCCATGGTGTATGACTTTGACAGTAAACTGTCTTCAGCAACCTCACCTTGTTAGCTGAGTTTGGCTGTTCCTCACCCAGTTTTATTCCTCCTACACAGCTGTTTCTGTTTCAGTTAATGATTGTGTTTCAACCTACATATTGAATTGATGATCATTAGCACCTGTTTGGTATAATTGTTTAATCAATCATACACCTGACTATATGCCTACAAAATCCCTGACTTTGTGCAAGTGTACCTAGAAGAATTGATGCTGTTTTGAAGGCAAAGGGTGGTCACACCAAATATGGATTTGATGTAGATTTTTCTTCTGTTCACTCAGTGAACAGTATCAAAGGCTAGATTGAGTGGCTGCCCTTAGCACTGTGGTCCCAAAACCTTTGTGCATCTAAGACAGTCAGTCTATAGAACCTGGTGAACAGTATGGGTAGAGGGTTGCCCATACTGCAGCACTGCATATGTCAGAGACAGAGGCACCCAGGAATAATGACTTGTTGTGGAATGACCAGTGACCTTCTCTGGTGAGAGCAGGTTGGGTTGATCATAGGCAATCCGGACAATGTCCACAATCCACTTTTTGGACCGGGCTTGTCCATAGAACAGACCCAAAGCAGATAAAGAGTTGCTCTGGTTTGATGCCAACCCAGAGTCTGGTCAACATAGTATGCTAATGCCCTAACTGGGTAGAGAGTGTGAAGCTTACTGTCCCTGTCAGATAGGAAAGGTGGTGGCTGAAAAGCCTTCAACTCCACTGACCAGTTGACATGAAAAGCAGAGATGCTTTTAGGGAGAAAATTAGGGTTATTACAGGCCGTGACCATAGGCAGGCTTTCAGCAATGGAAAATGCTTGCATTTGAAAGGTGTCTGCTCTAGCACACTGGGGTTTGAGATCTGTCCTTTAAATCACCGCAGGAAGAGCAATAAAATAAGTTTTAAAAAATTTTAAACATAAGAAATGCTCTGGCTTTCCTGTTCCATACCACATTATGGATTGTTAGTGTTGTGTTACCTGCTTGACAATGTGGGCAATAATCCTTACAAAACAGTGCACTAGAGCAGACATTTTGAAAAGAGCTTTGAAACATACTTTAAAGATGTAAGGGTAAAAAGTTGTCAGGATGTTAACAATGAAATGACAGATATATTTAAACAGTTGTAGCAACACGTGGGGATGTGTAACGCTATATTTTTCAGAATCCCGCTACTTACTCAAAGTGAAATACTGTTGGTTGTTGTTTTAATTACAATCATTTCCTTATGATCATGGCAACGCTTTTTAATTTGTATGCATGGGCCCAAATTAGTTATAAAAAACCCCAATAATATCATAAATATTTATAAACTGCTTGAATGTTAATGACTGGAAAAAGCACCTTTTCAGAATTCAGTTTAGTTTTCTGAGCTATAAAATGACTGAAGAGGAGGATGCCTATATTTGATTCTCAGAATGACAATGGCAAGCAGGTTTCAATGGGGGAGGGGTGCGAGATGATGAAATTATGTTGATCTTCAAACAGTTAAAACTACTCTCCAGATAAATGGGGATATACAGAAGAACAAGCTGGTAAATAGATACCAAGGAATTTTATGTTACTGTAAAACCGATCCCCATTATAGGGAATTGCAGATTTAACATTAAAAATGTATATATTTATTTAGCAAATGGTTCATTTTGACAAGCCAACACCTGCAAGGCAACATAATAGAAAAAAATCGTAGAAAACAGCTATATACGAACTGTAATAAACAATGTCAAAGTGTGTGGTCTGTATCGATGATATGAAATGAAAATTTAAAAAAATGTTCATTTTTTTTCAGACAACACAGGTAGAGATGGTATTTATATAAACCTGAAAATATGAAGTCACTACGTGAAATGGTGTCTGGGATATGAGGCTTTGACACTGTGCAGCTGCAGCTTTAAAAACTAACTAGCACAAAAGGGCTCCTTTTTCTTGTACAGAAATTTGAACTTTACAGTGATAATCATTGAATACAGCTATGTATTATGACACAATATCTTGTAGTGTTTGATCTTCCGGAAACAAAATGTCAATAATACCTTGAACCTTGATCCGAGTCTCGACACTCATTAGTATTTCTTGTAGATATGCAAAACCAAGGGGACTCACTCAAGCTGTTGTGCCATTTGCAGAAGACTCATTGTAACATCTGAACTCACTCCCTGAACAGATGGCAACAGAACTTACAACTGCCGAGTAGAGGTCTGTACTGCACACTCACCTTGGCTGCCTGAGGTGTACAGGCAACATGCACGGTGCTAGGCTTTACCCCATTGGCTTTTGGTCTTTTGCATAAACCAAACCGGCTTTTCCGTCTGCCTCTGTCTCCATTTGGTAGAGAACCATTGTACCTGAAAAACACAAATAGAAGAGGTTAGTTAGATACAATGTACAGTAGCTTAATGGCAAGTGAAAAAGAGTGAGACACCTCCATATATCTCCCCAATCCGATTGTCGCAATAATTATCCTAAATAATGTTAATGTGAAGTTTCATCACTTTAATAATTAGTAAAGTTTTTTCAGATATAAAGTGTGACTTTGTGGGTGTCAATATTTTCCTATTTTGTAATGCCCAAAAGATTAAATTAGGGAGGAAAAGCACATCAATGAACTTCCTGACAGAATCCTTATGAAAATTTAAAAAAAAAAAGAGAATGCAAGACTGTTGCTGAAAAGGAACAGTGCTCTTTAAAGCAAACCAGTTCTGTTAGGATCATTTACAGATGAGGTAGAACCTAGTAATCATCTTTTAGTGTTGCGTTTCACAGGATGAGTAGGTCAAGGGAATGCTTCATGTTAAAATACTATTTCACAACTACAAAAGGAGGAAATGTTGCAGGTCCTGCCAGACTACGGATGCAGCTGCTTCAGTTCAGGACAGTCAAGACCAGTTTGTAATGCCCCCCTATCATTGCAAGTGCACAAGTGGGCTGAAACAGCAAGTCCTGCCACTACTGCCTGTATTCAGCAAAGAAAGCCCTTGTTATACAGTAACTCACAGGTCACTCTAAAACAAGATGCATCCATCTTAATAAAAGGATTTCCTGATAAAAAAAACAACATCACAACACACTTTACAAGGCCAAGCTTTTACAATTCTGTCTTGCAGCTGTTACTGATCAGGGAAAATGTTTGGTAATCGCTGAAGGCTTCCCAGACATCACCCCCAAAGAAACTATTTATTAATTAAAAGAACCTTAACACTTGTTATTTAAAAACGGAAGATACATTTTAGGCCAAACTGTACAGATTTAAATAACCAACCAGAAAACATGTTTAAAAGAGGTCTGGTGGTCAACATCATCTAAAAAGTCCCACAGAGAAACTGTCCATTTAAGAACTTCAAGTGGCAGTTTATTTTGTGTTGTTAGCAGCAACTATATAAAATAAATAAAACTGTCAGCTTTGTAAAAACCACCACAAAAGGCTTAATTATTCTTCATGAGACCTACAATCGGATTTTACCTAGTGAATCATAGAACACAGTTTTGTAGCAAGTACTGTATGAAGCCAATCTCTCATATTTTCATAAGACTGAGCAGCTGAAATAGCCTCCATGGCAGATTTATTAAAAACATAAAGACCAACAGAAATAAAAACATAACCGCAGCACTTAACCACAGTCAGAAAACTGTATGCGATACAAAATGCAAAATTGTCTTTGTTTTTTTGGAGTTTTCCTAGGATTGTTTGTTAATCTTTCACAATCTTGTGTTTCAGAAAAATATGTTTTCATTTTAAAATTGCCCTAAAAGGGTCCCTAACAACCAGGTAATAGAAGTTTGTTTTTAAAAGCTTAAAACTGTGCTGCAAATGTCAGTTCCACTTTGACTTGCGTTTCCTGGAATACAGACTTACATCTCTGCATTTTCAAAGCTTTCAAAATGTCAGGTAGGTGTCAAGAACTGAAACCCTGACAGAGCTATTAATCTGTTTTAACAATCGTGGCTCAGGGGAAATACTTATCTTCACTTGACTTTTTGATGCCTTTGTCTATTTAGCATATTTAAAGTTCAAGTTAAAAACAATCTTGAGTAATCTACCGTGGGTGCCACACAAACACACCCACACAAAGTTGCCCCCTCGAATCATAACTTTGATGAACTTTTCTGTTTAATAAGTTTGTTTCCCTCAACAAGCCTTCGCAGTGTATAAATTAACTTCATGGCTCAATAACATCGCTCAGGTCAATCATTCCAAAGCTTCCAAGGTCATTTTGAACCCATTCTGTCTGCAAATGAGCCTTCAAAAACAGACACGGCCTAAAAAAATAAAAAAAAAACTGTCCAGTCACTTCATTAAGGATCGTCTTAATATCCCTCTTAATATCTCTTTAAATACTCGGCATGGCATACTACTGTATGATGGAAAAGGATATTAGTGACAGACAACCTGCCCCCCTCACCGCTGCAAATACAAAATTACAGCTATCAGCAACATGAAAACACAGATTAGACTTAATTATAAAAATCGAAAGTCTTGTGTCAACCTACCCCAGGACAATGAGTTCCCCGTACTTGACAGGCACTTTGGTGGAGGCGGAGATGTTTTCTTGATCAGGAGAGAACATTAGCCTGGCTGGAGAAAAGTATCCCACAACCACTGCTCTTCAGTCCTGGATCTCAGTCCTGTCTTGTCATTATTTTGGTAATTCTGTGTGAGAGAGAGAGAGAGAAAGAAAGAAAGAGAGACAGAGATGAGCAGTTATCATTACTCATAATGTACCAGTTAGTTATTCAGCCCTCCTACTAACCACATGCAGGATGAGTTTCTGACCCTATTACACACAGCTGACCAAGTAGTAACCAAGGTATATTTCTTCAGCTGGGGATTCCTAAACAAAATCAGTCCAAACACTTTAGTTCAGCACATACAGCAATCATAGACTGTACAGTTTTAAGCATTACACAGATCATGCAGTACCTGCTGGTGTAAATACACCTATAGAAACACCACTGCTGTAACCGATCTAAAAGCAGCTGTATGGCTGTTGACAGGGCTCAACCTTCACGGTTTCATGTGGTCTGCAGCTTAGGGTGGATAATTTACTACCTGACTGCTCCCAAGTAGTTCACAGACAGTACAGTAATCTGCTAATCAGGTTCAGATCAGTTCATTTCATAAAGCAAAGCAGGACGTAGGAAGGTGGCCTTGGTGTCACCTCTTCGTGCCAACTGGTGGCTGTAAAAGCATCAGGTCTTGCAGCGATAATCAATTATCACTATACAGTACTATCAAAAATGTTTTACTATCATTATATAGTTAATCATGACATCTGGTAATTCATTGTTAGGTTTCAAGTAAAATAGTATAAAACTGTGTGGAATAAGCACATTACATTCAGTGAAGTGATCGAACATGTGACATTGCAATATAAGCTCGAAGATCATCATACATGACTTTCTTTGTTCATTGTTTGAGTGAATTATTAGTTGGAGCAATATTACATGCAAGGTTGTTCCATTTCTGAAAATTGTCATACCTTGTACTGTAAGCATGTTTTAGGGAGCTTCATGTGCATGCTGTACTGCAAAGTATGTATGTATTTGTAAGCATATAAATCTGGTGATAAACATGATTATCGTGATCATTCTTGGCCCATTATCTATAATTATAAACCTCATTATCATGCAATACTACAGTCCCTTTTAGTAGAAGTAACATTAAGATTATCAAGCAACAACAATGTGAAAAATCATACATCCAACCAGTAAAGTCTCAGAGTGGTAGCACTTGCCTAAATTTCCCATGAAAATCCCAAGTACCTTGGTTCTTATACCTCTGCTTCTATCCAACCAGTCAATACATGTGCTCAGATTAACCTTTACCCAGCAAAGTGATTCTGGGAGCTTTCAACTGTAACTACCCCCCATAACTTGCACACAGACACACAGGGACTGCGTGCAAAGCTTACACAGAAAGCTGGGTCTGTACCTTTCCTCCCCAGAGTGAAGGAAACAAGCATACAGACTGAAGTCTGGGACAAGCAGGACATCTCCTGTGTGTCTTGTTAGACAAAAACAAGGCTGTACTTCTAGTGCAGAACAATTCAGCTAACTAAAATATCTAGGCCTACAGTATATGCTACTGTAGTAGTACAGCACTAAACTGATTAATCAAACCAACATATTAATGGTCGTGGCTCAGAGAAGCAACAGCTGCAAATACTAATGGAATATGTATACAATTAATATGACTGCTGTAAGCTAAAGATTGTCGTTTATTCTGAAAGGTGTATGTGCATTTTCATATGCAGTGCTGCAAAGAAAACTTACCATTTTCTGCAAGGTCATGTTTACAAATATGCAAGTGAGCAGAGACGGTATACAGAGGAACAATCCATACAATTACAATTTTCCCTCCATCTGTATTTTAAATAAATACAGTACCATCAAAATCAAACACTGCATTCAAAAACTTGCTTATATCAGGTGTTCTGGTGCTGTTAAAGACAGACATTTGAGAAACTAACTTGCATCAGAATAAAAGCAGAGGACAGTAGAATTATATAATAATAATAATAATAATAATAATAATAATAATAATAATAATAATAATAATAATAATAAACTAATCTTTATTGTTAAATAGCGCCTTTCATAGTGGACAACCATCACAAAGCGCTTTACAAGATAAGAGACTAGGGTGTGTGAACTAAGCATCAACTGCAGAGTCACTTACAACAACGTCTCACCTGAAAGACGGAGCACAAGGAGGTTAAGTGACTTGCTCAGGGTCACACAGTGAGTCAGGGGCTGAGCTGGGATTTCTGTATCCACTGGACCACACAGCCTCCTATATGGGGCTGTTCAGAACTAGTTATGCTTTCCATAAAACATAAAATGAATATAATTTTCAAGTTTAGATCCACCACTATTTGCAGCATAAAAATATACAGCATGGCAATTTATTTTTGGTTTACAATAGGATTAATAGACACCACCGGGGGTATAACTTGATAATTTACTTTTTCATTCGTTAAAGCAAATGAATCTAGGTTATGCTTGTGACGAAGGGCACTTTACAGTCAGCTCGGTCAGTTCTGCAGCATGTAATGCCAGCTGTACCACGTTAATGCTTAAAACATTTCTCCATGGACAAAGAACATGGCCGTATGGAGAAGTAGATTCTACGCAGCACACCATTTATGAACTGAACTGCTGAGTAAAACACTGCTCTACATACCAAGAGCTCCAAGCAGCACACTCCCAGTCATTCACTTATATTAGTATAACATAGACGAGTGAGTGAAAAACTCCCAATACCAATAGACGTTTGCCACGTTTACATTTTTCAGTGTATCTGTATATAAAATATCAGTGATGAAAGTGATGAGGTTAAAAAATGTTTTAAAAAAGTGGCAGAAATCTGGGATTCACTGCCGTTTTGGATTTCT
Organism: Acipenser oxyrinchus oxyrinchus; assembly: GCA_030684275.1. Taxonomy (NCBI): domain Eukaryota; kingdom Metazoa; phylum Chordata; class Actinopteri; order Acipenseriformes; family Acipenseridae; genus Acipenser; species Acipenser oxyrinchus. The sequence goes on from CM060251.1 coordinate 18,910,117, forward strand.
TTGCTCAGGAACACAAATTGAATGAAGATTCAGATTACACCTGAAACTAGAATGTATACCAAATACTAAGTAAGCTTTAACTGCTGGTTTCACAAACCCACAGATGGCAATACTTGAGAGTGAACAAAACAGCACCTGCCAAGCAAAATTAGGTCTTTTTTTTTTTGACAAGTCAGGACAGTAAAATAGGGTCTGTGAAACTGGATGCAAGTATCCAGTCAAATAAAGTTGAGGTAAAATATATATTTAGTTTCAAGTGAAATCTATTTTTTCTTATCTGTGCACAAGGGCTGAAAAAAATGTTGCACAGTATGTCTTTTCTTTTAAAGTTGTTGTTCCTTTGGATTTCAAATGCAACTTGTTTACGTCAGGAAGTCACTCCCTTTTAATTGTTAAAGTTCAAAAAAAGAACTATGTACACTTTCAATTGTTCTTGTTAATTTCTATTTTTGTGGAACCTTCCTTTCCCTCCTGCTTTTTGAGCTTTAATAATAATAATAATAATAATAATAATAATAATAATAATAATAATAAATAAGCCTAAACATTGAAAATACAAAAGAAGCCACAGAATACTTTCAGTGCAGGGACACACAAGGCAAGAGCTCTTGAACTTGAGCTAATTTTCTACTAGTTTGGGCTTATTTGCAATACTAAGCATTTAATATTGTAAATGTTTATTTTAAGCACAAAGCTGACATTTTTATGCTTCATTTTATGTTACCATGGAAAAAAAAATGTAAGAAAATAGTGCTAATAAAAACAAACACTAATTGCTTATGTCATGTAAGTTTAATAAAAAAATGTTTAAACTTAAAGGGTCCGTGTACAACTTAAAATAAAAAATCTTAACGTTCTGTTAATAAAAAGGTTTAAATGACCTCTTGGTTTTTCACTCTGTCTTCTATGGGAATCAAATGTCTGGCAACTTCCTTGTTTTTCAAAAGAAGCTCGTTTAAACATGGGGTGTATTTTATAATTCGCTGGATCACCACGTTTGTCTCCATCAACATCAGGTCAAAAAGAAAATGCAGACGACAGGCTGTAGTTACTGCGACGAGTATTTATTCTGCCTACATGTTTTCTGCAGAGAATATGGCTTTCCAACGCCTTGTACCCTCTTGATCCATAATCAGGGGTTCACAGAACTGGTGCGCAGGTACTCATGCAGACCAATAAAAAATGCAGACTTAGGTAGTGTTGTATAAGATGCAAGCATACCGTCAGTATATTTTTTAACAGGAAAGCATTTATAATAGACAGAGACAGTGCTCACGGTTTGAAGATGAGCTATACATGCCTAATGTATGGATTATTCCAGGAGAGTGGGGCTCACTCGCTGCAAGTGAAACAGAAAATAAATAGTCTAACTTCATTATAATGCACCCCCCTGGGACCTGGAGAAATGTTCGTTATATCAGGTTGTTCACTATAATAGGGTTTGGCAATTTGCTGTATCAGAATAATGAAGAAACGCCCAGATTGAATTGAACATCTTTATATAGTATACAGTAGTTCATTCAAGACAACTTCACATTGATCAACATTTAAACAGTATAACAGGTTTCTCCTCAGGCCTTTTCAGCCAGGCAGCTCGCCCCGAGAAGTGGCTGTCGTCACCCGGCTGAAAAAACCCAATCTACCCGTCTTGTGTGCTACTGTGCCTTTAACAATAACGATTGATTGTGCTTCTAGCAGACAAGATCACGTGCACGTTGCTGGTGAAAAAAAAAAATCTTGGAACCACATGACAGCTGTGTTACGTCTTGACACAACATTTAACCAATCAGAGAGCTGAAGGGGCGGGTTTTGTGTGTTAAGCACTATGAGAGGCTAAAACGTTAAAATGACTTCTAAAAAAAATAGCCGATTATTTTCAAAGCAAAATTAGTGACAATGAATGCAGGGAGTCAAAATAAGCCGGCGATTGGTGCAATCCACCACCTAATGCTATATTTGTGCCGGCTACTTTATTAAAAAAATATTAAGATTATTTTGGGGTATTATCATTCAGTCCATTATTTTTGTAGTATTATTGTACTGTAAGGTTATATATAACATATAAAATATACATATGCACCAAAAAAAAAGCACATTCCTTTTGTTGTGATATCATAAAAAATATGTACCCAGGTGCTTGTGAGAGATATTGGGGGTTCATGTATAGAGGCTATATGGGATATCAGCTGAACACTTGTTAGCTGATATACAAATGCTTAAGTGCAGAGGTGCTGGATTATTACATTCCGGTTTCATGCAACAGTTATGATGGTGACCAAACGTGGGTGAGTACTGTTGTGTAAAAAAAAAAAAAAAAAGGTTAAAATGAACAGTTGCATTCAAAACATGTAGAACATTGAAAAACTAAAACAGACGTGCATTAACAAAATGCCCTGAAAACTTAACATAAAGAAAACAATTTAAATGAAGAAATAAGCTCAATAATTACGCTAAAAAGGAAGTGAAAAGGTTACTGTTTTTTTTGTGTGAACTCCAATAAACCTACGTTACCTTTCCCCAGTCAAATCGTAGAGTGCCTAAATAAGCACGGGTACCATAATAAACAGAAATGAAAAATGTAGAACAGATATAATCAACGAAAAACAACACATTATTGATCACATCAATAGCTCCGGGGGACTGAGTAAAAGCGGAAAACCGCCCATCAGCAGAGATTCTTTATCTCTGAAATATGAAATACCTCTGGATAAAGAATGGAACGTAGGATGGTGTGATATGATATGAGACATCAATTCACTCCAGTCGTTTGATTGCTATCATTTAAAAGTCTGTCACTGCCAGAGTCTTATTTTTGTTCACCTTTTCTTCAAGTTACTCAGTTTACTTGTTTCAATCATTTACTGACTATGGCAAAATATACATTTTACAATTCTGTTACAGTATACTGTTGTCAGTTTTGGATATTTAGGTAATTTTATTTACCGTGCAGCAAAGTGGATATTGTAAGTAGCTTAAATACAAGTTATTTTTCAGAAGACTATCTATCAGTTATATTAAAGAGTGAAAGAAAGAAAGAAAGAAAAAGAAAGGCTAGTTTTGTGACTTAAACCAGATTCCTGTGCTAGCTGAGCTTTCCTAAGAAATCTTAAATCTTAAAAAAAAAAAAAAAAAAAAAATGATGCGACAATATCAGCTTTTTACCAAATATCTCAAAGTGCTTGGTCTTCATTTTGCAGAAACTAAGAAGTCACATGACCACAGTATGTCAGCCATGTTAGGTCTTAGGTCAAAGTAAAAGGTATCCTTACATTTTGATAGTTTCTGGAACACTGTTTTATGCGATACGAGCTATTGAAATTGACAGAGTATTTACTAAAACAATTTCTGAATCTTTTGGAGGCTTTTTCTTTATGTACAAGGCTATACCTCTGGGGCAGAGGCACTGCAACAAATTTGGGCCTTCCTTCTGACTGACTGCCCTAAAGGCCTTGTTGCCTGGAAGTTCCTTTGCCTGTGAAACTGCAATCAGTAATACTCCCGTTGTAAGCCAAGGGAACAGAACATAAATACAAATAAATACATGAAAAGGAGTCCAATACTGTTAACTAGCCAAGAAGGTATTTTCATAATATTTTAATAAAGGCAAAAAACAGCATAACAGCAAACAAACAGGAAAAAAAAGTCTTTGTCACAGTGTCAGTTAGGAAACACTGATAAAAGCTACAGTATGATTCATTAAGAGCTGTGTCTGCAGAGACTAGTTTTAAAACAACCTCTCTGGAGTAAAAAACATCACGGCTGGTTTAAGGCAAAGAAAGCACTGAAAAAAACTGACCTCCCAGGGGCTCAAGTGATTCCAAAGAGAAATTCACTTTAACGGGTCATCACACTGTTGGAATACCTTGTCCCTCGTTCCTCAGCTACTCTAACTGCTAAACACTCAGGGGTTTTTTTTGTTGTTTTTTTTTTTTAAATTTTGGAAATAGAGATTCACTGGAGTCTCATCTAACTTCTAACAGAAACAGAAACACAAACCTGTGGTTTATTAGTAAATCCATAGTCCTAACCACATCTATCCATTTCCACACACCTTAACTTGTGCTCACCAATTGTTTTAGTGTGTTTTGATCAACTGTTTCAATTTTTCCATGTATTTTCCATTTGCAATGCCCAGAATGTCCCTTTCCATGTAGATAACCACTGTACAGTCAGTAAATCGGAGCGGGGCTTGTGCAGTGCGAATTGAGGAGTTGAAAGAAGTATACATATTTTAAATATAGAAATACTGTCGCAGAGTAGGGGGAGGAAAGAGACAAAATGTAGTCCTGGGGTTTACTATGAGACTACATTCCCCAGAATGCCTCGGGGCTGACTGGCTATGAAGCCAATAATACGGGACACCGGCCTGTAATTAGGCAGGTGTACAAAAGCAAGTCAAAATGTTTGTTGAGATCTGCGTGGCTAAGACCGGGAGGAAGCCTGTGGGGATAGGCCTAAAAAACAAAAATAAAAAAGGTATTTAATAAAAAAGTTAAGTATATGTATTTTGGTTACCGGTAAACGCAGTAGCTGTCCGGCTATAGTTTTAGGAATTATAAAAAGCTTTGTTACAGTAGCACTGCTTAGAGTAGTTAAGCTTTTGTTTTGTTCACAAATAAATAAATAAATAAATAAATAAATAAATAAATATAAAATCAGGGCTGTATCAGATTTTAGTTACAGATCATCATTTGAAACAGCTCTTAATTGAACATTGTCCACCTTCGTCCTATACCGTCTCCTGTTGCAAATAAAGAGGAAAATGTGTTTTTAAATGTTGACACTACATCATAAACAGGCAAGTGAATGCACCTTCCACAGGCCAGCCTCCGAAGTTGAGTACATTGGCATGCAGTTGGGTCCATTGTGGACTCTCTAGTTTCTCAACAAGCGCTTGTACACCAGTGCTGGCACTCAAGTATGTAAAGAAAAATGCATCTACAGCCAGTCTTTGCGCAAAGAAAGCTAGGTTGTTTAATAATGACCCAGAATGCCATTCAGTCAGTATGCAATAACAACGGAATACAAAAATACATTGGGGATAAAATGATACAGACCTCTCCTCCTGCTTAATGTTAGTTTATAGATTTTCTAAACGTCTATTACTAGTACTAAACTCAGTCGTTTACACATTTAAAAAGGTGGTAGCCTTAGCTATTAGAAATAACAGGAATGCATTTAATAGAAGTGATACCAACATCTACAATACCAAGTTATTCTGCTTTGATACTTAAGAAGTTTGTAAACATTAGTTAAATATAGTAAACGAGAGAAATGTCCAACCCCAATACATAAGGGTAGATGACTACTGTATTATTTCAACTGATCCATTAAATAGGATCTGTTGAAAATTAAAGTCAAAATCACAACCACTTTGTTGTCCTTGCTATATATGGACATGGCTCATGGCTTCAAATGTTTTAAAAATAAATGCTTTGTTAGCTTCTGAAATTCCTCTCAAAAAACATGCCCAAGTTACATAAGAGAAGCCCTCCTTCAGTGCATGATGGGAACATGGAGCACCTAAAATGACAGTGCTGCCTCCCACAGCCAGCTTCACTGTGCTTCAGCCCCACACTGACACTGCTGTGCGGGGGCAATGGAGTGACAGAGCTGCTCAAAATGAAACTATGCAAAGCCAGTCAAATACACCAATCAATAAGTGTATTACTAAGCAACAGGTGCTAAACACTCATCTAAATAATGCACAATTTATTATCATTTTAAAAATCTGTAGACATCTAAATGAAAAAAAAAAATGTCTTGTTCAGCCTTATACAACTCATTTTTTAAAATGGCTGTTGACAGACAAAGTTTCACTTCACTGCAATTTTTGTATACCTTGGCGTACGAGAATGAGAACACTATTTTTAGTTGATACAGATTAATTGTTTGTACTTTAACTTCGGAAAAGCTGAGCTTTGAATATTGTCCTGCTATTGTACTTAATGTACAGCTAACATTATATACGATAACGTTTTTAAATATTATACCTGGAAAAATGGCCTGCGATTCCAGGAAGACGAATGCTTGTTACACTTGACCGTGTTGTTCGCTTTTCGATACACATCCTGCAAACTGAAGCGTGCATGATGGTGGCGTACAGGCCTATGCACTGACGTGTTCCTTGTATTTCCAGTGTAATTTATGTTTGTTTTGCATAGCTTGCGCACAATATTTTGTTTGTCAAGTTTCTTCAAGCCGTTTTCTTTAGTGTCAGGAACCCCGAAATATGTCCACTGGTGATCTATAATGCTCTCAATTGATTTGGCTCTGTTATTGATTTGGTTTCTCGCATTCTGTTCTGTTCATTTCAGCTCCTGGACAGAAGTAAAAAGTATGTTATAAAGTTGTCAGTGGGGTGTAAGGCCACAGTGGGCAGCCGGGATGGCATCGATTTGACGTGATATGTCTGCAATGTGCTTTTAGTTGTTCTGGATGTGAGCTTTCAAGGATAGGTGGACGACTGCCATGGAACACTCTATACTGCAGAACAGTACAGTTTTGGGTACTGAAGAACAAGCTCCTGCTATCAGTCAGAACTGCTGACTAAAACCAGCTTGCAAAGTCTATATATTACAGAATAAATATCATGGATATTTCCTGCATAACAAAATGTAGTGTTTTAAACTGCAACTTTCGATGGGTATGATATATTTTGGGCTTCTGTTTTTCAGGTTTTATTAATTGTATTTTTCGGTGCTTATTTTTAGCTATTTTCGAGTATTATGTAAATCGTTTGTTTCGGGGCTTTTGTTTTGATACAGGTGTATGAAATTAGTGTTTTTGGTTACTTTCCAAAGTGCTTGAGCGTTTTTTTTTTCTGTCAAAATATGTATAGTAATATAGACAGTACTTGCACACTTAAGTTGTACCTTCTTTAAATTTGCTGTCTTCCACAACGAAATCCCTACTGTCACGGGCACATTCTTCTGGGGGTTTTGTGTGTAAGCATTTTTGTACATTTTGCCACAATTCTGTTTAAAATCCTCAGTATCTTAACTGTAATACAGCTTTAAATTCCACTAACAAGCCTCCATCCTGATTGTAATATTGTTTTAAATCTACATGGCGGAGTGTCCAATAGAAATGTAGAAATGTGCTGTCACTCAATAGTTGGGGCGGGTTTAAAGTATTCAGAATGAATCAATGATAGTTGCAAGTTAGGAAGGCGGGTAATTGCCCAGCAGCACTGGGAAATGTATTTATTATTATTTTTGTAGTAGATTTTATTTTTTAATGGAAAATGGTAAAGTCAATGTGAATTGATTAACCATTTCCACAGTTTTTCCGGTGTTTATTGGTTATCCACCGATTTAATTTTTTTTGTATCGGGGCTGTTTTATCAGGTTTTATTGGTTAAAACTGAAAATCAGAAGCCCTAGATATAACAGTTATCTATTGCTTAGAAGAATACATTAGTTAAGATAATTGTTATTTAACAAATGTATTCACATAATTTTCTGTTTCAGTCCTCTCATGCCGATGACTTTATAAAACTCCTAACTTTAAAAACACCCCTTATGAGACTAGTTAAAGAACATTTTTGAAAGTGAGGCCACAGCTTGTGTGTCATGAAAATAAATAAAACAAATACTGTGATTTGGTGACCTTTCTTTATCCAGTTAGCGACCAATCACACTGTTCAGTTTTAATTTTGAACACAACACAGTAGTAATTTATCCAACACTCCAATATCTTCAATGCCACCCCACATACTAACCACCACGGTCACATACAGTTAAAGTTACAAAAAGCTGCAAGTTAATTATTACTTTGTCATTGCTAGGAAAGAAAACATTACCTACTGTATCTAAAACCTCAGAACAGAAACAGAGACTAGCACAACTTTTCAGACAGGGCACCCACGAACATAAACCCACACCCATAAACCGCAACTCAAAATAAGTAAGTATTTCCCTAAACAACATGTTCTGCAACTGTACAGTATGAAACACACACGGTTATGAATGTATTTCTAATTCTTGTCGAGTGCTTTTGAATTTATGGGAACAGCAGGAGAAGCAGTGTTCTTTTTACTGGAAAAAATGGAGAAGTGGTATACAAGACATTTCTTATTTTATACTCCGAATAACTTATGCTAAATATGTTATTAACAAGTTTGATCACAATTTAATAACCTGTTCTCCAGATACTGTAGGTTTGATACATGCAAAAACGTATCAGTGAAGTGTGAAATACAGGCACCAATGTACGGACAGACCTAGAAGCCATATTCTCAATTACTTAAATAATTTTAGTACCAAGTTTTATCATAAATTTGAAAAGCAGTTTTCCAGATAGTCAACTCTTGATTAACCGGGTAACGTGTGTGTGTGTGTGTGGAGGAAGGAGGTCACGGATAACCCAAAATCACAGTTAACACAAAACTAGTCAAAACGTGGTACAAAATTGATTTAATGTAAACTTATTTAGTTAAAATTACATCCAATATTTAGGAACACATTTACCGTCATCCGAAAGTGTAAAAATAATACAAGTACAATAGTTTAGGAACACAAAACATCACAAATTGCTTGATGAAAAATGGCCAAAAGGTTACACTATTTTAAAATAGTCTGTTAATGTTGTCTGTTTCTTAGCTGAGATCTCCTTCTTTCGAATATTGGAACATAGCCTACGCAACATCAGTTTGTCACTGAGTAAACTGTCCTCTTCACTTTCTAAATAGTCCCGACGACAGTCTAGGTGATTAAGCGCAGCACCATGCGCGTGATCTTGTTTTTGCTAGCTAGCCCCTCCCCCTCACTATCACTGTCTTTCTCCTCCTCACAAGCAACCTCACAATGTCATCATTGCTCAGTCTCTCAAACCCCGGTTCACACGCATCACAGTCAAGCCACTCACTAATGTTATTTTCATCAACTTGTTCGCTGCTGGAAACTTGATTTGCTATTTGAACTAACTCAGCTGTTATTACATCATCAGCAAATTCAGCAAAATCGTCATCTTCGTTGATGTCAGGAATTCTTAATTAGCGTTAATGGTTTAACCATATTCCAAGCTAAAGCAATGTCATAAATGGCATCCAAAACTGTAAACTGCTTCCAAAAACATGTTAAATCATTGCCTTCGTCAATATATTTTTGTAACAAATTTGAACGGTAATTGCGTTTCATGCTGGAAATGACACCTTGGTCCATCGGTTGGATCAATGACGTAACATTTGCTGAGTAAATATTTTACAAAAATGTTGCCATCCTCTGACTTGAGAAGACTTTCATTTGGATGTGAGGGCGTATTATCTAACAGCAGCACTGCTTTCTCCAGTAAACCTTTTGACTTCAATGATCACGGGCTTGTGGCACAAATTTTTTATCGAACCATTCTTTAAAAATGATTCTGTTCATCCATGCCCCTTTTTGACTGAAATACTGAACAGGCAGGTTTGAAGCTTCAGTTCCATTAAAAGAGCGTGGTTTTTTCGCTTTGTCGATCACAGCTAATTTCAGCTTGTGTGTTCCTGACGCATTCGAGCAACACATAACTGTCAACCTTTCTTTACTAGATTTGTGTCCTGGGGCATGTTGTTCATTTTCGGATACCAACGTTTTGGTAGGTAAGCATTTCCAATAGAGACTAGTTTCATCGACATTGTATATTTGATCTGGTAATAACTCTTCTGACTTAATAAACTTTTGAAATTCAACACAAAATTCATTAGCAGCTGTTACATTCCCACTTAATTTCTCTCCTTGAATACTAATTTCACGAATCCCATGCCGTTGTTTGAATCTGGTTAACCAGCCAGAAGACGCATCAGTTACCTTCCATTCCGAGAGCTTCAAAGAAACATTTTGCTTGTTTAGCGCAGATTAGTCCAGACACTGGTGTTCCCCGTGCCCGTTGCTGATTGAACCAAACCAGCATTGCCTTATCAAGGTCGTCATAAGATGACTTTTTCATGGTTTTTCGATTTTTCAGTCCGCTTGAAGAACTCGACGAGGATGCAAAAAGAAATTAATCCGTCCTTTTTCTTTTTCAAATCACGAATCGTTTGTTCCCCTATTCCATATTGTAATGCAAGTTGTTTAACATTCCTCCCTTTTTCCAATTGTTCAACAATTTCAAGTTTTTATTGAATGTTGAGCACTACGCGTTTCTGCCTGGATTCCAACATTTTAATTACTAGGGTTATTTTATCACATTTAAAAACTTACAAATGTTCAACACCACCGAACAGCTCAAATTTGCACAGAACACTGACAGAATGACAGGCCGCGGGCACCAATAATGTAGGCTACACGTCTGATTGGCGAGGTGGAGGGGCGTTCCCACGCTGCAGTAGACACAATGTGGTGTCTATTGGTTACTATGTAGTTCCAAACAATAGACGCCTTCCGATAGATGTTTTCGCTGATTTGTAGTACATAATTTTAATTTTTTCACAAATACATGACCTATTATTTTTTTACCACGGTTAATCCTCCCCCCGGATAATCGAGAGTTGACTGTATATGCAAAATGGACGAACCCCTCCACTGTATATAAGAACATAAGAAAAGTTAAAAGCATGTAATCTATTAAAATGTCCCCAGTGTTTTAGATCCTATTACTTCACCTGGTAGGCTATTTCACACATGTATAACTCTCTGTGTAAAGTGCTTCCTACCTGTTCTAAACTTACTTTTACTCAGCTTCCACTTATGCCCTCTTGTTCTTCTCCCTATGCTAAATTTGAAGTAGTGTCGGAGTTAATTTTATCTATACCATTTATGATTTTAAAGACTTGAATCAAGTCCCCTCTTTCCCTTCTTCTTTTCTAGACTGAAGAGATGTAATTAGTTTTACCTCTCCTCACAGCTCATGTCATTAAGTCCTGGGATCAGCCTAGTTGCCCTTCTCTGTACCTTCGAGGGAAATTGTTTTTTTTGTAGTGAGGTGACCAAAACTGCACACAGTATTCTAGGTGGGGTCTAACTGGGGCATTGTATAACCTTAGCATAACCTCTCCAGACTTGTATTCCATGCTTTTTGCAATACACACTACAATGATGACTCCTTGTCCCCTATTTTCATCCCGTTCACTTAGAACATGGATTTTTACGCCCAATATGCAATACTTTACATTTCTTACCATTAAGAGAAGGTCCAAATCCCTTTGAATTAGCTGGGCTGCAGACTCAGAGTCCACTACTCCCCCAAGTTTGGTATCATCTGCATATGTGACAATCTTGCAATATGTATCTCAGTCCAAGTCATTTATGTAAATGAGGAACCATAAGGGTCAGACCCTTGTGGTACCTCACAAAGTACACCACACCGCAATCCAATTTTACATCTCTCACAATTACTGTCTGCTTTCTGTTTTTTAAACAGTTCTGTATCCAATTACATGTCCTCCCCTGTATTTCTCACTATATTTGATGTATATTGGACATAAAAATCCCCGCGTAAACCGCCAGCACTAGCACGTACTGCTTATTAATTAACACTTCCAATTTTTATTTTTTTTTAATAAATGTAGAGCCAATTTTAATATATATATATATATATATATATACACACACACATATACAGTACTGTGCAAAAGTTTTAGGCAAGTGTGAAAAAATGCTGTAAAGTAAGAATGCTTTCAAAAATAGACATGTTAATAGATTATATTTATCAATTAACTAAATGCAAAGTGAGTGAACAGAAGAAAAATCTAAATCAAATCCATATTTGGTGTGACAACCCTATGCCTTCAAAACAGCATCAATTCTTCTAGGTACACTTGCACAAAGTCAGGGATTTTGTAGGCATATAGTCAGGTGTATGATTAAACAATTATAACAAACAGGTGCTAATGATCATCAATTCAATATGTAGGTTGAAACACAATCATTAACTGAAACAGAAACAGCTGTGTAGGAGGAATAAAACTGGGTGAGGAACAGCACAGAAACAGCTGTGTAGGAGGAATAAAACTGGGTGAGGAACAGCCAAACTCAGCTAACAAGGTGAGGTTGCTGAAGACAGTTTACTGTCAAAAGTCATACACCATGGCAAGACTGAGCACAGCAACAAGACACAAGGTAGTTATACTGCATCAGCAAGGTCTCTCCCAGGCAGAAATTTCAAGGCAGACAGGGGTTTCCAGATGTGCTGTCCAAGCTCTTTTGAAGAAGCACAAAGAAACCGGCAACGTTGAGGACCGTAGACACAGTGGTCGGCCAAGGAAACTTACTGCAGCAGATGAAAGACACATCATGCTTACTTCCCTTCGCAATTGGAAGATGTCCAGCAGTGCCATCAGCTCAGAACTGGCAGAAAACAGAGGGACCCTGGTACACCCATCTACTGTCCGGAGAAGTCTGGTCAGAAGTGGCCATCATGGAAGACTTGCGGCCAAAAAGCCATACCTCCGACGTGGAAACAAGGCCAAGCGACTCAACTATGCACGAAAACACAGGAACTGGGGTGCAGAAAAATGGCAGCAGGTGCTCTGGACTGATGAGTCAAAATTTGAAATATTTGGCTGTAGCAGAAGGCAGTTTGTTAGCGAAGGGCTGGAGAGCGGTACCACGAATGAGTGTCTGCAGGCAACAGTGAAGCATGGTGGAGGTTCCTTGCAAGTTTGGGGCTGCATTTCTGCAAATGGAGTTGGGGATTTGGTCAGAATTAATGGTCTCCTCAATGCTGAGAAGTACACGCAGATACTTATCCATCATGCAATACCATCAGGAGGCATCTGATTGGCCCCAAATTTATTCTGCAGCATGACAACGACCCCAAACATACAGTGAAAGTCATTAAGAACTATCTTCAGCGTAAAGAAGAACAAGGAGTCCTGGAAGTGATGGTATGGCCCCACAGAGCCCTGATCTCAACATCATTGAGTCTGTCTGGGATTACATGAAGAGAGAGAAGCAACTGAGGCTGCCTAAATCCACAGAAGAACTGTGGTTAGTTCTCCAAGATGTTTGGGCCAACCTACCTGCCGAGTTCCTTCAAAAACTGTGTGCAAGTGTACCTAGAAGAATTGATGCTTGATGCTGTTTTGAAGGCAAAGGGTGGTCACACCAAATATGGATTTGATTTATATTTTTCTTCTGTTCACTCACTTTGCATTTAGTTAATTGAAAAATATAATCTATTAACATGTCTATTTTTGAAAGCATTCTTACTTTACAGCATTTTTTCACACCTGCCTAAAACTTTTGCACAGTACTGTATATCTATATATCTATATATATATATCTATATATATATATATATATATATATATATATATATATATATATATATTGTGAAGGATCCGTAGCACTCACGGGTTCGTGCCCCTTTAAAATTATGACCCAGCACACAGAAATGGAGTTTAAAAGCGCGGTTGCGCTATTTTTTTAATCAACACAAAAATAAACAATACAAAACAAAAACCTAACTCCGTTTTGGAGTACTTACTACACAGGTTATTCCTGACTAACTTGCAGGACGGCTAAGCCGTTTACCTGGCACCACACAAAAACCACACAGGTTTACACAGCACTTACTTTTCTCGGCTACTCGGAGACAGAGCACCTCTCCTGCCTCCTTCTACTCAGCAGCCCAGAGCAAACTGACTGCTTCCCTTAAATACCCTGCACCTGGTCCCAATTCTAAATTACTGCCCAGGTGCAGAGGATAATTAAATAATAAAACAATTAACAAAAACTAATTAACAGAAGCACAAAACAATTAAATAAACAAAAGGTGCATTTTTTTCTCTTCAGGGAGGTTTTAACCCCCTCCCTGCTGTCTCACACATCCCGCTGCCTTACATATCCTTCCCCCCAAGTGTGCAACACTGACGGCCATTCCAAGGCCACCTCCTCCCCTAAAACATAACCACCCACCCTCGAGTCTATAAATGTCCTTTTTAAGCCCTCTTCCACGGGCAGACTTGAGGGTGGATCGGTCCACGTCCGGCCCAGCCAGGTAAGGACCGCGCACGCGGCGAGGGGACCCAGCAGTTCGACAGAGGCGACCGGAGCGTAGGCCGGGGCACTGGAGGATGCAGCAGTGGACAGAGGTCTTCCCTGGGAACCGGCGCAGTGGCGTCCGATCACCCAGGGAAGCAAAGCAGCAAACAGGGGAGGCGACAGCGGCGTCTGGCAGCAGCACAGCGGCGTCTGGGTGCTCGGGGAGGCGGAGCAGGGAACCAGGGGCAGAGCTGTGGCCAGTGTTGCATACTCCTGGGCTCTAGGTCCAGCACAGGGAGGTCCAGGAAGACCGGCAGGGTGTCCCGGAGCAAGGGTGAGGACGGGCCTGCGCGCCGGACTGGACCGTGGGGTGGTGGTCGGGGCTGTGGTGGAGGTATCCTTTTCACCTCCTCCCTTCTGGGCTCGGGCGGCTGCTCCTCCCCTCTGGGCTCGAGGCGGTGGCTCCTCCCCTCTGGGCTCTGGAAGCGGCTCCTCCCCTCTGGGCTCAGGCGGCGGCTCCGAGCGGCGGCTCCTCCCTCTGGGCTCAGGAGCGCGGCTCCTCCCCTCTGGGCTCAGGCGGCGGCTCCTCCCCTCTGGGCTCCAGGCGGCGGCTCCTCCCCTCTGGGCTCCAGGCGGCTCCTCCCCTCTGGGCTCCGAGGCGGCGGCTCCTCCCCTCTGGGCTCCGAGCGGCGGCTCCTCCCCTCTGGGCTCCGAGGCGGCTCCTCCCCTCTGGGCTCCGAGGCGGCTCCTCCCCTCTGGGCTCCAGGCGGCGGCTCCTCCCCTCTGGGCTCGGAGGCGGCTCCTCCCCTCTGGGCTCAGGCGGCGGCTCCTCCCCTCTGGGCTCAGGAAGCGGCTCCTCCCCTCTGGGCTCAGGAAGCGGCTCCTCCCCTCTGGGCTCAGGAAGCGGCTCCTCCCCTCTGGGCTCAGGAAGCGGCGGCTCCTCCCCTCTGGGCTCAGGAAGCGGCGGCTCCTCCCCTCTGGGCTCTGGAAGCGGCGGCTTCTCCCCTCTGGGCTCTGGCGGTAGCAGCTCCTCCTCCTCTGGCTCGGGAGACTGCGGAGCTACGCTAGCCTGCTCCCACTCTTGGAGCAACAGCTCCAACTCGGTTGGCTCCCGCTCCTGTCTCTTCAGCGGTGCCAACCCCATCTCTTTCCCCCATCTCTCAAGTTGCTCTCCCTGAGCAACGGCATTCTTTGTAATCCGTTTGATTAAATCCAACAAATCCATTTTCTCTGGGTCGTAGGGGCGCCCACACTCTCTGACACCATATGTGAAGGATCCGTAGCACTCACGGGTTCGTGCCCCTTTAAAATTATGACCCAGCACACAGAAATGGAGTTTAAAAGCGCGGTTGTGCTATTTTTTTAAATCAACTGCTTCCCTTAAATACCCTGCACCTGGTCCCAATTCTAAATTACTGTCCAGGTGCAGAGGATAATTAAATAATAAAACAATTAAATTAAACACTAAAACAATTAACAAAAACTAATTAACAGAAGCACAAAACAATTAAATAAACAAAAGGTGCATTTTTTTCTCTTCAGGGAGGTTTTAACCCCCTCCCTGCTGTCTCACACATCCCGCTGCCTTACAATATATATATATATATATATATATATATATATATATATATATATATATATATATATATATATATATATACACACACACACACATATAAAAAAAAAAATATATATATATATATATATATATATATATATATATATATATATATATATATATATATATATATATACACACACACACACATATAATATATATATATATATATATATAGTTTTTTAGCTCAATGTATTTTATTTTGGCCAGTTTAATTAAACTTTTGGGTACACAACAGACCTTCGAATCCTTACTGCAGGATACTTCATCAGTATAACCACATTTGTTTTCTTGTTTCTGTAACCAAAAGATGAAATGAAAAAAAAAAACAGTTCCCATTTAATTGTCTACAGCCATAAAATTATCAACAGAAAAAACCCCACAAAACCTTGGAAAATCTAACTGGGCTTTGTTGATTAACTCTAAACATCATAACAAACCTTGCACAAGTCTATAACAGGTTGTGCTGTTGCATGAAATAAACCACCTAGTCTGTCAGAGGTGATGATGAACAGGCACACTTCAGTCGCCCACCAGAGCTCTACTGTCAGCTCATCACTATCAGACAAATTAAATCTCAAAATCCAGTCCTCCTCTCTCCGAGCTAGCAACAGCCAGGGGATGAGTCTGACAGGCGATATGCACAGTGCCACCTGAAATTGAAATGTTTCTGCTTTAGTCAGCTGTGAATAGCAGTGAACTGGTAGATGTGTTTGAAGATGCATTTAATATCAGTCACAACTATATGCATGGACATTGGGGAACATACTCTACGGGTGTTACTGTACCTGCTGTAGTAACACCACGAAATAAATGTAGAAAGGTATGCTACATTTTGTGGACATTGACAGAAATGTGAACACATTATACAGTGCACTCTGTTTATAAGAATTACTGATATAAGACTCAACCGCATAGAGTGACCAAAACCTGGGATAAAATCATTCACTAACCATGCTAAAATACTCTGCTTGTTAGACTCAAGCAATCCGTTTATAAGAATCATTTCAGGGCAGACTGACTGCATGTAATACCGTACTTGATCAAGTGCAATGACATGTACAGCCAATAAAGCTGTTTTTGAATTTGATCACATCTCGCATGATTAGGCACGTACACAGCGTGTATACAGTACAATCCCTGGTCCGCAGCGACTCCCAGTAGCAAGTCGTGCAGCTTATATGTGTCGACAGGCAGAAAGACGCGTGGCTGCATTGTACAGGTATTTGTTGGTGTTCTCTGTTAGTGAACATTTGTTTTAATAAAGTGAATGCACATTCATTGAATACATACCGAGTACAGCAGTGTTATTGTGTGATATGCATGTAGAGGGAGGGGGATTGCTTAGCGCGGTGTTTGGGGGGGGAGAGGGGAGAGGTGCTATTGATGAGCTTTGCAACTCCTCTTAGTGAAAAACTGTGAGATTTGTCATTATTTATTGTGAGTCATTATTTATTCCAGCTCTCAGTGTTAAACTGGGAGAGGAATATTGGTTACTTCTTGCACTGGTATAAAATTCCCCAGAATGCTGTTGATGTTTTCTGGACTTATTTCCTTAAAATGAAATGTCCATATTATTTTCTTTAAGTCAGTATTTAAATACATTACCAGCCCACGTCGTAGTCTTTTTAGAATTGTTTTCATCTTTGTTTCCTTCCATTTCATTTAGCTGTTCCTCATTTAAATAAAAGCAGTATGTGTTTACTGCTAACAGCTGCTGTAGCATTTACTTTTTTCCCAGGTGGACTACTGTCTTCACTGGGAAAGTTGGTGCTGTAACAGTTCTCTCCAAATATATTAAAGACACTGGCTGGAAAGCCACTCATTTTGTGGCAGTGGTTTTAGAACTAATAAATACAATGGCAGTTTGTCATGGAATGTATAGTGTGGTGCAGATTGATTTATACAGTGTAAAGCAACTCATTATCATGCAAGCTGTGCGTATAAGCTATCTTCCCAGCATGGTCCTGTGATGCTGTTTAACCAATCAGAGGTTGTTATTTTTTAAAGACGTTTTTTATACAATATACCTTGAATGACCTGCAACAAATAGACCTATTTAATCTTTTTTGGGGACTGGTTAAATGAAGTCTAACTTTTTTATATACCATTCTTTTCCCCCTCTCACTTCCATTTGTATATCATTTTTGCTTTATTATTTTACTCCTTCAGCACCAACTAACGGTTTCAGTGTTAGTCAAAATGTTTAAATGGGCACAGGTATATGTGTTGATATGTTATATTAGTTTGCTGGTCTGCTATTTTCAATGGTGTTATCTTGCCTATACTACTGGGGCGGTCAGAGGTTTTGAGTGGCGTTCTTTATACCCCTGTGTAGACAGGCCTGTAGTGTTCAGAGTTAAGAAGAATCTACTTTTATATAAGGCTTTAAAATACGCTAACATTATGAATTAACATGGGTAGAGAACTAGGTGAGGGAATTTTACAATTTGAACCTCTAAAAAATCCTAGTAGAAAATGTGCCAAGAGCAGTAAAACTGAGCCCTCAACTAAATGCAAGACCAAGTTAACTGTCTAAATCTGAAACTGTAGCCTTGCTTCGATTTGTGCCAGTGCTGCTTGCTCAAACAGCTGGAACCAAATTGATACGGCTTACTTTATGACAAGGCTTTCCAAAGAACATTACTATAAATAAAGGAATGCATTTTGCTCAGCAACCCTTTGGGGCCGATTAGGAAATAGACCCCCCCTTCCCACCGCCTGCTCTCCGGGTAGCACACACTCATGTGTACAGCACTACTGCTTTTCTTGGGGGGGGGGGGGGAAATTCCACATATCCAACCATTTTAACAAGACGTAAGCATTTGCTGAAAAAATGGGGGGGGAACTCCTCCTAGTACTGTGCAATCCTGTAGTGTTTCTGATGAATCACATTTGACTCATACTGCTTCCAGCTGCACCGTACTGTATGTCTACAAAGAATCCTATGTGGGAAACGTTTTGCTCTATAAAGTTTAGACAGTATTTTGAGAAACGAGACACGATCTGACAAAGGCTGGTTAAAACCTGTTAAATGTATTTGCTAAAATTACCACTTTCGCAATTCGTACACTGAATGGCGCTAGTGTGGGCTACTGTTTAGTATAAGACTGGTGTATTGTTCCTTTTTGGACTGCATAGTACTTCCTGCAAACTACAGTGATCTATTTTTTAAGGCAACACTTTTTAACTAGTGAATGCAAGCCACACAGCTGTAGTCACCCATTAGTCAGTTGTCCATTGTGGCCAGCCTTTGGCTTCTCAGACTATCACAGTACCACTACCATAGTAGTGAGTGTTCACTGAGCATTCCTAAATTGCTATTCACTTAACATATTCCAACTGTCAGTGGAACACAGCATTTCCCCAGGGGATCAGCTGTTTGTGTGTAAACCAGAGAGGGATGTACCCAAGCCTGTATGAGGTCTAGGAAAGATAAACTTCTTAAAACTGTTCTTGACAAACTTCTTTTAATACTTGATCGTTGGTGCTTACTTACTGTAAGTTACATCCTTAAGTTAGCCTTAACATAGATTTTCTAAATATTATTTTGATATCTTTTTGTAAAAAACCAAAAAACATGCCAGACAAGTTTTATCTGATAAACAAGCAAGACAGGCACATCCCCCCAAGGCAATTTTAGAAGACAGAGTCTATTCAATATATTTGAAAAGTGGCCGACATAAATCACTCTGTACCTACTGTACAGTGTTTACAACAAATGCTGAACCTGACACATTTCAGATGAAGACTGTCATGAAGAAGTCAGCAACAGGTGAATTAATTCAGCTACAAAACAAGTGATTTATTACTAGTTTTCTACACATTACTACATAAATCAACAATATACAGTATACATAAGTGTTCCGCGTTTCCCGTTTTCCGAATTTTACGATTTTTTTTTTTTTTAATAAACTGAACGTTGATTTTTACTGATTTATACCCAATTTTTGTCTCTAATATTCAATATTTTCCCGGTACTATTTTCTAGGAAATGCACAATATTTTGATTAAAATGCTGTTTTATTTTCACCCGGACATTGTAATAAGCAGCCCTACAGTATCCTAAGATACAGCAGGTACGTTTAGATGTCAGAAGACCAAATAATGTTCAAATGTGGTTCTCAGTCACTTCACAAACACATTATTACCAGATTATGTTGGCCGATCAAAGTCAGATTATTGTGGCAATTGCTGGGCGTGGTAACTACTAGCTTGATCAAAAACTAAATTGAAATACTTAGATGAAAAAATTATATTTTTAGAGGATGAGGAATGGGGAGAAAACATAAATCAGTTTATGAATATTCAAAAGAAAACAAATGGTTTCGAATTAAGCATGTTTCGAAAAAGCAAAAATAGCAGAAGTGGGTCAGATGAGGCAGAGGACGCACAGCGTTGCAAATACTGCTGCACTGAGGTACATGTTCACGCTGACAGAATAAAAGAACATACTGAAAAAGAAGCAACACGTTAAACTAAAACAAGAAAGTGAACTGAGAGACGAGTAATCCATTTATGCAGCTTTTACATGTGCTTTAATAAAGAGAGCGCAGAATGACAGTTAATGAGTTTGTCAGAGCGCTGTGCTTTGCTGGACAGCCACTGTTTATTGCAGCTAAAATACTTTTGACAGGAAATGGTGATGCTTTAGTTGGTAAACGCTTTGATAGAAATGTCCAGTGTGATTTTTGACGGGTCTCCCAATGGCTTGCACCAACCAGTTCTGTCAATTTTCTTTTCTTTTTATAATTTCAAGTAGAGCTATAAGGGTTTAAACAGTAAAACGTGGATTAAAAATATTTTCGTTTAAAATGTGCATTATACGTTACTTAACAGTAAAATATTATCAAATTATTTTTGCATGTTTTCCGCATAGATATGTTTCCCTTTCTATATGTCTGGTTTTCCCCTTTAAGGAAACCTGACCTGTTCTCCCACGTGATCACAAAGACGTCTTGCATAAATTAAGGACGGACCAACTTCCTGCGTTGTTGTGAATCTCCAAAGAGATTATATTCTCTTTGGTATTTCTTCACTCAGGCCAAACAAACAGTTACCATAGCGGTGTCGAATAGTTTCCAGCACACAAAACTTCCCACTCTGGCTTCTGGTTCCGTTGCATTGCCTTTTTTCAGGTCTTATTATTATTATTATTATTATTATTATTATTATTATTATTATTATTATTATTTGTTTATTTAGCAGACGCCTTTATCCAAGGCGACTTACAGAGACTAGGGTGTGTGAACTATGCATCAGCTGCAGAGTCCCTTACAACTACGTCTCACCCGAAAGACGGAGCACAGGGTCACACAATGAGTCAGTGGCTGAGGTGGGATTTGAACCGGGGACCTCCTGGTTACAAACCCTTTTCTTTAACCCCTGGACCACACAGCCTCCTTATAGGACTTATAGGTCTAACAGGACCCTATGGAATCCGTGTTAACGAGAACACAGACAGAATCACGGAATCAAACAGAATATTAACACGGAATTAAGTGCTGTATGAAAAGAAGAAAATGCATTTGGCAATACAGCATTAAGCTTGAGATTAACATATTTGAAGGGAAAATGTGAAACTTTAAAAATGGTCGGTACAGGCAGTAGCGTAACTGGTTCCAAAAGTATGTGTGGGGGGCGACAGTTTCTGTAGCAGGGTTATAAATGAGGCGGGATATTCTGTAAGGGATAAACCACGAGAAGGGTTGAATTGGTGAAAATATTTAACACAAAAAGTACCCTTCACACAGACTGCTATTACAGTACAGTCACTTTTGAACAATAAGATCCCAATGTTCACACAGAGAAGATGTATGGTAGTGAAACCATGGGCACAGCACTAAATATAGAATTGATCAAGTTCAAAATGTAAAGTTAAGAAACTTTTTTTATTTTTTTATCGTGGGTGTGTCAGTTTATCTGTTTGCTTTGGAGCGCCCCACACTGCACTAAAAAAAAAAAAAAATACACAATCCGTTTTTAAAAGTTAGCAATACTATTTTTCAGTATAATTAGATAAAACAATATTCTTACTCCAATGAACACGAACCCAAACCAAATGGAAAAAGAAGCCTGTAGGTTTACGGTTTTGTGGTGTGGTGTGCATAAGTTAATTTAAATAAACCTAATTACATTTTTTTAAAACAGTAAAAACAGAAATCAGAAATAAATTAAATGTAAATCAGAACAAAATGAAACGGATTCTATAGGGCCCTAGTCTTCGTACTGTACATTATTTCAATAAAGTGAATAGCCTGTGTGATTAAGGCACCTCACGGCTCCATTCACGCCACAAAGTAAAACACAAACACATTTGAAAAAAAAAGAACGGTGAATAAGATGTCTGTTAGAAAGTGCTTATTGTTTTATTTGTCCATATTTTATTATGTGTGTTCAACAGGACATCTGCAATTACAGAACAATTCAAGCGAGGTGAACCGAGCAGCCGTGAAAGAGAGGGATGCTGGGAAATTAAGTCTTTATTTTTTCACATTAATGTGCAAGCGCCATTGTGAAGGGGAGGGATGCTGGGAACTAGTATTGTATCAGACAACGGCTTTGACTTTTAATGAAAAAAAGGTTTTTGGTTCTGGACATATTTTGTTTTCTGCCAACAATATAAGAGTGAATGAAACTAAAAATGGAATCTCGTGTGTAAGTTTAATTTAAATAGAGTTTTTTTTAATGTTTTTTCAATGTTGCATACACACACTTTGCATGGAGCTTATGGAGAAATGGTACGTTGTAAAATCAACTATGAATGTTTTTTTATGCTATTAAAATAGATTAGGCCTACATTTTGGTGCTAACTTACAGTCCTTTATGCTTTTATGCTTACCATTCTTTGTGTTTATGTGGCTATATGTGGTAAACGCTTTGAATAACAAACCAAGGTTAAAATATGACTTACAACATTGGAAGTAAAATATAAAAATATGAAATGAATGAAATTAAATTTATGGCTGCTTAAACGGTGAAACGACCGGATTAATAACAGGTTTAAATGTGTAGTAAATTAAACGTAGATTTACAGCCCTAATTTCAAGGCAATTAAACCTGGCTTGTTTTGTGCTGATGTCATGTTTATACCTTCTGTAGATACTATCTCTGTCAGCACAGCGACTGCCCAAACGTTAGCAAAGTACCAGCTAACTTGGGAAAATGTGGCTTTCGGACATGCCAGGGACATCCCTATTTTAATATATGTAAAAAAAAATTAAAAAAAGAATGAGGATAAAAACTGAAAATGTGGCACACACTGTTGCAACATGGAAAAGAGAAATAACAGCAGATATTATTCGGCTAGGTTTAAATGATTTGTCTGTCTACAGCACACATTCCATGCACCTGAGTGACTAAATTCACAAATCTCCTATACGCTGTTAGTTCATAAGGATTAGCAGAGGAAGTGGGAGCAAGTGGTAACGTCATCCGATGTTGCATATACTTGAGAAGAGGGTTAAATTAACCAACGGCACCTTCTCCAATGAACAACTGCTGGCAGCTGACGGGGGACAAAAAAAAACGCCCTGTGTTAAGGGGTATTTAACATCTTGTAAGGTCGTAAGAATTTGAATCTGTTCTGTACTTGGGCCATGATTACCCCTGTGCCACAGTGTCATAAGGGACGGTAAGTAAGTATAGAAGTGTTCAATTTTCTTTCACACTCTATCAGATTAAACCAAAACGTACAAACAATTACTGAATGACAGCCTTTCAATAGGATCTGGGTTTCCTGTACATGCAAGACGACATCAACCCTATCCTTTTCAAGGATACTGTCCAACTGAGATTCCATCTGTTCATGCATGTTCAAAATCCCATGGGGCTTGACAAATCAGGACAAAGGTTATTTACCTCTGTAATTAAGCTACCAATATTGTGCCCCAGAGAGCTTTGTCACTCCGACTCCTGGTGTGCTGTGAAAAATGAAGCGAGAACACAAAAAAAGACAAAACATCCAAACTAAAACTTTTGGAAACCAAAGACTGCATATTCAAAGCAAGCATGTTGTGACATTCATCCATCCTCCAAAATACCTCAAAATCCCCCTAGGTGCAGATACTCTCAACAGCCTGTGCAAAAGTATGGCAAACCATGCTTCCTTACAATCGAGTAAGCAGCTCTTACACAAAACTGTGCCACTCACACAGACAGACAGACAGACAGCCTCCAGATTCTCAGAGACCATGACACACTCAATAACAGCTCCTTAGCTAGTTTCAATCACAGTAGGGCAATCTGTTTCTTTTCCAAGAGGAAAAATGAAATAAAGCTACATTCATTCAATACATAAATAAAAGTTGGCAATTCTTAGTGGGAAACCTGGGGGCTGACGTATGAAAACCTTTAATTGGCATCCCTGCTGCTTGGCCTTGTTGAGATATTCTGGAGGTCCAATTTAGCCCTTAAAATAAATAACACATTGCTATGTAAATGTGCAGCTTACCTAACGACACAGACCAATTTGTTTCTTTTACTTTGTATAATAAAATGATTGCCTTTTCTGTACAATCTTTATTCTTAAGTGAATTGTGAAGCAACAAACAAAACTGGGAAACCAAGATATGTTAAAGTGGTACTTTGAAGTTATGTTTTGTTCATAATGACGGCCTTGCTGATTAACATACCACAGTGTGCCACTGGCACCACCTTCCATCTGCTTCGGATTCGCTGCCAAAACTGTATCTTCAACACGATGCCAACGCGTTTGAAATGTGTCTTGATCTCACGCTGGTAAAACGTGGTTTGGAATCACCTTAAATTAATTGTAGCTAACAAAATAATGCCATAAATTTGACCTGATTTGCACTTCTATTCGCTACATACTGTGGGTCTCAAATGTGCAGTTTTGAAAGAAACACATTCTATAGCAAACATGTCTTTCCATTTTAAAACAACACGTATGGTACTACTTTAGATTAAAAGGAATCTCAGCTTATATGCCTACCTGGTTCATTTTGGGTGTCTTTTGGGTTAAAGCATGTTACTGGTTGAAAGCATGTCAGTCAACATAGGAAGCAAACGATGACCCAGGAAGTGCAAGATACCCTGCAAGCATGGCTTGCAAACAGAGAATAGCATTGAACTTGGAGTAGTACCAGACATCATGTTTTAAAGACAAAATACATGTTTGATAAAGCTGCTCACTTACTTAACGCACCCAGTGTCTTTCTTTTGTACTGTAAATTGTGACATCATTATTTGGTCTATATGTAACCACAGGTTTTTTTTTTTAAATCCAGGAATCAGTCACATTACTATCACCAAGGACAGACTGGTAAAGTATTAGGTTTCAGTCCCATTTAAATTATTATTAGAACTGATGTGAGAACATCTTAATGATCAGATGATAGGAAACACTCATTATCTTTCAGTCCCTCATTTCAGTGAAAACTCCTATTAAGAACTACTGTAAGTGCACAATCCAGTCCGACACTTACAATACTTTCAACCTCGTCCCCTATTGACAGCTTCTAACAGACGTCAGATAGCTAACCCATAAAGGCTTGACAACTGGCAAATCAATGGCAGCAGTTAAAACTTCTGACAGCTCTGTCAAGCAGCCTGCCAAAAAAAAAACAAAAAAAAAAACAGATCCCTTTTATAGTAGTTTTTAAACACATTTAGTTCGAGGGGATTCCTTTTCAATGGAATGCAGGTAAAATGAGAAAAGAAAAGAATTATCTACTGCTTATCTACAGTTCTGTTGGAACAAATGGATAAAACTCTTATCTGTATTTTCACAGCAGTGTTCACCATAGAACTCCGCAGACCAGTAGGAAAATTAAAAAAAAAACTTTATGAAGAAAGCAATGTCACGCTGTATCCCTGAGCTTTTGTCTTCATAATTCTTTAGCAAGGTGTGAGGCTTTCAAAATCTTCATACCTCTGCCAAAAGGAAACACATGGCGCAGAATTAAAAAACAGAGAAACTAGGGTTTTGGCTCCACTGGTGCTATGGACCGAAACGAAAGCCATGCACACTGTAAACTTGTGTGCGTGTGCACTTAACATTAAATTAAAAATACTGTATACCACACACACACACACAGCAGATTCTAATCACTCATGTTAGTGCTGGAAACATGCTTGATCATACTTAATTTTAAGCAGAAGACTTACATGTATTTAAAACATACGCATTCCTATTGAACATTTTTTGTATTTTTTATTTTATTGAGGAACTGCGAGCTGTGTACTGTATATACACAAATCCATATGAATACGTTTCAGTTGGTGTCTGTGAAAAACAAATGCAGAAGGAAACAGAAACTAAATCTTGTGGAAAAAAGTAACATTTTGTTCCCCACTCAAACTGCAAATTTCCTGACCTAGTTTTCACTTACAAATACTCTCTTGATAAGCTCAACTGCATTTTCCAGTAATAGTTTCAAAGGTTTCAAGTCAATCTACTACTGCACACTATGATGAAGTCATTGCATATTTCAGCTGAGAGAGAGAGAGAGAGAGAGAGAGAGAGAGAGAGAGAGAGAGAGAGAGAGAGAGAGATACTGAAATTCCTGCCACGTCACAAAACTTTGGAGCCTGAAGGGATGGTCTGTGACGAACCTAAGATCTTGGATAGCCCTCAAATCTGACAGTGGAGGGATAGAGATACTCTTCATTGAAATGTTTGACATGTTGGTTCATATCTCCCTCTTAAAATGCTCATTTAGTTCCACAGTATATCTTTACTGCTTTACAGGGCAGACCATCAATAATCGCCCTCTAATTTCACTGAAGTTCAGTAACTCTCCGGAACATTCTGACCTTGGCAAGGATGAAGCTCTTACAGTAGCAGCTCTCACGAAGCTGCCATGAAAATTCCACTGTGGATTAGTGGAGCAGCCCCCTGTTTCCAAAGGGGTTACAAATCAACATGCAATAACTGGGCAACTCCACACTGAACACCAAATGAACACCGCACTGAACACAAGTGCTAGAAAGCAAGCCACAGCAAAATCGACAGGCCTGCCAGAGTCCACGGCAGCCCCCTGGGGCTGACACATATCCCCTTCATTTAATTCAAAAGCCTTCAAAAACAGAAACCGCATTCAGACTTCATTGAGAAGAGATACTTCATGTCTCAATAGCCACTCCCATATTTACTTTACTGTTCCAACAATCAAAGACAGGGGTGGACGAACAAAAAGGTTAATAGGGCTTTATTTTTGTTCTTTGCATCCATTGCATCACTTGTCCTTTAAACTTAGCAGACAACGCACTGCTTCCATGTGGTCAAGTGTCTATAAGTGACAGCCACAAATGAAATATTTACTATGGAAGTTGTTTCATAATTACCATAGCAGGAATCTGCAAAAATGAACTTGGCTATTTATATATTCTTACTATACTTACACAGTACTGTGCAAAAGTTTTAGGCAGGTGTGAAAAAATGCTGTAAAGTAAGAATGCTTTCAAAAATAGACATGTTAATAGATTATATTTATCAATTAACTAAATACAAAGTGAGTGAACAGAAGAAAAATCTAAATCAAATCCATATTTGGTGTGACCACCCTTTGCCTTCAAAACAGCATCAGTTCTTCTAGGTACACTTGCACAAAGTCAGGGATTTTGTAGGCATATAGTCAGGTGTATGATTAAACAATTATACCAAACAGGTGCTAATGATCATCAATTCAATATGTAGGTTGAAACACAATCATTAACTGAAACAGAAACAGCTGTGTAGGAGGAATAAAACTGGGTGAGGAACAGCCAAACTCAGCTAACAAGGTGAGGTTGCTGAAGACAGTTTACTGTCAAAAGTCATACACCATGGCAAGACTGAGCACAGCAACAAGACACAAGGTAGTTATACTGCATCAGCAAGGTCTCTCCCAGGCAGAAATTTCAAGGCAGACAGGGGTTTCCAGATGTGCTGTCCAAGCTCTTTTGAAGAAGCACAAAGAAAGAGACAGCGTTGAGGACCGTGAGCGCAGTGGTCGGCCAAGGAAACTTACTGCAGCAGATGAAAGACACATCTTGCTTACTTCCCTTCGCAATCGGAAGATGTCCAGCAGTGCCATCAGCTCAGAACTGGCAGAAAACAGTGGGACCCTGGTACACCCATCTACTGTCCGGAGAAGTCTGGTCAGAAGTGGCCTTCATGGAAGACTTGCGGCCAAAAGCCATACCTCTGGCGTGGAAACAAGGCCAAGCGACTCAACTATGCGAAAACACAGGAACTGGGGTGCAGAAAAATGGCAGCAGGTGCTCTGGACTGATGAGTCAAAATTTGAAATATTTGGCTGTAGCAGAAGGCAGTTTGTTCGCCGAAGGGCTGGAGGCGTACGAATGAGTGTCTGCAGGCAACAGTGAAGCATGGTGGAGGTTCCTTGCAAGTTTGGGGCTGCATTTCTGCAAATGGAGTTGGGGATTTGGTCAGAATTAATGGTCTCCTCAATGCTGAGAAGTACAGGCAGATACTTATCCATCATGCAATACCATCAGGGAGGCATCTGATTGGCCCCAAATTTATTCTGCAGCATGACAGCGACCCCAAACATACAGTGAAAGTCATTAAGAACTATCTTCAGCGTAAAGAAGAACAAGGAGTCCTGGAAGTGATGGTATGGCCCCCACAGAGCCCTGATCTCAACATCATCGAGTCTGTCTGGGATTACATGAAGAGAGAGAAGCAACTGAGGCTGCCTAAATCCACAGAAGAACTGTGGTTAGTTCTCCAAGATGTTTGGGCCAACCTACCTGCCGAGTTCCTTCAAAAACTGTGTGCAAGTGTACCTAGAAGAATTGATGCTGCTGTGAAGGCAAAGGGTGGTCACACCAAATATTGAATTTATGTAGATTTTTCTTCTGTTCACTCACTTTGCATTTTGTTAATTGATAACTATAAACTATTAACATGTCTATTTTTGAAAGCATTCTTACTTTACAGCATTTTTTCACACCTGCCTAAAACTTTTGCACAGTACTGTATACCAGAGGAAGCACTGGTATCTCTGACTCTAAAGTTTGAACGTATAGTATCGCAAACCCTCCGAGATAATGATGATATAGCAACATCCATTGCACAAGCAACAAAGCTCACTTTATACAGAAATCCTAACAGTAGGACACAAAGTCCCCAGATGGGAAACAGTTTAGAAAAAAAGTATATAAAAAAACAAATTATCACAGAATTCAGAGTCCTGGAAGCAAAATAAATCCATTGGACAGAAAAATCTTTTATCTTGTGTTCACGGGACATGCATATTCATGGTAATCTATTACACTGCAGTAAAATACTTGCTTGTTTAAAAAAGTAATCTTGTAGGTGGCAGCAATAAGCTTCATATTCGGCTTACACAGCAATATTAAGAAGGATTTACTTGTAGTCGTTTCTGGCACCAGACCAGTGTCTGTGATAACATGACGAAGCAGTTGTGAATCTGAGGTTTTTTGCTAAGCAGTCAGCATCTTCTGGGGATTCTCATGAAGATCCATCTACCTCAGCCATCTACTTCTTACTGTCAGAGAACTTTGCAAGCAGTAAGAATGCAAAAACGAAAAAGAAAAATACGTTCTTATAATTCTGAATGGGAGATGAAGTACCCGTGGCTTGTTTATCGAGACGGCAAGTCACCACGTTTGCTCCATCAGACCCCAAACTAACAGCTTTAGCTATTGGGATATTACACTCTTGTAGAACAGCCGTGATGAAAGAGAGAATGTCGGGCCTGAGCACTCATTTAAAACAACTGAATGCGAGTAAGAAATTTTTGCGGATTTTGCGTTCATCAAAAATCTGCAAAATGAATGTGCTGTGAAATATGTTATGAATAAAATATATGTGATGTACTGGAAAGAAAGAAAAAAAAACGCAGCCGGTGTACAGTACCCACGTGACCGGTGCAACCACAACACACAGCAGTTCTACAGTGCAGATCTGTACTGCTGGTCACGTGCACTCTGTCGGTTGCCATGGTACAGCCAGTACTGTACATTACTGTACTTGCCTGGTTGTGGTCATTTTTAGTAATCATGCTTCTCCGCTGGGTAAAGTTTAAAAACAACCCAAGAACCCCTGACCCAAATGCAGAAGAAAATCCATCTGGAGCAAGAGCAGTAGCATCTGCTAATGAAAATGTTATTGAGGCCACCGAACAACCAAAAAGAAAACCTTATCACGCATATATGGCGTCAACGAGCCAAAATAGCCAGGTACGCTACACTCAATGGAAATGCTGGTGCCGTTCGGAAGTTTTCCGTTGAACTGGGACATAGCCTTAACGAGTCTACTGTAAGACATTTAAAAAAAACTATATGTTGAAAACCTGAAGAAAGGCGATGATGTGTCCGAGTTGCCTTTTCAACGCAGTGGCCATCCTGTCATGCTAGGTGAACATGACAAAGATGTACAAAATGACTTGCTTAAACTTAAGCTGGGTCCACACCTGAGCGATCAGTTGTGCAACCGAATCGTTTACATGTGAACGTCCCTGCAACCAGTTGCGAGCAGTTGTGCAACCAGTGTGTTCCATTTTTCTTTGGGATTAAATTACAGTATTGCTATTTACAAAGACACTGTGCAAGATAATGACAGATCTGAAACAATAAATGCTTGCATTACTGTACAATACTTCATTTTAATATGCCAATTTTTTTTTTTTTTTTAACACTGAAATTGTGATTTTTTTTTTTTTTAATCTACAGGCCCAAACCGCAAAGATTTCCTGCCGCGAAAATGTACCTTGAAGGTCATTAGTGAAATTAAGTTGCCGCAAAAATATCTTGTTTTACGGTACTTCAAGTACTCTGCTTGTCACTATGAGAAACTCCAAGAACTCAATTGGATTCTTCATGAAGGAGACTTCAGAAGTTTAAACGAGCCATGCTCAGTGAGGTGGCTGTAAAGCAGCAGATGTGGAAGGAATCAAAAGTAATTGGCCGGCATTTGTACTGCAGTTCAGTGAAGATGGACGAAACAACGCGACCATAGAGAGTTTGCTTAAAGAAGTCTCATCCTACAGCTTTGTAGCAACTACATGTTACTGATCAAACCATCAGTACAGCTTTACATCTGCTAGGCGATTTACTGATCAATAACGGTGTCAGACAGGCAGAGTTTGAGCGAGAAATCACCAACCAGCACTTAAAGGGTCACAAGCTTACTTTATCTGGTCAGGTAAACGTATGCAACTACAAAGCCATGAGACGAGAATTTATTGAAGAGCTCAGATAAAAACTTGAAAAAAAGGTTTCCGTCTGCCGATATTGATACGATCAATGCTTGACATTGTGTTTAACCCGGTGAGATTGACGGAGGGGAACTACGTGACACAGAAAGGAGGCTTTGGAACATCTGATTCCTGCTTTTTGTGCAGATGCCCAAGGCATAACGCCGGTTACAGATGCAACTGACCTAAAACTAATTTCTGCCCTTTAAATGAAGAAACATGGTGGTTTGAACGTCACACGTACTTGTCAGGGTTTGGCAACAGACCGTGCTGATATTTTCCCTCAGTTTTCAAAACTTTCAAACACTATCCCTCGTCATACCTGTTTCTACAGTGCAATGCAAACGTGGTTTCAGTGCTCAGAATCGCATTCTCAACTCCAAAAGAAGCCGTTTGACCAAAGAGCACAGTGAAGACTTAATGATTCTTTTGGTGGACCGACATTGAACATTTTAACTACAGACAAGCAATCGAAATCTTCACCAGTATTGCAGCCACAAATTTAACAAGGACCAACGTTCTATTGTTTTTGAAATTTTAATTTAGAATAAAAATATAAAAAGAAACAAAAATTTAAAGAAAATACATGGATGTACGTTTTTTTTCTTGGACAGTTTTTTTTTTTTTTTTTTTTTTTAAAGCATTTTTGCGTGTAGATTTTACTATATTCTTGTTCCCTGTTGAAGGACCGATTACTTTGTGATACAAACAAAAAAAATAATCCAATGCAGGTAAACTACCTGCTAAACTTGTTTCTCATACAGAATAAACATCAATGTTTTTTGTGAAAGTTATCAAAAGATAGGATTGTTCTCTTTGGCTAAAGAGCACAATGGTTGTAATAAAGAAATATGAGGAGCAGGATGTCGTGACTAACATGCCACAATCAGGACGCCCAAGAAAAACTTAATTGGCAAGTGTTTTTTATTTTGTAGTTGTTAAGTGATTGTTTTAAACTATGATATAGCATAGTTTAAAGTTCATAAAAATGTACCAAAATGCACATGCCTGGAGTTTATTAGCTTTGGGTTAACAACTGATCATTTAGTATCTGATGGATGAGACGCAAAATTTTGGGCATGTGTGTTTCAGGAAGGCATGAACAGAAAAGCTAGTGTGACCTCTGCCACCCTCTGTAAAGGAGCCCCGACGGGGGAAAAGTAACTCAGGATTAGGAGGTAGAAAGGGGTTAAACGGGCACCCCCTCACAGAAGTCCAGGGGTCACAAAATGGGTTAAAAAGACACCCCTTTACAGAAGCCCAAAGGGAGTCACTGGGGTTAAACGGGCACTCACGTATAAAAGCCCAGGGGTTACAAGAGGGGTTAGACAGGCACCCCTATTTCAAGGCCCAGGGGGAGGTATGGGGGAGGTATAGGGGGAAGCCCTGCTGTTGTAAATAGTGTGCCTGTGTAAGGAATGTAAGGTTGGCAGGGATGGGGTTAAATCTATCCCTGCCAGCAATTACAGGTGTGGCCATTCCCCAGTTAGGTAAGTGGTGCTATCTGGGGATTGGCCACGTATAAAAGGAAGGAGAAATCTTTTGTCTGGTGAAGGGAGTAGGCGAGTGTTTTGATGTGTGTTTGTGTACGTATAATGAAGGCTAATGCCCAGCCTATAGTACATATTTTTTGTTTAACCTTTTATTTTGGCTCTTATACCTTTTTTGTTTATTAAATTGTGCCCTCTAGTGCTTAAACTACAGCTTCCTCGTCTCCGAGTCGCTTTCCTGCCAACTAACATCTGGGCCCACAGCGCTATCCTTTCACAGAATCTTACAGTATCAACACTGAATGAGTCTTCCTATCTGTACTTTTAATAATAGTCTTGGGTTATCAGTGTATTGTCTGGCTAGGCCCTTGAATATCCTCACACTTCATTCGGAGAGTTGTATGGGCCCAGTCACCTCCCTTTCTCCATCATGTCACACGGGGTGCATTGTCCTTCGACTGACACTACTCTCTCCTGCACATCTCACACTTTACAGCCACCTGTAGAGGTTTTGGTTTACCGTGCAAACAGCATCAGGTCCCTGTAAGAACTGCTAAAACCATAACGTCAATTTAGCACGACCCAAAAAAGACTGCATTTGAATTAGAAACTTTATAAGAAGTTTCTCCTTGTGCTGTCCACTACATCTTTAGTACATTTTAAAATAGAATGTGTTTTGATGGATATTTTCATTTTACACTTCCACAGCATAGCCAGGAGAGATGCTGAATTTGAGAAATTTCTTCAGGATGCTGAAAACCACAACCTATAAATGCTAGTAGTACTGTGCACGCAGGGAATTGCAGTGTGAAAAGGTGTTTTACCTGGCTGATTTCAAAGCAGTACCCTGAGGCGTCAATTTGCTGGTGTGCGCTGGACTGTCTCCAATTATCAGCACCTGCACCCTGGCTATTGCTATATCTGTATGAAATGCATCTGGGTCACTCCTAAAGCAGACAGAGTTCCTCCATTTGCAGTTGCCGATACATGTGATGGGAAAATGGGTTCCAGGGTACAGTGCGCGGCATGCACATACAAATTAACTGACTGAGTAACTCAAGCTCCACATGTCGAGAACATGCTGGAAGTTTTCAAAAATTGTCATTTTGATGACCTGTTTGATCGATTTTCTTCTCCACGTGGGACTTGACCCACTATAGGACAAGCCCCTCCCTAGGACCAATTTAAAGCTTTCAACATAAAATAATTAACTGACGTACAGTAAAGAGTTCGACCACCTCCCCCTCTGGTCAACTGTGCTGGAATGACTAGTATTTTACACTATACTGTACAGCACCACAAAATGGCT
Organism: Acipenser oxyrinchus oxyrinchus; assembly: GCA_030684275.1. Lineage (NCBI taxonomy): Eukaryota > Metazoa > Chordata > Actinopteri > Acipenseriformes > Acipenseridae > Acipenser > Acipenser oxyrinchus. The sequence goes on from CM060251.1 coordinate 18,943,626, forward strand.
ATTCAGTTCTTCAAGTTCTGTTGAACATCAAGCGTAGGCCATCCAAGGACTCCTCTTTTCACTCCTTACATAATTCGCTTTACTTTTTAAATCAGAAGACTGATTAAGAACTTCAGTTTTATCTGTGCAATCCCAGTTATTATTAGCCATTTAAAGTCTGCCCCAAATGACCTCACAGTGCCTCTTCTGCCACTTGATATCCATGTTACTGTTGCTCCATTCATTGAAATGTGAAATGCATTTGTTTTAATCTCTAAAAACAACACAACCTTCTTTCAGGAAACTTTCTTTAACAAATGCATGTCCTTACAACTGACACCAGAGTAAAATGACCCCAGTGCCCTTTCAATTCATATGCTGTATGAATTAATATCAGGAAGAACCCAGCTCTTAACAGCAATGTGACAAAAAACAAAGTAATCTCACATGTGACCATTTCAGGACTGGAAACATCATAGCAGCTTGCAGTAGTTATTTATAACCTGCGCATACAGAAATGTGTTAAAAAGTATACTGTGCAATTCGCCAACACTCCAAACAGCCTGCAGGGGCAACCCACAATGCTCACAAAACATACTGGGTCTTTCAGTTGATTTAGTTTTTCTTGTATTATGTTAATACAATACAGTTTACACAGATTGTCAACACCATACAGCAAGATACATTAATATATTGCTGGAAAATAATTGTGTATGTATTACCAAAGTACTTAAAGCCAATCTTTCCAAATGCTACAGGAATACTCAACCAAATGAAAAACAAAGAACAAAAGAAGAGATCCCAGATGCTCACTGGGATGCAAATAAGGCATGCTTTATTGTGGATTCCAGTAATATGATACAAAACTAATACCATGTTTTGAGAATGCTGTTGTATTAAAGTTGCTCATATATCTACAAACATTTAATAACGTAAAATTACAACCATTATTAACCTAATTACAGGACCGTATATCGCCCAATATGCGAGTACGCCACTTAAAACATAAATAAACGCGTGGCTTTGTTTCTCTATGTGTGACACAAAAATTAAAGGAAACCGGAATCAGTAAAATCAAACAGATTAGTTACATGCAACGATGAAAAGGGCTCACAGCAGCATATAGGAAATCGCTGCAACGTTTTTGTTTAATTTCCCAACTAATGTCATTTGATGTTTCTGAACAAACTGTTAATCTTCTTTGTATGTTACACTTTTTTTTAAATGAATCTCAGAAGACAATGGATTAAGATTATATACAGTGTATACTAGTATAGACTACGGAATAAAACAAAGTCAAAAAAGGACGGCGCACATATACAGTATTTTACAAAATAAAATGAACGTACATTTCAGTACCGGGTAGTGCTTGTCCTATTGGTCATGGATCATATAAAGACTATACAATTTTTTAATTTTTTTTTTAAAATAAATGTAATATAAAAAATAAAATCACCACAACAAAAAAAATAAACAATGTTCTCCTATCTAAATAGTAATTTTAATACCTGATATCAGAGCAGTAGTTCGAGTACACAATATGAAACAAGACGTCTGACCTGTTCATACTTCGAAGCAAATGAACGAAAGGAAGTACAGTACTGTATAATTTGGAACAAAAGAGAAGACAAGCTTCTTGTTCATCGATATACTCACAGCGGTTGTCGTGACTGTTCCTCGCCTCGCTGTGGTGTTATTCGAACCGAGATTCACTCAGCAACAGCTCCGTTGCTTGTTTGTCCAATAAATTCAAACACAGTCTGAACTTGATGACACAGAGGAGTTACCATAAACCCTGGATTCCGCTTCAAATTAAAACAGCCACCTTCAACTTGAAAATGTTTTTTTGTTATTATTTATTTATTTCGTTATTGTTTAACAGATCAATTACACGATCTGTGTAATAATAATCAGATCTGACCATAAACCGTGCCTGGCCCCTTTAGGTCACAGTCCTACACTACCTACAGCGTCACTAATTACTTGCTGTGGCGCTGAATTGTGGGAATTATAGTCCGTATCACAGCGTTGGCTCAGTATTGTAAACGGGAGAGCCAGAAATGGACTACATCTTCCGTGATGCGGAGCTGCCAAAAGCCACATGAGCGGGTTTTGTCATTGTTATTGATTGCTTCGTGGTTGAATGGCAAGATGAAAATATAATTTAGCGGGAATTGTATATTATTTTCTTTTAGAACTATTTGTTTTATGTAATAAAATACAGATGACATTCCATTTTGTTTACAACCCCTAAAACATTGCTTTGGTTACTACTGTACAGTACCTACATTCATTCCATTTTGTTTACAACCCCTAAAACATTGCTTTGGTTACTACTGTACAGTACCTACATTCAGCGTCTTAGCATAACAGCCTCGGTACAGATGTGGTTTTTTATCAAGTGTGTTCCAATGTTGTGCTTGTGACTGCGGGCTGGTTATGTGTGTTTGGTTTACATTTGGCTACTTTTGGTTTAGTGAACTAACTACTAACCAGTCACTAACTCACCCATTCTTATACATTTACCCACAGCTCATCAATTCTTATAAATTATATAGCCCACCAATATTTGTTTTCTTTATCTGACTCTACACATACTGTAAAACATGAAAAAAAATATTTAAAACAGTGAATTTGTGTAAGGCCCTATAATGCATCTAGAATCTATTAATAATAACCATGAAATTACCATGTTTGTGAGCTTTACATGAATGAAACTGTTAATATAATAGTGACCAAAACTGTACTGTAAATACTACTTAATATGGTATTCTACAGTAAGCTGTAGGGTTTTGGCAACTTGTCTGTAACGGAATATAATTTGTTTTATTTGGGGAAGGAGTGCTGTTTCGCTTACAGTGTTCTACCATTGGCTGACTTTGTGTGCCAATCAAAAATCCCACACAAAGGAAAAGCTATTACAACATTAGACCACCGGATAGCACTGTATGATATGCAAAAATCTAATTAGAAATATGCATATAAAATGTTAAATGAGAAGTGATTCTAATCATGAAAAAAAATACTTCCTTGATTCAAATATTTATACGTGTAGGTCTGAAATTGTAACCCTTTTGTATATCACTCTCCAGGCCTGAGATCGCTTACATAGGGCAATTAATGCATGAAACAAAATCTATAAACCTATTAAAAGCTCTAAATCTTTCATCAAGGTCCAGTGTTTTGTTCTGTTTACACTACAGTAAGTAGTGTTATCTACAGTATTAGGTATTGTTTTGTTTACAGCTTTCATTTTGCATTCGTCAGTGTCATTGTCAGGATTCAATTTGTAATTTGATCTTTCCATCACATGAGATTTTCCTGGTAAAATACTATATTAAATAAATACTTATCTCCTGAGTGATCTATCCAGCTAGATAACTCCAGCACCATTTTGGTCTTTGTCCGAACTCAGGATATACTTTTGTATGTTTTCCTGGAAAAATATTTTGATAATTGAATCAGTAACTGTATCGCTTTATTGATCAAGCTAGCTGGGTTGTAACTACAACAAAGTTTGGTCTTTGCATGAGCTTGGTAAATTCATATTAAAACATGCTTGTCTTTGTATGTAAATATCTGAACTTTTCTGTAGTTCACGTGCAAAGAATCGCTGTATACAAGGATATCACATGCTAAAATCTGCATGCAGCACTGAACTGCTTGGTACATCATTTTATGACTTTATAGTTACCTCATCATTACCTTTATTAGTGTTATAAATAAACTTAAGCACCATTCACACCGAGGCCATTTCAAACAGACTTGGTGTGGTTCATTTTCATTTGAAACAACATCAGTGTGCTTGCTGTTCACATTTATCTGCGAGCAGAGGGATAGAGTTCATTTGGATGCCAACTGAAGTTGCATTTTTTTCAGGACCAAGTTTGTTTGTGTTCATAATGCAGTTTGCAAGTGCACTTGGCTCCTTTATATGGCATGTGAACCAGATGTTTACTTATTCAAAGATGGCAGCTATTGATGTATTGCTCGATTATTTTTAAGATCGCATGTTTTAGATTCTTACATATTGCTGTGGAAGAAAGCACTGGGGGAAGCACTTCATTAATTTAATTAATACATGCATTGAATGCCAGTTTGAGAATAATGCAGTTTAAGCAATTCTGCATGCTTCTCCTACTGTCGGTATTAAAGAAAGTAGGCTAATTTAAGAAAAAAAACTGAACATATTTTACTATTTTTGTGGGTTTTTAGGCTGTTAAGTTTGGATTTTGGTGTCTGACCAAATTTCTGTCAAAGCTTCACTTTCTCCCACTGTCCAGATTTCCACAGTAAAAAAATATTTTTTTAATTCACTGACACCCAATGCTGACACTGTTAAAGTAACAGAATATAATAACAATAATAGTTTAAAAATTAAACATCGGGTGAATTTATTGCAGATCAAAACTCATTTTCTCTATATTGTTATCTTGTTAACATATGTTAAAATGTACAAAAAGCCAGATTTAAAAAAATAGAGCCTCTATTACCATTTAAACATAAAAGTTGTGATGTTTACAGATGCTGTCTGGACAGGTGTGTCTTGAGGAGGCACTGGAAGGTGGTCAGGGACGGAACAGTCCTGATTTCCATGGGTAGGTCGTTCCACCACTGAGGGGTAAGGGTGGAGAAGGAGCTGGCTCTGGAGGTGGGGGAATAGCTAGTCTACGGAGGTGGAGGAGTGGAGGGGGCAAGAGGGGGTGTAGGGAGAAATGATAGTCTGGAGATAGGAGAGAACAGAAAGGTCAAGACAGCGATAGGCGAGTGCAAAAGTTTTGAATTGGATGCAAGCAGTTATAGGGAGCCATTGCAGAGAGCATAGCAGCACGGGAGAAACGAGGAAGGGAAAAGACAAGGCGAGTAGCAGTTTTGGATGAGCTGGCGGATGGGTAGCAAAGGCAGGAAGGGTGGCCAGGAGGAAGTTGCAGTAGTCAAGGCAGGACAGTACCAGGGCCTGAACTAGGAAATGCATGGAGTAGTCTGTGAGAAATGGGCGAATTCTGCATATGTTGCTGAGGAAGAAGCAAACGGAGCGTGCCAGAGTGGAGATGTGCTGAGAGTAGGAGAGGGAGGGGTCAAGGGTGACACCAAGGTTGTTGGTGGATGAGGATGGAGAGAGGGTGGTGGATTCAAGCTAAAGAGACAGAGAGCGATCAGCTGTAGGGGAGGAGGAGGGAGAAAAGATCTGATTTGGAGAGGATGAGTTTGAAATGATGCTAGTGCATTCCAGGAGGAGATGTCGAGAGACAGGTAGAGATGTGGGAGGAAATGTCACAGTCAGAGGTGGGAAAGGAGAGGAAGATCTGGGCATCATCAGCATCGAAGTGATATGAGAAGCCATGGGAGGAGATGAGGGGACACAGGGAGCGGGTGTAGAGAGAAAACAGGGAGGGTCTCAGGACTGAGCCTGGGGGGGTAAACACCTGTCAAAAGAGAGCAAGAGGCAGCCCAGTACATGAGCTAAACACACAAAATGTTTACCTCCGTGTCAGGTTAACTTGCATAGTTTGTTTCCTATGCAAAAGGACCAAGTCCAGCAGTTGTTCATATTGACGTTTAGGAAGTGAACCAGACTCTTTAGGTGGACTCGGTACGGGTAGTTTCCCCCAAGTAGACTTTGTTGTTCACACCAAACTTACATTGATTAAAATACATTGATTCAACTTTGTGTTCTTATGTACTGCATGGTGTGAAACATAAAAATAAATAGTAATTTTTCCTAAAAAAAAAAAAAATGGTCCTGAATACACCCTAATAAGCACGGTCTGTCAATTCCGCAATGCTATAAACAGGTTTTTGTATATCAAATGTTAAGTACTTCCACTTTCATTCTACAATTGAGGAATGACTAGATAAAAGGGAATTCCTCAGATATTCTGTACAGTATTTCATGTGAATGAACCGATTCAAAAACATGCTGTTGCATAATTTTCAAAGAGTAACCATCAGTCTTTAATGAACTCTGCTCATTTTAAACATTAATATGGTACGCTCTGTGATGGGGTGTGGGGAGTGTAACAAGAAGCACACAATCCAGTAGTTCAGTGTACACGTATTTACAGTACAGTGATGGATACAGTGACACAGTGAAGCACAGGTAATTATATTACTGCCACGCAGTCTTAGGCCTTCTTTCCCTTGCTTGTTCAGGTTTGGTTTTGCTCCTTGGCCATGCACCGAACCCCCTTGGTTCACGTGTCTTCTGCACATTTAATCCTCCTGGAAAGGCAGTGTTGATTAGTCAAAAACCCTCCATGGTTTGTTTACTTCTGGTATCCTACGTCAATCTCTCCCACACCAAACTCACCCCAACCCAACCAACAGACTCAACTACACAGTTCCCTTATATGTACCAAGCCCCGCCCCATTAATCCACCCCAGCCAATCGCTACTAGATCAGCTGTTGCTGGAACCTCAGTCTTAACTAGCAGAACTCTGTACACCTTTGTAGCTGACTTCCCCAAGATGGCCGTCTCAAAATTGACTCTACCTACTGTATGCATCATCTTGTTGAGGTCATGTCCGTCAGTCAGTCTAGTGCCTCCGTCTGTCGGGATGCCAGTTCTTCCTTCACCCTGTCACACATTTTTTTTAAAAAAACAAAAAAAGTGAATTAAAGACACACTTCTTGGGTTGTCTGAGCCATCTCTACCACATACACATTGGGCAAGACTGTAGGTCACAGGACAAATGTCTGAAAAGGAAATGAAAAACAACAAGACAAAAATATTGTTTGCCTTTCCCTTGATCACCCTGCATAACAACAATACGGCCACTGCCATCCATTCAAACAGAGAGAGGACCAAAGATCAGAAAGGAGGGGAAGTGGGTAATACGGATTCAAATCCAAGACAGAATTTCTAAGCGACAACACAAATTGCATTAATCAGAATTCAGCTGGTGAAATAACAAAACCCATGTGAAGAAGAAGAAATGTCTGGCCTAATCCTGGGCTACATTATCCCTGTATGAAAGAGCAGACAATCAGGCCAACTGCTGAAGAAGCAGTGAGAAGTGAGGTGGCTGGTGGCAGTGGAGGGGTGGTACAGTATTAAGTAGAGATTGCTGTGTTGCTTTGTCTGAGCACCACACAAGAATATTAACAAATATTTACACAGATAGTTATACTGCAGCTATTTACTACATACACCTAGCACACAATTCATTGATTGCGAGGATGTCACCACATACATTAACAAGAAGTAATTTTCCTACTCATTTTGTTGAAAGTGCATACATTAAATTGTGCAAATACAGTGTAGCTACTGTGTAGTATAATGTACCTGTCTGAAGTGAAAAACAACATTTAAATACTTGTAGTACAATAGCACAATAAGTCAAGTAGACAAATATGCCAGTGAACACATATAGTACTGTCCAAAAACACTATAGTTTCTTAGAGTATACAGAAGTATGTGCTCCACTGTATTACAGGAAACGTGAGAGAGTGAGAATGTATACATACAGGTATAGGAAGGCATTAGCCAAAATGTTTGTTTACCTGACTTGTAGATGCAAAAATGCACAACTTTAATCACTTGCATTATTTCTCTATTACTATCATAGAAAGATACACCCCAAACATATCACTGTATTAGCAAGAGTAAACTGTTCTGCAATTTACTCTGTAAGGAACTAAACATTCTATGTACTAGGCCACAAGACAAACACAGTAGCATCAGATTTAGATTTTTCTGCTCACTCAGAAAAAGGATTCTTAGCTGGAATCCCAAACACTGAAGACAAGATCACTCCACCATGAGGTTATACTACACAGTACTGCTAGATCAGCTCTTTTGCCTGTCACAGTCACACAATTTACAGGTCAGCCTCATTATAAACATGCCACAGCAGAGTTTCCTTAAATGGAAAGCAACACTGTAACAGGGGTTTAACTGTTACTGTGTGGGTATACACTGAGAAGCAAGAGACACACAGAGGGTTTGAGCTTGAAAAGGTCTCACAGGCATCCAGGTTATTAAGTAAAAGGCGGTTGTTGTAGTTGTTGTAGTGTTGGTGGCCACCACTAGGGTACCAGCAATGGTAGTGTTCATGCAGAAAGACATATACAACAATTTACATAATACAAAATGCAAAACAAAAACACTGTACAAAAACAGCTAGAAAATAAAAGGTGGTCCCGCTACCTAAATGGTGCAGTGATAACCTGTAGCTCACCCAGATTTGACACACAGTCATGCGGGATCTCCATCCACTAGAAGCCAGGTTCTTTTGGTTGCTCAGTCTAGCACTACACACAGTCATGAGGCCTTCAGCTTGTAACAAAGCACAGAACAAATGGAGAACAAATAAACTGGCTTTTCAGTGTCTTTTTAAAGGCATGTGACCAGTGTTAATTGATTATCAATTATGCAATTGACACCTGGCCACCTGCTCCACACTGGGTTTCAGTTAGGCAGGTCTAACCTCCCAGCCCTGCCATCTGGCACACACTTTGTTTGTCAAAAATGAAACATTTGTATGTACAAATCAAACAAAAGCATATTCTACTTAGAAACCCAATGCAAAACATACAATTTGCAGGGGCAGGCCTCAGCCCTGCCACAAGCACACTCTAATCTCTGATCCATTAGCGGGGACTGAAGAAAAAACCTTAAGACACTGCATGGTCCAGGGCTATCAAAAACAGCAATTATTCCAGATGTCTCAAAGTATTCTTGAAAACATGCAACCGTATCAACTTGAAAACCAACCAGCTGTTTGTGGAAAGTATGTGTCAGAATCAAACACTCTTTAATAGCGATTACTCAGAATGCAGATGTGTATTTTTTTTAAATACTGGCATGACACCTTTTTCACAAGGTAGACCTCCACAACATGTGATATCTGGATCATGTTCACATACTTTTGAAATATTACATATGATACTGTAAGGTTTTATATAAATTGTAATAATTATATGTGCCCCTTTAAATAAGAACATAAGAACATAAGAAAGTTTACAAACGAGAGGAGGCCATTCGGCCCATCTTGCTCGTTTGGTTGTTAGTAGCTTATTGATCCCAGAATCTCATCAAGCAGCTTCTTCAAGGACCCCAGGATGTCAGCTTCAACAACATTACTAGGGAGTTGGTTCCAGACCCTCACAATTATCTGTGTAAAAAAGTGCCTCCTATTTTCTGTTCTGAATGCCCCGTTATCTAATCTCCATTTGTGACCCCTAGTCCTTGTTACTTTTTTCAGGTCAAAAAAGTCCCCTGGGTCGACATTGTCAATACCTTTTAGAATTCTGAATGCTTGAATCAGATCACCGCCTAGTCTTCTTTGTTCAAGACAGAATAGATTCAATTTGTTTATTTAAATGGTAAACATTGATATTCTGTATGTGCTTAATGTTTGGGGTTCCAATTAAGAATACTATATTAGCAACACACTGCTTCCTTTGCTTTCACATGCCCTGGAATGTATCACAGGTCATAAAATTGGGTCTCGTGTGAAGAAGGAGGGAGAGGGCTGGTTGAATTATATGACATTCAGCTCGTAAAGTAGACAGTGGAGAGGCAAGGCATTCTTTGCTGACTGCAAGGAGAGAGGAGATAGGAGATATAGAAGATTCTTGTCACATATGCTGGATGCTTGAAAAACATGGTTTTAGCTAATCTTTATACACTGTGTACATGTCACAGATAGCTCTGTGGTGACGTCAGGCCAGGAAGTAGACAGACAACAGTTTTGTGAGTGAATGCTCTGATGCGCCGGTTTATTATAAATAAAATGTTTAAATTAACAAAACACTTCACACAAAAGAAAAAGGCATGGTGGCCAAAACAAACAGACAAACAGACACAGAACAAAACAAGTATCGTGCTGGTGTAAAACCAGCACGGGTAGCAATTGTTTTTAGATATTAGTTTCTTTATCTCATGACTCACGGCTTTCGTTCCACCTCTGAACACATTAACCTCAATCAGCCAAAGCTGCAGGTTTATATACATGTGACTATCTCCAAATTAGCAATAAATTCATCAATCTGGAGACTGTCACATTCTCCACGAGTTTAGTATGGATGGGGACGTTTAACCCCATCCATGCTGCAAAACAATTAACAATAAAATAACATGTTTTTACACACATAAATAATACATTTTAAATAATAATACAACAAATAATATACTACACACTGGAGTGGGGTGTACCCCATTACAGTACATCATTGACTCTTTGCTCAGACAACATCTATGATGCCAGAAGAGAGCTCAGAAACGAACATCTCTGATGCCATTTGAGCTCAGACGACCATCTTTTGATGCCAATAAGGAAACGCTCCTCTACAGTTCAGCTTAATATCAACTGAGACCCCAGAGGAGCCAACCTTCATTTTTGTTTTCTATTCTATTTTGTTCTCTGCTGTTTCCACAATAAAGTCTTTGTTAATTTTGACAATCTTTATCAGATTATTTGATTGTAAAGAAGACGAATCTTACAATACAATTTTACATTTACCTACCATAAAATAATTGGTCAATGACCCCAACTATAGAAATGTCAACAACAGTATCAATTTATTTACTGTGTCAACACAGAGTACTATAGGTAGAACGTAATATGAAAGTTATGATGCTGAAACTGGGGTCCCTGAGTGTCTCTTACCAAAAGCACGGCCAGGTGGTGGCAAGGTGAGTCATACAGTCAGGGGAGTGCTGGTCTTTGCTGGGGCTTCCTGAGGGAGGATTGCATTGGCTCTGGCGCTTCCGTGGCATAACCAACAGGGACTGTTTCTCGTCAGCACACTACAGTGGACCCAATTGGCCAGGTGCCTGGTGAGTTCAAGCAGACCCTGGCAGGGCTGCCCACTGTCCTCCATAGGTCGTTAGCTAGCTGACATCTGCTCTCGAGCTCTTGGGGGTAAAGAGGCGATTGACTTGGTCATTGGATTGGAAGATGCCCACCGACCTTTAGTTCTCCTGAGCTGTTGTGGGGAATTGCTGCGGTGAACGTATCTGGGCATTGTAAATTGGGGAGAAAATTGGGGAGAAAAAAAGAAGCTGAAACTGACCCAATTTTGGCTCATATAACTGAATGCTCCCTGAATTGACAGTAAAAACTGAACCTGCATATTCTATATTTTTTTCTGGCAAATATTGCACAACATTTTGGTTTTGTTATCTTCACTCGATCCAAAGCAAACTGACAAGAAAAATAAGAAGTGAACTCGCCTCATTTGTTTCGGTTCAGCACCATAATTTCAGTTATGTATGACAAGACCTTACATTGCCTTGAACATTTTGTATAGGTAAAGAAATGAAAGAAGTTACAACATATACTTTAATACTTGCCAGGAAATGTCTTTATTTTTTTCTTGCATCGCCAACAGTATTCTCATGCTTGACAATCAGGGAATGTTTTGTCATTTTTTTCCTCACTGCGCTGAAGGAGGCTGGTAATGCATCTGACCTGTTAAGAGGTAACCCGAACATCTGCTATTTATTATTGTATGAACCATTCCTCTGACTGCTCCCTGCCCTGATCTGCATTTTTATGACTATTTTATGTTCATATCTGCTGTTTGTTATTTCTCTCACGCTGCTTCATTTCAAATGTTCAACTGCAAGCTTCAGATCATTAAGCCAGACTGCCTGATCAAGGTGGAAGTCAAAATGTTGAAAGATTATAATGGTTTACAGGCAGGGTAAAAATGTTAATATTTAATACAACATTCCAAATTCTAGAACCACAGAGATAACTAGTTATATTAGTGCGATGAAAAATAAATACCCAAAGCAATTAAGTATCTCTAATTACACTGTAATTACTGTACACTATAACATAGCAATTACACACATTTCAGTGCAGTTACAATGCAACATGTTAAAGTACAAAATGAAAAATGTTTTCAATTGCTACATCTTTTTTAATAAGCCTGTATTTACACCTTGAAAGAAATATATCTGAAGCAGCAGCACATACCATGGGACTCATTCTACCTAATTGCATTGTTCTTTGGAATCAAGACATTTTCTAATTGGGTACATATTACACTGCAAAGCTATCCTGCCAATAAACATTGCTTTCTCTAGCCTTTAAAGTACCTCACAGAGATGTATGAATCAAGGAAAACTGAGAATTGTGTTAGGTGTTACCATTTTGTTTACCGTTAAATCTCTTGATTCATATTAAAGTTATCTAGTACTTCAAATGGAACAATCAATGACCTGCACAACAAGGCTATAAAATCAATTTCCTTATATAGTATTTGAATTTGCAACACTTACTGGCGTCCATCTTTTATCTCTTGATTTTTCACCAGCTTTTATCTTTGTACCTCTGTCCACACTACTAGATTTCAGTAAGTCAAGCCCCATAGTAGCATTCATCACTTGCACCCATGTGCTGCCAGTCATTTACTGTAAGTGCTACTGTACTACAAAATATTATTGCACTGCTGCCAACAGGCTACAGGAAGAGCCTAATTTACAAGGTTTCCCCTCACTTGATAGACCAATTGACAGCACAAGAAGTGATTGGGTATCAGACAGCAATAGTAACTTTTATAGTATTGTATAGTAGAGTATAGTATATTATAGTATAGTATAGTATCGTTTTGGCAAAATGTCTGCAAATTAACAAGCAAACAGATAAGCAAGTCATTTGTATTTATCACTTCTAACTTAAATTACGTTATCACAATAAGCAATGCAGTCATATCAAGAACTTTTTTGACATCAACTTTATCGGCCGCTTTCCTAAAAGAAAGGAAATGATTATGTATTTTAAAATTCCCAAATCTCTCTCCTATTGTTTTTTTTGTTTGTTTTTTTCAAATCTCTCTCATTTTGATGTCCTGACCTTACCATCTCTGACAAGGTTTCTTCTGTTAGTGGAAAACAGTTTGATTAAATTCACTATATTATATAATGACAGGTCTAAAATGGCCCGGTACAAAAAGGATTAAATCATAGCTTTAAACATTATCCTGTATGTATACAGTGAAGCTCGGGGTTTCCGTTTACACTGACAATAAGTGGGTTAAGTAAAGACTGGTGTCACATGGCTAGATTTTCCCAGGTTGTAAACTAATGACTCTTGGCCTTTGACGGTACTCATATTGATTACTTGTTCGAGCCAGGAGTTGTGAAACTGGAGAATGCCATCTCGCTCACCCTACACACCTCTCGCTCAGGACAGCCTTCACACAAGAGCCGTGAAAAGAATGATAAAACTCCTGTTGCTAGAATACAAAACATAGCAACAAGGCTAATGTGTGCCTTCATGTTTGTATGTTGTCTACTTTTGGTAAGAACATAATGTCGGATAAGAATTCTCTTTTCAGCCTGCTTGTGATTTCTTGCCATGGGATTACATAATAAAAATTGAGTACTAGCGCTTACCCAAATATTAAGTTTCCCTTTTGCAGTGTTTGGAAACCTGAGCCTGCTGTTGTCACGCTGCCATGGAGACTCTAGCCATGTACATGGTTATGTTTACAGCATATCACAAACTAACAAGGAACAAAGAAATCCATCTCAGACATATTTGTTGTGTCACAGAATTGCTGTTTCTTAGTCATACCTTTTATTTATGTCCAGCCCTGTTCTATTAACTTTACTTGTACTGCCATTTTGAACTAACCAGCAACCAGCCTGCAGTATGATAAGAACTGGAAAGTTAAAACTAAAAAAGTAATGCTAAAGCTCCTGTTTGTACTGTTGTATTTGCCTCTTACACATACACACACACACACACACACACACACGTTTGTACACTGACTAGAATTAAAGATTGGAATTAAAATGTAAATCCATTTTCATTGCTTCGTGTTGCCCTAATAAAAGTTTACTACGACATTTTGGCAGTTTTACCAGGCTTTGGGTATTACTATGCACTTACCATCGTTTACCATGGCCACCAATTGGACCTGATTTTCTTTAGAAACTGCTCTCCTTCCCCTATTATCCCCCCCTTCCCTTCTCAGATCACCTTTTTATGTTTTTTTCTTCTTCTACCCTCCCTCCCATCCTCTTTGCCAGAATCTCTGCTCACTTTCTCCAACCACCTTTACTTCCTCTATTTTCTCCCTTCTTCCCCCTATTGACTCTCCCAGCTCTCGGCAGACTGACTCCATCACTCTTTCTTCCTCCCTTGGATATTGATACTCGATACTGATAGCCGATGGTAATCTACCCATATCGGCCGATACTGATAGGATTCCGATAATAATAGATAGCGCAGGTAAGCTATTGTACACTACTAGAACAAGGCATAGGGCCTATATTTAAACTGTTTTATAATTATAAATGTTTAAACAAATTACAGATATTGTTTACTTGTTGTATTTATGACAAAAATGAACAGGTATTGTTTACTTGTTGCATTTACTTCAGAAAATGAATACAAAGAATAACGTAATATTATATTGTGTGCTTGACAGCAATTTGTTCATTTGTTTTACAACATAGTCGGCATTATGGATTTCAATTGGAAGATTGTTCCGTAATACAGGTGCATAATGACTAAAGGCTCTTCCACCACAAGAGCCATGTTTCATCATTGTAATCACCAGAAGCCCAGCATCAGCAGATCTAAGGTAAATAGGTAACATAAGGTAAAAGCATATCATTAATGTAAGCAGGGCCATTTCCAGAGACAGCTTTAAATGTCATTAATAAAATTGTAAAAATAACTCTGTACTTCACCGGAAGCCGATGCAAACGGGCAAGAACAGGTGTAATATGTTCAAATCTTTTGTACCTGTCAGAATTCGTGCAGCTGTATTCTGAACCTGCAGTAAGCAATTGATTGATTGACAAAGTAGACCAGCCAATAGGATGTTACAATATTCCAGACAAGATGAAACAAACTCATGAATTAAAATTTCTAAGTCAGATTCTGCAAGATACAAACGAACTTGAGATATATTCCGCAAATGATAATAAGCAGACTTCACTACAGTTGAAATGTGATGCTAAGAGTAGAATCAAATAAGACTCCAAGACTTTTCACAGTTTGAAGAGCTGATGGGGGAGCTGCCAAAGGTAATTGGTTGTGGGATTTTTTTAATGTTGTTTTAGAGCCAATTAAAAGAAATTCAGTTTTATTTGCATTTAACTGCAAAAAAACATTGACATCCAAGACCCTATTTTGTCAAGGCAAGTCTGGAGTTTACGTTTACATCATCAGAACTCATTTTAAAATAAATCTGGGTGTCATCGGCATAAGAGTGGAAATTAAAACCATGTTGTCTGATCACATTACCCAGTGGTAGCATATACAAATTAAAAAGTAAAGGACAGAGCCCTGTGGAACCCCAAAAACAACAAGAGAATTAGCCGATTTTGATCCTCCAAAGGACACAAATTGATGTTGGGAGGTTAAGTAGGGCCGCAGCCAGGAGAGTACTGTGCCAGTAATGCCAATAGTTTTCTCAAGGTGATCAAGAAGAATTGTGTGATCAATGGTGTCAAATGCAGCAGATATATCCAAAAAGACAATCCCTGATAACAGCCCCTCATCTGCGTTCAGCAGGATGTCATTAACAACTTTTATGAGTGCAGACTCTGTACTATGTTTTTTCCAAAAGACAGATTCAAATTTTATCCACCGCCAGCTGGCATCCTTCCTCACTGGGCACTCTCTGCTTGCTATCCAGGTTCCGTCCTGCACACTACACAAAAACCGCCCTCCTTGCTGTAACTGACTCTCTTCTAATTCTCCTTGACCTCTCCTGTGCCTTTGACACTGCTGTTCATGCTATTCTCTCCTCTCTCTCTGAGCTGGGTATGGCAGACACTGCTCTTGCCTGGTTTTGTTCCTCCAGGTTTTCTGGTGTAGCTCTCTCTCTTCCCTTCGCCCCGTCTACAGGTGTGCCTCAAGGATCTGACCTGGGACCCCTCTTCTCCCTCTACACCCGCTCGCCAGTTACTCTCAACTCCTCATTTTGGCTTCTCCTACCACCTCTACTCTGATGATGCCCAGATCTTCCTCTCCTTTCCCTCCTTTGACTCCCACATCTCCTCCTGCATCTCAGAATTCCTCTCAGATATCTCAACTTGGACACTCAAACGCAACCTCTTTAAATCTGACCTTCTCTACTTTCCTTCTGCTTCCTCTCCCTCCTCTGACTTCTCTAGCTCAGTATTCCTTGATACTCTTTCACCATCACCTTCTGCTAAAACCTAGGTGTTATGCTTGACATCTCTTCCCTGATACGCACTTGCAAGCTTCTTTCTAAGTAACATCTGCCGAATCCATCCTTTTCTTACTAGTTATTCCACCCAACTCCTGGTGTAAGCTCCAGATTGGACTACAGTAACTCTCTCCTTGTTGGTCTCCCTGTTTCGTGTATCCGCCCCCTTCAGCTCATTCAAAATTCTGCTGCTTGTCTTGTTTTCTCCCAACCCCAACAGCTCTGTATGGTTTGGGTACGGGTGGTTCTCCACTGGCTATTTGTCGAGCTGAGCAAGAACCAAACCGTGGATCTCCAGCCTCACAAGACATCTGAATCCAGCTGCGAGCCGAGCCGAGCCAGGGGCGGGGTTAAGGATTTTCGTCATTATGTTGCATCAGTCAGCGAGTGTGATAAGAGAAAAGTGGGGGAATGCAGGCTCTAGTTTGTCTGTGTGTAGTAAGAAGTGTTCAGCAAGAAGATCTGGAGCCGTGCGTCAGAAATGAGAACGTTTATGACGATTTGGAGCAAATGGACATAAACCGCAGGTACAGTACACTTAACTCACACACTCAAAAATACAAAATTCTACCAAATTTCTCATCCTTGACCTTTATTATATTGATATAAAGAACAAAAGTGAAAATAAAACAATTCTAAATGTATTTACAAAAATATAGTCAAACAAAATACTGTACAGCTGTACCACGCATACAACTATGGCTCGTGTTGCTTCGCAGCAGCTTTCTTTTTAAGCACCCAAACAGAAAACAACTGGAAAAAACAACAACTATCCTTAAACAGGATATCTTTTGCAAATTATATTTTTTAAAAACTTCTTTTTTCCCCTTGAACAGAACTAATTGAACTTTAGTAAGTCGATATAATCAGTAAAATTTGTGGATTATAAAGACATTCATAAATATATTTACAAAATATGTACCGTTGGTCTATTAATTTTTGAATACCATTTGTTTGCGCATCTTTTGGCAAACTGAGTTAATTAATAACAATAATTAATAACAACTGTCTTTCGTTGCATGTGACGTCAATAGCATGCCTCCGTCTCTCACTGTCTTCCGCCACCTACGCACCACGTTACTGGATCCTCAGCTAATGCACTATCCTTGCACTACTATTATGTCATTGTTGATATAGCTTATTGTAATCCTAACTTGCTGCATCCTTGTTCATATTGTATTTTAGTGGTATTATTTGCACATACTATAAACTATCCTGTATTATATATTAAGCTTGCATTGTAACTTTGTATTGCCCTGTAACACCTGTAAGTCACCTTGGAGAAAGGCGTCTGCCAAATAAATAAATAAATACATAATTATAATTTAACATTCTTTGTTAAATGACAACGGTCCACACAAAGAGTTGAAGGGAAAAATACACTTTTTATTGTGGTGAACAAAGGCAGAGCTAATTCAATGAGAATTAAACAAGACGTTTCAAAAACGCAATTGTAATCCCAATTCAGAAACCAAGAGTATACTTTCAGTTACAGACAAACACAGTCCAGTTCACCTTTTTCAGAGGTATAGAAAGCGAGATACAAAAGAACTTAAGAACATATGAATGGTTACAAATGAGAGGAGACCATTCAGCCCATCTTGCTCGTTTGATTGTTACTAGCTTATTGATCCCAGAATCTCATCAAGCAGCTTCTTGAAGGAACCCAGGGTGTCAGCTTCAACAACATTACTGGGGAGTTGGTTCCAGACTCCCACAATTCCCTGTGTAAAAAAGTGCCTCCTATTTTCTGTTCTGAATGCCCCTTTATCTAATCTCCATTTGTGACCCCTGGTCCTTGTTACTTTTTTCAGGTCGAAAAAGTCCTCTGGGTCGACATTGTCTATACATTTTAGAATTATGAATGCTTGAATCAGATCGCAGCGTAGTCTTCTTTATTCAAGATATAACATGCCTTTTAAACCAGGAATAATTCTGGTCGCTCTTCTTTGCACTCTTTCTAGAGCAGCAATATCCTTTTTGTAGCAAGGTGACCATTCACAGCAAGTGCTCCCAGTAACTATATTATAGCGGCTATCCTGCATAGTAAGACTAAAAAATCAATGGAATATAAAAGAAGAAAAAAAAATAAGCCAATGAGAATTTGGTCTTTTTAAAACATTTTTATTATTTTTATTTTAGTAAATGGAACAAAGTTTCACTGAACATCAGTTGTTTATATAGCTACTTACTTGGCTTCCCTTCTTGTACTTCTGAATCTAGCAGAACCTGAGGCACTGAAGAGATTAAGCTGTCCGAGAATACTGTGGCTACTGACAAGTGATTGCTTAACATGCTGTCGTAGTCAGAAATCAGAGAAAGTAATTCCACATCATTACCTCTATTTGAAGAATTGGTGCTTTCATCTGTTCAGGTATTTCTAGTGTATACTGTACCTCAACTTTTTTGATAAAGTTATTGAAAATTGACGCGTAACCAAATTGACTACAATGTCTCTGTTGTCTTATGATTTTTTTTTTTTAATTTGTAAAAAGTAATTAGAAATATTACTTCGAAGTTCTCAATATAATCCTCAATAACTGTCTCAATAATAAGCAATATCGCGCAAAATTTAGCTATGGTTACACCCTTCCATAACATATTTATGTCCTGTCTCTGCTCAGTAATGATTGGACAGCTATAAAACCAGAGCAAATCCTTTCCATTGGTTAAACTCCCAATTATGTCCAGCCTTATTGTGGCAAAGCCAAGTACAACATTGGCTTTGCCACAATAATAATAACTAACGATGGATCCTCAATACAAAATAAATATTTAATTGCAACAGCAATACTGTTGAGGGAAAATGTGGAACCAGCATTTGCACCAGTAAGTTAAGTTTGCAGCTCATTTCCAAAGAAGTTTTGAGTTAATTGATTTTTTTCCCAATCTGATAAATGTGTTCGAACCTAATATAGGATCCAGCGCTGCATGAAACAAAAAGTAGATGAAACACGTTAATGCTTCATGTGGATGTACTTTAGTATAGAATGCAGTCATTTCCATGCAGAAACTACGGTGACAGGTGTTATTTTTGTTTGAGTTAGAAATGATGGTATGAGGAAGGACTTTTTTTAAAGTGAAAAACCATCAACAGCAGCTTGGGTGACCACCCTTAAGCACAGTGCTGTTTGCAAACTATAGCTTTCTTTATTTAAAGGGTACATAAGGACCTTTTTATTTTATTGTGTTACAAGTTCCCATGTGTTGCTACAACTGTTTACGTAAGGTGTGTGTATTGTTTTAATTTTCTTTTTTTTTAACATTTTGACCACTTTTTTAAACTTTTAAATTGCATTCCTGGCCCACATGGACCTCTCAGAACTATATTTCCCATCATGCTCCTGCTCACTGGTAAATCCATCTCAGTTACATATGTATTCAATTTTAGACGCCGACTGCGCCAGCCTGGGGAGAAGCTAGAGAAGCTGGCCTCAGACTTAGAGAGGGAGAATCGTCGGGCCTTTGCAGCTGCAAACCCCAGAGAGCAGGAAGACAACGCCCAAGTAGGTGGCTGAACAAGGAGGGGCTGACAAGCTGCGGGCCGAGGTGCGTCAAGCTGCCACTGAAGAGGGGACAACAACAATCCCACCCTCACAGACAATAACATCTACAGACCTGGTTGCCCTGTTGCGTGCTGTGACTATGGGGGACTGTGGGCCCCTTCATTCCTTCCCTCGACACTGCTGGACCTGCGGCCAGGCTGGACACCTACAATACCAGTGTCCTGGGGCCAAGACCCCCCAGGCTCCAGGTTTCAAAAACCCACCCTTGGGAAACAGCTCGGGGCCCGTGTAGACAGGACAGCACGAGCCCTGTCTCAACTCCCCGGGCTACCACCGGCCCCCCACCCCCTCCAACCCCTACCTCTACCTCCCTAGTAGTGCATCTACCAACCACCGCCTGCCTCCCAGCAGACAGCAGGTCTGCCGCTTCTTTTCAATTAACCCCACCCACCACAGGGGCCACAGCAGTCGTGCAGCGGACTTCAGTGGGGGACTTTTGCCATGTTGCTGGGGACAGCTGGACCTACAGACCGGGACTCTCCGCCTCCGCGGGGGCTCTGCACTACCACTGGCTTCCCCAGGGGAAGTCACCACTAACCCCCCACCTTCAAAGGGAACCCTGGGTCCCAGGGCCAGTTTGCTGCCCACCAACACCACTACAGCTGTTGCTGCCACACCCCAACCTCTGGTGGCCCCTGTGATCATCTCTGGACCGGAGGCTACAGTGGTCTCAACCTCATAAGAGTCCATCCTGCGACCACCAACCAGACCAACTTCAACCACCGCCAGCCTCCCAACACCAGTCAACACCACTGAAGATGCTGCTCTAGCCGCAGTGACCTCTGTCTGGCACTGGAATTGTGAGGGGCTTAGCCCGGAGCAACAGGCCGGGAACGGCTACTAGAGCACCACTTCAGCTTTGCTAACAGCCCTGAAGAAGCCGGTTTGATTCACGTAGTTCTGAACCAAATCGATACGAGGAGGCCGCTCCCATCAAGCTGCGGCTTTGCCGCCTTCCTCTTGCTAGACACACCGCCGCCGAATAACTGCTCAAGGAAATGAAAGAAACCGGGCTGATCGAGCCCTCGGACAGACCCTGGGCGGCACCAGTTGTGATGGTGCCGAAGAAGGACGGGGCTTGGTTGCTGTGCATCGACTACCATCGCCTCACTGAGGTGGACAAGAAGGATTCATACCCCCTCTCTCATATCAATGAGTCTCTGGACTTGGTGGGGGGCTTGTCTTGGTTCTCTTCCCTGGACCTTGACACCGGCCGCACGTCCCAAGACAGCTTTCTCCAGTGGCAGAGGACTCTGGCAGTTCAAAGTTCGGGCTTTGCAACGCACCTGCGACGTTTGAGCGGCTCATGGAAATGGTCTTGGTCGATGTGCTGCCGCAAGAGTGCCTGGTGTACTGGGACTATTTGCTGGTCCATGGAGCTACATTTCAGACAGAACTTGCAGCCTTACGCCAAGTACTCAAAAAAGTGACAGTGGCAGGACTCAGACTCCACCCCGAGAAGTGCAGGTTCCTGTGGAGGGAGGTCACCTTCTTGGGCCACCGCATGAGAGGGGAGGGGATTAGCACTGAACCAGGCAAAGTAACCGCCTACACCAACAGACCTGCGGCAACTCAAAGTGTTCCTGGGGCTGGCTCCCTACTACCGGGCTTTGACAACATCGCGGCCCTGTTACAACAGCTGCTGAAGAAGGGGCAGGCCTTTCTGTAGACGGCTGCGCATCAGACCACCTCCGACGCTCTGAAGAAGGTTGTGGCTTATTACAGTCAGTCGCTAAGCAAGACGAGGAGGAGGTACTGTGTCACGAGGAGAGAGCTTTTGGCCGTGGTCGCAGTGGTCCGTCACTTCAACCACTACCTCTGTGGGCTACCTTTTACAGTCCGGACAGACCACGCAGCACTGCAATGGCTCCTGAGACCAACTTCAGACGAATTAAGACGTCCAGCCAGAGACACTTTGAAGCGGGGGAGCTGGTCTGCGTTTTCAACCCGAGACAACGCTGGGGCCGCTGCCCCAAATTGGACAGCCCGTGGATGGGGCCCTGCCAGGTACTGGAGCGCCTGGGTGAAGTTGTATACCGAGTCATGGAATAAGAGAGCAGCAGGGATTGGAGGGGTGCTAGAGGAGAGGAGGAGTCAGCTCTTCATAATGAGAAGCAGGAGAGGTGTTCTCTCTCTGTAATCCAGCCTATTAAGATGAACAGAGAAAATGGATTAGAGAGCGTGGCTGCAGCTGATAGCAGTCAAATATAAATAGAGAGAAAAGGGGCTTTAGAGCATGGCTGAAGAGTTCTGTAACAGCACAGCACAGCCGGTTAGTCAGCTCTGTGTTCACTTAATAAAATATGAGTTCAATGAATTCCTGTCTCGCTTCCCTCATTTCTGAGATTGCTACAATATCTTAACGAGCAATGCTTCTTGTCACAAATAAAAACCTAAGAGTAAATAATGAAATCCTGGTATAGAAAACGGCATACCATAACAATAAAGTTTCCTTTCAAGTGATTGCAGATTTGCAATGCATCCTTCTTAGTTCTATCGTAATTTTAAAAGCTTAATAAATATATAATGAAGTGTTACATACATGGTATACATGTATAATAACTAGCAACTACAAACACAAATGACACTTCAAACATATTTATTTATAGCCTACAATCATACATACTAAAATACATACAAAAGTAATTTCCAACCAAGTCTACATAGCCTACACTTCATGAGCTGACAAGTCTACCACACCCTGAACTGTGACATTAGGGCCTTATCGAGCACTATATTCTGCAATTTTGAATAGTTACTTGGGATACTGTTTTAATTCTGGAAACTGTGTTGTTGTTTTTTTTTTTTATCTTTTGGTTTTGCTAAATTGCATTGCAGTTCTGTGCATGGATAACATTTAGATTTTATTTGGCTGTTACTGTAGGTCTAGGGTTGCCACCCGTTCTGGTTTTGCCTGTTAACGTGTCGTCTCTTTAGTTTTGCCAAGTGATAATTTTCAGAATCATATCGTTCTGAACTAAAATACTACTTCTGTTGAAAATATAGTACTGTACCAACAAAACCAATACAATACACCTAAATGGAAGCCTACTTATTTTAGTGCTTTCAGATATGTATTTTTGATATTGTATCTTTTTTTGTGTTCCCTCAAAAACGGACAATGGAGCAGCCAAAATAAAATAATCAGATATGCGTCACATGCGTTTAACCATCACTGAAATCAAAATGTTATAGGGTCGGATTTGTGAGTGCTGACTGTAGCTCTAATTTACAACCGTGGCTGGAGGATGTATTGTACTAAAATACTTGTTTATATATTCTTTGTCTTCTTTTCTTTCATCTAGGTATCTCAGCTGGCATTATACTGAGCCCTACAAGTGCTATTTTTTATTGTATTACCATAATAATTTACCCACTCTTGCTGTACCAAGTAAACATTACTGAGAAAGTTCAAGTGTCTTTTGAAATATATTGTTTGAAATGCAAATGGTACGCCTAATGAGATCAAACACTAGAACATAAGAACACTGCAAAATATACCAAGAGTGCTGCAAACCCACGGCTCCTAGCTGCCTGAATTCTTGTTAATGCACATTGATAACTCAAAATACTGTAAAAATAGCAATGTTGGTTATGGAATAGCCTGTGAAAAATGTGATGAAATAAAATATGTTGGAGAGACTGGAACAACTTTATATAAAAAAATTCAGAACCACCTTTCATTAATTAGAAATAAAAAAAATGAATGAACAGCACTTCACCAGTCAAGGACATGACATAAATGATCTGAAGTTTGTAGTATTAGAACAGCTAAAATTTGACAATGCGACTGTGGCAGGCTGGCTGAGTCATGACGTCAGGCCAGATGCAGGAACCAAACAAAACTGACATCAGTACTGCAGTTAAAGGCGCTTGCGCCGTTTTATTTAAATAATACAAAAATAAAATAAATATTTAAACAAAAACACTTACTCACAGAGCAAAGCAAAACAGTCAAACAAAACAAAATCACGAACACAAAAATAAAAAACGGAATAGGTCACACTGGGCTATCGCCTTCAACGTTCCTATACATTTTAATTTTTTACGTTTCTCTCTCTCTCTCTCTCTCTCTCTCTCTCTCTCTCTCTCTCTCTCTCTCTCTCTCTCTCTCTCTCTCTCCTAACACCCACCGAGTGCAGAGAGCTGCAGGCTTTTATACAGGTGACCATCTCCCGATTAGCAACAAATGAATCACTTAATTAATTTGGGAGATGGCCACCTTCTGCATAAGGTTTTTAATTTGGATGGGGCTTCCCATCCACGCTGCTAAACAATACAATAAAATACACGACTACGCCGTCAATACATAAATATAAATAAACAATAACAAAACATACGGCGCTTCACCGACAAATATAGATACAATAATAAATCATAAAACACAAATTACAAAATAACACAGGAGCGGAGGGGGAGACTCTATTCTAAAAATAAGCAAACCATAACTGTACAGGGCTCCTTGCCCTGTTACAGCGACATATAGAAGAATAAAAGAGAGTAAATGGATAAATAGTCTGAACACGATTATGCCAGCGGGACTCAACAGAAAATAATTAACTAATTAACTCCAATAAATATATACAATTTAAATAAATAAGTAAACAAAATTCATTCAAAAGTTGTGCATGCTGATGCTCTGGGGAGGTCAAATCAAGGCTGATCCTCAGAGCCAGCATTGCATGATAATATAAATATAAGTTTATATAAAATAATGTTAATTAGAATTAATAGATTTAAACATAGAAGTAAAATTGATGTCACAATATATAGAGCGCCATTACATAATTTAAGAATATATCATGGATTTGAATATAAACAATAACAAGTAGTTGTATGCTGTCAAAAACCTATAAATACCTCCAATGTTTTGATTCAAACACATGCTCCCTTGAGAAAGATATGTACAACATATTGAAACGTTGGGCAGCTGGCTCCTTGAGCTAATATATATATATATATATATATATATATATATATATATATATATATATATATATATATATAACACTCTATAGCATCAGCTTAAACACTATTGTTTACTAAATTATGGCACACTATATGGAATAATAAAGAAACAACTCATTCTGCCAATGAGAGAGTGTACTGTATTGTACAAAGAGTGTTGGAGGTTACAAGGAGCCTGAATTTTGCTTGATGAGTCTGGACCTGCTCCATCTGTCAGCACAACAGCATGGAATGCAGACAGGAAGTGCTCTATTGTCCAGTGTTGTCTGCTTCCTGCACAGTAGTCACTTTTAAACAACACTAAATAATGCATACCCCCAATAATCTGGTAATTATGGGCTGCTTTGCAGAGTTTGGTTCTGGACAGAGACTTTACAGATACACAGATCTTACAGAACTCTCATGAAGCAATTAACCAAAAATGCTTGTCTACTTGACCTAGTTTCTTAGTTTTACTTTAGAATTATTGATCAACTGTTTGGAGTCATGAATGATTTAGCTATGACATTGTAAGTTCCACTGAGCGCCAGAAGAAACATATGAAGACACTACATGAAACATTTATCTGTTCTTATAGTTTTACTTCATTTTGTGTTTTTCTCTAAACCTCTGCCACATAGCCCCGTGCACTGTGCAACATTGGTATTTTTGTTGAACTATCCACACTCACAGTTTTTCGTGCAGGGGAAGACCTGTGATGGTTTGAATAACAAAAAAAACGCTTTTGTTAGCAGTACAAAGCTAAGCCTGCCATATCGCTTAATTTAATATGAAGAGCTTACTAATACATTCATTAGAGTCAGTCATGAGCTCAATGTCGTCAGAGAGCTGTGGGGGTGGAGGGCAGATTAGCAACATTAACAGCCTGAAAATCCCATTCCTACTGCACTTCTCTTCAGGTGGCTAATACAAGTTTTGGGCTTCCAACAACGGCCAGGATCTATTTTTCACTGACGACTGCAGAATTAATAGGTCAGCTCTGGAAAGGTTGCTTTATGGGGTGGTTTCTATTGCAGCCTCATTGGTCAGTAAGCAAAACCAAACATGCCCCACAGCTTTCCCAGCATCTGTGACACAGTGAGGGTTAACCCTAACTGGCCCACCATGGGCGGTCAAGCCAGTCTGCTGCCAGTGTCATGCCAGCACCCTCATTTGCATTTAATAAGAGCTCAGCAGCATTAACCTAGTTTCAGTGCAGTTACTTTGTAGAGCTTATGTACATATAAAGTTCACATTACCACTGTTAATTGAATTGAGCCCTTAGGGTCAACCATCCTCTATCCATTCAGGAAGGTATATTGTTCTTAGCTATTAATTGGTTCATAACTATGTATTTAATATTGGTTCTAATGTCACACTGTTCCTTCTATAGCTTTTCATACTATTCCCGACTCCAAAGAACACACTTTATATATTTGACTGGGTTTCCTCGCAGCTCTAGAGTTGACAGGAGAAGTAAATACTGATTGCTAATGAGCAATTGACTGGCTGAGTGATTCCTGTGTCTCCCCAAGGCCATCCGCTCATCACTGCAGAGAGATATCCCAGCTTCCTCCTGTAGCACCAGATGAACCTATATTAGACAGCACATCATAGGCTATAGAGGACCCTTGGTGAATCTACTACTGTAAACAGCGTCGCTATATACTGTAGGTAATTTAATTTGAACCTTTGAGTACCAAGGTCTCTCATTCTCTCCAACAGTTTATGAGGAGTTCTTTGATAGATTTTTGTCTGAAGAAGTGTGTTAAACATCAGGATGGTCCTATTTTAATTACTTAAACAGATAAAGTATATGCTTTTTTTTGGTACAAGTTGAAGATATACTGCAAATTAAATGAATAGAAAAATAATTATGTATAAAAACTATAACATAATATTACCATTCTTGTATGAGAAGTGTGACAAATCACCACAAAACAGGGAATTTAGTTTATTTTATTTTTGATTGTATTAAGTTTTGTTTTGCATTATTTAACATTTCTCTATGCATTCTGCGTATTCTCATTAACAATAATGTATTTGTTCATACCTATGAATGTACTCTGGTTTACCCTAATGTGTTGGTATTCCTGTAAGGTAGAGATAATTATGTTCTTTGGAAGATGGATTGAGTAAAAATGCTAGAAACAAAAGCCAAATACATACTGTACATATCCCTGCCAAGGATATAAACAAAACAATGCCAATTTCACCACAATGACTTGCACAACAGAATGTAGAACAGCATCTCCTTATGCTAAGGAATGCACATGCCAAATATAATCAAAATTGGATGAGTGGTTCTTAAGAGGTATACAGTACATCACCATGATAAGACCATGTAATACTTTAGAAATAACTTTTGTAACTACCAATGGTTTCTGCTCTTATCTGGCAACTGCTGGTGGAATAAGTAATGTAATTACAGCAGATAACAGGGTGATGTTCACAACACCATAGCCATGGAATTATTCAGTAATAACCATGAAAATGACTATTTGTAATTACCCAGTTAATGCAAGTTAATAAAATGGCTGCTGCGTGTGACTCAGAATCATAAAAAGGCCTTTCTCCAAGTATTTCTACACTGGAGCCTTGATGCTTTGTGTCACTTAGGTCATCATTAACTTTAAACATTGAATGAAACAAACACTATTGAAAAATGTATTGTCTACTCGACTTATTTTAGCTTTTCCATGTATCTTAGAAACTTAAAGAGTTAGCAGTTCCAAAAAATATGCGTTACACGTCCCCAGGAGTTGCTACATCTGTTTAAATAACGTAATTGTAATTTTTCTTTTCATTGTTAACATCCTGACAACTTTTTACACTTACAACTTTAAAGTATGTTTCAAAGCTCTTTTCAAAATGGCCGCTCTAGTTATTGCCACATTGTCAGCAGGTAACACAATAACAATCCATGATGTGGTACGGAGCAGAAAAGCCAGAGCACTTATGTTTTATTTTTTTTAAATTTTTTTTTAATTGCTCTTCCTGCAGTGATTTAGGACAGATCTCAAACCCCACTGCACTAGAGCGGCCATTTTGAAAAGAGCTTTGAAACAGAGTTTAAAGTTGTAAGTGTAAAAAGTTGTCAGGATATTGACCATGAAAAGAAAAAAATTATAGATAGATGTCACAAGGATGGCTTGGTGATGACGTCAGACCATGAAGAGACAGCCACAGTACTGCGGGATGAAGTGCTGAGTTAAATAGTAATATATAATGATAATAATAAAATAATACAATAACAATATAAATACATGAAGATATAAGGGATAGATAATACATATTTAGGTACTATTCATGTAATAACAGCACTATTACCATTTGAAGTGGGCACTTTAAACCACCTTACTTCTTGAGTAATACAACTGCACATCATCACCAATGATGTGCAGCAGAGAAAAAGGCCAAAAGCCTTAAATATTAAGTGGGAGTAAATCATTAACATGGTGTTCTGCATTAGAATGGGTGGTGGCTGCTGTGTCCTCTTGAAGAGTTTAGGCTCATCCATATCAAATTTGGCATAAAACATACATTTACTTTTATTAATATATCACAAAGACTGACTTGTAATCTATACAGTTGATCCTTTCTTGTTTTCACGTCTTGCACAGACAAGCAGTTTGAAGTGAAGAATCAATATACTGTAGCTCCCAGTACCTCTGGACATGATGCAGTGCAGAGCCTCTGCTGTTGCGTAGGTCTGGGGTAAAGCACCAATAATGCCTGTGACTGGTGACTTTACCAGCATTGTATCGTGTTGTTTTATATTCCCAACAGACTTTGGAAAGAACTCCCCAGCTAAACCTATCGCTGTTTCCCTTGTGACTCACATGCTTCCAGTCTGTGGCAGCAGGCTGTCAGGTGATCTCCTCAATCAGGAATTGTCAGAGAATTCAATCAAGAAAAAAAAAAAGAAACAAAGCACCTTCTGGGTGAAAGTGGCTGAGAATAAAGCAGCCTACTGCGGAAAAGCAACTTCAGCACCTACTTGTAATGCAGGCAAGTTTGTATTTGCATCAGCATAGCTAAAACATGTCTCGCACAATTAGTCACGTTATGCTAAAATGGTGTTTAATTAATTTTATGAGTAGAATTTTGTTGAAAGCAATTTGAGCCAGAAGCGCTGTACTAAACGTGCACGTGTTTAACTCTTAAAGCTGATGCTGGTAACACACTTTAATAACACAGCCCCAAGTGAATATTTACTGAACCATGATGAGCACGTCTCTTTCCTATAGAAAAATGGGAGACAGCAAATGGCAATATATTAGAGCATTGCACTTTACCTTATTTTTTTCCCTGCTTATACTATGTCATTATTTTGCCTTGTCAAGGCTTACCGTATTTTTTTATCATGTAAAGTGCATGCTTGTGCTTTACCATACTTTGACACAATGATATGCCTTTTCCACTGATACCACAATGGTCTGTTTGATACATTGCCAGTATACCACTGTGAGAACTGTTCTTAATGAAAAATAGGCCTGGATTAAATCAAAATGATGGAGGTGTGTGGCAAAGTGCCCCCCGTGTGTATTTTGTGTTACGTGTTGTGTGTAAATGTTGGTGTATAGTCATCGGTACACGGGATATAAACGGGTCTGTGTTTCACTTGTGATTTAAAAATGTAGATTTATATTTAGGCACGGAGGGCACAAATCACTTCACGTGCTAGTTAAAATGTAATGTGTGGTCACGGGAGTGCACTTAATTAATTCACGTGCAGTTGTACCGAGATTCCAATTGAATGATTGACTAGCAATCGAGTCTCGGCACAACTGCATAAAACAGCATGTTTTCACTCACTCGGGTTGGGTGTTCGAGAGTGGAGAACGGGAGAGAGAAGGAGAGTGAAATATTTACAAACAATTGCTATCGCGTGCTGATAGCTCCAGCACGATACTTGTTTGTTTGTTTACTCACCGTGTTTGTGTGTCTGTCCGTCCACCGCTTGTTTAGTGTTAGTTCGTTTTGTTTATGTCTGTTTATTTTGGCGAAAGTGCCGTGTCCTGTTTTTGTGTGTTTGTTGTTACAACCGTTTATTTTTCTGTTCTGTTTATTCATTAAATGCTGAGCGAAAGCATTCGCTCAGCTTCACCAAACTCCTCTCTGTTGTTTTTGTTCCTGCTTCTGACGTGACGCCACCGCTCAGTCGTCTTTGTGACACGTGGTGTCAGAACCGGGAGCTACAGCCTCCAGGACTCAGGCCAGAGCAGGAACCGCAATTTGGGGTTTAAAAAAAAAAAAAAAACCCAACAACAACAAAAAAAATGGAAGACAGGATGAGGTGGAAAAAGGACCGGGAAGCGAGGGACAGGGAGGAGGAGGCGTACATCAGGGCCAGGCACCCGAGGAGCTGTAGGTCACCACTGTTGTGCTGCCTCTGTAACCAGCAGCATTACTTTGCCGTCTGTCCCTTCCGCAGTTATGAGGAGGAGCCTGAGTGTCCACAGCCCAAGTGGGAGGAGCCTGAGTGTCCACAGCCCAAGTGGGAGGAGCCTGAGTGTCCACAGCCCAAGCAGGAGGAGCCCGAACGTCCTACGCCTGAGTGGGAGGAGCCCGAACGTCCTACGCCTGAGTGGGAGGAGCCCGAGCGTCCTACGCCTGAGTGGGAGGAGTCCGAACGTCCTACGCCTGAATGGGAGGAGTCGGTGCGCCCACAGCCCAAAAGGGAGGAGTCGGTGCGCCCACAGCCCAAGAGGGAGGAGTCGGTGCGCCCACAGCCCAAGAGGGAGGAGTCGGTGCGCCCACGCCCAAGAAGGGGAAGGTAGAGCGTCCACAGCCCCAGTCTCCACCAGCAGAGGGTGAATTCCTGCTGGTTCCACCTCCATTGCCATGGGCGGACTGCTTGCAGCTCCCACCTCCACCAGCAGAGGGTGAATTCCTGCTGGTCCCGCCTTCGCCACCTCCATCGGCAGGAGCAGAGCAGCAGGAGCTGTCTCTGCCTCCGCCACTTCCACCGCCAGGAGCAGAGCAGCAGGAGCTGTCTCTGCCTCCGCCACCTCCACCACCAGGAGCAGAGCAGCAGGAGCTGCCTCTGCCTCCTCCACCAGCAGAGGGTGAATGCCTGCTGGGTCCCTGTCCACCAGCAGAGGGTGAATGCCTGCTGGGTCCCTGTCCACCAGCAGAGGGTGAATGCCTGCTGGGTCCCTGTCCACCAGCAGAGGGTGAATGCCTGCTGGTCTCCCCTTCCGAGGCGGAGCCGCACCAGTCCCCTGCAAGAGGGGGAGGGCCGCACCAGTCCCCTGAAACAAGGGTAGACTACACGCTGCTCCCACCTCCGCCGCCAGGAGACTACACGCCGCTCCCACCTCCACTGGCAGGAGCAGAGCAGCAGGAGCTGCCTCTGCCTCCGCCACCTCCATCGGCAGGAGCAGAGCAGCAGGAGCTCCCTCTGCCTCCGCCACCTTCACTGGCAGGAGCAGAGCAGCAGGAGCTGTCTCTGCCTCCGCCAACCCCACCAGCAGAGGAGGAATGCCTGCTGGTAACACTTCCCAACCAGCAGAGGGTGAATGCCTGCTAGTATCATTTCCCCACCGTCACGAGGAGAGGAGCAGGAGCTGCCTCTCCCTTCACCAGAAGGACCAGGACTAGATGCTGGCGGTCCTCAGCAGCCCTTGCATAGGCTGCTGAGGAAAGCATGGGAAGAACCGCCCGCCGCAGTGGCCGAGAAGAGGGCCAAAACCCGCACCCCAGCTAGTCCTGACTCCCTGCCTCGCTTCGCCCAAGGATGCCTGCCTCGCCGCCCAAGGATGCCTGCCTCGCCGCCCAAGGATGCCTGCCTCGCCGCCAAGGATGCTTGCCTTGCATCGCCTGGGGTGGCTTGTTGCTCCGCATCGCCTGGGGTTGCCAGCCGCTCCGCATCGCCTGGGGTTGCCAGCCGCTCCGCATCGCCTGGGGTTGCCAGCCGCTCCGCATCGCCTGGGGTTGCCAGCTGCTCCGCATCGCCTGGGGTTGCCAGCCGCTCCGCATCGCCTGGGGTTGCCAGCCGCTCCGCATCGCCTGGGGTTGCCAGCCGCTCCGCATCGCCTGGGGCTGCCTGCCGCTCCGCATCGCCTGGGGCTGCCAGCCGCTCCGCATCGCCTGGGGTTGCCAGCCGCTCCGCATCGCCTGGGGTTGCCAGCCGCTCCGCATCGCCTGGGGTTGCCAGCCGCTCCGCATCGCCTGGGGTTGCCAGCCGCTCCGCATCGCCTGGGGTTGCCAGCCCCTCCGCATCGCCTGGGGTTGCCAGCCCCTCCGCATCGCCTGGGGTTGCCAGCCGCTCCGCATCGCCTGGGGTTGCCAGCCGCTCCGCATCGCCTGGGGTTGCCAGCCGCTCCGCATCGCCTGGGGTTGCCAGCCGCTCCGCATCGCCTGGGGTTGCCAGCCGCTCCGCATTGCCTGGGGCTGCCAGCACCTCCGCATCGCCTGGGGCTGCCAGCACCTCCGCATCGCCTGGGGCTGCCAGCACCTCCGCATCGCCTGGGGCTGCCAGCACCTCCGCATCGCGTGGGGCTGCCAGCACCTCCGCATCGCCTGGGGCTGCCAGCACCTCCGCACGCCTGGGGCTGCCTGTCGCTCCGCACGCCTGGGGCTGCCTGTCGCCCGCATCGCCTGGGGCTGCCTGTCGCTCCGCATCGCCTGGGGTTGCCAGCCGCTCCGCATCGCCTGGGGTCAGCTACACTGTGGCCAGAACCCCATGAAGGGAGCTGTCGGCCATGAAGAAAGGGGAGGTCAGGAGACCAGCTTCCCAGCCGCATTTCCGTGGCAGGAAACATGGTGGCCAGAGCCCCACGGAGGGGAGCTGGCGGCCACGAAGGAGGGGAGGTCAGGAGACCCGCTCCTCGCAGCAGTTTCGCTGCCGGAGATCGTGGGGTCGGAGCCCCACGGAGGGGAAATGCCGGCCATGAAGAAGGGGAGGTCAGGAGACCCGCCCCTCGCAGCAGTTTCGCTGCCGGAGATTGTGTGGTTGGAGCCCCATGAAGGGAGCTGCCGGCCACGGAAAAGGGGAGGTCAGGAGACCAGCTCCCCCAGCCGTACTTTCGCGGCAGGAAATACTGTGGCTGGAGCCCCATGAAGGGCAGCTGCCAGCCATGAAGTTTATTTTGGCGAAAGTGCCGTGTCCTGTTTTTGTGTGTTTGTTGTTACAACCGTTTATTTTTCTGTTCTGTTTATTCATTAAATGCTGAGCGAAAGCATTCGCTCAGCTTCAACAAACTCCTCTCTGTTGTTTTTGTTCCTGCTTCTGACGTGACGTCACCGCTCAGTCGTCTTTGTGACAAGGTGCCATAGTCATTGTATAGCTATGGATGCATCATAAACTTTGATTTAATTCAGGTCTGAGACAAATGATTTGTCTTTAATTGATTGAAAACACTTAATTGTTTGGAATCACTGAGACAGAAGTATTCTACCATTGAGTGTTTTATAGTTACGCAAGAGAGCTGTTTTTACCGGTGATCATGAGGTGTGGATAGAAGATCCCAAGGGAAGCCTAATTGATCATCGTCGATGGCCGCGGAGAGCACCAGCCCCATTGAAATGCCAGTTACACCTTGGAGAAAGATAAGGATCACTAGAAGCACCAGGGACCCTTCATTGGCAATATAAAACAGAATAAACAAAAACATGGAGACATCATACAACAGGTGTTCATGTTGGGAGTTCATGTTCAAGATTTGAAAATGTGGTCACGTTTTAATCAACTAATTTATTAAGTATTAACACATATCTGTTAGTTAATATAATAACCTACTTATTATATATATATGGATGAACAATATATTTTCATCCTGAGCCATTAAAAAAAAAGGCATAATACCGCAGTAGAGACGTCAAAATGGCATATTCCTCTAGATCAGGTGTCTCCAACCCTGGTCTTGGAGAGCTACTGTGGCTGCTGTTCATCATTTCAACCAATCCCTCAGTTACTTAATTGAACCAATTATTGACTTAATTAAGATTAACAGGTGTTCTAGATCTTTAGCCACTGATGATGTAAAGACACCTAGAAAACCTGCTGGATAGGGGCTCTCCAGGACCAGGGTTGGAGACCCCTGCTCTAGAAGATTATACTTGACCTTTGACCCATATTTGACTCCTGTGCACCCCAAGACCACTTTCAGTCACTCGACAGCACCCACAATTCGTGGTTTTTTGGCACTTTTAACAAATCTGTCTCTGTGAAGATTTATAATCATCCTTCACCAATGGGAGCACCCACGTGAGCGAGACAAATCATTTTCGACTCTGACAGCGACTAAGAAAAAAAAAAGCAAACCCCATTTAACCACCTTTTCCGTAATTCACAGATCCTGAATTATAAAAGAAGATTATATTTAAGATTCTTTAATATTTACTTACTTTACATTTTTATTATTCATTGAATTCACTTGCAATTTGAACCTTAACACCCGTTTATGGTCTTTGTTTAATTACAGATACTAATATCCATGTATTATAAAAATAGACAGGCTTCAATGAGTTGCAGGAATATAATTCCATGTAGGTTTCTGTGACGTTTATAAACTACTCAAGTTTATGACGTCACATAAACCCTAGATGGAATTATTTTCCTGTAACTCACTGCTCTGCTCTCTCTCTCTCTCTCTCTCTGTTGAGATCAGGTTTTCTTTTATTTTTACCTTTCTAAGTTTATAAACAGCTTAATGACTATGAAGCCAAAATTAAAATGTCTTAACGTGCCAGCAAGCTAGCATTAAAAGATGTTTCAGAGTGCATATCCCTGAATTTTAAACAGCCTCTATAATAAGACTTTGCAATTGTATTGTCTCA
The DNA here is from genome assembly GCA_030684275.1 of Acipenser oxyrinchus oxyrinchus. NCBI lineage: Eukaryota > Metazoa > Chordata > Actinopteri > Acipenseriformes > Acipenseridae > Acipenser > Acipenser oxyrinchus. The sequence continues at coordinate 18,978,051 of CM060251.1, forward strand.
TGTACTGTTGCTGCATACTAGTCATTGAATAGCCGTGTTTAAATAATTAAAGTGGAACTGGAGTAGAGAAAGCAGTCCCAGTTGGCATTGGCACTACATTATAAATTATGTGCAAGAAGTTGAATTGGAATTCTGTTAATTTAATGATGCAAGGCTTTTGCATTAAACACAGCAACTGAAACAACATGTGTGTCAACTTTATGGCTGTCACATTGACTGTTGCGGCTTATTTGGCCCAAAGGATCATGAGCCATTTTGTAATTTTTACTGATTAGACCAGAGTAGTTGAGGTTGTTGTGTGGACTGGAAATGGAAATCTTATCTTTGTCTGCTGGGCTCAAGGTTGCAGGGTCGTTTCTAACACTGGTTGATGGATATCTAATTGTGGGTTCTGTTTGTGAAATAAGATCTGGTGGTCTCAGCGTAGCTTCTTGTGAACAGTTACATCGTAAAACACAAAATGGCACCACCAGTGACGTAGCCAGGAATTTGTCTGGGTGGGGGGGGGGGGGATTTTTCCAGATGGATAATAATTTATAAAAAATTAGCTACACTCCAAACTTGCAATGAACTTGAACTGTAATGTTCCACCTCACAATCACATTTAGAACCACTACTATGCAGTTATCAAACATGTAAAATAAATAACAGAAAGAATAACCTACCTTACCTGATGTTGAGATCCCTAAGTCCATCCTCCTGTTTTTCATTACAAACTTATCGAGTACTTATAGGTCTCAGTTTTACAACAGCTGTTTAAAGCACGGTTCGCACAGGACTAAAAACCAGAGGTCCTCAGAGGTGGTCAAAAGCAAGAGGACGTCTAGTAATCTCCCGGACGTGGATTACTTTTTTATCAACAAAGGTTGGTACATTCAAAATGTGCACAATTTGTAAACAATGAACCAGGTTTAAGTAACTAATTTTGTTGCATCTTCTTTTCCAAAGGCTACAATAACCATATATATATATATATATATATATATATATATATATATATATATATATATATTAAAGATAAAGATTGATTGATTGATGTTACTGTTATAAAACAAGAATTGAATTATATATATATATATATATATATATATATATATATATATATATATATATATATATATATATATAATTCAATTCTTGTTTTATAACATTAACATCAATCAATCTTTATTTTATATAGCGCCTTTCATAGTGGACCACCATCAAAAATATGGATTTTCCCCTTTCAAAAACAGAAGTGATAAGTTCTCAGGCCAGTTTTCTTGTGAGAAGTTGATTCCACTGCCCCAAATCAAGGTGAGAATAGACTGAACCCTTTGGTTCTAACAGTAGTTTGGCAGACTGCTGTGGAGAAAAGCACAACACTGCATGAGACTGCTTGTGTTGAACCTGCTCTGGGGTTACAAGGAGACCTTTAGTTTCCAAGACAGTTTATCTGAAGAAACAGAGTGAGCGCTAAGGGCCTGCTACCCTGGGCAACGATTGATGATTCTTCCCACTTTTATGTATCTTTTTTAATGTGATCCATTTACCCCAGGGCAAGCCAACACTGTGCTGTGCGACACAGCAAGAGCGACATTTGGAATCTTATTTGTTACCATTATTCCTTTTTTATTACCTTATTGAACTGACAAATCCGGACTTCTTATTGTTCAAGTAAAACATTTAGATACAAAAGGGTTCTTCCATTCATGTTTAAGTTATACCACATATCACACCCACACACCTTGAACACGAGGAAGGTGAAGACTAGAAGTAGTGTTATCTGCACAGCCATAGTGCAGAGTTGAGAAAACAGGTGAGCCAGCATAGTTTCCAGGGAACTGACACCTGCAAAACACACAAGTGAACCAAATTCCATTTCTGCACTGGCCGCCATGTATTGTACATACAGCCACAAAGTATAGACACATTCCAAGTACTGTATAGACTGCACACCACCTGCTGGCCATTTAATATACTACATTTATATAATCCAAGTGGCGAGACGGCTCGAAACAATAATTAAACAATAATTAAACTTCTCTGACCTACAAATAAGTTATTTAAAAATGATTTCTTACTATGTTCATATAATATATTAGTTGTTTTTGTTGTTTCTCCTTTTAATAAAAAGATTATAATAAACATTTTCACTTGATTAAGATCTGCTGTTTTTTTATTTAAAAAAAAAAATCTAAATTGAATACGCTCTTTGAATGTCACAAAGTTCACCAATTTTTTTCCAAAATAGTTTAAACATAAACCATTTGGATTCTTATGTTGAGCTGGTGAGCAACTCAGATACCATTAAAAAAAAAAAAAAAAAACATTAGGCATTAATACCCCTAGAGGGAGCTGTAACACTGTTTTTACTAAAGTGATCTGATAATATACAACGCAACAACATGTATTTGATCAGTTATCAAGTTTACAGTATTACCTTGTAGGCGTCGGACATAAAATGTATTAAGGAAATTGTGAACCAATATGTAAAGGTTTTTAAATGGTGTAATCGATGGCGTTTGCATATGTTGTTTTATGTTTATTAATTTTGTCTAGTCAATGATTGCATGTACAGTATCAGTTTTGAATTTTTCCTGCATGATTCTGAATCCTTCCCAACTCACGTATGTAAATGAGAAGTTGCATTTGACCTTAGTAACGTTAAAAAAAAAATGATGAAGATTTTAAGTCAATAAGGTTTATAATATAGCCATCTGTCTGCCTGGTGACGCCAGATATTTACTCACTCCAACTAGGAAAGGAAATGGCGGAACAGCCAACGGACTTGAGATGCACATGGAAAAAATATCACACCAACCTGCCACCCAGCATCTGTCCAAAGAGAGAGAAGGGCATTTTATTAATGTAATAACAGCTCCAATGTCTGGGTGCAAACCATGTATTTATTCGTGCATTTAATTGTTTTGCACAGTATTTGTATGCCTTTTATTTTTTGCTAATTTTGTCTTGTACTACACTGTATAGTATTTGAATGTGTGGTTCAATTGTAATTGCATTAATTACACAACCATGTGTTTAGTGTAAATATACTGGATTTACAGTGTGTAGTGAAGAGCAGTTTCAGTGGAGTGTGCCAGGCGAAAACCAGATTGTTTGTAGAAGACTGAATGATAGAGTGGAAGTAGGACTGGGGCTGGGGCGGGGAGGGGAGGGGCAGGCAGGTCGAGGAGTGAGGGGGCAAAGGGAGTTGAGGCAGGAGGTGACGGTGGAGGTAGCCGAGTCTACAGAGAGTTGGGAGAAGGAGTCGATAGAGGGGAAGTGCGAGAGAGCAGCAGAGGAGAAGACCAAGGGGGAGAGAGAACGGAGGTTTTGGCGGAAAGTGACAAAGGGGTTTGGTCGAGTAGGAAGGCATGGGAGCGACAGAGAGAAGAAGATAAAATAGTGATCAAAGATATCGAGAGGAGTGACCAAGAGGGTGGGGGGAAAGCAGTCCCTGGTGAAGATGAGGTCCAGTTGACGGTCCGCTGTGTGAGTGGGGTGGGGGGTGGGGGCACGTGAGGAGAGACAGTAGGCGAAGGAGTGGAGAAGAGGAAGAAATCCAGCAAAGTAGTTAGGGTTGGAGAGGTGGATGTTAAAGTTACCTAATAGAACATCAGGGGTGGAGGGAGAGGGGAGGGAGGAGAGGGGGAAGTGAAAATCATCAGGAAAGTGAGTCAGGGGTCCAGGAGGGTGGTAGAGAACAATGAGGAGGAGGCGACAAGGGGAGGTGATTTCAACAGCATGAAATTCAAAGGTGCTAACAGAAAGAGAGGAGAGGAGGGGGGCAGAGAAGAGCAGGGAGAGTAAGAGCAGAAGTCCTATTCCCCTACCTCGTTCAGAGGCGCGAGGAGAGTGGGACAAGACATAGAGAGAGGAAAGGGCGGCCGGAGTGGCAATGTTGTCAGGAGAGATCCAGGTTTCAGTGAGAGCTAGGAAGTCAAGAGAGAGGCAAAGGCAGAGCTAAAGTCAACATGGTTAAAGAGTTGTATTTCTATTTTGAACACAGAAATGTGTCATTATTTATACCATAACTGGTTCCATTATATGCAAGAAACTAGAGGTGGTGGGCAGTGGAATGAGGTAGGAAGCAATAGTCCATGACTAATGGTGCAGGACACAATATTGCCATTATGATTCAAAAGAGCGCAGGATGTAGAAACAGTGAGTGAATGGCAAATTGTAAAACTCCCACAGTGCTCTTTGACATTTTAACAGCACCATGCTTTACATTTCAAAGAAGCAACTGTACCTGGAGAGAACACTGGGTCCACACCCATAGTGGGTTCATCCAGGATAAGCAGCTGAGAGTCCTGAAGGAGGGTGAATCCCAGCAAGACACGTCTCCTCTATCCTCCACTAGGGGGCAACATTGATCTGACACATGTAACTGTGTACATGATAATGTTTCATTTGCCCCTTGACACTAGTTTCCGTTGATAGATGCCACTATAAAGGAACATCCCAGTCAATGCTACTACAATATCTATTGTTTCTTCTCAGGCTCCTGGAATTACTCTTCTAATGTTTCGTGACATGAAAAAAAAACATAGGACAACAGATAGTATTCACCTGAGTGATAGCAAGTTTAATAGGAACCTCCTGGTATCAAGTCCTTTTCTTTAACCACGATCACCGAGCCTTAAGTACAGTATTGGAGATACGTTAAAAGTGGTTTCCTTTAAAAAGAAAACAAATACAAAAAGAGAATAAAAATACATACATTTTACTAAATCTAGTCCAACAAGAGTTCTTCTGAAACCAGTGCAAATCCTTTATGTCTATAAACCTGAGAATAGTAAAACATAAACTTGTGGCTCTTTCAATCCATTCCAATCCAGGACCCTTTTCCAACCATGTCCTTATTATTATATTGAGCAGCCTAGAGGTTTTCCATTCAGATTTTTAATTGTTTATTTGAACCTATATATTCAATCAAGCCATTTTAGATTTAGTTGGAACAGGTCCTGGTTTGGAATGGACTGAAAGAGAACCAATGAACCAGTCAAAATGAACCAGCGGTAAGCACACACAGAGCTACTCATAATCTCATTATAACCACACAGTACTGTGCCTGAAAGATTACAAATATTTGTTTAAAATTGAGAATTCATCGGGTTACAGCAAAATATCAATTATAGTTGTCTACAGGAGGCTGGGAGTGTAGGATAAAAGTTTGATGAATATCGGTGCAAAATCAAGGCAGTTACCATGTTCACCATGTATGACAGACAGGCGCACACCATTTTTTAGACCCTAAAATGGTTTCTGCCCTTGATTTGTTCTTTGAAAATGTTTTTAGTCAACTGCAACATATTACAATGTGATGTAATTCCTCGCAGAAAAATACAATGTTACAGTGAATTATCTTTTCTTTGTAATTACATTACAATGTCACTTTCTTTTAAAACTATTCATCATAACACATTTTACAAGAATATGAGAACAGAAGCCAAAACGTTCAAGAACTATTTTTTATTTTTGGCATTAGCTTTCAGGAAATGCCTATTCGCTCCCCTTATATAAGTTTCCTATACTAAAAGCATAGCAAAGTGTAATAAAGTATAGTGAAAGCATGGTAAAAGCATAGGTAAGCATTGTAAAGACCAGCAAGGCAAGGTAAAGTAGGGTAAACTAAGGTAAGTGCAGAGTATAAGCATGAGAACAGCATGGTAACACTGCAAAACACCCTTCACAAATACAGTGTTAAACGTTTTTATAAGGGTCAACATTTATTTTAGTGAGAAGTCAGCCTGGAGGTTCAGTATGTCTAGCAGTGTGATCTACGATTTAGAAGCATGGGCATAAAGGTGCTTTAAAGTAAGTCTTTCTCAGTAAAGCTTTATATTACATTTGTACATTTCAAACAAAATACTTTTCTTTTTTACCTGCTTCCTTTTTTGTTACATCATACTGATAACTAAGTGTGGCAAAGTGCCCCCCTGTGTATATTGTATGTTACGTGTTGTGTGTAAATGTTGGTGTATAGGTATTGGTACACGGGATAAAAGCGGGTCTGTGTTTCACGTGTGTTTAAATTGTATATTTGTATTTAGGCACGAGGATGGCACATCACATCACGTACAAGTAAAAAGTAATAATATGTGAGCACGGGGAATTGCACTTTAATTAATTCACGTGCGTGCAGTTGTACCGAGATTCCAATACCACCTGGAAGTTGGTTACTTATTCCCGGTTCCTTATTTGCGATGTAGTTGACAAAGCAGCGTGTCCTTTTTCTGTGTGTTTTAACTCACTTACACATCTTGCTCAATTAATATATTGCTACTATTTAAAAAATAATCGCTCCTTCTTTAAAAAAAAACGAAAATATTAATAACAAACCTGTAACAGCAGCATAGCAGTACCCTATATTACCCGCTTGTTTTGCCCCATTTACCTCTTTAGACGCCTTGCTCACTAAATATCGAGGTATCCCTAGATAGGCTATTGTCTCCTCTTTGCAAAAACACTAACAATTTTAGTGAGCAAGCCGTACCCCACGAGCAGCAGCACCCCAAAGTGTAGCCCATTATAACCAATACAGAACGCATGGGGGCACGTCTTTAGATGCCCCATTTACCCCCCTTAGACAGCTTGCTCACTAAATGTCGAGCTATCCCTAGATAGGTTATCACCCCTCTTTGCAAAACACTAAAGATTTTAGTGAGCAAGCCGTACCCACGAGCAGCAGCACCCAAAGTGTAGCCCATTATAACCAATACAGAACGTATGGGGGCACGTCTTTGGATGCCCGGTGTACCCCCTTAGACGGCTTGCTCACTAAATATCGAGGTATCCCTAGATAGGTTATCATCCCCTCTTTACAAAACCACTAATGAGTTTAGTGAGCAAGCCGTACCCCACGATCAGCAGCACCCCAAAATGTAGCCCATTATAACCAATACAGAACGTATGGGGGCACGTCTTTGGATGCCCGGTGTACCCCCTTAGACGGCTTGCTCACTAAATATCGAGCTATCCCTAGATAGGTTATCAGCCCCTCGTTGCAAAAACACTAAAGATTTCAGTGAGCAAGCCGTACCCCACGAACAGCAGCACCCCAAAGCGTAGCCCATTATGACCAATACAGAACGCATGGGGGCACGTCTTTGGATGCCCCATTTACCCCCCTTAGACGGCTTGCTCACTAAATATCGAGCTATCCCTAGATAGGTTATCGTCTCCTCTTTGCAAAAACACTAAAGATTTCAGTGAGCAAGCCGTACCCCACGAACAGCAGCACCCCAAACCGTAGCCCATTATGACCATTACAGAACGCATGGGGGCACGTCTTTGGATGCCCGGTGTACCCCCTTAGACGGCTTGCTCACTAAATATCGAGCTATCCCTAGATAGGTTATAAAACCCTCTTTGCATTAGGACAGTATTTTGACTTTTGAGAGTATCTTCAAACCGTTAGTACCTTTTAAACCTTACAGTGGTGTATTCATATATATATATATATATATATTGATATTGTTAAAAATGATCAGTGACTTATGTTCCTTGTCTTTACTTTTTCCCAACTAAAAAGAAAATACAATTATACAAATAAAAAAGGTCTGTATTCTGCCTACAGCAGAGAACAGAGCTATAGATACTTTCAGCACCACAAACTGAAGCTTGGGAAATATAAATATAATTAGTAATACACATGCTTTAATGTATAATAATTAAAAAATATGAATATATGCAACTCTGCTTCACATTATTTACACTACTGTGCAAAAGTTTTAGGCAGGTGTGAAAAAATGCTGTAAAGTAAGAATGCTTTCAAAAATAGACAATTAATAGTTAATAGTTTATATTTATCAATTAACAAAATGCAAAGTGAGTGAACAGAAGAAAAATCTAAATCAAATCCATATTTGGTGTGACCACCCTTTGCCTTCAAAACAGCATCAATTCTTCTTGGTACACCTGCACACAGTTTTGAAGGAACTCGGCAGGTAGGTTGGCCCAAACATCTTGGAGAACTAACCACAGTTCTTCTGTGGATTTAGGCAGCCTCAGTTGCTTCTCTCTCTCATGTAATCCCAGACAGACTCGATGATGTTGAGATCAGGGCTCTGTGGGGCCATACCATCACTTCCAGGACTCCTTGTTCTTCTTTACGCTGAAGATAGTTCTTAAAGACTTTCGCTGTATGTTTGGGGTCATTGTCATGCTGCAGAATAAATTTGGGGCCAATCAGATGTCTCCCTGATGGTATTGCATGATGGATAAGTATCTGCCTGTACTTCTCAGCATTGAGGAGACCATTAATTCTGACCAAATCCCCAACTCCATTTGCAGAAATGCAGCCCCAAACTTGCAAGGAACCTCCACCATGCTTCACTGTTGCCTGCAGACACTCATTCGTGTACCGCTCTCCAGCCCTTCGGCGAACAAACTGCCTTCTGCTACAGCCAAATATTTCAAATTTTGACTCATCAGTCCAGAGCACCTGCTGCCATTTTTCTGCACCCCAGTTCCTGTGTTTTCGTGCATAGTTGAGTCGCTTGGCCTTGTTCCACGTCGGATGTATGGCTTTTTGGCCGCAAGTCTTCCATGAAGGCCACTTCTGACCAGACTTCTCCGGACAGTAGATGGGTGTACCAGGGTCCCACTGTTTTCTGCCAGTTCTGAGCTGATGGCACTGCTGGACATCTTCCGATTGCGAAGGGAAGTAAGCATGATGTGTCTTTCATCTGCTGCAGTAAGTTTCCTTGGCCGACCACTGAGTCTACGGTCCTCAACGTTGCCCGTTTCTTTGTGCTTCTTCAAAAGAGCTTGGACAGCATATCTGGAAACCCCTGTCTGCCTTGAAATTTCTGCCTGGGAGAGACCTTGCTGATGCAGTATAACTACCTTGTGTCTTGTTACTGTGCTCAGTCTTGCCATGGTGTATGACTTTTGACAGTAAACTGTCTTCAGCAACCTCACCTTGTTAGCTGAGTTTGGCTGTTCCTCACCCAGTTTATTCCTCCTACACAGCTGTTTCTGTTTCAGTTAATGATTGTGTTTCAACCTACATATTGAATTGATGATCATTAGCACCTGTTTGGTATAATTGTTTAATCATACACCTGACTATATGCCTACAAAATCCCTGACTTTGTGCAAGTGTACCAAGAAGAATTGATGCTGTTTTGAAGGCAAAGGGTGGTCACACCAAATATGGATTTGATTTAGATTTTTCTTCTGTTCACTCACTTTGCATTTTGTTATTTGATAAATATAAACTATTAACTATTAATTGTCTATTTTTTAAAGCATTCTTTCTTTACAGCATTTTTTCACACCTGCCTAAAACTTTTGCACAGTAGTGTAAATAATGTGAAGCAGAGTTGCATATATTCATATTTTTTAATTATTATACATTAAAGCATGTGTATTACTAATTATATTTATATTTCCCCAAGCTTCAGTTTGTGGTGCTGAAAGTATCTATAGCTCTGTTCTCTGCTGTGTAGGCAGAATACAGACCTTTTTTTATTTGTATAATTGTATTTTCTTTTTAGTTGGGAAAAAGTAAAGACAAGGAACATAAGTCACTGATCATTTTTAACAATAACAATATATATATATATATATATATATATGAATACACCACTGTAAGGTTTAAAAGGTACTAACGGTTTGAAGATACTCTCAAAAGTCAAAATACTGTCCTAATGCAAAGAGGGTTTTATAACCTATCTAGGATAGCTCGATATTTAGTGAGCAAGCCGTCTAAGGGGTACACCGGCATCCAAAGACGTGCCCCATGCGCTCTGTAATGGTCATAATGGGCTACGGTTTGGGGTGCTGCTGTTCGTGGGGTACGGCTTGCTCACTGAAATCTTTAGTGTTTTGCAAAGAGGAGACGATAACCTATCTAGGGATAGCTCGATATTTAGTGAGCAAGCCGTCTAAGGGGTAAATGGGGCATCCAAAGACGTGCCCCATGCGTTCTGTATTGGTCATAATGGGCTACGCTTTGGGGTGCTGCTGTTCGTGGGTACGGCTTGCTCACTGAAATCTTTAGTGTTTTTGCAAAGAGGAGACGATAACCTATCTAGGGATACCTCGATATTTAGTGAGCAAGCCGTCTAAGGGGGTAAATGGGGCATCCAAAGACGTGCCCCATGCGTTCTGTATTGGTTATAATGGGCTACACTTTGGGGTGCTGCTGATCGTGGGGTACGGCTTGCTCACTAAAATCGTTAGTGGTTTTGTAAAGAGGGGATGATAACCTATCTAGGGATACCACGATATTTAGTGAGCAAGCCGTCTAAGGGGGTACACCGGGCATCCAAAGACATGCCCCCATATGTTCTGTATAGGTTATAATGGGCTACACTTTGGGGTGCTGCTGCTCGTGGGTACGGCTTGCTCACTAAAATCATTAGTGGTTTTGCAAAGAGGGGGTGATAACCTATCTAGGGATATCTCGATATTTAGTGAGCAAGCCGTCTAAGGGGGGTAAATGGGGCATCCAAAGACGTGCCCCATGCGTTCTGTATTGGTTATAATGGGCTACACTTTGGGGTGCTGCTGATCGTGGGGTACGGCTTGCTCACTAAAATCGTTAGTGGTTTTACAAAGAGGGGGTGATAACCTATTTAGGGATAGCTCGATATTTAGTGAGCAAGCCGTCTAAGGGGGTACACCGGGCATCCAAAGACGTGTCCCCATGCGTTCTGTATTGGTCATAATGGGCTACGCTTTGGGGTGCTGCTGTTCGTGGGGTACGGCTTGCTCACTAAAATCTTTAGTGTTTTTGCAAAGAGGGGCTGATAACCTATCTAGGGTGTGGCGGAGTGTCCCGCCCCTATTTATTATTATTTGTGTTTTGTTTGCGGCGCAGTGAAAAGCGCCACGTTTTTTTATATTTATATTTAAAAACCCCGTGAGGATGCATGACTGATCAGCTACTGATTATTTAACTAGCTGACAGTCATGCATCCTTACCAAACGCGTGCAGACTGTGGCCGAGGGGTAATAAGATAAACAGCTAGTTAACCCCTCGGCCAGAGTATAAGAACCGACAGCTGTCTGTGCTGCGGGGTGGAGTTTTGGAGTAGAGAGCGGAGAGACGACATAAAACGACATAAAACGACATAAAACAATTGCTAAAACGTGCTGGTTTAGCCAGCACGCCACTTACTTGTTTGTCTGTTTATTCGTTTGGCCCTCGTGCCCTTTGGTTTGTGTTTTGTTTAAATCTTTTGTTTGTTTATTAATAAATACGCTGAATGCCATAGCATTCAGCTTCACCCGCCCATCCACTGTTTGTGATTCAGTTACTTCCTGGTCCGTGACGTCACCACTGCGAGCCAGCTTGCCACATATGGTGTCCTGCGTGGGACAAACAACGCCTCCAAGAGCCGGACCAGGAAAGGAAAAGGACGTTTTTTTGTGTGTTTTTTTTTTTTGGAAAAAATAATAATAAATAGGGCCGGGATACTCCGCCACATAGGGATAGCTCGATATTTAGTGAGCAAGGCGTCTAATGGGGTAAATGGGGCAAAACAAGCGGGTAATCTAGGGTACCGCTATGCTGCTGTTACAGGTTTGTTATTAATATTTTCGGTTTTTTTTAAAGGAGCAATTATGTTTTAAATAGTAGCAATATATTAATTGAGCAAGATGTGTAAGTGATTTAAAACACATAGATGTGTAAGTGATTTAAAACACATAGAAAAAGGACGCGCTGCTTTGTCAACTACATCGCAAATAAGGAACCGGGAATAAGTAACCAACTTCCAGGTGGTGATTCCAATTGAATGATTGACTAGCAATCGAGTCTCGGTACAACTGCATAAAAGCTGCATGTTTTCACTCACTCGGGGTTGGGTGTTCGGTGAGTGGAGAAAGGGAAACTAAAAAGTAGAACTTAAATATATGTTTTCACTCACCGTGTTTGTTCGTTTGTCTGTATAGTCCGTTTTGTTTACCTGTTTGTTTTGGCGAATGTGCCGTGTCCTGTGTGTTTTGTGTTCTGTTACAACCGTTTATTTTCTGTCTGTTTATTTATTAAATGCTGAACTCCACCTCTCTGTTTTTGTTCCTGCTTCTGCCGTGACGTCACCGCCCAGTCATCCTATCACACTAAGTCATTGACTTTTTTATTGTAAGTTAGAAAGATCATGACTTAATTACCTGAACAGATCTGTTTAAATGTACAGTGCTGGACTAAATTAGCTTGGGGTATATGCACATGCTTTGGCTTATCTACTTACGGTGGCCCTGAAGTGCAAAACACAACAACATTTAGGAAAATGCTGCAACATTAAGAATTTCTTAATGTTGCAGCGTTTTTCTTAATGTCGTTGTGTTTTCCTTAATGTTGCAGCGTTTCTTAATGTCAGTGTTTTCCTTAATGTTGTTGTGTTTTGCACTTCAGGGCCACCGTATCTGCTTCAGGTAACATGCTTGATATTGGTACTGATAGAATAATACAATGATGCAATACAAAATGCCTATAGGGCATGCAGTTGAAGCCTATATTACATGGTAAATGAACTTTAAGTGTGAACATCATCGTAATACTATGCTAAAGGAATGAACTGGTAGCCTATAGCTTCTTTTAACTAGCCATGTGATAAATGAATTTTAACAGTGCTCCTTACAGGCAATATTTTTCCACATGTTCTCTGTAAGTACCAAAATTCAGTGTGTCAGCTAGAAAAGAACAAATGGGTTGAGTCTAGGGTGAGAGATTCACTTTAAATACATTTTCTAACCTCTTAGCATTTATTTTTTTCAGAGCAATATTAATTTAGTGAATAAGTAATATTTTAGCACTCAGCTTAATAGTAAACTTATATTTTAAGTACAGTATCATCAGAAATGGGGGATTATTCTTTTGTAATGGTTTAAATAGCTTTTTACTTCCCCCTGTCTACCACGCAGCTCCCTGGAATGTCTTTCACTGAAAGCAAGGATACCCGACGTTCTCAGGTGTCTGTAACTAGTAAGCCTTTAACAACCAGATTAATAAATTACACTGGACTATCACATTGCTACAGTAGATATCAGAGAGTCTCTGCTTGAATGGAGACACATACAGCTCTCTCCTCACTCAAATGTAGAATGCACTGAATGTACTGTGATAACCTTTTGTACCAGTAAAATTAGACATTGAAAAATACACTTTTTGTCAAACATTTATCAAGCGACAAGAAGTTTCTTTAGTTTTACTCATATTTTAGAGTAAAGCTTTTACATATATTAATGAAGTAGGGTAAGCCTTTTAAAGCATTATATGAAACCTACCCCAACATTATCCTCAGTGTTATGTATGTGGTTTAGTATTAACATTAGTTGAATACTGGCACCTACTGGTAGTATTTGCATAGATCACACAGCGTGCGCAGTTTCTCAGGTCATTCTGACAAACTCAATAAAGAAGCTAGTTAGTTGTTGGATCCCAGCACAGTGTCCGCTTGCATACCTGCCAAGTATCCCGATTTTGGTGGGAGACTCCTGATATAGAGGCTTGATCTCCTGTCTCCTGGTGAGACTCAAGAAACTCCTGATAATGTAGATTGCCAGTTGTAATGTATTATTACCTAAAGTGAAGTTTGTAAAACAAGTGGGAAACACTACAAAAAGTTATGTATAGGCCTATATCTTAATTCAACACCATCACCAAAAAGGTATGAATATATCGTAATTCACTGCCCCCATTTTGAATTTTCAGAAGTTGGCAGGTATGTGCTTGTGTTTTACTAACTGCTTAGTTAGTGTAAATGTTATCAGGATATAAAATTGTTTGATGCCTACAATGTTTTTGCCAGTATGTGTAAGGCTAAATAATTGTAAATGCAGACAGTATATTTAACTATTAAATGTTCATTGTAGTGTAAGAACAGGACAGTACTCAGAATGCAATATAACCCATTCCTACTAATTGATACTATAGCAATACAACAACTCCATCAACGTGTCTGCCAGGGGCGCTATTTCAGATTTCAGTGGGGGGGAGGACTTTAAGCAGTGGTCCAGGGGCCTAAGTGGCTAGGCTCCTGGAAGCTCTTGGTTTTTTGCAGTGTGACAGAGAAAGAATGAATTTTGGCTATAAATCTTCCTCCCGACCTGTGAGGGTGTTGTCTAAAGGGAACAGAGTGCCCTGGACTGGATGGTCTGACAATTCATTCCAGGGGAAATGTGAAAGTTGGTTATCTAGAAAGGGGGCGGAGCTACGGTACACCAAGCCATCGTCCCAGAAGGGAAGCGATGTGGCAACCACAGATTGGAGGAGAAACGGTTGCACTCACTAAACAAGGTGCCCTGACTGACGGTACAAAAGGGGACGTGGCTAGGTGATCTGTTCCATTGTTATGGTTAAGTGAGAACTCTAATTGTACAGTGAGTGTTTGTTTGTTTTGTCGTGTCTAATTATATACTTGTTTGTTTATTAGAAGGCTAACACGTACCGGGAGCTGTCGCTTGAGGCCAGCACCAACCCGGACAACACTTCACAACTGTACACAAATAAATTGTATTTCACCACTTGCATGTTAGCACTCACTCTGGACTTGTGATCGTGTGTGTGTAATTGTGTGTGTTCTACTGTGTTTATTATTTTGTGACTGTAAACCCTTCATTTGGAACACTGTGTATTGCCTGGGATTATTCTTTGCAGTCGCCAGACCGGGATTATAAAAATAAATGTGTCTGGATCGGGAACCTTGCTGTCTGTCTTCTGTTATTATTATTATTATTATTATTATTTATTTCTTAGCAGACACCCTTATCCAGGGCGACTTACAATTGTAAGCAAATACATTTCAAGTGTTACAGTACAGGTAATACAATAAGAGCAAGATAAATACAATGACAAGTTCAAGCAAATTTTGTTTGTACCATGCTTTACCATTCTAATATGTAACGAACCTTGCCTGCCGGTGATTCATAATGTTTTCACTATTCCTTTACAGTGCTCTTCTATGCTTTTACCATGACGCAGAGCAGAACATTTCTGTAAGGGTTAAAATCCACTGAACTAGGCTGTTACTTGCTCACATGCAATATCATCACTCACCAGCAGAGGGCTCAGTTAGCACAACTTTATTATTTGTTTATTTAGCAACTGATGTACGATTTAATCAATTCAATTGGATTACCTCGCATTAGCTTTTACCAAGATATAAAGCAATACACTTTTATAACGGTTTAACTGAATGTGAACAAGGCTGTTACTTGTCACAGGCAACATCACCAGCAGAGAGCTCTATTGGTTTTAAAAGTGCTGTACAGTTCCAGGAAAAATAACTGCCCCACAATCCAAATCTATGTATGTGCAGTGTATGCTATTGTACTAGTTGATTATGTGATATGGGAGTAATCTACAGCACCAGAGTTTTAGCGCTCTCTTTTTTAAGTTAGGGTAAAGTTTCCTTAATTAGGAAATATTTAAATTTTTATTTAAATGTTATCCAGAAGATATGGGTAAGTGGATAACTCGTGAACCTCGTGGAAAAGCGAGTGACTATAATGAAGCAGGCCAGTCTCTTCCATGCTAGCGCTAATGTTTCTGAAACGTTGGGAGGATTCAAAGACCTGAAAATGCTGCCGCCGCTACCTCAGATGCAACGCCATTAAAAATTCAAAAAAATATGCTACCGTTGGAAAAATACATTTTTCCGAGAGGAATGGATTAAAACATACTGTCGCATCTTTGATGTAGGGAAAAAATAAAGTTATTTGTACATTGTGTTATTTGTGCGAGAGATGTTTACGTGTTCAACTAGCCTATTTTATTTGTTTCGTGGCTTATGAAAGAAAACTAAATAAAAGAGACCTTTGTTAACTTGCTGTACTATTTGTTTGTATAAATTAACATGACAACACAAATAAGATTCCTTCTAATATGGGAGATTAATTTAAAGGGATTTCGAGTAAATACTGCTGTTTTGTAAGGATTTGTTTTAACCTGTAAATGGCGGTAATCACATATTTGGGCGAATGGATGGACTCATTTTAATGACCACCATATTGCAAGAGATCCACCTGGTTGCATCCTATGACCAGCAGACATAATGGTGTCGATAAAAAAAAAAAAAAATGATTGTCATAATTTGACTGGGTTTTATGTTTTAATGTTTCATTTCATTAACGTTATTTAATGTATTTTAAGATTGTTAGTTTGACGTGCGTTTTAACCCGTTTCACCCAAAAGCAGTGACATTTTATATTCCTCCAAAGACTTGATTTGTGATTTCTTTCTTTTGCGCGTGTGGACAGTGGTTTAGAAAAAGCGGCATTGTGAGACCGTGATCAAGTCACTAGCCTCCTTGTGCTCCGTCCTTAGGATGAGACGTAAAACGAGGTCCTATTGTAAGTGACTCTGCAGCAGCAGTTGTGATGCATTCACCCCCAAGTCTCTGTTAGTCCCTCGTTTAAGTTACTTAGGGTTTTTTTTGGCAGTTTAGTAAGGAATGCTAAAGATTGTAACAGTTTTGAAGCTGACCTTCATTTTGGTATGTTATATTAATTTATACGCTAGGGATATTCAAAACAGCAGACCAGTAAAAATGGGTCTAACATACTGTAATATATCTGTACTCATACATTTTTTGCCACTACAAGAAACTGAAACTAATAAATAAGTTATGAGAATGCTCATATAACTGTACTGTATTACACAACTAAGAGAACAAGGTACAATAAGCTCGGAATTAAAGTGTACAGCCACTGGGCAGTTCCTGTGTGAAGATTTAGTGTTTATTAAACCTGCAGAGCAGTATCTTAACCCATTCATTACAAATTCCACCTTTCCCAAAAGAACAATCACATTTTCTGGGGGGTATTTGGTCACTTTTCAAATGTCATATAAGAACCACAAAATACATTTATCTCAATAACGTACATATTGATTACAAAGCGTAGGTGTTGTTGGGTGGCACCAGTGAAAATATTTATTTCTTCTAATGAAACATATTATCTCTGAGGTAAATGGTTTCACATATTAAGTAGTTAATGCTATTGTTTTTTATAGGCGTTCCTGTACAAGCCCTTTATGACCAGTGGTGAACGTTACGTTGCCCATTATTTTGATGACTCCTCCTGGTGAGTCTGATTGCTCTATGGTGAATATTTTTTTCCATCACTTGCAGCGCTACTGAACTGTATTTACTAGCTGTAACTAGACACAAATCATATTCCCAAAGAAAAAAAACAATTGTTATCTGTTAAGAGGCTTGATGTAACATATTATTCTACTAGGAACTTTGAGGCTAGCAACAAAATTCTACACAAGAAGACAGAGGTTGTGTTGCATAGACAGGCATTTCCATGTGCTGGGAGGGCAGTTCATTTCTGAAAAAGGTTCAGTCCCCTACCTATTTTCCCCTGCATATATTTGCTTATGGGTTTATTTAAGTTTGTACATGCAATTGTCGTTTTTAAGTAAATATAAACTTTCAAAAAGTATTCCAGCTCAAGCTATCTTATAAATGAATGCAGCAAAGCAGTACTGTTTGCCAGTTGTATGTATTTACATTTTTATTTAAATTTAACTGCACATTGGTATTATCCAAATAATGGCAAAATACAAATATTGGTTACATGTAAATATTTGACATATGCTTGTATATATTAAAAGAGGATTTCAGTGAACTAATAACCATGACATTTCTTTAATATGAGCATTTGAAGCAAAATGCTTAACAAACTTGGCAGGCCTGGCCATAAAAAAAGGGGGGGGGGGGGAAAGCAGCACCACCACCACCACCAACAACAACAAAAATGTAGTTTTGCTATCTTTTTGTCTAAATTATATTGGTTACAAACATACTTACATACTTGAACAGATGGACGGCTGGATTAGGCTTAAACTATTTTAAGGACTCCGCACAATTAGTAAGTAATGAATGGGGCTCCTTTTATTTGTCTATGATATGACTTTATATAACCAAAACAAACGAATAGCATTGCATTCGCTATGATTTGCATTGATTACGCATTTAATTTGGAACACAATTGTTTTTATAAGAAGATATATGAATACACGTTATATTTATGTTTACCAGTATATGTGCATTTCTCATTGTTATTATTCAAATATATATATATACACTGCAATATATTAACTGAAACCTACATTGTCCTGAATGTTCTGCATGTAACACTGAGGTATTTAAACAATCCCTTACATTTTTTTTTTTTACACATCTGCTGTTGTTTGTAGTGTAGATAGCGCTTTTCACTGCAAAAAGGGCGATGATGATTAGTATTTTTGCGTGTCCAGACAGGGATTAAGGTTTTGTCTGTAACACGTCACCGTTTGTCCTTTTCTCATTAAGAGTACAGCAGGTTGCTTTCTGCTATGCTACACCTTCGCCTTAAAATAAGACACCTTCCCTCACACACACAGTGTTTTTTTCCATTGACACACAGTCTGGATTTGACCTGCCTCCTTGCTCAGCTGATCAATCCATTTCTCCTATGGTACACTGTACAAGATGGCGGTATCGGGAACAGAAAGGGACGGAATAGTAAGTGCAAACTGAACGATATCAATATTCCCGAGGTTTCTTTTCTTTCATTTATTTATTTATGTAACCGGTTTAACGTTATTCGGTTTGGTGCCTTCCCCTCTCTGAGATGCAATGCGGCGACCGGTTTAGTTCATGCAAATACTCGACCCGGTTGATTTGAATGCTACTGACTGTACTGGTATAAAAATATCAAAGTGGTTTTAATGCGGTGTATGCCTGGAGAAAGGCCCTAGATACATGTCAATTCTTCATTAACATACTGTCATTTTGACTTGATGCATAGTTATTTGGAAATGTTTGAATCTGAGTCTGTCTGTGTTTGAAAAGATGACAGGTGTTTCAATAGGCCGGTGCTAGCAGGTCAGCTATTTCTGCATGATGAGATTCATCACAGAACATTAAAGCCATTCTCAGATTATTTTTAACAGTTCAGAATACAAATTAGATGCCTAAATTTGGATGAGTTTGCAACCGGCATTGTGTATTTATTTTACGGTTACTGTAATAATGAAAATGCATACATCTACTTTTTTGTTTATTGATTATTATTATTATTATTATTATTATTATTATTATTATTATTAATTTTTAGAATATTGATGGATTCCTGAACCATTCATTCGGGTCATCTGGACTAGGGTCTCCAGACCGTGAAGACTTCACACGCCTGTTGGTAATATAAATATTGTGGTTATTAAATATAATATGTTGCAATAAAGGCTTTATTTGATCGTTTTTAAAACAATAACGCAAAACTTACATGGCAACACGCCTCTCGCTTTCTTTGACTAGACTGTTCCTTTTAGTGGCCGAATAAAGGGAGGAATGAGACCAGGCAAAAAAATTATCGTGATGGGGATTGTGGACCCTGAGCCTGAAAGGTAAATTATTATTATTTAATATTTTGTATATGCTAATAATACTTTTGATTTTGGATATACATAACACAAACCATTCAATGGCATCATGCCTATCGTTCTGGTAATATTTACAAAACAGAAAAAAAGAATGCCACTCCTTGCTTTGTGCACTGGTTAACCTGGCGCAAGGTTGAGTAGAGACAGTATGAAGCAGAGTTTTTTGCCACACGAGGGGTTTGGTAACATTTTTATAATAGTGATGAGGGTGACAACTGTATACTTTATACCACATAATTGCAGCAAATACTAGTAGGCAACTGGGTAACATCACATTTAATCGTTTATTCCAAAAACTAAATGTCACTTTAATTATATTGCTGAAGCAAGTTTATTGGACAATGTTTAAAATGTAAAGAATTCAAATTGATAATAAAAACGACGCGGTTGTGAATTGGTTTATAATATTTGAACGCATCCTTTGTTTTGTCAAGTTTTGACATCAGCCTCACTTGCGGTGACACGGATGATTCTCGTGCTGATGTGGCTATCGAGCTGAGTGCCAGGTTCCCTGACAAGCAATTCCTCAGAAAGGCGTGTGTGGCCGGAGAATGGAGTGCGGAAGAAACGCCAATCCCTTACTTCCCGTTCATTCAGGACCAGCCATTTAGGGTAATTACCAAGAAATACTGTAAAACTCAAGAAGCAAGTGAGTTTAGTTTAAAAGGGCTCCCTCACAATGTGACAATAATTGTGTTTGCAACATAATAACATTCCTTTAAAAAAAAAAAAAAAAAACTTAATAATGGGTTCTGTGAGATAGACCTGCACAGAGACATTGCAAAATGAAACAAAATGAAACAATAAACAGTGGAAAACAGAATTTAGTAGATTATACTTTAATAAAAATATATATACCACTTATTATTATTATTATTATTATTTATTTCTTAGCAGACACCCTTATCCAGGGCGACTTACAATTGTAAGCAAATACATTTCAAGTATCATAGTACAAGTAATAATACAATTAAGAGCAAGATAAATACAATGACTTAGGTATTAAGCAACAATGCAAATACTGACACGGGTAGTGGAAAGTGCCAACATTTACCCCAATTTTTAGCATCTGTTCTCCATGCTATGTACAACTTAATAATTAGGCTGTTGTTGGTAAGTATGTGTTGCTCTACGTGCTTGTAACCTGTAAGGAGAGATAGCAATAGACTTAAAAATTAAAATGTATATTCATGAAATGTATAACAAATTATAGGACTATAGTATTGAATCAGTAGAGCATTCAGTTACAGGGTCTATATGGCATGGTAATGGCATCTACATTGTAAGCACTTTTGTTTTGTGGAAACTAATGGTGCTATTGCAATGAAACCTACTTTCAGTTGAAAGGCACATAGCCACACATTACTGTGCTATTCCTACTTCAAGGCATGATAAACTCAATTTTAAGTGGCTTTTTTTTTCTCGTATTGAGTATCTATTGGTCTTTGCTTGTTTTTTTGTCGCTATTACCGACAGGGCAGTGTCTTCATTGCTATAGCTTTTGCAAAATGAAGTGCTCAGTTGTGTGTTGGTTTTATGCCCAAGCTGGATTTAAACTCAGGCCTTAAGAGGTGAAAGCAACGAGAAGCTAGTGAATTAGCTAGCTGCCCCACCTATTTATTAGACTTCATGAATGGCTAAACTACGTTTAACAGAAGATTTAATTTAAAGGATGCATGCATTACAGTTCTAGACACCGTTTCAGGTTATATACTTTAACATATATTCTATGTATTATTGTGTTAAAACATAACATACAATATAACAGTCTTGTTTGTAGGTTTTGAAAACATATGTATTTGTATTTCGTAGATTGAAATCCATTGTGAGCACCAGCGCTTCAGAATATTCGTGGATGGACACCAGCTCTTTGACTTTTTCCACCGTGTTGAGTCTCTACCGGCCATTGATACAATAAAGATTAACGGGAGCCTACAGATAACTAAACTGGGCTAGGCTGGCCATCTCAACGAAGGGCTTCTTGGGGTCCATGCTAGTGGGGGAGTCGTTCTTCAAACACTACAGTCCTACAATAGTCCCACAGCTGGGTCTGTTTACACACTGACAATGTCTTTTTTTTCAGTGAGCTTTGTCAGGTGAATGAACCTGCTATTTGACTTTAACAAATATAGTGAGAGGACAATTTGCCACTAAATAACATGTGGATTCTTGGTGGCGATTTAAACAAACTATTGTTTGGTCTGTCTTAAGGAAGTCTCTAAAAAATACAGTCCTTCTTTTTATAGGGATGTCACAATATAACTTTTGCAGTAACAGCAAATACATATCACAGAGATGACTATATTATTATGACAGATATGACTAAATTCTAAAATAAAAAAATACATTTTTTCTATTCATGAAAATAGGCTCTCAGGAAAAGAAGTGATATGTATTTGTCTACAGTGTATTTAATAATATTATGGCAAGTTGCTACCTGACAAGCTGTTTTGAAATCGGGGCGTAGTTTTGCGTGACAAATAAATTATATTATCCTTCGCCTAATTAATAAAAATGAATTTGCAATGCGATTAATTATAATATATTGTGATGTCTCCAATTAAAATGTAGCAGCTTATTTTTATCCATTAATTTGTGAGAATGCTAATAAGTGCTAATAATGTCAAAATGAAGTGTTCTCTTTTTGCAGACGTGTTTTTTTTTTGTCAGTATTTTTATGCACTGAAATAAAATAGCACAACAATAAGAACACTATATGCTGAAAAGGGGTGAAAACATGTTAATTGAATGTAGTCCGTAGATAACATTAATGTGAACCTGGGTTCTGATGTATGTGTGAAAAAAAGACCCTGTTTTACCCTGATGCTTTTAAGGCAGCATTAAATTCAGCTCCCAGAATGCAGATACATGATGATTGGAAGAATGTGTAGCCCACAGGGCCAACAGCCAAATTCAGAAATCATTAGTATACCTGTATATATGTATTGCAGTTGTATGCATTTCCCGGCTGACTAGTAATGTTATTATGAATACTAGCCCAAATATCAAATCAAAACTGCACAAAATTATGTTTAACCACATATCAACAAGAAAGTGAAAAATGAAATGCAAAAAAAAAAAAAAAAATTAAATGTATTTTCGTGAGTTTTTTAATGAAGTTTATTTGATAGAAAAGCAACAGGATATTTTTGAGGTCAACAGGGTATTGTTTTTTTTAGATGAGATATGTAAGCTAAATTGAATTGTCCCTGAAAGGGAACTCTTATGCCAACATTGAATATGAATCTTGATAATCTGTGTTCTGCTTTTTGTACTTGAGAATTGGCAGTCCGTAAACAATAAGCCCCCCCAAAATAGGGGTCATAATCATTTCCCGGAATTTATAATGTTTGATAATCGGGGGGGGGAGGGGGGTGGGGGAGGTTCAAATGAAAGTACTTTAAAATTGACTAGATGTGCTAGATGAATGTGCTTTTTGCTTTAGAAATATACAGGCTGATATGGTTGGGAAAGTCATGTGATGCAGCTGGCTGTATAGGCTACAATGGTATGGATAGACATAATGATGTAATTTAATTGTTAATTTTATGTGTCAATGTTTTTTTTAAGAGCTTCTTTCTCACTGAAAAAATATCTATGTTTACTTATATCAAATGTTTGTAAATAATTATTCAAATAGCATAGGAAAGGGGTTATGATCAGTTTGTAACTCCTTCATGGTTTTGTAACTGTGCACCATGTAAAAAATGCCTCAGTCTTATGTGGATCCAGAACTGGGGGTGGGTATAGGTTGTGATGTACCTAAATGTTTTGCTGGATTTTGGGAAACAACTTTTTGTATGTTTTTCCTAATGCTTTGATCGGTGGTACTCAGTTGTGGATCCAAACCAGGACCTTCTGGTTCCAACCAGATCTGTAATTACTTAGTAGAACACCAAGGTTTAAATAAACAATTTAAGACCTCAATGGAAAAAGGCTCGAGTGCTCAATTCAGTAATTAGTGACCTGGTTGGAAGAAGGTCCTGGATTGGAAGATCCACAACCGAGTACCATTTGCCTAGATGATATTCCTTTGTATGGCAGGACAGGTTTTCAGTGCTGCTAATCATTAACCTAAAGCTGTCCCTTTGAAGTACAAATGATAGAGGCCTATCTCCTGAAAGAAGGACACGCAAAAACAAACACGTAATAAAAAAGTGTATGTCACAATGCAGGAACAGGGTGGGTTTGAGACGGAAGTCTAATTGGTGTTGCAATTTTTTTTAAAGGGCTATACTGTTTTCATCAATGTTGCTCTTCCAATCCTGGTACTCCTGGCAAATGCATGTTCTATCAACTTTGTACAGTAACAACCAGCATTACTGAGATGATCAGAAAGCCTGTTACAATTACCACCTCCTGTCCTTCCACCTGGATCCACATTAGCTTCTACGTGTTTCTACTATAATGAAATGCAACTTACAGCACGGTTTTGAAAGCTTTTTTGCCATTTGTTTATTCTCTGAAAGTAAATGAACTGAAAAAGTTACAGAAACCACTAAGAACAACCTTAGGTATTCCATTCCATTTTACAATACCTGAAGAATTTCGAACAACAGGAATGAAAAAGTGCTAATTGTGAACTGGAGTAAAAAGCTTAGAAAACTTGATAATGTCAAACTAATTATAACTAGCTAATGTAATAGTCTTGCTGTATGTTTTATACCATACTAGGGGTCTGGTTGAAGAGTTCCCAAAAATAATGAAGTAAATGATGTTTTTGTATCATCATTTAAAGAAAACTGTAACATTTTAAGGTAGAGGACAATTATATATTATTTGGCAACTGCAATGTAATTAATGATAACTATTAGGTAATTATTTTAGCATTACTAATTTACAGAGTACATACTATAAACAATATTAATACCCACAATGAATTACTGTTCTACCACATTGTGAGTTCACTGATCATTTTGAAGGGGGTAGTTAGAGTAAATAAACACAAACATGTACTTTTTATATACAATATATAAATAATAAAGCACTGGCATGAATGCTAAAATAATTACCCAATCATTAAAAGTATAATGACCTTTATAACTGTAGCTGACAAACAGTTAACTGTAGTATATAATTACCTGTGCCCTGTAACTGGAAGCATTACAAGAAAACACATCCCAAGTAGACTTATTCTTAGCTTGCAATTTATTTCTCAAAACTAGCACTACTCAAGCATAGGTAATGGTTTTACAAAGTACAGGAAACTGAAAAGTGTATTAATCTGCTAACACAAAGCAATGTATTGTATGTACAATCATGTTTTTACTAGCTGTGGAAGGAAGACCTGTTATAGGAGTTCAAAAGCAGTCCCTGCCTGTTTTGGCATATGTCTAACATAGGCACAGGATAAGTAGGCTGTTATCTAAAAAGAACAGTCATTGAATGACACTCTTTTAGACCAAAAAAAATTGTCAACAACTGTCTTATTTGAAAGTCAGAATTTCTGTATGAAACAAGAGCCCATGTTCTTGGTATTACAATATATTTAGTTTAAATAAATATTCTTTTAGTGCTTCCATTGCCATTACAATTTTGTACATGCACTATGAGTTCCTGGTATTTGTTTTCCACAACTGGTGTTAATGCAAGGTCAAATACTGCCTAAAGCTACCAGATGCCAGTCTGAAGTTGGCATGCTTAAAGTGTATTTTAAATGTGTTGTGTTTACTTCTGTTTTTGTTTTTGTCAGTAAATAATTTCCTTGTTATCTCATGGCAGGTATTTTCCAAATAAACTAGAGTTGTGAAAAGTACTGATGTTTTTTTTTTTGTTTTTTTTTCAGTATCTGTGTTTCCAAGAGTTAACGTTGCGCTACATTGGCCTTTTTTGCAAGCTTATAAAAGTGCATCTTGTTGATTTAGTGCTGGCGTTTTCTTTCTTTCCATGAAAATATGGTACTGCCTTTGTCGACCAGCAAAAGAGCTTATAGTTTCTCAGTCAATATGATATCTTGCATCTGTCTTTTTTTTTTTTTTAAGTGCACAATGTTATACATGTTTGTGTGTGTGTGTGTGTGTGTGTCAAAGTCTAAAACACACTAATTCCCTCTAATAAAATTTGACCACAGTATTTTTGCAGTTTTACCATGGCTTTCCGATTGGTTATACTGTGCATTTGCCGTAGTCTACCCTGGTTTGCCATGTTTATTAATGTGCTTTACAATACCTCTCTGTGCTTTACAATGCTTATACTATGCTTTATTACACTTTGCTATGCTTTTAGTTTGGTAAGCTTTTATAAGGGTCTAAGGTATGTAAGTTCAATATTGTTTCTAATAATAATAATAATAATAATATTAATAATAACTAAAAGGGTGTTTTCCTTAACACACTAATGTGTGAATTCAAATGACTATGCTCCTACTGTAGATCTAATAAGAGCATGTTGAGTTTTGGGAAAAGCTTTGTTATAACAATCAGTATTGTTCGTGTTCCCTCACCGCTATGAAGTCGTATACACATTTTCAAATAAAACCAGGTCACAGATTATAAATAACAAGCCTTCACAGAAACAAACAGAATTCTGACATAAAAAGTATGTGCGTTACAAGCGTGTACACAAAAAAAAAATAGAACATTTAAAATTAGTATCACTAAGCATTTTAAAACAAAAATGAAATCCCCAAAATGAAAAACAGAAATCTGCCTTTTGTTATCCTCTGATATATGGCTATATGGATTATTTATTTAGCAGTCGCCTTTATCCAAGACGACTTTCAGAGACTAGGGTGAGTGAACTATGCATCAGCTGCAGAGTCACTTACAACTACGTCTCACCCGAAAGACGGAACACAAGTAGGTTAAGTGACTTGCTCAGGGTCACACAGAGTCAGTGGCTGAGGTGGGATTTGAACCAGGGACCTCCTGGTTACAAGCCCTTTTCTTTATTATTATTATTATTATTTGTTTATTTAGCAGACGCCTTTATCCAAGGCTACTTACAGAGACGAGGGTGTGTGAACTACGCATCAGCTGCACAGTCACTTACAATTACATCTCACCCGAAAGACGGAGCACAAGGATATTAAGTGACTTGCTCAGGGTCACACAGTGAGTCAGTGGCTGAGGTGGGATTTGAACCGGGGACCTCCTGGTTACAAGACCTTTTCTTTAACCACTGGACCACACAGCCTCCTTGTATGATTATATATATATATATATATATATAAAATCTGAAATCCCTTTACAATTCCATTCAGAATGTAACCAAAATGTGTTAAAATAACAAACAGGCAATTATTAGCCACATTTTTTTTGTTTTTTTTGTCAGATTTGCTTTTTTGTGGAGATCATCTGTTAACTGGATCACATCCTGGGAGTGATGTTTCAAATGTAGTTTTAATTATTATGTTTTACATTTAATTTACTATTTTGTACTTACATTGCTGCAATGCTGAGTAATTATCATGTTCTCTAAATATGCCCTTGCTTGACTTTGAGTTGCTTTGATCTTATCTTCTGGAGTAAGCCTACATTCTGAGAGGGACAGACAAGGTCAACTCTGCCAATCCCACCTTCTCTTCATTATTATTATAGGAGATTAGGTGGGGCAGGCAGAATCAGATGATTACAAACATAACCACATAGTAAAGGCAATGTAAAAAAAAATGAAAATGTTATTTAAAAAATGAAAATTTATTATTTGTTTATTTAACCAGGAGATTTACCCAATGAAACCAAGGCCTCACTTACAAGGGTGTCCTGGAAACAATAAAAACACAAATGCAAGTACATTTGAAGCTACTTTACGTGCAGCTGGATCAGGAGAAGGCATTCACTGCCAAGCCACAGTACAAGAGGCCTCACACCAAGTTGTATTGCAGGAGATTTTCAAGAACAAATATTGGATAAAGGATCACTTGCACGATTAAAAAGGAGGGTCACCTCTATTCTGTATGTTGATTCAAAGACGTTAAAAAGGGGATTTGTACTCGAGAAACTTTGTCCAGGATTTTTATTTTCCAACCCTAATACAGTGGAATATCTTTCTTTACTTGTATTCAGATTTTATCATTGACTGTTTCAAATTATGAAAAAAAAAACAAACAACAGGATTTGTAATAAGTAAATATGTTTTTTTATTTTTTATTTAACAGACCTTGTAAGAAGCTAGTGCAACTCAAACAGTGTAAGACTAGTATGAACCATGTTATTCTGACCAATTCAGTCAAACTTTTAGAAAATACAGTGAAAGGATGCACTCCCCCGTGCAACACATAAAATGCAAAACTCCCTTATAAGCCCTTAATTAAAAACACATGCATAAGTGTGCAAGCATACAGGTAATAAAGATGCAATGTATTTCTTTATACTGAATCCACGTATCACGGAAATTGTGTGTATATATATATATATATATATACACACACACACACATTATTTAGTTGTAATTAGTTAATGTTAATTAATGTTAGTTGAAACTAGTCCTTTACCCCATCAGAGGAAGTTTCCTTGTTTCTTGTCGCAAACAAATCCAGATTCCAAAAACTGTTGGCTAGACCAGTGGGAATAGCTTTTTAAAGAATCTCTGGAATTTTCTTTTTCTTCTGTCACATTCTTAAACAACTCAGTCCACATTTCAATACTGTAATCAGTCTTCTGTTGTCTATAGATAAACACAATCTGAATCATGTTTTGAATTTCAGCAGGCTTCATTTTCAAAGCTTGTAAAAAATCAAATGAAAATAGATAGAAGTTGAATATATTATTAACTGGGGTGATTTTGCCCTTTTTAGAAAAAATATTGTGTCTGTTCTTCATGATATAACTTTGTGAGCTACATGACTTTATCAAAAGTTTCAGTGATTGATGTCATATTTGAATGAGATCTGACCTGAGTCCTTAAAGTTATCCTGCGTTTCAGGAGTTGATGTGGGGCGAGTTTACCCACTTCACCCTCCACGTATCATAATACAACAAAGACATCATAACATGATATTAGTTGAAACCTAAGCCACCAAGAAAAAAATGGTTTCATGTTGGCTTTGTAAATATTTAAATGCATGATTGTCCGGAGCAGTAGTGGGTGGTGGCCCCAAAAATTGGGGAGGCATAAAATATTGGCAGTGGGTCCCACTTTTGTGTTATTGCATTTGAAAAGATGCTATTCAATACAAATGCTACAATTTACCTAAAAACTTCTGTTTGTTTACTATACGATACACCAGCAAAGCGCTAAGAGCTGAATATGCAATTGTGGCACTGTAGCGTTACGTGTAAAATAAAGCAGACCACAAGGGTAGGATGATCCAACAAATTTTTTTTATTTTAACACAGTAACCAATATGGACCATTGTTTTCCGTGAACCACACCAAGTAAAATAAAATAATAAAATATATCTCCTTGTCACTCTCACTCAGACAACCTCTGGTTCTGTCTCTCTCTCTCTCGATCTGTCTGTCACTCACACACTTTCTCTCCTCTCTGCGCTCAGGAATGCACTCCTATTTATCTCTTTCTAAACCGTGCCCTCCGTCCGCCCTAAACAATACCGGGCATGCCATTTGGACCCCAATCTCCCGCCAGCATTCTGGGGTTGCAAATGCATGTCTAGGACTGGTGAGCCTAAAAGGCAACCAACACTCCCCACCCTCCCCTTGTTAGCTTGTGGCTTGTCACAGCAAAACAGTACAGCATGTAAAACAAACATAAAGGACAAACAAATAGGACAGTCACCAAGTCCTTTTTACAGCGCAAATGCCTGGGTGGTTACACAGCCCCCCAGTTCCTCGTCCTCGAGGGACTGACAAAGTCTAGAAAATGACCCGGGAGCTTGTGCAGTTGTCGGTACCGCTGTTTCCTTGATGGTCCGGGGCGCTCAGCTACTGCAGGAGGCAGACTGCTGTCAGGGGCAAGTGGGGATTGTGGAACGGGGGGCTGTGGGAGGGGGTCGTTGGGCAAAGGAGAGTCAGGGGCAGGGGTCGGTGAAAGGGGGTTGTCAGGTAAGGAGGGGTCAGGTACCGCTGGGTCAGGCCGTGCTGGATCCTGTCCTCTGTAGGGGGCAAGTCGATTCCTTAGGAGAACTACCCGGCATCCTCGGGGTGGTAGCTGAACCCGGTACACCACCTCTCCGATGTGTTCCAGGACCCGACATGGTCCAAGCCAGTGGCTGTCGAGCTTTGGGCAACGGCCCCGCTTCCTCTTGGGGCTGTAGACCCAGACCAGCTCTCCACTCTCGAAGTGCCGTTCCTGGGCCCGGAGGTCATAACTGCGCTTCTGCCGCAAGCCCGTAGTCTCCACCTGGTTCCGGCATATCTCCGCGAAGACCCGGGACTCTAAGTTCGTCCCTAGTCAGAGTGGAGTTCCTGGGGGACCTTGAACTGGCTGAAGAACCCCTCCAGCAGTGCTTCAGCGATGGTCTCCTCCCCGCCTCGAGACGTATGCCTCTGGTCACTTAGTAAAGTAGTCCATCGCTAAGACAAACCGGTTCCCCTTCTCAGATCACGGAAACGGCCCCAAAACGTCAACTCCGACCCGCTCCATGGGTCCTCCAACCGGAAACTGCTGTTGGGGGGCATGCGACTGGTCCGTGGGTCTTTTACGAGTGGTGCAGTCATCACAGCGGTGGCAGAAGTCCTCCACATCGACGGCACTGTCCCCAGTAAAAGCTCTGTCGCAGGTAATGCAGGGTCTTTGTTATGCCAAAGTGGCCGGTGCCTGGGATGTCACGGTGTGCCTTTAGCACCTCTGTCCTCAAGGTGCGTGGGACCACCACCTGCCACCTCACTTCCCCAGTCGCTGGCTCTCTCCACTGCCTCTGTAGGACCTGTTCCTCATGCACAGGCTGGCCCATTGTGCCCACAGCCCTCTTGTCGCGGCCGACTCCCGGGCCAACCCTTCCCACGGGGGCCTGCACCGTTCCACTAGCCACTGTATCACTGGTGTCATTTCACAGTCCTCCTCCTGGCTCCGCCTCCAGCCGACCGCATCCACCAGCACCAGCTCCATGCACTGCACCTCGCCGGTTTGTCTCATCTCTGGTTCTCGTTCTTCTCCTTCAGCCACCGACAACTCTGTCTCCCAGGCTTCCCTCTTCGCACAGTGTGTGCAGCCCTCTGCAGCACAGGGTCGGCGGGACAGGGCATCCACGTTTGCGTGGCGGGCTCCAGACCGATGCTGGATCTTGTCATTGAAGGACTAGAACTGCTCGATCCAGCTAGTGATCCGCCCCTCCGGTTTCCGGAATGACAGGAGCCACTGCATGGCCGCATGGTCTGTCCTAATCATGAAGGAAAGCCCGCAGAGGTAGTGGCGGAAGTGGCAAACCGCTGCGACCACCACCAGTAGCTCTTGTCGGTTTACACAGTACCGGCGCTTGGTTTTGCTGAGCGACTGGCTGTAGTATGCCAAGACCTTCTCCCCTTCTGGCCTGGGCTGGGACAGTATGGCGCCAGTAATAGGATGCAAGGCCCAGGAACCCTCAGAGCTGGCGTTGGTCAGTTGGGTGGGGTCACTCCCGGACAGCCGTCACTTTATCCGTGCTGATGCCGTAACCCCCGACCCGATGTCCCAAGAAAGTGACCTCTTTCCGGAGGAACCGGCACTTATACAGCTTCAGCCCCGCCACGGCCACTCGTTGCAGCATTGCCCGCAGAGCTTCAAGAGAGGACTGGAAGGTCTCCCCGTTGACGAGCAGTAGACCAAACATTCCTGGGGGAACCCCAGACAACACCTTCTCCATGAGCCGCTCGAACGTTGCTGGCGCATTGCAGAGCCCAAACAGCATCGCTCTGAACTGCCTGGAGTCCCCGGCCAGTGGAGAAGGCCATCTTTGGTCCTGCCGCTGGGGCAAGAGCTACCTGCCAGTACACGCTCTTAAGGTCCAGCGAGGAGAACCATTTCGAGCCAGCCACTAGGACCAACGACTTGTCAATACGGGGGAGGGGATAAGAGTCCCTCTGCATTGCTTCATTCAGCCTTCTGTAATCAAAGCAAAAACACTACTCTCCGTTATTTTTCGGCACCATAACCACTGGCGATGTCCAGGGGCTGTCTGACGGCTCGATCAGGCCTGCCTCTCGCATCTCTCCCATCACCACCTCTGCAGCTGCTTGACAGGCCAGAGGCAGGGGCCAGGGCTGTATCTTGATAGGCCTGGCCTCCCCCGTATCGATCTTGTGCTGCACTAGATGTGTCCTGCCGGCTTCTTCAGAACTGGTGGCGAAGCTGTTGCGGTATTCCAGCAGCAGCTCCCGCAGCTGGGTCTGCTGCTCCAGGCTAAGCCCCTCACAGTTGCGGCACCAGACAGCGGTTACTGCTGAAAGCGCTGTGTCCTCCTTCCGTGGCGGCGGCGGCAGGACTGAAGCGGCTCTTGGGTTGGTCGGCCCAGCCTGGGCAGACGGTGCCTGGGGGGTAGAGAGGGTTAGTCTGGATCCCCGGCAATGCAGAGTCTGGGCAGGGGTTGAGTTCACTGGGGAGGGCAAAGCAGAAGGTGGTGGTTCCGACTTCCGTTGCTGTCGATTGTCAGGGAGGACGGAGGTCCCGGCTGGGTTGGACGGGGCTTTAGTCACTGTCCAGGGGGTGTCTGGGGGGTTCCATCGTAGGCTGGCTGTGAGCGTCGGGTGAAGGCATCCCTGTCCCCTGGAAAGTACAAAGTCCCAGTGCGAAGGTCCAGCTGGCTGCCAGTGTAGTGTAGAAAGTTCTGACTGAGGATGCAGGGATCCAGCCCGCCACCTCAATCGCCATTGTTCCTCTACCGTTCATATACACAAGCTCCCCCATGACCCTGCAAAGCTGGACAAACGTAGTCTCCAGTTGAACCCAATCCGGGACCACATCAGGGCACAGCAGGGTCATGGTCGACCAAGGTTGTGCACAGGACCCCCTCGATCTGGACTGGGATGTGGTAAAAGTCCCCAACAGAGGTCCTCCCGACAACAACCGTTGCCCCGGTGGGGTGCAGTCAGCTGCTTCTGGGGAGTGGGGCCCCTGCCCAGGCTGTGCTGCTGTTTTCCCCCGGCTGGCAACGCAGACAGGGTGGTGCAGATGGCAACACAGACAGGGTGGTGCACATGTTGGGG
Source organism: Acipenser oxyrinchus oxyrinchus (assembly GCA_030684275.1). Classification (NCBI taxonomy): domain Eukaryota; kingdom Metazoa; phylum Chordata; class Actinopteri; order Acipenseriformes; family Acipenseridae; genus Acipenser; species Acipenser oxyrinchus. The sequence goes on from CM060251.1 coordinate 19,010,445, forward strand.
ACTCGGCGGGGGCCCCACGTTGTTTCCCGACGGCCGAGGTGGTCCTCGTGTAGGCAGTGGAGCTGTGGTGGCGTGGCACTGTCGCTGTAGATGGCCTGGCTGTCCACAGTTCCAGCACAGGCGTGCGCAGGAATGTTGTGCGGGGGCCTGCCCAGCCGTGGAATGGATGAACGTAACCATCTCTGGGAGCCAGGCAGGGGCAGCTGGGCTGTCCGTGAGGGGGTAGCTGTGGGCCCTCTCCTCTTCGTTCTGGTCTTCTGTCCTCCCCCCTGGCAAGCCCGTCCAGGGGTCTCATTGCTCTCACCCTCCTCAAGCACGGCCTCAACCCTTTCGGCATTGGCCACGGCCTGCTCCAGGGAGGTGGGGTCGGCCAGTTGGACTTGTTGACGCAGAGCAATAGGGGTCAGGCTGCGGACAAAAGCCTCCTTCGCCAGGTCTCTTTGCGTGGCCTGGTCTTCTCTCTTGGTACCACTGGTACACAATTTGACATGTCCTCCTGCAACACTCTGCCCCCAGTGAATGTAAGAATTACAACATGTGTTATACAGTATGTGGTATTTCTTACTGATGTATTTCTTACATACACTAGGGAAATACTGTTGCAGGGGGACACGTGGGCACTTTTAAGCTCACCAGGAGTTGGTAAACAAATTGCCCCAAAAAGCTGCTTTTAATAACACTACCCTGAAATGTATAAAGCTGTTTTAATACCACTGCCCTAAAATGCATAAAGCTGTTTTTTCGTGTGTATAGTAATGTTAATAAGTGGGCCTATAAATCACCCTGAGGGAAAGCCACAGCTTAATAGAGTTAAATATTGTTTTCATCATTAACACAGACCTGACTTTTAAATGAATAAGCCTTGTTGCATCCCTGGCAATTAAGAGTTCCACAGGGCCTTTGCAGTGATGTTAATGCTATGTAAACTAATACCCATTCTCAACTGTATTTGAAGGGAGAGAGAGATGTCGCTGGCATACCTTGTATTGTTAGCTGAGTGTGAACATGATCTTCTACTGTCTTTCAGGACCTTAAATGCAAATGCAAATCTTGTGGGTCCTAGCAAAAAAAAAAAAAAAGGGTTTAATGGCCCTGAATATCAAAGCTTTTCCGACCGTCTGGGAGAGCTTTTGTGGGGTTGTTTTAACTTTCTGACAGTATGAGGAATGTTATGCAAACAAAGTGGGTACCTAATCAACATACCCCTGTGCAAAAATCAAAAGTGTTGATGTGGTCAGAGTGAGTATTTTCCAGCTAAAGTGGCTCCACCTATTTCAAAGAGTCCTAATGGAGATGGAACCCTAATTCAAACAGGCCCCTTGCTAAATAAAAAGGGTCTGATGTGGGTGGAGGCTCTTCGACTATGCTAATGGTGATGGAGCTCGATGTGCTGCTAGGGATTGCTTTATATGATATCCTATTATATACTCAAGTTTTATTAATTTTCATAAAGTGCAAACAGGTACATGAAACTATAATTTAATCATTTTGAGCTCTAACGTTACTTTTTTTTCTCTCTGCCATGATGTACTTGCTTTATTATAAAGTTATATTCTACTTCTCTTGTTTCTCCATATCTCCTGAAGTCTGTTTAGTTTTTCTCCATCTTTACGACCTTTCAATCCCACCTGTCCAAATCCTGAAATGAGGTAAAAACTGTAATTTGCTTTGTCATGATGAATTTGGTTCCCCATGGAAATTGGTCCCCCCAGACTAATTTTCATAGATTGTCCTATGAAAAATGTTCCCCCCAGACATAGGTTAAAATTAAGAATATAAACATTGCAAGATTTGTAAACTTGGTTGCTTTTCTGGAAGGAGAATCCGTCCCTAATCAACATGCCATCAGCAAGCGCATAAAGGCTCTGTGTGTTATTCTCCCATGTCGCTTCTTTTGTTTCGGCCTCTCAGTCACACGCTGGGAAGCCAAAACGGGAGTCGACCGCTTAGAGCCTGGAGGAAGGACTACCCTCAGCCACGGATTCCCTGAGGTTTCCCCCTACATCAAAAATTACAAATATGTGAGTAGGGTTTTTTTCCCTTACCTGAGTGCTGAGCAGTTCGTATTTGGTTCTGAGGGGTGAGTGGTGGGGTTGGACAGGCTGGGCTCTTTCCCCCAGTGCATTCATGCTCCAAGGGACGGGCCGTGTCTCAGCTGCTCATTTTCATAAATTCTTCATTATTTGGGAGGTAGGTGGCAGTGCGCCACTGGGGTGCGTTAATCATTTATTGCTATTTCCATTCATGGTTTGGCAGGCTCGTCTTTTTGGGGGGAGGTGTTTTTTGTTATTTCCATTCATGTTTTTCCAGCCGGCCTCGTGCAGGTAGCCATCGAGCACTCACGGACGAGTCTAATCTTCAAATATATCTTTCACTCAGGCCCTAAGCGCCCATCACAGTCATCGGGCCCTGAACACCCATCACAGTTCATAAATCATCTGCAATTGCAATCAATAAATCATTCATTCATTGCGAATTCTCCGTGCTGAATTGTAAACTTGTTTGCTTTTCTGGAAGGAGAATCCGCCCCTAACCAACACATCATCAGCAAGCGCATTAAAGGCTCTGTGTTATTCTCCCATGTCGCTTAATTTGTTTCGGCCTCCTCCTCCCCAGCCACCACCAAATCAACTACCATTGCTTTTGCTCTACTACGGATAATAACAAACTTTATGGACAAATAATTGAAAGAACACCACCGGGATTATTTATTTAGTTGCATAAATGCACGCATACTCAGGAAACTATGCAACTGTACGTGTATAAAGTTTATACAAATACAAAAATGAGGTCTATAAGTTGGTAATGGCTGTGATTACAACAGGAAAAATTGTCATACTGTACATGCAATATGTATTTGTGAATGTTACACTGTATCATTTAATAAAAAAGGTTTTCTGTTTAATATTTTGTCTAGTGTCGTCTTGAAGTAACAATAGCAAAAACTGCTTGTCAAAGTCATTTTTATTATAGTTTGTAGGTGTTCGACTGTTAAAAACTGAAATAGTACATTTTCTTACAGAGTAAAACATACATTGTAAACGTTTTCAGCTTAATTGCGTTCTTCATGTCCTTGAGCCATGTGGTTGTGTCTGCTGCTTGGTTACTGCAGTAATTCAGAGGAAAAGTGCCAAGTATTAAAACAACTCTTTAGAAAGAATACATAATACAAATTATTAATTTTAAGAAATACAAAACAGCCACAGAACCAGTACCTTCTGCAGTAGGCCCAGCATTGCAAAGGAATTATGAAGCAGTACTAGAAAATTACTACAGTACCACAGAAGTATAACAGAACACGTACCACAAACGTACTATAGCATTCTACAGAATCTGTCAAAGATCCTATAGGACTTTTACTATAGTAACAATTGTACTATATAATTCTACAGAAAAAAAAAATCCATGTTGGGTATTTCTGGGATAAATGAAGGTAATATAACAACTTATTCTTCACGGGGGACCAATTTCATGCAAGACTGATTTTCATAGATTATGCTATGAAAATTGGTCCCCCCGTGAAAAATAAATACATAACCTACTTCAATAGTTGACATTTTTCGCGTGACACCATATCGGCACCAACAAGAAACGTCAATATTTTGAAAGTAGAGCTATTTGCATTTCCTTACTAATGTGACATAATCTATTGACTCAATTTTGAAGAGAATCATTTAATAAAATATTCACAGTGAAAACGTGCAATTCCGTTTTTTTATTGATATACAACTATAAGGTTGTTTCATGCTAGTTTAATAGTTAAAGCCGTTTTATTTTTTCGCTTGTTTTAAATTTATCTGGTTGTGATGAAAAGCACATTATTTAGCACACATTAGAGATGTTATCCATTATATAACTGATATGTTTTTGTTTGTTTGTTTTGTTTTGTTTTGTTTTACTGTGAAGTCCCTAGAGCAGGTTCCAGTTTTCACGAACGACCCGATCAAGTCAACAGCACAAGGGTAACACAATGCAAAGACAGTACATAACCACAATGACAGTAAATTAAATTCCAAACCCCCTAAATACAACATAGATACATGTAGGTATTATTATTATTAATTACAATTACACGTTATAATAATATACTCACAAGTAAACAAATCATGGAGCCCAATCCTCTCGGAAGTGACGCAAAGGGTCAGCCCCGACTGCTTTTCTAGTAGTAGCTGCTGAACGCTCATGTTGCATGCTGGGAATTATAGACTGTACCAGAGCGATAGACAGGGGATCTGAAGAGATAGGAAAGCTGCGACTGGAAGCCGACTGTTAACCTTCATTTACAAGAAATACAAGCGCAGGAATCCTAAATTCTAGTTTATTTTTGGAGATCAGTCCAGGAAAGAACCTGCAGCATCTGAACCATGAGAATTCACGGCCAAAGTTTGAAGGTACGCTAATTGTGTGTTGACAGCAAACCAGGATATGGAGGGCTACTGCTCGAGTAGTATTGATACTGTGCAAACACACAGGGACGTCAGAGAGGGATGGAAAACTAACCCGCAGATCTCGTTAAAAATTAAAGCCTGGCTCTTCTGTTTTGAATGACAAGTGTATACAGGAGAAGGGGATCTGGTGCGTTTTAAGTCATTGTTATAACCCCTTTTCATATTTTTATTTTTGTAACGCGTTAATGTTTTATCCCCCCTAAAAGGTCTAGTTTAGGGCCTGCAACTGAGTCACTCGCTGGATGAGAGAAGCTTCCACTTTTGTTGTTTATTTATTAGCTTGGTTAATGGAAATAAGTGACCCATTCAAAATCCCATTGATACTGAATTGTTGGAAAGTCTGTATTATGTAGCACGATAATTATTTACGTCTGCAGTGAAAGCGATTGTTCGTTGGATAACGTAACGTACAACACAGGTATGTGACAGCTGTCAAAGGTGCAACCTGTTTCTGTCACAGAATATGCTATAGCTGGTTATATCCATTACAGCCTCACCTGGGATTGTATCGGCAACAAGACATCCACCCCATCTAATTCAAACCTCAATAATTGGTGCTTTACAAAAAAAACATTTTAAGTGATACCATCCACCGATCTATAGTATAGTTTAAAACAACACAATGATTTTAAACGTATTCTATGGCTAGGAACTTTTTTTTTTTAAATAACTTGAAACTTCATATGCACGTTTTTTAAAGCTGAAATTATATATATATATATATATATATATATATATATATATATATATATATATATATATATATATATATAAAGTGTGAATATGAATTAAAAGCATGTTGGAGGATATTTAGGCTATATCATTTTCCAGAAACAGTACTGTAGTAGTATTTACTATTGTGCACAGTGAATTATTCTCATTCATGCTTTTTAAAATGTCTTTATAATGGTGATTGATTTGTCTCAAGTAATTTAACCAGCTAATGTAATGATGTAAGCACGTGGAGTCCCTTAAAGGAATTTAGGGAACCACAATCCAATGCCTGTGGATTTTAATAGTTACAAAATGAAGTGAAAGTGAATTATTTCTCAAAATTGATCATTTATCTAATTTTAATGGTCATAACATGAAGGGCTATAGCACCAGCAGTGCCTTGCATTTGCTGTCTAAGCACCTTTTTGCTGTGCTTCATGAGTTGTAATATGTTTCTTTTTTTTTCAATGTGACTTTTGAATGAAACGGGTAAAAAAAATAGTAACGGCAATATACAGTAACACTAACTGTTAACCAATGTGTTCCTGTTCCACTAAGCATTCATAAGTCTTGGTTACCAGGGAAGTGTTGATTACACGTTGTAGGCCATCCATCTCCAATGATGTTACCTGCACTTAATGTAGAGGTGATTTATTTGATTTTATTTAACTTTTTATTATGTTCTCTGTCAGGCATGGACATATCTTCCTCTGGATAGTACCAGGTTTTACTGTGAGTTCATGACCTTCATGGCTTTCTGTGTTGGCTAAAGGTGCAGCTGCTCAATACTGCACATTTATTGAATCAATGTTTGTAAAGCAGTCTTGTGTGGGAATGCATGCACAGTAGGTGTGCACACTGCAAATAGGTGGAGTACCTCAACATACCTTAAGTTCACAATAGATCCACAGTTGTCTCAAACGTCTACGTTGTGGTAGTCACATTTTCACCTGTACACTTTGTGCTATGTATTAAAGCATGCTGTGTTTTTAGTTGGTTCCTGGAAATTTCAGTGCTTCATTGCTTTGTTTTAATTCGTACTACTACCCTATTTGCAAGACCACTGCCTGTAATATAATATAAGTTCATATATTGTTTAGAAGTTGTCTGTTATTGTTCGAGAGATATCAAATCATGTAGTTTGGTTAAGGGAACTGCAAACCAAACTAGCGCTTCTGGCGGCAAAGCGATGCCCAACTTTAATCTTCAGCTCTTTACAACATACAAGATAAACAGGAAACTTTAAACTTGACGGATACATAGAGCAATATAGAACAATGGCATGTAAAAAAGAAAGTGTGCAGACTGTGCAAACCTTGCACGACCCATAAAGAATGTATTTTATTTAAAATATTTGTTTTGTTTCTTGTATTTTATTCCAGTCCTCTGAGCTTATATAGCTTTTAGAGCTTCAAACAAAGTTCTTCCCAATTAAAACGAATTGCAGTGCTTTGAAGTAACTTGTATATGTTTTCTATCAGCAAATGATGAAGTTTGATGTTCAAAGCTGACAGCGAGAGACTTGAAATTCCCCCTGCTCACTTTAAAGCAGGGGTGGTGCAGTTGTTTCCTGTTTCAGACCTCCTGCTAAGTACAGAATGTCCTGTCATACCAGCCTTGACTGATGCCATGGAAATTGAAGAACAGTACATATGGCAATGTCATTCTGCATGGACAATATAGTTGGACGGCTTGCTCATTCAAACTTTTGCATTGCAGAGGGGAATGCAAATATATTTAGTAAGCAAGGGGTAATCGGAACCCTTCAAATGTAAAGATATCTCTCTATTGGGAGCAGTTCTTTATTGAAGTGAAGTCCCGTATATGAATTAGGTCTCCAATCCACACCTTTTTTTGTAATGATTACATTTTTTAAAGTAAGCACTTGTAGTTCTTTGCACTTGTAGTTTATATTGTGCAAGGCTCCTGCTAAGCATCTCCCTTGCTTTCACAGTTGCCCAAAATTAAATTACTGGTACCAGCTCCTGCCTTTTTGACTCTAGGTTGTTGTTTATACAAAAAGGTAAATATGAGAGATTCACTGCACATGTTTTGTAGATATAGAGACATTTGGAAGTGCATTTCAAAACAACAAGCTGTTTTTCAGACGGGGGATGGTTGTTCTCAAGGGCTCTTCGGTTTTTAGTTAAAAAGGCTCCCCAGGTTCCCAATGGTACAGTGAATGAACTAAAAAGAACAAGACACGTGTACCAAACAACAAACCAAGAATGAAAATAGTAACATTTTTACAGACTAAAGACTAGCATGTCCAAAATGTCTTCTGACAGATGAAATTGCAAGTTGTTGCATTACTCTTTTTATTGTCCATATCTCCAAATTGACCTATTTGTGAAATGTTGCTGTCTGGGGGTTTAATATTGGAAGGTGTTTTTGATATAGAGAGCTGAGAATATATATGGGTCATTCTGTATGGGTTTGACCTGTAATGACCCATATACAATCTTATGGGGACAAAATAACTTATAAATATCACTTAAAAATAAATACAGCAAACAGTTGCCTTATTGACGCACTACCTGTTACACTGCATTTAGGAACCTGGCAGCCGGTTTAGTTTGCTTCCGGTAACTGATTAAACATACTTCATGGAGCTGCAAGATTTCTTTTAAAATGTCTTGATCGAAAAAGACACCAGCAGCATTTTATAAACTTATTCGTTGCCAATTATTTTTTATTATTTTCTCCCCAATTTTGGAAATGGCCAATTATTTTTAGACTCAGCTCACCGCTACCACCCCTGCGCTGACTCAGGAGGGCGAAGACGAACACACGCTGTCCTCCGAAGCATGTGCAGTCAACCGACCGCTTTTTTTCACACTGCAGACTCACCATGCAGCCACTCAAGTGCTACAGCATCCGAGGAGAACGCAGCTCTTGGGCAGCTTACAGGCAAGGCCGCAGGTGCCTGGCCAGACTACAGGGGTCGCTGGTGCGCGGTGAGCTGAGGACAGCCAGGCCGACCTAACCCTCCCTCCCCCCGGTCACCTTATAAAGGGGGAGCACTGTATTTAGGAACATTTGTCGTATAATAACTTTAGAGAAAATGATCAATTTTGAATGTGACCGCTATTTTTTTCTGCTTGAAATACCTATTTTTAGACGTGTAATTAGCAATTTTTTACCGTGAAGAAAATATAGCCCTAATTAGAGTAGTCTGCCTGTATGTATTGTATTGCCCTTGCCTAATTACATTATGTGGAACGCAGAATCTCTTTATGGACAAATCCTATATCAGGACGCTTCGGGAGAAGGAAAAATAACCTGAATAAGCGGCTGTCCCAATTAAACGAGAGGCAGTTGAGACGACCTTAATCAAACTTTTTTTTCTTAATGAAAAGAAAAAGAATGAGATCACATCACATTATGATTAAATGTTAAATACATAATTTAAAATAAGAGTCAATGTTTTTTTTTTTTTTTTATAACTAAACAAAATTAATCGCACCTGCGATGTTGACACGCCAACTTTCTTTGCAACAGCAGCCTGAGAAACCACAGGAGACTCTCCTCCTTCAAGAGTTCAACGTGGTTTACGCAAGTCACAGGATAATCACATACTCACTGCACTGTGCTACGCAAACCTGTCTTGCTCTGAAAAGCGATCTCCATTCATCATCTGAAAATACTTTATCCCAATTAAATGAAGTCCCAATTTAACAACATAAACCACATTGGGAAGAACCGTCTCCCAGTGTTGTATCCCTTTTAAGCAGCAATCCCGATTATCAGTATCCCGATTATGCAGCGCCGACTGTATACAGGAAAAGAGAGGTACAACATTGGGTACAGTGGTGCTTATCCTTTTTAGCTTTAGCTTTAGCTTTTGGCAGATAATGCATGTATTAATGATAATCCAGCCACAACACAGTTTGTCTGTATCTATGTGCAAAATAATAACACAAAGAATGAATACAGAACCTCGGAAGCTAACCACACACACTGTATTGAATGATCATTCACTCAGTTACTTCATTTAGCGGTTTTATACTTAGAGAGAACCCTGCATAATGTGGTAAGTTCTGTGTATCTATTCACGTACATGTGCATGTAACACTTTTATCAATATCGTCGGAATCTTATTAAATTGGGATTAAAATTTTCACACTTATTTTTGGAGGTTCCTAGCATCTCGTAGAGACCAAAGGTACTTGCTGTATAATTATTTATTTAAATATCCATCCAGCTCGCAAATAGTTTTTTGAATAAATTCTGCAATTCATTTGTGTTTGTTGGTAGTAGTGCCTATTCAGAGATTTGGCTCTTTCTTAAGCACCCAAGTCTCTCAAGTATAGAGAGATTGGGATAACACAAAGCCACCCCCAGGAATAACCCTTTTAGCTCTGCACCTGACATGCAGGGTATTCTATTCCAGTTAAACAGGCTAGCTAGAGAGGAAGTAGTCAAAGCTACACAAAGGGGAATGCCTTTATTTGTATTGTAAATAGCTGTCACTGCTTTGCAAGCAAAATAAAAAGGAAATAACTCATTCCGACTGGGTTGAAGTCAGTCAGTTTGTGGTGATGCTGCTGATTTGGTAGCAGTAACACATGCTTCTTTAACCACTGCACAGAGAAACATTTAAAAAAAAACATTAAACTGTAGTTTTTGTTTGTGTTACTTAATTTTCAGTCAACCTAATCAAAGTCACAAACTCAAGATTTTGAAAAAATGCTGAAGACCTATATAAGGAACTTGATGATTCCCAGTATTGGGACTAGAAGACATTTACAACCAGTGTGGCAAATTCAGCAAGCAGTAATTTTGGTGATTTACTGACTGAAAACATTATTGGTATTTATTTATAGTAGAAATCCTAGTTATTTCTTAGTATATGGAATTGTAATAGTAATTAATAAAAAAATAAAATAAAAAGTTAAATGCAAACTTCAGTTCAATAAATGTCGCACGTGAACAACCATGTAAAACTTTTTGGAACATCTATATCAGAAAATGGACCTCGGAAATCATTGGGGATTATTACATTTGAAAGCCGTTGGTCAAAAAACACAATTAAAGTAACCATTATCCAAAAATGTAATGCTTATAGTAAATAAGTATATAAACTAGAACAGTGCACAGGGAGTTACCCAGAATGGATTTTCTTCAGGGTGTGGCTGTATTATTAGGAACACCCCACCCCACTTATTTACTCAAGTATCTGCACCCAGTAGGTTTCATTGTATGAAAAGGACTGTCCGTAATGTACTGTATGCAGGGCTGCTAGTAAGCATATTCAATAACTTATGGGTGGCATTTTATTTAAAGAGTAAGCCCCCCTTCTTGTAAAAGCTCATTGTTTCCACTTGGGTCTGCACAATATAACATTACCTTTCTTGAAATGGGATGAATTTAAATCTGTCCTAATTTGAAACACAAATTTGTATTTCTGAGAAAATGAACGATTTGCTTTTAATATTGTCCCACACAATGGATGAAATCCCTAACAAAGGGGGGAGTGGTCGGTTGGTCGTACGTACATATGTCGCACTTTACATCTTTCCATATATCTGAAAAACCACTCATCAGTTTGTGATGAATCTTGCAGTTAATGTTTTTTAGGGTAAGTTATAGTCTAGGGATATATGGGAGTGTCTTTCAGTTTTACCTTTTGTAACTTACAATTTGACATGTATCTTAACAGCACAAGAAGTTGTTCCACGGGGTTGGGATATGACTGACAATTTGTTTTATGAAGTTGTGATGAGTTTAAACAACTGTTACTATAAGCATTCCAAACCTAGATATTAATCGTCTGATTTTTTTGCTACCTAGGCGTGACTTTGACCACAGGACCATGGATCCAGAGGTGATCCAGATGTACTCGTCTTCCCCACCCCCTCTGGATGATGGGGCTGAAGAGGAAGACGATGAATTTGGAGAGTTTGGGGGCTTCTCGGGGATCACCTCCAGTGTCAACTTGACAGAGTTCGACACGCCTGGCTTCAACACACAGAGAGAGGACTTTGTGCCACAGAACCACTTCATGCCTGACAAAAGCTGTTCCAGCAACATTGATGACATTGCTGTTTTGGACACGTTTAGCGTCTGCAAAGACCGGGGCTTTATTGCAGAGATTTCTAAACAGGCTGATGGAACCCTTAAGTTTGTAGAAACCCACACCAGCATTAAAATCTCTCCAACATCTAAACCTGCCTCCTTCAGCATTGATGGTCCTGCTGGCAAGGAGGGATTTAAAAAGCCAGTGGACCAGACGGAATCAGACACTAGTTCAAACTCTTCTAGGGCACCGGTCAGTAGTAGAACTGATGTTAAAATTCAGTCGCCGCAAATTCAGAGCTGCAATGGCACCGTAGTTCCAGGTGCAGAGGTTCTAACAAATGGATTTGAAGCATTTGATATGCCGGACCCTGAAATGGGAAAAGGGAAGCAGGCCAGTGTAATTAACTCAAAGGGACAGAAAGCGATCAGCGAGGAGCTAAGTTTAGATTCTACTCCTAGCCCCTCAAATGAATTTGCTGACTTCTCTGCCTTCCCAAAAGCTGATGCTTCTGATAATTGCATTCAGACAATGAAACATGCAAGTGAAGGAAAAGCACTGACTTGTTTGGACAGCTTTGCGACAAACAGTGTTAATGAACTGAACATCCCAGAGAAACAGCTTGCTGAGGTAAGCTTGGAAAATGAAGGCATCATAGACACTGACAGCACCGGGTCGGGTCAAGTTGTCGATGACATTAGCAATGGGGAGAGGGACTTGGAAACAGTGGTGGAACCTAAACCAGTTACTTGTAGAATGCAGCAAATAGAAACTGCAACTGCACATCCGGACAAGGAAGTTACAGATCAGCCTGCAGCACAGAATGGGCAAGAACAATCAGAAGCTGTAGAATCAGGTGTTTGCGAAAGCAGTGTTTTACCCTCTGTGGAGGGCAGTACAGAAGCCGAGCAGGATGAGCCAGTGGACAATGAAGTGGAGGAGAAAGGGGGGGCAGAGTCTCCCAACTCCCCAAACACCAGTGTTTCAGTGGGTGAAGACTTTGCTTCTTTCTGTCAAGCGGCCTCTCCAGACGACCAAGATGGCTTTGGGGACTTCGGCACAACCAGCATCACATCATCTCAGCCTATGTCAGAGGATGTGCCGTCCTCGAGCTTCAATCCAGAGGAGCATTTTGCCAATTTTGAAGAGCCGAGCGCTGATGAAGACTTTGGGGATTTTGGTGAGGTTAGGGATTCCAGAAAGCAGAGTTTTGCTGATTTTAACCAGCCCAAAGTGGACACTGCTTCACTGGACAAGCCCGTCGACTCTAAAAGCGAAATTGAGTTTGCTGATTTTCCACCCCAGAAGGAATTGAAAGACGACAGCGAAGAAGGCTTTGGTGATTTCGATTCTGCCCCGAAACCAAAAGAAAGCGAGTTTGCTGACTTCCCTGGAAGCGACAGTTCTGCAGACTTTAGCTCTGCTGCAGGGAGCCAAGAATGGAACGCTTTTGGGGAGCAACAGAGTCAGAGCGAAAGTACAGCTTGGGCTGCTTTTGGGGAGGAACAGACTGCAGCCTCCATTGAAGGAGATGCGTGGCAGACCAGCACTGTGGTCACTGCACCCTCTGCAGGTAGCCCACAGATCAGCCGGAAGGAAGATGCTACTTTCGCTTCATTTCAGGGTACAGCAGACACCGGCTCAAATCTGGAAACGCAGCCTGCTCTGCAACAGGTTAGTGTTGTCCTATTATGATACATGTAATGGTTTCACCCAGAATTGCTGTTCCACAAAAGCTGTATAATAACTTGACTTGCTCTGCAGGTATTTCCTGCAATTATTGATCAAAAACAGCAAGTGGAATAGATTTACATTCATAGAGAAAAGCATAGTTGCAAACAGGTTTCAAGGAAGGGTGAAGGGTAAAACTGTAGGAATGTAAACCAGCACACCTTTGAAGAATGCACAGTAGTAAGCACATAGGAATTCTAGTGTAATGTATAGAATTGACTCACAGTTTAACAAGCCAGAGTGTGGACTGCAGTATCTGGTACAGTATGTTTTACACTTTATACAGGGGAGCAGGTGTTGCAGAAAAATGCAGTGTCAATTGCAGTATTGATCAGATAAAAAAATATATTAATTAGTAGAGATTAGAAACGTTGATGAGGTAACAGACTGCAACGAGTGCATACAGTTTGAAAAGTGGGGGGTAAAAAGCTAAAGGAGCTGGTATGAGCAGACACAATCCGCTGCGCTTTTGTAATCTTTGCTGCTTACTGCTAGGATTATCTGAAATGTACTTGTCAATGTTGTTCATCTTCAGTGGATTATTCCTCATTTGCACACACATCTCAGGAGTGTTGGCTTGCTAAAACAGCTGGAGTTTGTAGATTAAAAAAGAGCAGCTTGCTTAATTTTTATTGTTAGCCGTCATACCTTTACTGTTGTTCATTCTCCATTTTTTTCACTTTCTCTATTATGAACCCTTATAAAAGTTTACCACAGTAAAGCATTGTAAAGCCCATAGTGCAGAGGTGGCCAAACCGCAGCTCCCGGGCAGTTCAAGTGCGGCTCCCGGTGAAACGCTGGGTGATGCACTCTCTGCAGCTCGAATGAACTGAAGAAAGAATAGAACTGCTTGCACAAATTGATACAATTACTACATCCATCTAATTTCAATTTGTTTTATTATTATTATTATTATTATTATTATTATTATTATTATTATTATTATTATTATTATTATTATTATTATTATCCTTAACTTTAAATAAAATAGTTTAAAATGTATTTATTTAACCAGGAAATGTACCCAGTGAGGCTGTCACCAAAATTTACTAGGAGCAATAATTTAGAAATGACAAATACAACCAACACAATAAAACGTGCGGTTCAAGGTTGATCAGCAGCACACAGAGATCAGAAAACAAAATAAGTAGGATATCTATTTTTAAATGGGATTGTCGACTAAATTTTTTTTTTTAAATAAAATTATAAATATGTAGCTACAGTAAGCACTTCTAGGAAATGAACTGTTAACTGTGAAGAAAACATAAAAAAAAACTTTGTCATCATATCCAAAAATAAATAAATACATAAATAAAGTCTTATTATCATACTTAATACATTAGCTGAATTGAAAAGTTCTTAACATAAATGCTAAAACTCTATTTTAATTACTTTCCGGATCTATTCAAAGTTCTTAATACAACAAATATAATTGTATTTATAATTTCAGGGTTTATTCAAAGTACGGTGCACTCTGTTGATTTATAAAAGCGGACCGATATGATTTGTGTGGTGCAGAATCAAACTTAGTATGAGAATAAGAGCTTGTTCCTTTGCTGCAGTGTAATGTGTTGACCACTAGATGTCACGAGTTCCCGCATGTATGCATACCCACGATAAATCCCCACATGCTTTTCCTTAACGAATTAAGAATAATGGTCAATTGGTTAACTGTCTGCTTCTTAAAGTTAATGGCACTTCGATAAAAAGCGCTTAGCCGACAGCTTTGTGATGGGGGTATAGAGGAGTAAGAAAGCAGAAGAAAGAAAAAGAAACCAAAACGTGAGTAAGATATTTAGTGTTTGTTCCACACACAGTATTGTTTGCTTAGTGCTCCAGCTGAGAGCTCGGTTTATTTTGTTTGTTTTATTAGCGGTTGTTTCGCCACTGCAGTGTAAGCAAAATAAAACCAACAGCGATGTAAAACTGTAATCAAGACTCCAGCCTGATAATTTACACTGTCCTCAGCCACTCTGTCGCATTGCAATTAACAAAAGCATCAGCAGTTTAAATACAGTATATAGATGTCAATGGTGCTCAATCACTGAGGACAATACATCAAAACAAGTTCTCGTGTGTAAGCAGCTTGTTGTATGATCACGATTATGTTTACTCAAGGCTGCAGAAGCGAGGGTGCCTAGTTTAACTGCCATGCGGTGTTACGTGTATGGCCTTTGAATTAAAATGACATTACAGTACAGTATTTTACTGTCAGGACTACCACTGCGTTTAAGCATCTGTCGCTTACTTCTATTGTTGCGATACAAATCTCACAGTTACTGGATGCGCCACCACTCGGGAGCCCCTCGCAGTTTTTCATTAAGCGGAGATGCAAAGCTCTGCAATTCCCCCCTCCTTCTCCTCATCGCGCTGCACCGCACCGTATGTATTCAGTGAATGTGTATTCACTATTGAAACAAATGTTCACTAAAAACATACCTGCAGAATGCAGTGGTGCAGTCACGTTTGATTACAAACAATGCAGTGTGTCCTGCATCATTGCACTATCCATGCTGCGTATGTGCCTAATCACACGAGATGTGATCAAATTCAAATTGAAAAAAAGCTTTTATTGGCTGTACACGTCATTGCCCTTGATACAGAACCATATTACATGTAGTCAGTTTGCCCCGAAATGATGCTTATAAGCTGAGTATTTTAGCATGGTTAGTATAGGAATGATTTGGTCCCAGTGGTTTTGATCACTATATGCGGTTGATTCTTATAAATGGAGTGCACTGTAATTGACAAGTACATAGAGACAAAAAAGGACAGACTAAATTAAAAATAGAAAACTTTGTATTTGTTTAAGGAATGCAAAAGGTTCTAAAATGTTTACAAAAATATAAGAATAATCTTCAGTATCAAAGTTTAATTTAAAACCACTTATTTGCCAAACAGTTAGACAAAAGGTTATCAAAAATGTTTATAAAAAAAAAAAATAGTTCAAAATAATCTTCATAGTATCAGTACTATTCAAATAAATCCACAATCATTTCTATTCATAGCTATTTATATCATTATATATAATTTGCTTATTTAGCAGACGCCTTTATCCAAGGCGACTTACAGAGACTAGGGTGTTTGAACTATGCATCAGCTGCAGAGTCACTTACAACTACGTCTCACCCGAAAGACGGAGCACAAGGAGGTTAAGTGACTTGCTCAGGGTCATGAGTCAGTGGCTGAGGTGGGATTTGAACCGGGGACCTCCTGATTACAAGCCCTTTTCTTTAACCACTGGACCACACAGCGTCCTATTTAAAACCATTATGGAATGTATTATGATCTAAATAAGTTCAATAATTGTATCACGAATATTTAACATTTTGATCAAGGTTTATTTTATTTATTTTTTGGTACTTGTACATACTGTTGTAACAGGGGAGGTGGTGCAGTGGATGGCAAGAACTCATGCATGACATGTGAGGATTGGGATTTTTAAACACTTTTCTTGTGCAGTTTTATTGTGTGCTGTGCTTTACAATAAACTCCACCCACAAAACAATTGAAACCAGATTTTTTTGTATTAAATAATACCTTGGCCCCTTCCCCAATTACAGGTAATTAATAATTACTGTACCTTCAATTACCAAGCCCTGAGACAGACTTGCCATGGAGCTTTGTATTTTAAGAACCATGTTACCACAGGTACTAAAAACTCTCTCAGATGGAGAACTTGTTGCTGGTATGCACAAATACTTCTGTGGAAGTTTGCTGAGTCTAGGTAAGTTAATCTGTTGAGCTTTCCACCAGATCAATGGATCTGATTCACTGTCAGCCAAAGCAGTATACATGTAATGATTTACTTCAAGTAATATTTTGTCCTTTTCAAGAACTATGACGGCATTAGTAGCTCCTGACATGCTTGACTTGAAAAAGCTGCCCAAGGTGTTAAGTTTTTTAGCAGGTGCCCCTCTATTTGCTGCTGCTTCTACTCCCTGAGATTCAGTTTCAGTGTTACTGGCTGTGCCAGTGAAGCTCTTTTCCTGCTGTAGCAGAGATTCCACCTCTAACACCACTCTTGTTTTGATTGATGCAACCTTGTCCTCACTGATGTACTGCACTTTGAATCTAGTGTTGATAAAAGATGAAATATCAAGTAGATCTTGGGTGTGTGAGTCGGAGTAACTCAGAATCTTCTCTTTGATTGACTTTGTGAGTTCAGTCTCATCTTCCTCAACAGCCAAAATATTGTTGTTAAGCAGATGCCAAACAGGTTTGAGGTAGGAGACACTGACATAGTTTTCACCTGACAGAACGTCTGTGAAATCCACCAATGGGCTCAAAGACTTATTTAATGAATCAAGCACATCAGTGTCCTGCCATGTAGGTACTAAGTGCCTGGCTTTTCTGTCTGCAGCTAGGACTTGTGATTGCTTTTCCCTGTTCCAGCACCCTTTGAATCATTTGCTGACGTGATCCCCAGCGACTAGGTGTTTCTGTTATCAGCTGGTGCTGAGGAAGCTTGAGCTCAGCATGTGCCAAATTCAGCGCTTTTCTTTTCTTCCAGCTGTAAGAGAAAGAGCTCACCTGCCTCTTACACACACCAATGACACGGTCAATGCGCTTACCCCCTTTCACGCTATTTTCTAAAAAAAAAAAAAATGTAAGGAATAATTGATATAAAAATATAAAGCTGTAGTCTGTCTTTATATTAAGTTTTAATTAATGTCACCAGAAAGCATATGCTGTTGTATGCAAGAGAAAGATAAAACACATGGCAACCAACTAGTACAGTACTACAGTATCAGTTGATTTGAATCCGAAAAAAACCCAAACTACTGAAGATGACTTTTTCTTAGGTATCAGCTCCTCTCCCTCATTTGAATGAGATGAAGTTCAAACTGCCGTTTTGCACTTTTTCACTTTTTCGCTGCTCACAGCCATCGTGAAGTGACTAACTCATAACCAGGGATCCTATTTTTCCCGCAGTAAAATAAAGAATAAACTAAATTCTCCGATTTAAAAGAAAAAATATATATATTTGCGTTATTCTGCAATTAAAATAAAAGGCTAAAACTGAGTGCCCCCTGTGTTACATTATAAGATACACAAACCATACTATTGAATAACAGATTAACAGTTTTTACAATAAGTATTTATTGGTATACTTTCAAATTCAAAGGGTTACAAGCTCACCAGAGTGCCATCAATCAATAATTTAAAGAAAATAAACCATTTTACTTTAAACATTACAAATACGTATGTGTACTAATAATAAAAACCAAAAAATAGTATTTATATTAGTTTATCTCGAGTTTAGTCTTTTGTCACCTGGGTAGTTATTGCCAAACTCATTGACCCGATGTTTAGGGGTGATTTTTATCGTTTTTGGCATCAAAGTGACACTGACAGTGCGCCTCGTTCACCAGAAGCAGTTTTATTGAACAAGTATGTTTACTAAATGTAATGCCTGTGTTGATGATTATATATGATAAGTGTATTGATCTGGTTATGAAACAACCACAAAAAGCCTTGCATGTTTTTTGCAAGTGTAAAACTAAAAATTCTCTGACAGCGTAGAAAATTCGTGTTTTCCGCAGCAATCTTCAGAATAGAAATTTCACTTCCCCAGCTGTTTACACATCAATAGGTTTAATTTTTCTTCTAGACATCATAATGTTCAGTTTTTTTCACTCAGTTTGCACCTGGTGTGCACTGGCTGTAAAGAAGCCAGTTGAGTTCACTTAATGTCGGGTTGATTTTCAAGCAGTGTAGATTCCCCACGAAGTCCATTCAGTGTAGGTATCTGAACCCACCTGTACTTTTAACAAGCAGTTTATTCAGATGTGCAATAAATAAACGTTATTTGTTTGTTTAAAACATGGCGTTTCCCAGTTTGAGTCAGTGGATTTAACAGCATCCTCGTGGTCCTGGCTTGTTACAAGAAGTGGAAGCAGTTTCTTCAAGTTGCAGTCGAATGCGGTAGGGTTAGAATAATGGGGTGCTCTCAAGGTGCGCTTCTGAATTTTTATAGACGGGTAAATAGGAGTGGCCCCCAGGTTACTGTCAATCCTTTGGTTGACTTTTTTGGTCCTTGATTGGTAAATTACCACTTGGGCATTCTCTTCAGAATGAGGACTGGATTTATTTTTTCAAGTGTAGTGGCAATGCCCTTCCCTGTTACAATGGCTTGCATTTAGTAAATGTTTCTTTCAACGTTTGCCAAGTTATATTTAATGTTTTAAGTTTTAAACATTTTATTAATTCAGTTCCTTTCTTTTTCAGAGATTCTTTTTAATGATTTTATTGTACAAATTAGACAATGTTTGTAAATTTAAGTAGTCACAAGCATATTCCTATTTTTTATTAAAATTGAGATCATACATTACTGCAGTTCATTTCAGTTCAACATTACCTCCGTTATCCACAAGACGGCACAAATACTCCAGATTGGACAGTTTTCAAAAAGAAACATTACTGGGAGACTCGCAGTCTGATGCATATATTTATATGGCCATCGGTTGATCGCAATCAATCCTTTTATTGTTCCAAGTGTGAAGAATACTGTTTGAAGCGCAGCACATCATTAAGGGTCCTAGCCATATGTTTGGAATAGAAATTCCTGTGGTACAGACAAAAAGTCTGTTGTGTTAACCTGGTCTCCAGTAGATTGTAATCTAATTAAGTCAATTCTTTCAGAAGGTGTAATTCTCTTCAGAATGGGTCTGTAGTCTGGTGGGTTAGGGGCTTTTGAAACCACAAACCCCTACACAGACTGCAGTTTAGAACAGACCCACATATATTAAAGAAAAATGAATTGTATTAATAATTATACATTTCCTCCACAGTGTTACAGGGATGTAAAAGTGTACATTTATGGTTCAAATAGTAAGAATACAGTCTTCACACACTGAAGATAATGCTGACCTAGGAATGAGAAAAAGCCATTGAATTTCCTCATTCCAAAAGAGAGAAATTTTTACTTGACTTTGGTTTTCTCCTTTTTAATTGACCTACTAATTTTTATTAGATGTGTTTTAATATATTGGTGTTTTTAAAGTGGGCTTGCTACTACTATTCAATTTTAATTTTTTTGCCAAATCGACAATTAATACCAACGTTTATTTTAGAAAGAATTTACCGTTTTTTTTTTTTTTCAATCTTTCTTTATTTTTCAGAGAATGGGTGAAATCGACCTTTATGCTTTTTAAAAAACAGACTTTTTATGCCATTGAGAAACGCCTCATTTAGCGGAACCCCTTTATCACACTCAACATGCAACAAAACCATGGTTACCAAAATTCTAATTGAGATAACGTTTGGTTGCAGCGGAGCTATACCTTGTGAAGATAAAAACCCTATACAAATTAAAAAATTGTCTCAAATAAATCGTAGAAAACGCAGCATATAAAAGTGTATTGCACAGACTTTAATAGCATAAATTTGAGTAAAAATAACATACATAGAACAAAACATTAGATAGTTGAACAAAACTAACTTGTACTTATTATTCGGAGTCTGACCTCCCCCCTCTCCTGCTTCAGCACAGCTGGACTCAGAGTTACTGGAAGGTAAGGCAGACGGTTGGCAAATGAAAGTGCACTGTCAGTGCAGGTTTTGATGATTGACGGTCATTTAAACGAATGAGAGCATTCTAGTGCTGCTTCAGTAAACGAGATCTGTCAGAAGAGGGTGAAATGACAGTGACATTGAAACTACAGTACTAAGGGACCACTGAGATGGCTGACAGTGACCCCTAGCCATTCAGAGAGGAAAGGAGATGGGACAGACAGGAAGTATAAAAATTACACAAACTAGAGATGATTTCTAAATTATTATTTTTGGTAAGAAAATAAAAAATAGCGAGTGGTTTTACCGCCGTTTATCTATACATTTTTCAATCGAACTCATATTTTTGGGGAATTCAACGTTTAACAAGCTTTCCCGATTTAATATCGAAAAGTAGCAAGCCTAGTTATCACTTCATTGTGTGTGACCCCATGCGGGTTTCTTCTTTGGATGTTTGTTTAGTATGAAAGCTCATGACGCATTACGCATTTGAAGCCTTGTTCAATTTATGTGAACATTTGCATATGACTTCATAATGATGTGAGTACAAAAAAGTTGCACCTTTTTCTCAAAACACCCCATAACCCACAGTCGTCAGGTGTAAGTGGTGCAGTGAATGAAATTTCAAAATTTTAGGGGGGAAATGGCAAAAAAAGGCACTTTGGCATATAAAAAACGATATATATTTTACTGCATCATTATTCACACTGGTGTTGCTTCAGGTAAGTCATTTGTACTGCATAACAATTATTAATGTGAATGACTTATAGCTGCTCAACAAAACCTCTGCATGCATCTACTATTATATTTATCTGATTGCATGAAATTAAATATTCCAAAAAGCATTCTACCTTTTTTCCTGAATCGAGTGTCCAGCAGAACTGTAGATGATTTGCTACTGTAAATTTCAAGTAAAACTATATACAGTCTCTGAAATGTAAACATCTAAAACTATATACATCCTTAATTTCTTCAATTTATTTTACAGCTTCATTGTTTGTTCTCTTTTTCATTTGTTTCCATTTTGCAGCTACCCTGCTGAAATCAAAGTTCTCTCTGCAAGGGCCTAGTTCTGAAATGATCATCAGGCTTGTCAAGTTATGATTGTTCAGCGAATTTCGAAATTTAGATTTCACTCTATTCCGAGTACTGAATCCATGCTCACAGGAGACACTTGCAAGAGAGATGACCGTTGCTATTTGAACTTTTCAATGACCGTTGCTATTTGAGCTTCTCAATCTCTTGGAAGATTCTGTTATGTTCACTCAGCACAGTCTCTGCAAACAGTTGAAAAGACATTAATGAGTACATGTCATTTGAGACCATAATCTGTTTCAGCAGTGTTCTAGCTACCTCTGCACATACAGTAGTGGTGAAGTGTTTCAGTAGACTATCAAGCGCTTCCTGGCCATACTGGCTAAACTCAGTTGACTGTTTTGCAGCCAGTGCTCTCCTTGGCTCTAAAACAGAAAACCAGGTGAGAAGATTCATGGTATCAGCAGGGAAATGTCGCTCAATTTCATTAATTAAGCAGCTCACATATCTGCTCTTCACATTATCAAAAGCTAGCTTTTGAGTGTGGCAATCAAACAGCTTGTGTCCTTTAAACTTATTAGCTTCAAGGGAGTTAAAGAATTCCTGCTCTGAGGCACCAGGATTAACTGTGCTTCTTTAGTACCATGTACCATTGGCTGTACAGTGGAAAAATCCCTTTGAAAATGCTTGGAGAGAAGAACAATGTGCGTTAATACATCCATCATTAAATGACAAAGGGCCACACAATTAAACTGTCTTGCTGAATTTAGCAGACCTTTGGCTTTGTCTGAATCCTGAGTGTGGGAGGCAGCAATGTGTTCCAGTACATCTCTCAGGGATTTCAGTGTTCTGCACACTACTGAAACAACGCTGTGAACTGACAGCCATCGCACTGCATGTGGCTGGGTAAATTTTAATGTGGGTTCCTCCAATTGTCTTTGCAACTCATTCAGCTTATTGGTCCTTGCAGCCGAACTACTAAAAAAAAATGTAAATTGACCTTAAGTCTTGCTGAATTTTTTTTTTTTTTTTTTTAATATATATATATATATATATATATATATATATATATATATATACAGTACTGTGCAAAAGTTTTAGGCATGTGTGAAAAATGCTGTAAAGTAAGAATGCTTTCAAAATAGACATGTTAATAGATTATATTTATCAATTAACTAAATGCAAAGTGAGTGAACAGAAGAAACATCTAAATCAAATCCATATTTGGTGTGACCACCCTTTGCCTTCAAAACAGCATCAAGCATCAATTCTTCTAGGTACACTTGCACACAGTTTTGAAGGAACTTCGGCAGGTAGGTTGGCCCAAACATCTTGGAGAACTAACCACAGTTCTTCTGTGGATTTAGGCAGCCTCAGTTGCTTCTCTCTCTTCATGTAATCCCAGACAGACTTCGATGATGTTGAGATCAGGGGCTCTGTGGGGCCATACCATCACTTCCAGGACTCCTTGTTCTTCTTTACGCTGAAGATAGTTCTTAATGACTTTCGCTGTATGTTTGGGGTCGTTGTCATGCTGCAGAATAAATTTGGGGCCAATCAGATGCCTCCCTGATGGTATTGCCTGATGGATAAGTATCTGCCTGTACTTCTCAGCATTGAGGAGACCATTAATTCTGACCAAATCCCCAACTCCATTTGCAGAAATGCAGCCCCAAACTTGCAAGGAACCTCCACCATGCTTCATTGTTGTCTGCAGACACTCATTAGTATATCGCTTTCCAGCCCTTCGGCGAACAAACTGCCTTCTGCTACAGCCAAATATTTCAAATTTTGACTCATCAGTCCAGACCACCTGCTGCCATTTTTCTGCACCCCAGTTCCTGTGTTTTTGTGCATCGTTGAGTCGCTTGGCCTTGTTTCCACGTCCGAGGTATGGCTTTTTGGCATAAGTCTTCCATGAAGGCCACTTCTGACCAGACTTCTCTGGACAGTAGATGGGTGTACCAGGGTCCCACTGTTTTCTGCCAGTTCTGAGCTGATGGCACTGCTGGACATCTTCCGATTGCGAAGGGAAGTAAGCATGATGTGTCTTTCATCTGCTGCAGTAAGTTTCCTTGGCCGACCACTCGTCTCACGGTCCTCAGCGTTGCCCATTTCTTTGTGCTTCTTCAAAAGAGCTTGGACAGCACATCTGGAAACCCCTGTCTGCCTTGAAATTTCTGCCTGGGAGAGACCTTGCTGATGCAGTATAACTACCTTGTGTCTTGTTGCTGTGCTCAGTCTTGCCATGGTGTATGACTTTTGACAGTAAATTGTCTTCAGCAACCTCATCTTGTTAGCTGAGTTTGGCTGTTCCTCACCCAGTTTTATTCCTCCTACACAGCTGTTTCTGTTTCAGTTAATGATTGTGTTTCAACCTACATATTGAATTGATGATCATTAGCACCTGTCTGGTATAATTGTTTAATCATACACCTGACTATATGCCTACAAAATCCCTGACTTTGTGCAAGTGTACCTAGAAGAATTGATGCTGTTTTGAAGGCAAAGGGTTGTCACACCAAATATGGATTTGATTTAGATTTTTCTTCTGTTCACTCACTTTGCATTTAGTTAACTGATAAATATAATCTATTAACATGTCTATTTTTGAAAGCATTCTTACTTTACAGCATTTTTTCACACCTGCCTAAAACTTTTGCACAGTACTGTATATATATATATATATATATATATACTACTGACTTTGCTGCATCACTGGCACTCGGTTGAAAGCCTGTGTGCTGTACAGTGCACTACTCCGTGCCAGCATCCTGTCATAACTGCAGCTTCATCAGTACACACTGCTGCAAGTTTTCTCCCATCTATGCCTTTCTCACTAAGTAACTTGTTAACTTCTTTAAAAATGGTTTCTGCCTTTCCATCCATAACTTCCACATTACTGTACAATTTTGTACAAGGTTTATTGTTCACTGTGTACCGGACATAAGTGATAAGCCTCTTACTATTGCTGATGTTTGTTGACTCATCTAAAATCAAACCAATCACAGGGCTGGGCCTCACTGAATTATCAAGATCCTCCACCAAAGTGCTTGCAATGGCTTCATGCATTTCTGCCAAACCTTTGTCATTCATATATGTGCCATAGCTGCTCCCTTGCTCTGACCTGAAATGTTGAAAGGCTGGGCACTCCATCTGCTTCAAAAACTGAACAAGTGCAAGTCAAAATTTGCTAACTCATTTTGTGCAATAAAATAAGCTGTTTTCAGGAGACCTAACAGCTGTTCATCATTGTGAAACAGCACTCTGCATTGCTTTTGCCATTGCCTGACATGAAATTTCTACTTCGCGTTTCTTTTTTAAAGCTGCATTGTGTGTACTGCCACTAGAATGTCTCAGTAATGCAGATGTTTTGTAACAGCGGCTAGTAAATTTTAAAGTTGCATAGAGACTGCAGACTGAACAGCTCATTTCACCATTATTAAACTCCAGCCATGGGTAAATCTTCAGCCAGTTTGGCTGAAATGTATCTTTTTTGCCTTTCCCTTCCCTGCTATTGTTTGTACATTCTGCACTGTTTTCAATTAACGGCTCCGGCAAACGTTTTTTGCCTGCAGCAGAAGAATCTGCTGCCTCGTCGATGCAAGGTGCTTTTCTTTTTAAACAGCGCTTCTTTTTTTAAAGAAGTCACCGCTTGCAAAGCAACACCTAGATAGATTATCATCTTTTTTTCAAAACTGTTTACTTGCTGTTGTGTACCATATATCTTCTTTGTATATAGAAGATCTTTGAGTGTACCGAGTTTCTATAATGCTTAAAGATGGCGGCCGAGAATCACATACAAGAGAATAAAGTCTTGCGACATTTAAAATATCCAGCGCTACTTTTATTTCTTTATTTATTTATTTATTTATTTATTTTATCCAGCACTGCTCAGAATGCGGCTCACAGTGCTTTTGTCTCTGACACCCCCTTCCTTATAGATTGTTGAAGCGTTTCAGGCATTCTAAATTGGGTGAAAAATACAGTAGCTTGGTGTCTTAAAATATCTCTGTGGGATTTTCCCGCACTGAAAGTTGCAGATATGCAGGAGCAACTTGGAAAATGCGAGATTTCTGCGGTCCCGTGCTGAAATTCAAGCCCTGTAACTGCAAAAGTTAGTCTAAATGTAATGTATCAAATTACATAAATACAGCTTATGTAATTTGGTAATTAATGGGCTAATTAGATTGGAGATGTTTCTAAAAGTGCATTTAAACAGCAGATTCATTTAAACTGTCTGCCCAGCACTGTCCATTTTTTTTCTCTGTTTTGCAAGTTTTGTTTAAATGCAGACAGCTTTTTCATTCCTCCATGGTTCAAATTGTTTTAGCAAAATACATATCTGTCAATATTTTATTAGAAACTAGAGTTTTGTTTCACCTAATTTGTGTATCCCCTTTCCATTCAATGTTTCTAGTACTTTTGTTTACTGCTTGCTGATTTGACCTCTAAACTTGGCAAGCCCTAATATTTTACCTTTAGTTCTCCTTGAAGGAAGAACTTTTCTAGTGAGTCCAAAAAAAAGAAAAATATAGTATATATTTTGAAAACTAGAAATACCTTATGCATTATTTGCATTTGTATCCATTAATAATATAATTAATTTTAATATTTTTAAGTGCTCGACATTAAAAAAAAATTGTAAACAAAGATCAAAATAATTATTCTTGATAGTGTTCCTAGAAGTGAATGTTTTACTTTGGTTGTGGAAACACTGATTTATTTTTTATATATATATATATATATATATATATATATATATATATATATATATATATATATATATAGATATATATATAGATATATATATATATATATATATATATATATTGTTTTGCCATTTGATTTTTCAATGTATTTTCCTGCAGCGTTTGACATCTGTTAAAATCAACAGCCTGCATTGTTAGAGGTCTGAGTTCAATGCAAGGGCATGCAGTCAGCTATCTCACATGATTCAAAAGCATATTCAACAAATACAGCTTAGGAGGAAGTAAAGAAACAGTAAGGCCTTGTCTGCTTTGTTTAGGCGTCTTTGGTGAGTCGCCTGGAGCTGGTGTTCCAGACCTGCTTTCCTTCAGCCCCAGTCCCCAGTGCAGATGAAGAGATCTCGTCCCTAAAGGTATTTCTGGAGCCAAGAGAGCATCGGTTGAAAAAAGCGCAAGCCTTGGCACAGCATGGGTAAGGATACCCTCACCCACTTTGATTCTAAATAAATGTTCATAATGATATGCTTATATGTAAGTGAATAAGTAAAGAGTACTGCTGTGACCTGCTCTCAGTTAAGATCCCTGTCTGCAAGATCTCCCTCTAGTACACACGCTCTGTTGGGACCAATTTGCACGGGTCTGTCTGGCGGTTAGAATCAAGGAATTGCAGTGTGCAAAGGTACACTTGTAAAGATAAGCAAAACATTATAAATAAGATTATTATTTGTAATACTGGACTACAAGATATTCCTTTATCTTGCATGTACGTAAGTGTTTCTTCTTATTACATAAACTTGTTAAACTCTTCCCAGTACATTTAACCCTTTCCTGATGGTGAACCTCTTTTCATGCAACTACTGTTTATGGTTACTTTCCCCTACTTTTGCCACTCGGGAGCCCTGAAAATGTTAATGAGGTGTGGTGAGCCCTTAAGAAATGAAAACCCACAGAAAGAGCCAGGCTCCTCACACTTATAGGCATATAGAACTGTGTCAGTCTGGCTCAGGGACCAGCTATTAATCTCCTGGCGTAAACCACTGTTGTAATTTTTAATCCCCGCAGCAGCAGTGATTGGATATTCTAAAGCCTGATGGTGCTGCTTAGTGTAGCTCAGTCACTGAGGGTTGTGGTTTTGCTTGCTTGATCATATGCCTTTCTGTTTTGATGATGTGTTCTGTGTTCCGTGATGGGCTGTGCAGGGAGCTGCTAGAAGTGTGGACGAAGCTGCAAGATATACATGATGCCTATGGTCTCAGATACCAGTGGGGTGGCTCCCACAGCAACAAAAAGCTGCTCTGCTCACTGGGGATTGATATCAGGAACATTGTAAGTCATGTGCATTTTATTTACCCCCCCCCCCCCAAAACAAAAACAAAAAGTGTTTTTACAGCATACTTTTAAATTCTTTTAAAGTTTAGTAATATGCATTGCTTTATAGATAGTGTAATTTTGTAGATTTTTTTAATTTTATTTATTGTGGCCATTTAAGCTTTTGTTAGGGAGGGTGCCTGCCAGTCTGTAATTGTTGTTTGCTAATTTGGAATACACAGTATACTTTCTTTTAATTTCAGTTTTAAATGGTATGATGAAAGATTTGTTTTTTTTTCAGGGTTATATTTTGTTTTGTTTTGCAGCTGTTCACAGGCCAGAAGAAGCAGCCTGTTATAGTACCCATGTACGCAGCTAGTCTGGTGAGTCATCCAATTTTCTTTTCACATCTGTGTCTTCTGTTTTTAAAAGGCTTATCAATTGTAAATGTATATTAATCACTTAATCAGTGCATTTATTGGTAAACTGGATGCTCTTTAGTTCCAGCCAGGGGGTGTTATATACATGATACCCAGTTAAATGCCTTGATTGGCCTACTTTTGGTTTTCAGTAAAAAATAGTAGAATGACTACTAATTTGAGTCAAATAGTCGAGGTAAAAATAGTTATATAGGTCAACTAGTTGCCACAAAAAATAAATAAGTCACGTATTTCATAATGTGATGTACTCT
This sequence comes from Acipenser oxyrinchus oxyrinchus, assembly GCA_030684275.1. Lineage (NCBI taxonomy): Eukaryota > Metazoa > Chordata > Actinopteri > Acipenseriformes > Acipenseridae > Acipenser > Acipenser oxyrinchus. The sequence goes on from CM060251.1 coordinate 19,038,615, forward strand.
CTTTGGTCATGTACTGTTTTGCACCACTTTTCTGTTTATGCACTATATTTTAAAACTGCTTGCAATCTTATAGCAACTGCACTTCAGTCCATCCAGAACCATACGCTTCTCAATTACTTCACAATCACATGATGAGTGATTAGTTGACTGCAGTTTCTGAGGTCGACTGTAGCTGTACTATTCGACTAGTCAACTAGCTGATGATTCGGTGCTACCGCTAGTTGATACAGGGAATAGACTGCTAAACAAACAATTATCAGTATGTGTTTTTACGAGAGATAGTGATGTATATTAACAGTGTGTTCATGTGTTGGGGGCACTCACAAGTTTGGCCTGCTTTTGGAGTAATACTGGCACTTCCATGAGACATTTCTATCAATAATCATATTCATGATTGCTCAGGTAATTATTTCAATGAGGACATTCCTGCCAGTTATTTTTTCTTGCATCCAGAACCTAATGCACTTCTTCACTATTGTGATGCCATTATGTTTGCCCACAGCCCTTTCAGATCAGACATGAGGAAATCTCTTGATTGGGGCACTAATTACTTTGGATGGCTTGGTCTTATTATTAGTTACTTGTATATTATGTTGCATTGAGGTAAGCAACACAATAAAGGCTTTGGCGATGCCTAATTTTGCAGTAAGCAGATGCATCGATTTATTGACGTTATGACGGTAAAAATAATACTACATGTGTAGCTGTGGATTACTGTGTAACATTGCTAGTAACACTTTCAAAACTATTATGCATATTAAATTGATTACAAAATTTAAAATATATATATATATATATATATATATATATATATATATATATATATATACCTTATTCGTGTTGATTTGTATCAGTTGGGAGTCAAAGCAAAATCCATAACAAGTCAAGCAATCAAAAGGAAAAAAACTCCTTTTAAGAACATTAACACTGTCCACAGCAGTTTAGTAATACAAGTGTTGTCCATGGCTTATATTTTAATTGTGTTCAGGAACATTTTGTTTTAATTTAAGCGATGACTGACATTTGCTTACAATCTGCCCAGCATTACTGAATACCTGCTTGCTAGGGACGGACGTTGCCGGGATGCTTAATACTTCTGACCAAAGACACAACTTTTGGAACGATCTTGGTTGTTTTTCTTCATTTTTACTCCGGGGTAGTTCAGATGAATAAATGCAGATTTTGTTTGAAGTTTTGTAGCGTGCCATTTCATTAAATGGTCACGCAGATTAGTTGTGTTACCTGAGTATCCCAATGTGGCAAAGTGGTTAACAGTGTGCAGGTGATCAATGAACAGGCAGACAATTCTAATCCAGGTGCAAAGTTTTTTAATGAGTTTGAATATCCAGTGCCTGACTGCAAAACAAACAGTAAACAATAAATGATGCTAAGTAATACAGTGGCATGTATTACTTAAATTGTAATCTCCGGGTTTGTCCCGAAATAATAGTCCCGTTCTTTATACACCCACACGAAACACAAACACACTGTTAGTAAGTGAATTAGTGCTAATGGTGCAAATACAGTTTGTTCGTGATACAAGTGCAGTGCTGTTCCGGGTTTGTGCTGGCCCTTGGAGACAGCTCTGGACTGTGTTAGCCATCTACTAATAACAAGACACAATTAGAGACAAACAAACAAACACTCACGATACGTTTACACAAATCACAGGTCCTTCCAGGTTGTTTAACCAAAACGAACAGATTACGTCGCTTCGTCCCCTATTTATACCGTCACATATAACCCCTTGGTAAACGATTGCAGCTGCTCCACCAATCCGTGGCTGCCACATAATTTCCCTTACGGGTCGATCAGGTAATGCACTGAAGCGCCGCCCCCTTTCTAAATGACCGACTTCCTTTTAACCCTAGGAATGAAGTGTCAGGTCAAACAGTCCAGGGTACTCTGTTCCCATTACTTAGCGACCTCACAGGTCGTGAGGGAGATTTACCACCAAGAATCATTTTCTTTCTGTCACACCCAAACATTACTTTCTTTACTTTACTTTCTTGCCGTCTTACTTTAGAAAATAATTGCCAAACATTGGAAGGCACTGTATTTGTAGCTCACTCAATACAGTATTTGTAATTCTAGCACAACGCTCTTAACTTGCTCTATTACTTTGAAGACTCCTGCACAGATCCAATCCCATCAGTAAACACTCACAGGGGGTGAGCAGGGGGGAGAAGGTGAGCTCAATCGCATGCAGATCCAGTGAGTCAGACCTGAGGGGAGCAGAGAAGCTCTGCGCTTAATGCAAAAACCATGCACAGTCTTTACTATCGACAGTTAGAATGCATTGATTAAATCGATGCGTCGCCTCAGCCTAAAACACAATTAGAATGGCAATGCATGTTGCAGGTCTCAAAGGAAATGCCTACTGTATGGGTGTATAACATGCAAAAAACAATTTCCTCTTAATGGGTGTAGTTATTAAAATAGTGAAAACTATATACAGGAACTTTATAGGTTGTGGTCAGGAATCCTTCAAAAGGTAAAGGGGTTAAAGTTCATGGCAGTGCCAGATCCAAGTGCACTTGTATTGTAAAGACACATTCCCACCACTGTACATTCTGTAATGAAAATATCCATTTATTTAAGTACACAGTTTTTATATTATAATTAAAATAATAATCTACTAACATAAACACGTCTGCATATAATCGTATTGCAACTTTCACTTGTTGTCTCATTCTTGGTTTTCAGGGTATGCTAGAGCCCACCAAAGAGCCTGTGAAACCAGTATCAGCTGCAGAGAAGATAGCTTCAATAGCACAAGCCCCTCCTGTGTCCCCAGAAATGAGCACTTGTACACAAGATCAGACCCAGGTAAAGAACACACCAGATATCTAATCGAAAACAGGGGCTGGTTAATGCACTAGTCTTTCGTCTCTGGGTTGAAATCCAGCTTAGGTCATGAGTTTGGTGGTCTCAATTTATCCCTCCGAGGACAGAAATACCACCCAATTCGGCACAATTTGGCAAGAGGCCAAGGATCGAGATGCATTGCTAAAGCAAGAAATATACATTTAAAACTTTGAAGATTTGCTCACTGGTGTCTAGTGGTGAAGTATGTTAGACCCACCATAGTGTATGTATATATATATATATATATATATATATATATATATATATATATATATATATATATATATATATTACACACACACAATTGTTGCATGATTGATTACCATTTATTTCTGTAAAAATAAATGGATGGTTCATTAGTCACTTGAGATCACTTTTTCAACTGAAACACTACCTTCAATATATGTAGATAATCTAAAAACATCTACTACTTGTTTATGGTTCGGGTATGATAACATTATATGCTCTATAGTGTATATTAGTTACTTTTGTTTATTTATGATTAACAAAGAACCACATGTGTGCATATTTAGTTTTTTTTTTTTTTTTAAATGGAAGTGTTTGAAAGAATATTCAAGTTCCACTGTGTAACTCATATCCATTGTGTAACTCATATATTAAAACTGTTATAAAAGGATTCCACAGCTTTAAAAAAAAATAATTGTAACACTGTCAATCTTCCTTTCAGGAAAACCTCCCTCCTGTCCAGTTTGACTGGAGTAGCAGTGGCCTTACTAACCCTCTAGATGGTATGTCTCTCCCTGGAGCCTCTAGCACCAGCTAGAGTTAAGAAACAGACTTCTCTCTGCTGACTTTTTATTTCATTTTACTTTGGAAATGCAGGCTTTCTTTCTTAGGCGAGTATGCCTCTCACACCTTATAAGCCTAATGTCACATTTTAACAAAACAGTGGCACACCTGTTCTGTACTAGCACTTACTGAATGAGTACAAACATTATTATATATTTATTCTGGTTAAGTGTGACCTAGGGGTAACTCATTAGGACCGTGCTGTGAACTGAAATTCAAACTGTTTACTACAGACTAAATAAATAATAATTCTAATTTCACAGTTGTGATCAGGACTGTGAATTACAACTGATTGACAGCAGTGGAATAGACTGACAAAACTCTCGCCTCAGCAGTTATTTTGAAAAAAAACTGTTTAAATAAAAACAATTGCAAGTGATGCATTTACTTATAAATATACTTTATGCTTATACTTATAAATACTGCTGTATTATTATATTACTATTTGCAAAGCTCTGGAAACTTTCACTAGTGGTACCGGTGTTACTTCAGTGTTTAAAACTGGCAGAAAGTATACATTTTACATATGACTAACAAAGGGCACTGTTTGAATCCATTTAACATAAATACTACAAAGATGAACTAGAATTCCTAGAGTATTGTATTTCTCTTTATCGTCTAGTATACCTTTTCTAATACTTTAGAAAGACTAGTTCAAAAGCACTTTTTTCCTATTTACTTTCAGTATTTAATCCAACAGCAAAGTTCTTAAATAAAAGCTTGAGCACTAACTTAGAGCTGTTCTTTATCTCACTAAAGTTATTTAGTTCATTGGAACTTTTCAGGATATAGGTACTTGTTCTAGAGGGGCATCATTTTCAGCTGTATATACTAAAACATATTGTCGATATCATTGTCTTCAGTTTCCTCATTGAAACTGAAACAGGGGTCTATAGAAAAATAAGGTGATCTAAGTCAAGAGCGAAAGCCTGGATGCACTTTTTGCTGTTGTCTTGTGTCTTATAACTACTTGAGTACATGTTTTGTGTTTCTCTTTTAACATACTGCTTTTTAACTTTTGAGATTAAAGGGAATCCATAGTTAATGAATATTAAATTGTTGCATAGACACACACAAAAGTGTATAAAGCTTTTTATGGCATTAGGATATGTCGATGTAGGTACTTTTTATGTTTATATTTTAAAGTTTCCCTTTAATGAGAGAAACTATCTTAAATCCTTTCATGGAAATACCATATGCCTAATTGCAATAAATCTACTTTCTTCTAAAACCAAGTTAATGATAAGTGTCAGATCACAGCTTTGTACATTAAAAAAGGTTGAGCTATCCTGTTAGTAATTTACTGAAGCATAGCTCGCTAATAACTTGAGCTTTGATCTCGATGTACAGTAGATTTTTTTAATTGCTGATTCTCTACTAATAACCTGCATGTTCAAGTATGTGTCTTACCACCTTTTACACATAACCTCCTTCCTGTGGCTTATCTTCTGTATGGCTACCTACCAACACGGTCACTGCATTTCAAGCTAGCGGAGGTTCCACTCTTCTGAACCTTGATTTCTTTGGGCCCGTGGATGACACTAGTTCTAGCAGCACCACCAGTATCCCAGGTCAGCAGAGTGTTTGTTTGTTTTAACCACAGACTTTCTCAACTGCTAACAAACTACTAACACATGATTTGTTCACATGGCTGCTTACCTAAAAAAAACGAACTGTGATAAAGACTCTGAAAACAGCTATTAGAAGCAATTACATTTTTAGATGTACTTCATGCATTCGACACTGTGACCCTTAAGTCTATTTTTTTGTTTTATCCCAGGCCTAAATATTAATTTAAATAAGAATGTCATATTGGATTCTTTTAAGCGAAGCATGGCTTGGCCTGTTTAGTACTTGGATGGGATACCTTTAAGGGGATGTGGGGGAAGTGATATTGACCCCTTATTAAGGGGCATACTATATATACACCATGCCATTTTGTTAGGAGGCACTGCACTGAACAACATGCAATGCCCACCAGCTAATTTTAATGTATAGGTTCAGAGTTCCCAAATCTCAGTAAACTGGTGTTGCATCCCAGCAGACCTAAACTCTAAGTGGTGTAAATACTTGGTTTAAACAAACCCCTGGAGTTTAAGAGACTTTAGCTTATACAGGGTTTTTGTTAAGATGTTTATTTTTTTAGATACGCCATGTCCTTCTTCAGTCATTTCTTGTCTGTTCTTGTGCTGTGTGCTTCATTTATTCTGCAACACTTGGCTTGGGTCTTTAGATTAGACTGCAAAACCGAATTTGATTACCAGAAAAACACATGCAACCTTTCACCTTGGTTCAGTTTCCAGTTTCCAGTTTTCTAAATTGAGAAATCGCTTTTTAGTTGTAGAAACCTTGCCGCGATTGTTCATTATTTCAAAGCTCAAAAAATAACTACATATTATGTTATGTGTGAGATGAGTAGGGGTAGCTAGGTAGTCCCTGAATTCCACAAGTAAAAACCTCAATCAAGATATTGACCTATTGTATATTACTTGTTATACCCATCTGCGCAACCGAATGAGAGCATACATGTTTTCGTTCACCTTTAGAATGAACTTACTTCTTCAATGTATTTTCCATCTTGTATTTTAGTAACGCTGGTATACAAAATACATCAAAACACTATAAATGGGGTCTATTTTATACTTTATGAGTTATAGTGGTTGAAATGTGGAACTCTACACTAATCAACAGTGTGGTATTTTAATGTCCCCTTTTTTGCAATCGCCTAGAACTGCATGCATATTGTTCTGTAAACATCTGTCATGTTTAAGTTGTGCAAGTATTAAAACGGAATAAGCTGGCATGTCCTTTGACCTGTTGAGGAATTATTTGGGCTTTCCAGAACTGAATCTTGCTAACAAATGAATACCTCACATTTGTGTGAAGAATATATACTATGCATTATTTACTAGGGTTATCAGTTTTGATTTCTCTGTTTTAGTAAGGGTAATTTTGGTACAATACATTTCACCTCAAAATCCATGGTGGAAAACCTCACTATAATATGGAAGTACATCTTACATTTTCATTATTATTAGAAATACACACTGTTGTAACATTGAGCTTAACTGTACAGTGAGGTTAACTATACATATTTTTCTGATCTATCAGCAGAAATCAGGTTTAATTGCATGCAATGCGATGTCACAGGAAACAGGTTGCAATGTCCAAAGTCCACATAAACCCCTTTCACACTGGCATGCTGTACCTGGGTCGGAACCTACCCGGGTCAGGACCCGGGTCGGCTACACGATTTCACACTGCTTTTGATAAAGCAGGGTTGACCTGGGTGACAGACGCAAGTAAACAAGTCACATATAAATTCTCTTGATTGAACCGTCAGCCCAAATTTTGATTAGAGCAAACGTTTCTTCATCCCTGTTGCAATCTGGCTCATGGTGTGTCTCAAGTAACACAAATATGGCTAAACAGAATAAACAAAAACGTTCCTTGCGGAAATGAAACCTTTACGCAGACGTGGCTGTTTCTTATTTTATCCGCCGTCATACATTTTGTCTCGCTCAACCCGGGTCAAAGCGTGTTGACCCACATCCTGAGGTGGGTCACTGGGACCCAGGTTAACCTGGGTACGACCCAGGTACGTGGTTTCACACTACACAAGATTATGACCCGGGTAGCCAGAACCTGGGTCCGGATCCTGGTAGGAGTGCCAGTGTGAAAGGGGCTAAAAAGTGGTTGATTGAAATATGTTGATTCTTGTATCGGTTTGCCTTCATCCACTAAGATTGCTTAAAGCTTCACATTCAATTTTCTGATGCTGTTGGCGCTTGTTTCGGAGGAAGCGAGTGCTCGTCTTTGTCTCGCCGAGTTAGTTCAAGGGTTGCAGTGGAGAAAAAAAATTGGAAAATGAATAAAAATCATTGTTCAAAAAAAAAAAAAAGGTAATGGAGCAGTAAAAACAAAAACAAGGTAAATGTAATTTGAAGCTACTTCAACTCTTAAGTATATCCCCAAACTAATCCCTTAAACATTGTTCAGATGTTTTCAGAAACCATAGCAGTTTTGTTAATTTGCAGTGCTGCTGCTTGGCTTTTTCTGGGTTTGTAATATTTCATCTGACTCTATCCTATTGTTAAGGTGTGGACCCTGAGCTGTATGCATTAACAACCTCTAAACTGGAAAGCTCCAGCACATCCAGCCGTGTGGCTGATGCATTTGCAAGACTCATGTCTACAGTGGAGAAGACAAGCACGTCTGCAAGGTAGAGATTGGTGTCTGGGAGGGGATAACTGTACTGCAGCAGTGTGCCTAGTGTGCAATCATTGCATCATTCTGTAGACTAGAGATCTGTGGTAGGTAACCTAAACAACCCTTTGAGACTCACCAGTTGCTTTGATTTCAATTGAAGGGTACGTGTCCATATAGTCATCACCATATCATTCGTCCTTTATCTGTTACCACTGACAGTGTTATTATGATAACAAGTAAAATTTTATAACATAACCACAGACTTGTTAGATCCAGAAACCTATTGAAAAGGAGCTGGATCTCAAGTTAAGTGGGTCAAGTCCGGCACTACCGACAAAGTTCTTGCAAAAAGTGAGCACATTTTCCCGAAACTTGGTATAAAGTTAGATCAATATTTTTATGAGGGGGGAGGCTTTGTTATAAAAACTATCAAAGCAGTCATGCTTCTTAACAAATTATTGGTGTATATTTTATATATGTTAATGTGGTCAAGTATACTGTATAAACAAAATGCAGTGAAAAGTAACCAGAACTTTAAATCTCAATCCTAAAATACAGTAGTAACAAGGTTTTTAAATTTGACAAGTGGGTAATATTTCAAGTGTGGTACTAATATTAGTAAATCACAATTGTAAGACTTCAATAGTGCTATAGTTTAATACCACTAGATGGAGATGATGACTATTACTGTTGGCATTAGAATGAAACCTTGATTATGTGTACATACATAACAAAGTTGCATACGTTTTTGTATAGTATATAATTGTACAGCTATGGCCAAATGTTTTGCATCCCACCCTAATAGAATTAACACATTTTGCTTCATAAAGTCGAATGAAACCTGATGAATAATGCAACATTAACATACTGAATTACATTCTGCTTTGTAGTTTTCCATATACTTAACGAAAAGCGGACACATTGAAAAATGTGACATTTCGAAATCTAACATGAATTACTGTACTGCTGGTAGACTTTCACAATATCATTTTGTAGTTTCTTTGATTACATTATATTAAATAAAATATCTAAATTATGTTCATGTTTTTGTTTTGTTTTTGTCACAGTCCTAAAATTCTTTTGGCCATAGCTGTAGTATATAACTGGTTGAATCAGGGACTATGCTCTAGTATATTGTCTAGACTAGGAACCTGTCCATTTTCAGTTTCAATAGAGTGGATGTACAGCAGATAAAAACTGCAATTTATTGAAGTTCATAATATTTGAACAAAACGTTTTTTAAACTGAGTTGTTCAGTTTCATCTGTGAGAGAAATGGAATACTGCACCTCCCTTTTAGCATAATTTAAATGAAGCTGTTCCATGTTTCTTCTCCCACAGGAAACCTAAAAAGGACGAGAACCTTAGTGAAGAGGCTGCCAAGGTGATCGCCAGCCTGCCTGACCTGTCCTTTATGCAAGCCAAGGTGCTGATGTTTCCCGCCACATTGACCCCTCTGACACGTTCACAAGAACATGCAGACTAACGGCAGCAATCTTTTTTTTTTTAAATTAATTTTAAATTTGAAATGTACACGTTCAGAGGTATTGTTGTTCAGCAGCTCTGGAAAGGTATAAATACAATAATAAAATGTGTATTTATTTACATACCTGAAGTCCTAAAAGTGCTGTTTATATTAGAAGAATCAATCTGTAAATCAGGGTGAATTGTTTTTTTTGTAAGATCTGGTAATTACTATTCATTTGTTTCTGCTGTGCTGGGGGTGTAAACTTTTCCATCTTTGTGAGATAACACTGGTTGAGTCCTTCATGGAAGGCATGAAAATAAAACAAACGAGAACTGGAAAGCCTCACTCACTGCCTGCGACTTCCAGGTGAATATTTTCCTGTTGTGTTAATTGCCTTGTTGGTTTTTGTTTTAAGTTAATTTGTTTTTTTGTTTTTTTTTTAACTACAAAAATGACATGTTCTGTCTTACCTTTTTGTGTGCTTTTTTGTTTTGTTTAAAAGATTATTAATAGGCAGTGACAGCCTTTCTTGCCTTCTCCCATACATGGATACATTTTTATTTTATGGTTTGAACCACTGATATAGAAAATAATCAAATGTGAATAGTTTCTAGTGATAATCAAATTGAATCAATCACAGAGAATGAGGGACCAATAATAGCTTCAAAGTCTTGGGTTAAAATAGATGCTACAGCTTTTTTCTGTTTTCTTTTACCACTGTACTTATTTTAATGAGGATTTTGCACATTGTAAAGAAGAGATGGATGTAATCATAGTTCGCTGTGGTTTTAGACTGTGTACAGTAAAACTATGGACTGTAAATGTATGGGAAAATTCCTATGGAAAAACAATACACTGTCAAAAGGTTAATATGCATGCCCAGGTTCTTTTGCGACTTTAGTGTGTAAAATTACTTTTAGTGTACACAAAAAAATAAAATTATTTAAGAGAAATCACTGGTTTGTGTGTACTTATTCCCTGTGTGCATTTTGAGACCCAATAACCCCCTGGAAAAAAGCAAAAAGAAACAACATGATTTTAATGCCAATAAAAGGCTGAGTAACCTTTGAGTAACCTTTGAGTAACCTGTTATTCAGTCCTGGGTCTCTCTTGACTCTCAATTGTGCTAAATTCTGTTAATACTAATATTATGTAAAGATATGGATTTCAAACCCTGGGTTTTCTATCTGTCAACTGATCTAAAAAAAAGATTGCTAGTTTAAATGCGGTGCAAACTAAATTACTATGGACAACCATATTTAAATTATTAATGCAGAAGCTGATGTCTTGAGTTATCAATGGCCAATGGTGCAGCACTTTTCCTAGACTACTGTATAACTGCAATATATTCTTAAACTGTGTGTGCCTAGTGCAGTGCATTCAAAAATCAGCAAATGTACATGTTTTATAATGAGGTCGGTGGTATATTACCAAATACAAAGGGTAAGATGTTTTACCATGGGGGGGTGGGTTATATAAAGAGAAGCCTTTAACAAGTGTATATAGATTTCTGAATCACTTTTGCTTTTGGTTTCTATATTATAATGAAAAGTCATCTGAAATAAGAAAATATGGTAAGAGTTTATTTATCCGTTGTAGGATTATATCAGTAATTATTAACCAGGTTGTTGTTGCACTGCCCATTACACAATACTGCACTGAAACTTTTCCCCACTGTATTTTTGTTTGATTAACGGAAGTCTGGAGATTGGATTGTCACAGCAGAGAAGTCTGGAATGCTACACACTGTAGCAATATTTTATGTTGTTGAAACAAAGTAGTAAAAAGGCACAATGAAACCTCTGTGTGACAACCTCTAATAACAAGGTATCTCCCTTACCAGAAACCATGTGATTGTGATAAGCACAAAAGGTCCTGTAGCTACTGCAATTCTTCTTTCTGTAGAAAACTGTATCGTGTATATATAGTGGTTGTAAACCTTGTAGGAAAGCTATCCACAGACACAGCAGGGGTGTGCAATTTGTATCGCCCGACACCCGAGACAACAAGATTTGCTGTTGTACTTTGTCCGTCTGATATTTGTGAAATTACTAAAACATGAAGATTGACATGTTTATAATTGTAGGAACAATTCAATAATTTAATTTAATGTTTATATGGGTTGATTAGTTCTCTTACTAACAATATTTAATTGACACAAGAAAGTTCACAATCAATAGTAGTATTTTATTAAGCACACAAATAAAAAGGAATCAGAAAAGTAAATCTTGGACTCTAAGCACAAAACACAATTCAAAAATTCTCACTGCACTCATGCTGGCTAGCAAGCAATTGAAATATGACACCGCTTGTCTCCTAACACACAAGCTGCAGCTTGAGCAAGCTGTGACGTAGCTAGTCGCTCGCTCACAAACACACGCCCACATACAAGCACAGAGTAAATCTGAGATAATGCAGACAATCTTAGAATACATCTCATTAAGCTTATTAATGGTACATAAATTAAGCAAATGGCAAGTTTACTTTTAATGAAATTCTTCATATAACAATATGAGGTAGATTATTTATAGTTACTTCATCAAGTTTCACTAAAAGTTATTTCACACGCAAAGTGTGCAGACTAAATAATTAACAGTTAAATTCTATGTGAATGTGTTACAATTGCAACTAACTGGGGCTTGTAACTAGGAGGAAAATGCAACAAGGGCTTGTAACTAGGAGGTCCCCGGTTCAAATCCCACCTCAGCCACTAACTCATTGTGTGACCCTGAGCAAGTCACTTAATCTCCTTGTGCTCCGTCTTTCGGGTGAGACGTAATTGTAAATGACTCTGCAGCTGATGCATAGTTCACACACCCTAGTCTCTGTAAGTCGCCTTGGATAAAGGCGTCTGCTAAATAAACAAATAATAATAATTATACTCAACGGTTCCTTGAAGCTTAGACTTTTGGTCTGCTAATTGAACTAATAATTTGCTTAAATTAGACCTTTTTACTTAGACAGTTGCCTAGTTCAAGTTACTTATAACATTATAGCTAACTTGAAATCTGCAACTGTTTAAGCTCTGAAAACAAGTTAAAAGGGTATAATTAAGCAAATTATCAGTTCATTTAAGGGTTTAATTTAGTAACTGAGAGCTCAGCTGGAATGAAAACCAGCAGACACAGTGGGTCCCCAGGACCAGGATTGGGAAACCCTGGTGTAGAGGATAAACAAATTCCCATGTTTCAAGAAAACATAACTGCTGTTCTTGAGGAATTTGTTAAAGGATTTCCCAGACGTCTTTTTAGTAGACCAGTGATATTGTAAAAGCACACTGCCCTTCTGCATCTCCACAGCATCAGTCACATAAGTATATTTCCTGGTATCACTAAGAGGCATTGTAGCTTTTTAAAACTGATGCCATTTTTAAATTGGTCATAAAAATGATCACCATATGTTCTGACTTGGAAAACAATGAGGATTTCCCCATTTTTGATATCCAAATCGTTTTGATAGAATTGTCTTGGCAGATTAAAATGAACCATATTAAATATTTGAATGACTGTTGAAAAAGACCACCTTGCAATGTGCTTCATGCAGGAGTCATCTCTTGTAAGTAACACTGTGTTTGTAAAAGGTTAGCTGGTTGGTTTGATAATCATCTTTTTTTTTTATTACTGCAAAGCTGTCAGTCCCACACACTTGTGGCACCGCCCACACATATCAAATCACCCTGACTGCAATCATCTCACCTTCATGGCTTTTTACATTGCAAATCACAATTAACCCTTTTGGTGCTTATTATTTTCAGTACATTTTGACATGTGAATATCAAATGATAATGTTAAATCATCCACATTTTTTAAAGGATTTTAAATCATGACATGCTTGAGTGACTATGACTGAAGCATATGCACTTAATCACCTAATTAATGAGACAGTTGATTAGACACTGGATATGTAGTGATTTCAGCTGTTGAATTGTAAGCTTGAATAAAAGCAATAAAGAAAATAATTGTAAAAAAAAACAATATGCCACGTCTGTCAATAGAGAGCAGCGCCTTCGTGCATTCGGCATGTTGGAGGCTGGACTAGGGCAGCGTACTATGGTTCGCCGTCTTGGGTGCTCACAGCCAGCAATTTCAAACCTGGTGAGACCATATAACCAGACACACTCTGTCAATGAGACCACAACACCTGCCCAAGATCGACAGATCATTTTGCAGCATCTTCGTGCTATCAATTGTTAAATCAGCACAATAAAAAGTCACTGCACCTGCTTTGTCATTTTTCGATCACATCTAGTGAATTTTATCCAAATAAGTGATACATTTCTTTTGATGCTCAAATATAAGTGCTAAGTTTCTTTTGATGTTCAGTGTATATACAGCAGTGTGTGTATATACACACACACTGCTGTGCAAAAGTCTTAGACACATTCAGGAGTTACAATATTATTATTATTTCTTTCTTAGCAGACGCCCTTATCCAGGGCGACTTACAATTGTTACAAGATATCACATTATTTTTTACATACACTTACATTATTTTTTACACATTATTTATTTTATACAATTACCCATTTACACAGTTGGGTTTTTACTGGAGCAATCTAGGTAAAGTACCTTGCTCAAGGGTACAGCAGCAGTGTCCCCCACCTGGGATTGAACCCACAACAGTCCGGTCAAGAGTCCAGAGCCCTAACCACTACTCCACACTGCTGCCCTATATACTGTATATCGATGTTATGAGCATCAACAATTTACTCAAAGCCTCCACTAGTGTTTTCCACTATTATAACAACATTGACTGTTATTAATACAGCTTAGTTTGGGTGAGACGAAACCAAGCTTGTCATTTAGCAATCTTCAATTCACATTGATCAGAATCTTCAAAAACTTGTGATCACAATAACTCAAAGTAAACTATACATGAGCAGCTAATATGAAGTGTTGTAGTAGCTAATTTATCATCGTTACTGGTTCTCAATAGGGTGGGGGGGGCGCGAGAAGAGTCCAAAAGAAAAAAAAAGTGCTTTTTTATTTTTAAATGTATCGTGACATTCTGTAGATGGCGGGTTGATTTTATGGTAGTATAACCCCCGCCCAAATGTCTAAGTTTTTTTTTTTTTTTTTACTGTTGGCCTCAATGCTCAATATAGGGGGCAGGGGGCCTTAATATCTGACTTTACAGTATCATTAATAGGAGCAAATCAGAACTGTAAAAAAGCTGCCTTCATTTTAAAGTGGCCTTAATTTTGAAGTGCTTTTTTTATTTTTTTATTTAGTCGTTGCCAATTATTTTTTATTATTTTCTCCCAATTTGATATGTCCAATTATTTTTAGGCTCAGCTCACTGCTACCACCCCTGCGCTGACTCGGGAGGGCGAAGACAAACACACTGTCCTCCGAAGCGTGTGCCGTCAGCCGACCGCTTTTTTTCACACTGCGGACTTACCATGCAGCCACCCAAGAGCTACAGTGTCGCAGGACAACGCAGCTCTCGGGCAGCTTACAGGCAAGCCCGCAGGCTCCCAGCCAGACTACAGGGGTCGCTGGTGTGCGCTGAGCCAAGGACACCCTGGTGGACCTAAACCCCACCCCCTGGGCAACGCTCGGACAATTGTGCGCCACCCCCTGGGAGCTCCCATCCACGGTCGGCTGTGGAGCCTGGACTTGAACCGGCGACGTCCAGGCTATAGGGGTTTTACTGTACTTCATGTGTTCGAAACACCATCTTCAACAAGAGAAATTCTAAATGTCTAACAGTAATGGGTAACAGTGGTGTTCTGTTAGGGTGGTGGGTATCCGCTGATAGACGAGAGACACAGAGGTTGAGATTCAAAATGGCGCTCAGGCATCCAGGTTTTATTTTACAATTACAGGCAGTGCAGTGGTTGGTGGCCGTCACTAGGGTACCAGCAATGGTAGCCCTAGTGTGGGAGGACATACACACAGGTGTGCATTAATACTCAAAATGCAAAACAAAACACAGTGGGATAAAGCAGCTAACAAAACAAAAGCTGGCTAAATACCGGCTGAATGCGGCTCCCACTAAAAGGGAGGTACCGCTCCAGGAACCTTCTCCCTAACACACCTAAACTATTCCTTTCTGGGATTAAAAATCCCCTAAATTAACCCCATGCACTAAACCGTGGACCATTGGTATACATACAGTCATTCCTGCTTATTTGGTTGACTCACCTTGGTTTTCTTTCTTCCTCTCAGTCAGTCAGTCAGTCAGTCAGTCAAGCGCTTCAAGCTGGCAGATGAAGAAGAAGAAAGGACTGGCTTTTCAGCCCCTTTTTAAAGGCATGTGGCCAGGGTTAACTGATAATCAATGAGTCAATCAACACCTGGCCACATGCTGCACATTCAATTAGGCAGGGAGGAAATTGTAACCTTCTAGCCTTGCCATATCTAACACAAACTACATTTGTAAAATTAAACACATTTTATTTATAAAGAGCCTCAGCCCTGCCACACACACACAAAAAGGTAAACTGAAATTCCAACTTGTTCTCAAGTTACACAAATAACAATCTCAGCCCTGCCAAACTTACATTTAGCTAATTTTACCAAACAAATGAGACACAGTCAATATTTGATTGCGTAATACGTTTAAATCAGGGGTCTCCAATCCTGGTCCTGGAGGGCTGGTGTCCCTCCTGGTTTTTGTTCCAACTGTACCCTAAATTACTTAATTTGACCAATTAAGTGCTTATTAGAAGCTTAATTGGTCCAATTAAGTAATTTAGGTTACAGGATTGGACACCCCTTGTTTAAATGATACATTACTAAATAGCTGATCACAAATGTAACTTTTGGTTTCATAGCCATTAAATGAAATACATTTGCTAAAATAAATATAAAACAACTTATAATGCAGATGGCCACATAGTTCCTGTTGGGGAAAATGTTTAACTTTGTAATTCATTTTACCAACACAACACAATGCACTTCACTAACACAACAGAGACTTGTAAGCTTGCATGTAGATGGAAAGACACTGTTATATCAAAAGGCAGCACAGTCATTGGTGGACATCAATCATTTGTGGAGGATGAAAGGAAAACAGAATTTGGTGTTAAAGAATGCACTTGAACAGGCAGCACAGTGCATTCAGACATATAGAAATGCAATGTTTACTGCAGGTTGAAAATCTTCATTATTTGCTATATTGGTGAAACCCTTAGCAATGTGTGGCTTCATTAACATGATACTTTATGTTTCTAAATGCTTTTGAATGACTGCAGATTTTGAAACACCAGGCCTTATCTCCAGGCTTTAAAATAAATAAAAATTCATGAAACTCTACTAGATTAATTGGTTTCATTGAACATTTAGTGTATTTGTTAAAACAGCCTTTGAAAAAACTCAAACATTGTGGATATGGCACTTGCAGCATCTCCCCAACACACTGCTATTGAAGCCTCACGCTACTCAATACAGCAAATGAAGAACACTGTGAGGCTTATAAACCTATAACCTTTACTGGGGGAAAAAATGTGTCATGTCAAGATGGCAAGATAAAGTATCTCATGATCTGGACATAGAGGTTTAAAACGTCAAGACCCTGAGATCATTTATCTTGTGATCTCGACATGACACATTTTTATCATTTTTTTCCCCCCACTATCCTTAATGAGCCACTGTACAAACCCCAATGAAAGTCAACTGAATACATTCTGCAGCATTTTAAAGAAAGTCTTCCAGCCCAAAGAATTCTTAAGTATCACTATACTGTATATTGTACCACAAAGTGTTTTAGTTACTGGGGGTTATTTGTTTAACACAAATCTATTCAGTAGTTTTTTTTTAGTTTTTTTTTTTTAGAAGTAACTTGAAAAAACATTTACTCTGAAAACACATACAAAGTACAATCAGATTAGATTAGTACTAAAGTTCAGACAGGAGTTAATCATTCAGCTTCAACTACTTGCTGATAGAACTCCACAATAAAGTAATTTACAGCACAGTTAGCTGTTTTTAATATACAATTTTATGCAGGTAATTTAAACACTAACCACTGAATGATAAGTAAGTTAAAAGAAAAAACCTCCTTTTCAGCCGCTTTCCCAATCATATCAATCCTCTCTAATAAGACCAACATACTGTAACCCCCTATGTAAATGTAATTAGCTCATTTGAACTATAATAAACAAACAAAGTGGAAGTTCAGTGAATTGAATTGAGCAGTGCAAGTTGATTTACTGCTTGTGTTTTACCAATCTGGTAGTTATCATACCAACCACAAGGGTCAGCAGTGAGTCGCTATCTCTGTTACAGAAACATCTCTGGGAGTCTGGCTTCATAAAGAGAGAGAGAGAGAGAGAGAGAGAGAGAGAGAGAGAGAGAGAGAGAGAGAGAGAGAGAGAGAGAGAGAGAGAGAGAGAGAGAGAGCTGGCTTTAGGCAGTTCATCTAACTGCTGAGTGGGAGTGGTTAGACTTTCTTATCAGGGACAGCATGAAAAGACAGTAAAGATAATGCAGTTATCCACTGTGTGAAACAAAACTGAAAAGCCAACGAAACACACAAACCACACAAAGGAAAATGTTTCAATACACAGCAGTCTCAAGGAAAACCTGAACAGCTTTGTCTAGTTAATGAACTGGTGATGTGTTTTAAATAAAATGTGTATTTAAATAAAACAAACACATTATCACCCTTAAAATACACAATTCAATTGCTAAGTAATAGTGTTTTTGAGAGTTTCTGCCTAGCCACTCCACTAGATACACAGTGTGCTTTTCACCACCAATGTTTTGACTGCCGCTGCAGGGATCATCATATAACAGGAGAAGCTGTTAGTTGTTATTTTCCTCTTGTATATTTACTACAGGAATTTTGTTTTTGGTTTGGTGAAAAAAGCTGCCAACTCTGTTTACTTCACAGTTTATAGGACACACACGCATACAAAGGGAAACAAATATCCACATTTATTTTGCTGTATTAAATAAAGTATAAAGGAAAGTCAAACCTTCATAGAGAAAGTAGCGGGTAAAGCAGGAACCATGTATGGCATTAAAAGCAATTCTTTTTGATAACTTGCCATTCCCACACTTTTCTCCTTACTATTCTGCTGTGGAACTTTTCATGTTCAATATTCAACCCTCCCCACTACGCTGATATGAGCATAAGAGTCTTTCCTGGACAGTTAGAACTCCTATGAACAGCTGTGCCATTCTCATTTGTTGAGACACACTTCCACTGCACCAGTTTCAGTGATTCCCTACTAGTCCAGGGGAGGAGGGTAGTATTTATTGAAGCTGTGTGAATGCAATTTAAGGCATTACCTTTGGCAGACTTGATGCTGTTTATGTGGCAATGTACAGGAGCTCATGTTGTTACTTCTTGTATTATTTGTACTGCAATCCCTGCTCTATGGATGAATATTTTCATAAGCACCTTTCATAAGTGCCCATTTTTTTTATAAATGTGGTTCGTATTTTAATTCCAGTGAGAAACAGAGACAGAGGAATACACACACACATATTTCTCAGCAGGACAGAGGGGTAGCAGTCTCACTGGGTGATGTCAGCCTTCAGTCCTCAGCAGCCACACACAAAAACAATGTGGTTTTACAGTTTGTTCATGACCTGTCATCTGTATTTTGAGCATATAGCTTGTGACACACTTGCCAATTGCTTGGGGGAGGGGGTGACTGAAGTCCCATGCCCCTGGTCATGTTCGACCCTCCTGTTCGTCTGAGCGCTTGGGTCACTGCTGCTGAGAAAGAGCAGGCATTTGTGTGTCTTTGTTCTCCCCTCACTGGGTGGCAAACCCTGCCATGTATAAAGCACGGAACTGAACAAAATACAGATGGGGGTTTACGTTGAAATCTGTACTAGAAAGAAAGAAAGCTAGACAAGCCACTGGATAAAGAAAGTTGCTTCCATACAACCACTTTTATATATTGGGGGGTTAAAATAAATATGTACAATTTATTTTATTGAACCAAAGACCAAAAACTTCACTAGAATGACAAGACCTTCCTGAAAAAAAGAGTCTTATTTCTGAGACGAAACATTGTAGAGAATCAAAACTTTAATCTTAAGCAAGACTCAAGCAATCTTTATACATTAAGGACAGCTATGAGCTTTATAATAGCTTCCTCTTGTGTGATGGGGTATAATGCCCTCAATGAGCTTGTTTGCCCTGAAGGGGTCAAATTACTTCTGTATATGTGCGACTATCTGACAAACAGCATTAGATCGGGGACACAGAACGCACCAGGGTGTAGAGAGGTTTATGAATATGCATGACAAGCCCCATATTCAGGGGCACCATTTCAGATTTCTGTAGGGGCCACTTAGGCCCCTGGAAGTTCTTCTTTTTTTTGCAGATAAATCTTAAAAATCAGTTTATTACGGGATCATTTTCTGTGATTATTTCTTATATTTTTAATAAATCATGCAATAACAAAATGACCAACACAGGACAAACAGGCAACTTTTCAAGCTAAGCAATCTGCACTGTGGTGTGCAGACCCAGTACCAAATAAAGTCTTATTTTTAAGCTTTTATATAAGTTCAGAACACGCAGGAGACAATATAGTAAGATATTACTGATCCCACAGCCTTGATGAATCAATCTTGGAGTCTTAACACAGATATCAGTCACAGTTTGATACTTTGCAAACTATTCTTAGGAGAGATAAATTATTTTGTTTTATAAAATAAAATCTACTTACCCCTGCAATGATTGTGTTTGTAAATGTCTTACCATGTCCCAAACTGAAGCATTTGTGTTCATCCATGCAAGCGCACTGTTATGTTCAGGGTTCCTCTGTTTAGATAAAAATAGAAGCTATGCCTTTAAGGACTGTCGTGAGATTCAGGCCAGCCGTAAGCCAGGTTGTGGGAGTTTCCGGTCGAATGGCTATAGATAGAGTTGGCTAAGAGAGTGTATGAAAAACAACAATAAAGTGCAGTTACAGTTTACAGTTACATCCTGCGTTTTCACTATATAACAATTTGGCAATGAGGATGGCTGAATTATCATTGCACCGTTCCTGTCTGTACCTGGCGAACCCCCAGTTCCATGGTGCCGGTGGTATGAATCTTTCCAAACGTACTTAATAGCCTTGCATCTGCAAAACGTGGCGGCCCCACGGAAGTGAGCTATCCTTTTACATTGCTTGGGCGCAAAAAGTCAGCATATTTTTTCAACTCTAGAACCGGCTGATGATACATTTGAAGCAACTATTGCTGTTCTTTCTGGACATTTCAGCACCCGATATTCTCATCAATCAGTTTCAGTTTCGCCAGCGAGTGCAGCGGACAGGTGAGTCAGTTTGTATCTTCACTGAGGGAGTTAGTACAGCATTGCAAATTTGGAGCGCTACAGGATGAGCTAATTAGGGACCAGTTGATTGAAAAAACGTCCTTGGAGCGCTTGTTATTGGAAGCAGAACATTGGGGAAAGCATTGTAGATTGGAAAGCAAGTAGAATCTGCACTAGCAGGGGCGTGTAAACTATCAGGCACCTCAACTGCACCATCTTTTGATGTTACAGCCCAAGTACCAGTACACAAATTAGAGGATAACCCCCCAACCAAGTTCCAGGTGCTGCTCTAATTGTGGATCACTCACATATGCAGCCAGGTCCCCTGCAAGAGGCCAGCTCTGTAGGAACTGCCAAAAACTGCACCACTGCCTGGTGGTGCCGTTCAGCGACCACCCCACTGCTACTGCACCCAGCACTACACCCATATTACAGTCCTGGGCACTGTCTGCCTTCCAGTACGGTACAAAGCCGACAATACTGCCCCATCAATATATTACATGACCGTCACTTGTACCAACCTGATGGGACTGGACTTATTTCACAGCTTTAAATTCTTCAAGCTGACTAATTCCTGTGGTACTGATGTCCTACATGTCACGACCACTTGGCACCATATGTTTCCTGCATTGTTTGAAGGCTTGGGGCACATTACTGACTTTATACACCAACCAACAGTTGACCCTGCTACACCACCTGTCATCCAGCCCTTATGGAGGGTGCCTCTTTCTCTCTATGACCAGGTCTCTGCAGAACTGCAGCACCTTTTGGACACCGACATCACTGAACCCATTAATGCGTCCTGTTGGATTTCAAACCTGGTTCTTGCCCAAAAAAAATCTGGGGAGCTGTGTGCAGACCTACGTGTTGTCAACAAAGCCGTCATACCAGATAAATATCCCCTGCCAACGGCTGAAGAACTTACCACACATTTCCACGGCTCCATCGTTTCCAGCAAACTAGATCTACGACAGGGTTATATACAAGTGCCACTGGCACCTGTTAGCAGAGACCTCAGGGCCTTTATCACACACATGGCCATTTGTCCTCAGCTAATCTCTCAGCTGCTTTAAAAAAATAATGTCCCTTACCCTGGCTGGCATACCAGGCATTTCGATTTACTTAGACGACATTGTGGTCCATGGATCTACGCAGTCTCAACACGATACTCATCCACTACAAGTTTTCCATCAGCTATCTGCCCATCACATGACTCTCAATATGGAGAAATGTCTGCTCGGGGTTCCAGAGATCAAATTTGTGGGGTACAAGCTCACGGGGCGAGGCATCATCCTTATCCTGGCCCATGTGGACGCCATCCATGCCCTCCCTGGCTTCTTTTCTTGGAATGGCCACATATCACCTCAGCTTCCTCCCACAGTATGCCTCCACTACGGCCCCACTATGCCACCTCCTAAAAAAGGATGTGCCTTGGGAGTGGAACTCTGCTTGTGGACAGGCCGTCCAAACCATCAAGCACCAGCTCACATCCCCTGCTACACTCGCACACTTCAGTCTCACGGCGCCCACAATTGTTACCTGTGATGCCTCGGCGGTTGCACTAGGCGCTGTGCTGTCCCAGCTACATGATGGCATTGAAAAACCTGTGGCTTTTACTTCACATGACCTCACTCCAGCAGAACAAAAGTATTCTGTGAGCAAGAGGGAATCTTTGGCATGCATTTGGGCATGTGAGCCCTGGCATCTTTACCTCTATGGTAGAGCCTTCACGCTGCGGACAGACCACTAAGCTCTCACAGCACTACTTGCCACTAATGGCTCAGGACACAAACCTCTACAGTTATTCAGGTGAGCAGACCGTTAAACCAGAACAATTTTACTCTAGAATTCATGCTTGGACATAAGAACCAGGTGGCTGAACTGTCGAGAGCGATAACATTACTGACAACAGTCGAGAAGGTGAAGGACATTGAATCGGACTTAGTGCACATGCTTCAAGCACCCCTAACAGCCGTTGTGTCAATGGAACAGCTAAGGAAAGAATCCCAGGAAGATGCACTGTTCACCACTCTGCACTTACATTAGAGGGGGTTGGCCATCTAAAGTGGAAGGGGAGCTGTTAGCATACTACAGAGTGAGGGAAGAATTATCCTGCTAGGAGGATGTTTGTATTGGCAGGGGCCACCGCACTCTGATTCCGGCAGTTCTTAGAGCACAGGTATTGGGAACGGCACATGAGGGGCACCTTGGAATGGTTCAACTAAAACACCGCTGCAGGGACATTGTCTGGTGGCCAAACATTGATGAAGACATTGAGCTGACGGTCAAGGACTGCACTGCATGTCTTCTCAGTGGTAAATCTAATCAATCAACTCTGGCCCCTCTGTCTCTGGTACAGTGACTGTGTCCACTGTGGAAGCACCTCCAGGTAGACTTCTGTGGAGAACTACAAGGTGCACCAGCCCATGCCGATACCTCTTGGTGGTCTATGACCTGTACTCGAATTGGCCTGAAGCTCTGCCCCTGTGGTCAATCACCACCCAAGCAGTTATTCAAGGGCTGGATTCATTGTTTGCACGTTGGGGCCTGCCAGATGTCATCACTACAGACAACGGCCCCCAGTTAATTTCAGCCGACTTTACAAACTACCTGGCAGAGCGAGCTATCAAACATATCAGAACAGCTGTGTACCTTCCTCAGGCTAAGGGAGGTGCGGAGTGTCTCAACCAGACTCTAAAGAGTGCTTACCTGACCGAAGGCTGGCAGTTTGAAGCAGCCCTTCTGCAAACTCTTCTACACTTCCGAGCCTCTAAGCACACAACTACAGGGGTGTCTCCAGCGTCACTGATGCTGGGAAGAGAGCTACAACTTCCTCTAGGTCGCCTCTAGATTTGCAGAGGAAATCTGCCCTTTCAGCCACATGAGTGCAAGTAGAGGCCAAGCAGCCGCGTATAAAGCTGAGGTTTGACCAGTCCAGAAGAACTAAGCCCCACTGGTCAGCTCCTTTACAGATTGTCTGGAAGGTCATTAAATTGCGGTTTCATTCCAGTCAATGATAGTCGCATGTCACTCTCCACATGCAGACATGCTCTGTGCTTTGTCTTCAGTACTGTCAGTGTGGAAAACCCAGTCTCACACATATATGTAGTAGCAAAGGGTAAAATAGTTCTTAGAGCTTTTTCACTAACAACAGGGTACTCATCCATAATGTGTATCGAGAACTGTGGTAACGGAATAGCAGATAATTTAATCTTTAAAGTCCGATCATTTGACAGTTCAATCAACTCCTCTTGGGATTTCAGGTCCAGGTTTGTATTGATTTCAGAATCAAAGGGATTTCGGATCCAATTCAAATGTTTCCACTGAAGTAATGTTGCAGATGAATCAAATGACGCACGATGAGTGGCAGGATGCTGCTAGTACTCATACTGGGAGACTTAAGTTCTTCATGTAAAAGTGGAAACATTTCTGTCACTCCTTCATTAAGTTTACTTTTCCAGAGAGCAATGTTTTAGTGAATGCTCTAACTTTATCTTGCATATTTAATATGGTTATGTCACAGCCTTGGATGCTTTGATTCAGAGCATTTAACTGTCCAAATATATCCGACAAGAACACTAGTTTTAGAATCCATGTAGGATTTTCAAAACAACTTGTGAGTTGGCTATTCTCTGTTGATAAGAATTGCTTCAGCTCATGTCGAAGTTCAACCACTCGTTGCATGTCTACCCCCCTTGACAGCCAGCATACTTCAGAGTGGAGCAGTAAGTGCTCGTGGCTCGCACCCATTTCACTACAAAGCGCAGCAAACATTCTGTGTTTCAGGGGCCTAGCTTTTATCATATTGACAATTTTATTACTTCTTGCAGCAGCTGGTTAAACTCATCATCCATACGTTTGGCAACAAGTGCTTCACGGTGAAGCATGCAATGATTTGCAACGGCATTTGGAGATTTTGTCTTTATAAAAGCTACGACACCATTACGTTTTCCGGTCATAGCAGCCGCACCCTCAGTGCACACTCCCACACATCGAGATCAGTGTATTGAATTTTCTTGAATATATCCATCTAGCACTCTGGCTATTTCCTCACCAGTTGTTCTCCCTGGTAATTCTTTACAGAAAAGGAATTCTTCCCCCTTCTATAAACATATACAAGTAGCTGTGCAGCATTTGCAACGTCTGTACTTTCATCTAACTGCAAGGCAAAGTACGGGCTAGCACGCAACCTATCCAAAAGTTGAGCAGAAACATCTTCTGCCATGTCACATATCCTTCAGCACAGGGTGCTGTTTGACAACAGCACCACTTCAATTTTTTTGGCTGCTTCCTCACCCAGTATTTCACGAATAATATCTACAGTCGCTGGCAAAATTAACTCTTCCCCAATTGCATGCGTTTTTTTGTGCGAGCAATGTGGTATGAGGCTAGAAAAGACACCTTTAAGGCTCTCTCTGGAACAGTAACGTGCTGCTTAAAAGTACTCACTTGTTTTAATTCCTTTCTTTTAAAAAAATCTATAGATTTCCCAGCTTCATTTGGTTGTTTTTGTTGTAAATGCCTGTGGCAATGTGCCCCGCCCCTGTGTGCATTTCTGTGTTGTATGTTGCATGTGGTGTGTTAATGTTGGTGTATAGATATGGCTGCACGGGATATAAATGGGTGTGTGCAGCACGAGTTATTTAAAATGTATAATTGTATTTAGGCATGGGGATTGCATTATCACCTCATGTGCATTTAAAGTATTTAATATGTGAGCACGGGGTTGCACATAATTAGTTCACGTGCTGGGATTCAAGTGAATAATTAATTAGTAATTGAATCCCGGCACAACAGTATATATAGATGCATGTTTTACTCACTCAGGGCTGTGTGTTTGGTGAGTGGAGAACGGGTGTGGAGAAGGAGAAAATAAAAAGTAAAACTAAGGAAAAAGTAAAAATAAATTTGTTTGACTCACCATGTTTTGTTTGTCTGTCTGTCCACAGTTTGTTTAGTGTTAATCCGTTTTGTTTGTCTGTTTTATTTGGCCTCAAGTGCCGTGTCCTGTTTTCTGTTTAAAACTTTTATATGTTTATTAAGCCTACTGAGCGCAGCCATTGCGTTTTCAGTTTCAACCCCAGTACTGCCTGCCTGTGTGATTCTTTCTGGCCTGACATCATCCCTGCAGCTAGCCTGTCACAATGCCGTTTCAACTTTGATGGCTTGAGGCATTCATTAGATAAGATTTCGACGCACATCACACATTTTGGGTAATCAAGGCCATCTTTCTTCGTAATGCAAGAAACCCCGAACTGAATGTACTCAGCATCATATTTTTGAGATTTAGATTTTGATGCCTTCACTGAGGAAGGCTGCTCGTTTGTACAGGTGGTTCTTGTGGCACTGGTACTCGTGGAAGCATCACTGCATTCGTTTTCTTCCTCAGCCTCCTTTCTTTAGCGTTTCAGAAACCGCTCCATTTTGACTGTTATACTCTGTCGAGTTCTCACTGTACATGTGCAGAAGTGGAATGTTTTATTTTATCAACAGCGGGGGGAGAAAATATATCAAGAAGTTGAACGAAAAAAATATAAAATTGTTTTTTTTTAAATCGTATTGCGAGAAATTCTGCTTTATATTTAATTGTAGTCTCATTATGTAAATTGCATTAATATAGCTGTTTATCCAGCCAGCCATCCATTATCGATCCGCTTCTCCTGTTGAGGGTCGCGGCTATAGTTGTTATTTAAATTGTAATTGCAATTCACCCCACTTTTGTGATAATGGTACATACTCTAAGCACGAAACAAGCAACCAGGGACATTCAAAGTACATATGCAGGGCAGGGGGCGCGAGGGCAAGAGTTTTAAGATTTGTTTATTTAACTTTTAAAATTTGCTTTTAAATATTTCACACATAATTTTCTTTTGTTCAGTAATTTTACTTATTTGCCGCGGACCCCAGTTTGGGAACTCCTGACTTAATGGATTGTCTACAAGTAAAGTTAACATACTGTGATGGGAAAAACAGTAACTGTCAACATAAACTCCTAGATATTTTTCATATATTCCTTCTTCAATTTCAGTATCTCCCATATGGTATTTATTATGCACATTTTTGTTGCCTGCGTGCAGTACCTTACACTTTTCTATATTAAATGTCATTTGCCATGTGTCTGCCCAGTTCTGAATGCTGTCTAGATCATTTTGAATGACCTTTGCTGCTGCAACAGTGTTTGCCACTCCTCCTATTTGTGTGTTGTCTGCAAATTTAACAAGTGTGCTTACTATACCAGAATCTAAGTCATTAATGTAGATTAGGAATAGCAGAGGACCTAATACTGATCCCTGTGGTACACCACTGGTTACCTCGCTCCATTTCGAGGTTTCTCCTCTAATCAGTACTTTCTGTTTTCTACATGTTAACCACTACCTAATCCATGTGCATGCGTTTCCTTGAATCCCTACTGTGTTCAGTTTGAGAATTAATCTTTTATGCGGGACTTTGTCAAAAGCTTTCTGGAAATCTAAATAAACCTTGTCATATGCTTTGCAATTATCCATTGTTGCCGACTGTCTCCCAGGATACTGTTACCATATAGGTAATTTTCCATTTTGGATCTTATTATAGTTTCCATAAGTTTACATATAATAGAAGTCAGGCTTATTGGTCTGTAGTTACCTAGTTCGGTTTTGTCTCCCTTTTTGTGGATCGGTATTAAGTTTGCAATTCTCCAGTCTGTTGGTACAACCCCTGTCTTAAGAGACTGTTGCATAATCTTGGTTAGCGATTTGTACATAACTTCTTTCATTTATATGGGTACTATTGGGAGGATCTCATTCTGCACAGGGGATTTGTTTATTTTAAGAGCTCTTAATCACTTTAACACTTCTGCCTCTGTTATGCTAAAGTTATTTAAAACTGGATAGGAACAGGTTGACATGTGGGGCATGTTGTCCGTATCCTCCTTTGTAAAAACTTATGAAAAGTAATCATCATTCTTGCTCCCATCGTTAAAATCAGTCCTGCATAGTTTACAGAAAGTATGTCTTTTTCCAACGTTGCTTATCTGAAGCAGCAGAGAGGAGCAGCAACTGACTGTGGTTGAGACGGAAAGATTCTGGCTGGGGAACTCAAGCACAATAGAAAGAAAGAAACGCTGATGTACGGGTAAGTAAGCTGGGCTCAGTTGAGTGGGGGACGGAGGGGGGTGATGCTGGGACTCCAGAATCACCGTCGAGCCCTCTTGAGGTGTCGTGGGCTAGTCGACGAAACACTGAGGATGGAAGGTGCCCACTTGAAGACCCCAGAGATGTACCCTACTTAGCTCAATCCAGACGGTTGTCATGCTGATGCACTGGGGAGACCGGACTGTGGTTGATCCCCGGAGCCAGCATCGCAGCCGTTGTGTGTGCTGATGCGCCAGGGAGGCAAATAAGCTGATCCCTGGAACCAGCATTACACTTCAGCCATCAACACCAGACAGAAGGAGATCTACATCATCATATGGAAGGAAACGCAAATGGACAGAGACACAGATGGATCACATTAGTTTACTGTAAAGCTACGTCTTAGTTGGTGCTTTTCTTGGCGAGAGCCGAGTTCAAATCAGCATGAAGTTTTAACATCTACTCTCGTGTAATTGAAATCAGATTATGTGAGAATATGTTGTGGTCCAAGAAGCTTGAAATTTGCATCAATATTTCGGTTTTTTTTTTTACTGAATGAGTTGGTCTTATCGCGCACGCAGCCATCGTAGATGGTCAACAACGTGAGCTTGTCTCACGCACTAAATGCATGCCTGCCAAAGGGCTCCTCTGGGCAGTATATGCCTTTTGCAGAAATTAAAGGTTTGCTGACATAAAGGGGTTTAACACTAGAGTTTTGAGCAAAAATATGGGAGAAAATCCAGTCCCGGGAGTTGTCTGGAAGAAGTGTCCAAAAAACGTGAGAGTCCTGGCAAATAAGGGAGAGTTGACAGGTCTGCATTAATGTGCATTGTCCCTAAAATTAACAAGTGGTGCCCATGCCCCTGCCCATATTTCAAATACAGAAGTGCCTTTCACAGCTATTTTTATCTACTTACTCACTTACATGACATAACTTACATGACTTAAAATTCATGACATCACATGACATTTTGAAATGAGAAAATCAAAGAGCGGACAGTCACATAACAGTCCACAGCCAGTGTTGAATTTAGCTGAAAGCTTGATAGAAAAATACAGGGGAAATTAATACAGCTCAATATTAGCTCAGCAGAGCTCAGGGTAATTGCAAACATTACAAAAAGGCAAGGGAATGGATAATAAGAAGCAAATTAAGCAACTCTGTCTTTTCAGAAACTGAAATGTTTGCCGCTAAAAGCCTGAACAATCCCTTATTCACTGTATTCATTAGTGCGAGAGTAAAAGCTTCTTAATTACTCCAGAGTCACTCTTATTAAACTTCATCGAGCAGAGGAATCCTCGTGAAGTTCAGAATTAACGAGTGAGTTGAAGAGGTTGTCTTGCTCCTGTATACAGGTTTCTCACATAGCTCTAGAGAACAGCAGTTTACAGCAGATCTAGTGCTGGAAATTCTGTTGCTCTCTCTTTGACCGCTCTTGTTTCTGAATTGTAAAGCTGCCAGTGGTAATAGTGAGTAGACGTGTTATTGGTTTTTGGCAATCAGTATTATTTTGTCAGTCAAGTCCAGGCGGTAGGCATCTCAACAATTCCTGTCCAGCAATATCTTTAATAATTCAATTAAATCAATTATTCCTGTGACCAGGTCCTAAAGCATATAATTATTGAATTAGGCCTCTAAAGGCCTGGAATAGCATGTTAGGACTGGAGCTGCACAAGGCATTTTTTTGTATCTCCTCATTAAATATTAGTAAGTGGCTATAAATGTCTTCTAACTCTTTTTTTACGTTTCACTTACTATTTTATGGTGCTTGCAATCATTCACAGGTTACGTTCCTCCCATATTGAGCTCTTACAATCTAAATCTAAATCTCTCTGGCTTTGTTTGTCAGGACTGAACAGCCTTCTCCTTTTCTTTTAAATCAACTGACAATGTGAATGTTCAACTTTGCCAGCCCCACTTACTCTACATTTATATAGACAGAGAGCAGGTGTTTGAAATGTCACGTCATATCATTTGAATGGAATGAAAAAGTCTGTTCAGCGTAGGTGTCCGAGAATATTCGTTCTCCCTAGGAACTAATATTCAGGAATATTTGTACCCCCTTATTTTTTTGTAACAAAGTAATCTTTCTTTGCATATAAGTCCATATCCATGCACTTTCAACTAAACTTTAACACTATCTGTAACCCTAGCCCTCACCTTAAACTTGTACCATCCAGTCCCCTCTGACAGGTCCAGTCTCACCGACAATAATTCATGACAACAGGCTGTAAAGACTGCTCACATTCACTAGCATTACACAGCCATAAATAACAAAAAATGCATGTTGGGTAATCAATATTCGTTTACACCGGCAGCATGTTCAAAGCCAAGCAAAGGCAGAATTAAAGAAAAATATTAAAACCCATTCCTATTATTAATTGAAAAATGAGGTGTATCTATGACAGACTGGGCAACTCCGGACTTATATTACATTTTACAGGTATAATGAAGTAGTTTCCTGCTGAAGGACTTCGACGGAGGTTTAATTTGTTCAAAGGCCTGCTCTGGATGGGCCAGAGATGTCCTTCCTTAAAGTATGCCACCAGCTCTTTAATGGATCAATTTCTTCAAGAGTTGCAATGGTGTACATAAGAATTGAATTTCTCTTCTGCAAACTGTGGAAATTGTACCATGGTTGAGAATGAAGCCTGGAATTCTGGAAAAAAGGATTGGTTAAGGGTGCGCGTTTGTGATATTGGGTACAAATACACCAATAAAGAAATACATTCACTTGATTTAGACGGGTTAATATCAGTGAAGAAATATACAACATATATAATGATATATAGAATTAACTATATGTAGTTGTCAGTTTAATTTATAAATATATATAAAAAATTTAACTGAGAAAAAAAGACTTGGCTCCTAGTCTTTAAAAACATTTTCAATGGAATGCAAGCTGGATTTTAGTTTGGAACAGTTTCCAGTAGAAAAGCCCACTGGAGCTTTAGCTGCAAATAAGTCTACTAATATAGTGAGGATTCCAGACAGAAGAATTAATAAATAAAACTATTCTTCTTTCTGGGTGAGCCAATTGGTGTATCAAACCCCAGGGTGCAGCTGCTTCATTAGAAACTATTAGTAAGCACATTATTATTAAAACGTTCTGAACCACAGGAAGGGTCTTGCAATCATGTGTGCAGTGTATAAGCCCTGGAGCAGTTAGCTGTAAGATGATTTACAATGTAATAGACAGTAGGTGCTTGTTAAGTCCATAGCCTATACAGGGTGATTCATATGCAAAGCACCAGAGTGGCCTCTCCTCTCACCAGACTTGATGCCCTTTTTGGCCACAGAGAATTATAGACAATTACCATGTATCTGACCAATGGCAAAGCTCATGATGTGTAATAATTTGTGGTTTTCATTATTTATGAGTGCCATTGTAATAATAATAATATATACCCAACTGTGCATGATAACACTGTAGTACTGTGAAGGGTTTTTGGTGACATATAAACCATGAGAGTCCTAGCTCAAGTGATTTACTGCATCAATATCAGAAACCTGAGATAGAATTACAGCCTTACAACCAATGTACAGTTGGTGTATGTTATTTGTTATAATACATGGTGACATAACAGACAGAAACTGTAGGGCATAGAGTGTTCAATTTAAACAACTGAAGAAGTGTTGAGGGTAACATTGGAAAAATGTAAAAATTGTAAAGCAAGTTTTATTTATTTATTTATTTATTTTTAAACAATTTTAAGCTTCAGTATTTTTTTTATTTTATTTAAAAAAATTCACTTGGCTTCTTTGGAGGGTGAAGTTGAATGATTACCTCCTCACTCAAGAGCCTTTACTTTCTGAAGACAACCTAACATCCCACAGAGGGCATGAAACTGAGGCCATTCTAATTTAAGTTGCTTATTGTTTTTCTAGTACTTGCGTTATTCTGCTGTTTCACAAATTTCTACCTGTCCACTGCAGATACAACTAGGGTATTCTCATTTTGTTCATGTACTGGTGGTAGAATTTGTTTTTAAAAACTGAGGTAAGTAGTTTTGTCATCAATATTGTCCCACAGACATAGTCTGTAAAGAAATACAGACTAATGTCACTCATCTTAAAATCACTCACCTTACAAAATGGAAAACCTCCCACTAGACAACCACCGATTCCTGCAACTGATGACTGCTGAGGAAGACAACAGCTGCAGAGGAAGGAAATTAATTTGAAGGAAATTAATCAAACACTGAATTCAGGTGGTGAGCAGGCTGTGTAGACCAGAACAACGCTCAGGGAGCTGCACAGAATGGATTATCATCAAGCACTGAAGATCACTTTATTAGAAACCGATATTACCATTATACAGGGCTTTTATTTCTGCCATGCAACAAAGAAAGGATAAGAATTAAACTTTTTGTGTGTTTTCACACCAACTGGTCATTATTTTTGCAATCTGGTCATCATGCAATTACTGTATGTTATTGTTAAATAATGTACTGGCAAACGGTAGTATTAAATACTTGCATCATTCAATTTCAGAATGCTGTTTGTGTCTTGAAAAGCAAATATTAAAGACAATCAGTTTTGTTTAGATATTTATGAGATATAGATGGTGTTGTCTGCACATGTCCGTTTAGATACTTTCCTATTGTGCGTATTTCAGTGGTAAGACAATGCTTATAAATAGCAATGCATTCAGTACCATCAGTGCATATCATGCCATGGGATGGGGGGTATTTTGTATTTTCAGGTCTTTTTTTTTTACCAAGTAAAAAAGTTGCTACAGAAGGCAGTGTGGTCCAGTGGTTAAAGTTCAGGGCTTGTAACCAGAAGGTCACCGCTTCAAATCCCACCGCTGCCACTGACTCACTGTGTGTGGGACCCTGAGCAAATCACTTAACTGCCTTGTGCTCCATCCTGCGGATGAGATGTTAAATCAATGTCCTATTGTAATTGACTCTGCATATAATGCACAGTTCACAGCCTACCTCTGTAAAGCGCTTTGTGATGGTGGTCGACTCTGAAAGGCGCTATATAAAAATAAAGATATTATTATTATTATTATTATTATAATTAAAAATGAAACACTATTCAAAAATGTTCTGATCTGTCTTCCCTTCCATTGGCTAACAAAATGATGTTAAATATGCCATTGACTGCCCTGCGAGTCTTAAGCCTTGATCACTACCAGGCACTGTCTTGGTACAGAGGGAATAATACCCCTTCTCCACTGGCTCATCCGACCCGTGAGGGCTCGGTACGGTACGGGTACGGGTGGTTCTCCACTGGCTATTTGTCCAGCCGAGCGAGAACCAAACCCTGAAACTCCAGCCCCACAAGACATCTGAATCCGGTGCTAGCCGAGCCAGGGGGCGGGGTTAAGGATTTTCGTCATTACGTTGCATCAGTCAGTACACTCCAGAAAGACAAACAACAAACATGCCGGGCAGAGAGTGTGATGAGAGAAAAATACAGCCTTGGGACGCTGAGGAAGCGCAGGCTCTAGTTTCTCTGTGGGCAGATAGAAGTGTTCAGGAAGATCTGGAGTCGTGCGTCAGAAATGAGAAAGTTTATGCCTGAATTTCTGACAAGTTGAAGGAAATGGACATAAAGCGCCAGTACGGTACACTTAACTCACACACTCAAAAACACAAAATTCTACCAAATGTCTCATCCTTGACCTTTATTATATTAATACAAAATATTGTACCTCTGTACCATACATACAACTACGGCTCTCGTTGCACTCTCGCAGCTTTTTTTTCTTCGTGTTTTTTTTTTTTTTTTTTTTTTAAGCACCCAAAGAAAAAAACAACAACTATCCCTAAACTGGCATATATTTGGCAAATCATATTTTTAAAACCTTCTTTTTTCCGCCCTTCAACAGAACTAATTGAACTTTAGTAAGTCGATATAATCAGTAAAATGTGTGGATTATAAAGACATTCCTAAATATATTTACAAAATACAGCGATACAAGATACAGCTGTACCGTTGGTCTATTCATTTTTGAACACCATTTTGGCAAACTGAGTTAATTAATAACAATAATTAATAACAACTGTCTTTCATTGCGTGTGACGTCAGTAGCACGGTTCGGCTCTGCAGTGGAAAAACAACCCAGGCTCCCCTTAACCGCACCGTGAGGGATCGGTACAGCCCTGGCGTGGCTAGGTTGTACAGTGGAAAAGAGGCATAAGAGGCTGGATGTTCTGCATGCCCACCCCATGATGCATCCAGATCAGAATCTGCATACTGCTACGGGATTAATCTATTCAAACAAATACATTTAGCTACAGTAAAAACCACAGTAGATGTTAAGGGTGTTCCTAAGCCTGTTACGCAACAATGTGAACTGTGTTTAACTGGTAAAATGTGCTGCTTCTGATCGTTACATCTTTCTTTTATTAGTAGCCAGGCGCCAGGGCATGGGTTTCTTAGACTGGTCTGTATGTTTGTAAGTGTGGGGTTTGTAACTTGGGAAGCTAATGTACTGAGGCGACGAGACCGCAAAAGTCTAAAAAAGGATAGCAGGTTATGACAGTTAAAAATACAGACAGGACTCTAGCTTTTCCACACACACACACACACACACCCTTTCTCTCTCTGTGCAAACAACACCACTTCCTTAATTTGATAACAAATGTATTTTAGAAGTGATCACAATATTTAAAACATTCATGATACCATTGTCATTGCGTTTGTTACCCCAAATAACATTACTGTTCGTTTCTTTCAGTAGCACACAAATATAAAATTATGACACAAGTTTCTATATTTACCAAACTTTTTGAGCAGAATGACAAAACCAGATGAAAGTGACTGACTCATCCATGTGTCTCGTTGGGTGAAACTAAACCAGCTAACCCTCTCTCGCTCCACATTTCAATCGAATTAAACACATGAAACTATATCCAAGCAGTGTTTTAAATTGTGGTAACTGGGTTCTTTGAACACAGGGAAAACAGACATTACTCTCATTTTAATCTCTAGACCAGAAAGGGTTAAAACAAAAACACCCTGTGACCGGACAAAAGTTTGATACTTTTACCTAATGCTAGAAGTAGCATAAATGGACCGTTGTGGTAGATGTTCAAACTCTTATTATCTTATGCCATTTTTCTGATACAGAATATACATATTATATATATATATATATATATATATATATATATATATATATATATATATATATATATATATATATATATATATATATACACACACACACCACAAGTGAGAAAGCATCACAAGTAAGGTTCTAGGTTCTAGCTTTCACTTCTGGAGTCCAGGGTTATAATGCGTCTCAGGTCACAAGAGGAATAAGGAATAAAAACACACACGATTCAGCAAGTTTGTACTATAGCTACTCCGTGGATAAACAGATTATGACTCCAGTCCTGCATTTTCCACAATTCATAAAAATCTAAGATTTGGTTTATATATATATGAAAAAGAGCAATAAAAACAGGATTAATTTATTTTTTACAGTTTATTGTATAATATAAAACTACAAAAGTAAGACTGCTCGAATTTCATGTACATCTGTTCCATTTTTTTTGTACTACAGTCCATACCTTGTGAATACAGTAATCTTTTTTTTTTTTTTTCCAGATGAGTATGTTGGTAATATTGCATAGAAAAAGGCACAGCTCCAGGGTCTGTGAAACAAATACAGCATTCTTTCAAAACAGCAGACAAACCCTCCCCCAGATCGGACACAGAGTTCACACAACCACCTCCCCTTTTCCAGAATGAAAGGGTTGTCTCCGTACAGCATGAACACAACATAGGGAGCCAATTAAACCTTAAGGTGCTGTCGACTAAACTTTACATGGGGGGGAGATATATATATATTATATATTTTTTTTTTTTTAAGTTTATGTACGTACTGTAAGCATTGCAGTGTCTTAGTTTGGCGTAAGTCACCGACGTCCTACTTTGTCAAGCAAGCTTTGGATTAGAAACCATGTGTAAATAAAAAGTACAATAGCACATCCCTTTTTTATATACAATTAACCAATGCTTTACAACTAAATCCCCTTCACTGTAATATTGGAGGTGGTGATGGGTTATGGTGGGGTGGGGGTAATGGTGTGTGAACAAAGAATCAGACAGAAAAACATATATACTGTATATTTAAAAAAAAAAAATGCAATCCTTGAACATGGCTTCCACCCCCTTTCAATACAAAATATACATTCCTGCAGGAAAGTACATTCCTACCATACATTCTGTACACATTACAATCCACATGTTAGCTTCACAATAAAATAAATATATTTACACAGAAAATAAAGAATAAATAACTTAATGAAAACAAAAATTCACTTCAAAACCCAGGTTTTCTTTTTTTGTAGTTGTCCGGTCTGCTCTCTCCATGTCACTTCATAATTGTTCAATTTACTTCTGTACAATAAATACTAGTTGTTGCCCCCCGTCCCGCCCGCCCCAATATATTATTTCTCACTGAGAGTCCTTCTGTATTCTCAAATGGCTGCACTGCAACGGTCCTTGACAAGGTCATTAGGTATATGATGCAACCCCTCCGACACTACTTCAAAGTTAAATGCACATCAAACAGAAAAATAAATTACAGAAAAGTATAAGGAAATGTGCTGCAAATTGTGTTGGTTTCTTATGTTTTGTTTTTTTATACAGTTTTGTTTTAAGAGAAGAGAGAGGCAGTTGTCTGACATACAAATTGATCTGAAATGCTACTGCCATTCTGGCCTCTGGTAATCTTTATTGGCATTCACTTCAAAAGAACCCAACAGCAGATGGGAAGATGCAATATTTGTGCAGGCTGGTTGTGCAGAACCCTGTGGTCAGCTGAAAAAAAAAAAAATTTACAACTTTGAAAAGGCATTTTTGTCTACTATACTTGAAGTACATATAAAAACTTAAGATAACCACTTTAAACGGCGCTGACATTTTTTTGTTAATCATTCCTCTACATAGAGTTAAAAAAGCCTTCGTTCAGTTTCAACTCTTATTATAATGCACCGCCTCCGAGACAGACTGCTATATTTAAATGTAGATGGGCCTTTGAGGGGGTGTGGTGTAAATGTGGGGTTGCTTACATAAGCTGATCAGATCACTTTTTAGCCTGTAGCTGAGAAAATTCACATTTTAGGGAAGAGTATTACAGAGCTTAGAGGAATGAAAGGTAAAACAGCATTTGCAAACTAGGAATGAATGTGTCAGTTTAAAAGCAAAAACAAAAAAAAAATTCCAGTCAA
Source organism: Acipenser oxyrinchus oxyrinchus (assembly GCA_030684275.1). Taxonomy (NCBI): domain Eukaryota; kingdom Metazoa; phylum Chordata; class Actinopteri; order Acipenseriformes; family Acipenseridae; genus Acipenser; species Acipenser oxyrinchus. The sequence goes on from CM060251.1 coordinate 19,075,508, forward strand.
TGGTCCCAAATAAGTCTACGCTGGCTTTCTACTGAATACTGAATACACGCCAGTCCCCTTTGTGTGCTACCGTCTATGAGGTATCCTTTAAAGAAACCTGCTTAAAGTGGTTATCGAAAAGCTTTGGAATATAACCTTTTTTAAAATTGCAGTACAGACATAAATGAAGACCCAACTGAGGGAAAGAAAAAAAAAAAAACAAGAAAAGGTGCAATTTAACTACAGCATAACGAAAATCTGTGCTCCTTCATCTAAAACCTGTGCAGTAAGTTAAAGTGCCAGTCTTACCTAAAACAAGACCAACCCAAACTTAACCGTGACAAGGAGAGAGCAGAAAAAAAGAAAAAAAGAAAGAAAAAAAGAAAAAAGGGATGGTGTAAAACAAACAAAATAATAATAAAAAAAACTTAAATAAATTATAAAAGTTATTTCTAAAAGAAGCCATATGCATTTTCAACAATACAAGTTGTAACCCTGCACACAAACAGCTAAAGAGTACCATTAAAAAGCTACAAATGCCATAGTAATTTGGCAACAGGCATGATACATTGCAATAGTTTCTATACTTTAAAAAAAAAACAAAAAAACAAAAAAAAAAAACCATACAAGACAATTAATTAAAATATGCTTTTGGTGCAATTAAGCTTTTGTAAAGAAAGGTCGTAGATCCAGAGGAAAACATGCATATAAACCTAGGTTCACCTGTATACTGATGGTAAAACAAAATTAAATAAAGTGTTTTGAAATTGTAAAGCAGTTACATCACTTAAACAATTGACCAGTCGTATTACAAATGCCAAGTGATGTCATGTTGCTGACTCCTGATTTAGAAGTGATGTCAGGTCACATACAGGCCATCAGCTGCTAGTTTCTTCATGTGAGAATGGGATTCACGGTCGTGATATTTAGACATACTGTACTTTTGTTTTAAAACAGCACTCTCAACACAGAGAATTGTGTGCTTTAAGAAAGCTTGGGTTGAATGACTCTGGAAGAACATATGTTTTTTTTCTTATATACTGCCCATATTAGGAATGTCAAATCAAGTCATGTGTATCTGTAGAATGAAGACCACTTAAACGTTACAATATTTTTTGTATTAAGGTAACAAAATCAGAGTAAGAATTCTTTAAATTCTGTAACTATGAATTGAAATTGTTTCACTGCAGCAAATCACACGATGCATTCCCCTGTATTTCAATTTCTTTTTCACTCACTGCTTGCACCTTCAATTCAAAACTTAATGCAAGTAAACATGTTTTCAGGCTTTTAAAACAAGAAATCAGCCATTTCCTTTCTCATTTTAAACCACAAAATATCTTTCCCATGCATATGACTGCCCCTGAAGGTCAGCTTTTAGTGGGTACTCCAATATCTTAATATACAAATCAAATATGAAAAACGTTAGCCAATCAATACAATGCTTTTGAAACTAATAGATACAGTAAGCCTTCGTTTAGTGGCTGTGGATACTGAAATTCTTAGGTTTTCTGATTTCTCTCTTATCTACGTTAGTTTGTCACAGTGAGCGGTTAGCAAGTAAATGTATTGCCAGTTTAGTAATCCCAAAACTTGAATGCTGCAGTTGTAGCTCACAAACAGATAAATGTGTGAACCCTCTACTGAAATACCCTCACCTTCCCTAAAGCACATGTATTTGCATCCAGTAAACTTATATTGCAGACTTGTTTGATCCAGTACTTGCATTATTCACATATAAAAATGTCACACTATTTGTATAAAAAGTACATGTCCATCTTGTACGTTTGAAGTAAGCACGATGTCTTGGAGCACGTCCTATCAAAATAGCTACTTTATGTAGAAACTTTTTTTTTTCTCTTTTAGAAAACAATACCAGCACTTGCAGAAATTGTACAAAAATATAAAATAAATTTGGGCAGCAGTTTTTAAACAGCTGTATAATGCCGATAAGCACAGAACTTTTAGATCAAAATGGGCCGCCTTAAAATGTTCAGGAAAAAACAAAAAAAAAACACAATTTAAATAAATTCTCTTACAATAAACATATCTGAAAACAAAAAATCCACAGAAATGCCCATGCAATTCAACACTCTCTGTATATTCTTTGTGCTTAACATTTTGAAGTCCATTCTTTGCACCAGAACATAACTGTTCGTGGGAATTTTTGCGTTTTCTACAGGTAGATGTATCTCTCAATGAAGATTTAAAATAAAAATAAAAATAACACAGAACCAGAATTTACAAAGTGGTCGTACACAGATGAAGGCACTCGAGTTCTGCTAAAAGCCTAGTGTGATCCTCATTTTCTTTTCTAAAAGGCAAGCAAGGAAGCATGCACAGTGTTGAAGTACAGGGTGTCATTATCACCAGTATATTTCTTATATAAAAAACTATACAAATACAAAGTAAAGGTTTCTTGAATATTTTTTTTTTTTCTCTGATCAAGAGCCAACAAGTACTTCCATTATGTGGTCCAGTTCTGTGAGGTCCATTTTGAAAGGCTGATTTGGGGTGACTGGTTGATTGTTATAAGGAGATAAGGTTTTGAGGAGATCGTCTGCTGTTACAGGGGTTATTTTGGAGGTGGTCCCCGTAGTGGACGTGCATGGGTCAAAATCGTACATAGAGGTGTCAATATCAGCAAACAGGATGTCGTCCAGGGCTAGGTCTGTGAGAAAACCCGTGGAAGTCGTAATCTCAAAGTTACTGGGGGACGACGAGTCCATTAGCTTGGATTCAGCAGCTGCTGATGCTTTGCTCTCCTGCTGTGTGACCAGTCCCTCAAACTTTTGGCTACAGACCTTGGTCTCAAGGTCTTTGGAGTCTAATACAGGTGGTGGCGACGGCGGTGGCGGCGGCATTCTGGGAGCTGTCGCTGTCACTGCTGCTGTCTCAGGGGAGGTAGATGTGGGACAAAGCTCCTCTATTTCATCCAAGGCTGAGGAAAAGCTGTCTTTAATAGCCACCAGTGGGTGTGGTGGAGGTGGTTTGGTAGGCCCATCGTGCTGGGTTTGGGGAGTCGGACTTAGAGGAGAAGTGCAAAAAGAAGCATCATCCTCAAGGAGGGAGGCAGGGGTGAGGCAGGACTCTAGTGGTGTAGTGCTTGTAAGAGCAGAGGGCTGGGCCGGCTGTGCAGCAGCTGACAGGATGCTGAAGGCTGGTTGGGCCTCCCGGTAGCCCTCGTCCAGGGGGTCGTCTTGCGGCTGGGAGGCAGCAAAGAACATGGGCCGCAGGCTGCCCTCCTGCTTGAGCTCCTCCTGGATGCGCCGCAGCATGTTGTTGATGAGCACACGCTTCTGCAGGCTGGGCTCCGTCAGGGCCCGGTGGTTGTACAGCTTCATGAGGGAGATGTTGAAGATGGTCTGCCGCTGCAGGGTGTAGGACACCTTCGAGGGGCCGCCCCCCGCCGACGCTGCCGCTTTGCCTTCCAGCCCATCTTCATGCTCGTCAAGCTTCCGCTTTGCCCCTTTACCCAACATATATCTACAAGAGAGCAATACAAAGCAAGGATGGTTACACTTTCAGATCTGAAACAGCAGGCAGTGTTTTACTTTGCTTGTCACACTTTGAAGTATTGGCTGTTCATAAGAATAAGTGTTGACCTTGAATTGAGAAACACTTAACTTGAACTCAATAGGAAATAAAAACATTTCTTATTCATATGCAATTATTTCCCAAATTGTGTTTTCCTGCCAATGAAATAAACTAATTTTAATTTCAGTGAGTCAAACTGTAACTGGGGATATAAAAAAACCCCAAAAAAACCCAACAACAACAACAACAAGAAGCCCGGGAGTCCAGGTCACTATACCAAAGCAGACATGAACCCCTTTTTATCCAAAATCATCAATCTCTCATCCCTCCAATGAGTATGCACACTGTACACAGATCTATATAAAACCCAGTGTATCTACTGTATACATGCTCTCTCAAATAACTCAAATAATGTTGGTGCAGTAGTTAAAGGAGGCTTTGCAGATGCCTCTGGACACGCAGTTCATGTCAGAGTGCAGAGGGAGCAGACATCTGTTCTCATTCTTCAGAATATGCCCGCTTCATTCATTTCAACAGAACTTACAATCTCTACCAGCTTCATCAAAATGGAGACTGCTTTGCTCTCTCCCACTTCATGCAGTATATTCTCCAAATATGGCATCATTAAAATATGAAATATTTATGTAAATCAGAAAATGTTAAATAAAACAAATGGCAGCTCAATGGGTTGTAATCTTTAGTGTGAATGTTTAATCCAACATTAAATCAAATCAAATCACCTAATTAAACTCCAGGTTAAAAACAACAATACAACTGAGTGGTAACATTTAAAAGCCCAATACATTAACAAGCCAGCAATTCATTTAAACAACAAATCGGAGAAAAAAAAATATATAAAATTTAGTATTATCTTTGTAATACTATGGGGCAACACTCTTAAATATTACTTATAGTGATTACTATACTGGACTTTGCAACATGCAATACTAAAACATTGTAAAACTGACTTTCACAATACTCACTTATTGGAAGATATAAACTACCATTATTCTGCACCTAGAGCAAGGGGCCACTAAATAATAAATACTGTGTAGTGTAACAAAACCCCAGCTTGTGAAAGCAGTAAGTGAAGACAGTTTCATCTGATTTTTCATCATTAGTGCAAATTGAGTTACTCAGTAAAAAAGACATCTATTTATCTATCTATCGTGGAATCGCCCTGACATTATGTGTTCTCCCTTGCTATGTCTGAAAATGACATCATCACACTGTTTGGGGGGGGGGGGGGTCAAACTAATAATCCATTATCTCCATCTACCTTATGAAAATGTACTTTGATACAGACAGATGTCTATAAAGAATTTGTGTCCTTATCAGTTTCATCCCAATTGGATAATTGGTTCTCTAGATATGTGTAAAACATGCCCAAGTAGGACATACAGAGAAGGATAAAATAAAAGTAACCTCAAATTTAATCTAATCTCTCATACACCCTAAACTCCAGAACACCTCCCTGGTTCTGTACTTCATATTCGTCAAAATCAAAATCCTGACCCTTTTAAAACTAAATTCATTTAACCCGGTACTACTTTATATTCTCAAGTTGTTTTTCAAATGTCATTAACATTAATTAGCCATCCCGAAGTGTATTGTCTTACCTTCTGAAATAGAGATTCGAGTTCAGATTTTCCAGGTAACTCCTATTATCTACAAGTGAAGAGAGTCTCAAGAGCATTCTTCTTGAAACGCACATACAAGTTTTACTTCACTTCGTTTGTGACAACGATTTCCAGGAAGTCTGTCGTGCTAAACGTGACTCAAAACTTCCTGTAGAAAATGTCTAAATATCAGATGTATCACACAAGTGTCAGTGACTACGGACTGTGGCCCGCCTTCCCTGCTTTCTAACCAGGCACCCAGGCATGTCAAGACAAGTGCACCTTTCCTAGGAAAGGATAGATAGTAAAGAACCTGCCTAGAGGTACTGGAATCTACTTTAATTATACTACTCACAGCTTTATAAAACAAGCATTTTTAAATATTAACTTCTTTATTCAATATGCAAAACGCATTTATGTGTACAGTACATTTTCCTATTAACTTTGTAAACATTACATTACTATTTGTAACTCTCATTACCCTTCTACTGTGATCAGCTGTGTTACGGTTACACAATTACTGTAAAATGTTCATACCTGTACACTTCTACGCTAAGTGAAAACTGCCTCAAAAACCACTAGAAAGGCTATCAAAGTCTTTCTATACAGATTTCTAAAAACACATTAATCAAAGTCGGCACTACTACATCCTTGTTATGCCACTAAAAAAAAAAAAAAGTATTAATTTACTTATTTATCTATTACTACCACAAGTTAAATGAATAAATATAAAAATAATAACTATAAAATGTATAAATTATTAAATATAAAAGGAGAGAAAAACTCACCCAATCATAACTGCAAAATTAACATTTAAAAGTATAGTCCTCTCAATGAACAGCTGATGCTGCAGGATTTAAAAGCTGTCCTATATTACTGTAGGTTTCCCATTGCTCCTTTCTTGGCTTTTCACAAATGGTTCCATTAAAAACTCCTACCAGCGTGCAAAGTGATAGCTGTTACTGACGATTGTCAAGCCCAAATTTCAATTCTCGGCAAACAGTTCTGAGAAAATGTAATTGTCTGGGCCAGGCAGTAGACTCTCTCTAGCTGTTGCTATGACAAACAAGTCAGCTGGGAATTTACCTACAGAAAGGAGGGAAATAAAAACCCTGCTATAACTACTACTGCTGTACAGTCCTGTAATAATTGTGTAAAGACCAAAACAAAAACAGAACTTACTGGGTAGGGGTGGGGATTCTCCCTCGGGAGCAGCTGCAGTCTCTCCCTCTGTCCAATCTGTCCATGTGTGGAGTGAAGTGAGTTTACTACAGGGCACGCTCCAGAGGAGCTAAATGCCTCAGTAGCCCCACCCTGTAGATTCATACTCTGCTTTTTTTTTTTTTTTTTTTTTTTTGTTACTCAGCACAACTGCCAGGCAATGATTGGCTGCCAAAGTCCAAAGGTTGGAAAAGAAGTTGGGAGGGGTTAGTGTAGTAAGTGTGGCCCAAAGCTGGGCTGGCACTAGGCTACTTCCTGATTAATATCTTGTGTATACTCCCCTCCCCTCCCCTCCAGTAGTAATGGAGGCCAAGTACTGTGCACCCCCTAGGTTATGTAGTAGATCGCATTAATGAAAGAGGATCATATCCTTGGGTACTTTTTTCATCTACAAACACAGTTCACCATTTGTCAACATTTTAGTGTAGTATTGTAAGTGGGTTTTACTTTAATTACAACTAAATGTACTATTAGTAGATACTGTACTGTATATTCCGCTGAAGTCTCTGCATTGGATTATACTGCTGCACATCTAATGTTGTGTGGTACAGGTAATGCTGACCTAAATTGATTCTGACTCCTTTATTGGTGACCTCGTTAACCTGACTCTCAACTGAAAATGTTCCATCAGTTTGGGCTCTTTTGCTAGAACCACTGCCAGAGATTGTTGACAAACAGTCATGTTACAGTACAGTAGAAAGCACATCTAATCCATTAGTTTCCTGCACACAACACTTTCTATTTCGAACAGTCTGTGAATTTATTTAAAACCATACAAACTGCACAATGAGTACAAAGTTTTTTTTGTTTTTTTACAACATCAAGATAATGATATTATGAAGACAAAATAGCAAACAAACACATCTACAGTAATCCACTTTTCTATTTATCTGCAAATGTTTTTTTTTTTCTTGATTTTCAAAAGCTTCTGGAAATTCCGAAATAAAAAAATAAAAAATTCAAATGTTACAGTTTATACCAAATAAAATGTAATTCCATAATGTATAGCACCACCTAATATTACCTGCCAGTTAAAAGGGATTCTATTATTTCTCGCAATCTCATTTACTTCTGAAGACAATCACAAAGGCCAATAATTAAATTTTTATGCAGCCTGCATAAAAACAAAAAACTTTATTGAACCACACTGATGTACAATATTTAAATCAGGCTTTACAACAGTGTCAAATATAAACGGAAAACCATCCTTGCTAGTTGTGCACTGTAAATAGTCTTTATAAGAGATTAGGTTAAACAGTCTTTGTTACAGGCAACACAATTAAGACAAGTTGACAGCAGTAAGCGAGCAAATGAGAGAGAGAGAGAGAGAGAGAGAGAGAGCAAGAGAGAGAGAGAGCGAGAGCGAGAGAGGGAGCGAGAGAGAGAGAGAGCAAGAGCGAGCAAGAGAGAGATTATAATAGGGTAATCCGATACTAGTGTTTCCATCCACGTGCCTTGCCCTCTCTCGCTTGCCGCATACTGTACTGTAGTATTTGAGGTCCTGAGGGCGCAGCAAGCTCCCAGTGTTTATCAATGGTCAGACACACCACATTAAAACTATCAACACAACACCCACAGTTTTCATTTCAGCTTCAGGCAAATTGTAAAAGTTATTTTACAAAATAATAGCAGCATTATCCCATGAAAGAAATGCAATATTATCTCAGTGTGTAAAAACACACTCCTATGGTTTTTCTTTTGTCAAAGAGTGCTTAACATGCATGATTAAGTCAATGCAGCACGTCAAAGAACATCCCATTCACCTATGCAACCTGTTGTCTGAATTCGGTGGCTTAAGTTTTCCTCTTTATGGGCCCGTACTTTGAAGCAAGTTCAAAAGGTGAAGGGACAAAGGGCCAGGGTAATACACAGGGTGTTTGGCCAACAAAAAAAGTTATTGATGACTTATCCAATGTAATAAATGTTACATTGTCATTGAATGGCCACAAAAGCAAAGTGAGGGAATGCACTCAAAATATTTTAACAGTAAGCAAGACACTACAGTAGTCAGAACAATAATGTAACTGCAAATACGTTCCAGTGAGTAAGTTGTTGAAACTGAAGATACCAACCTGTTTGGCTTAAAATAACTAACTTGGACCACATCACCAGTGCTACTGTACATAAATTATCTATATATATATATATATATATCTATATATATATATATTTTTTTTAAATTTAGAAAAACGAGAAAGCACATATGTTTAATCTCACTGAAAAAAACCAAAAAAACAGGCAAGTTCTTTACAGCCTGTTAGAAGATTTAGTTGCAAATTACGTCGGCTACTGACTTTTTCCTATTCAGCAGCAACTGCAGGACTGTCTAAAAGTACTGTCTATAAACAAAGTACTTTAAAGTAAACGTTGCCAAGCAATGTTAAGCCATGACATTTTTGGAAGAATACTTCAAATTAGTTGTTCAATATCATCAGCATAATACAACTGTACAAACTCCAAATAACACACAGATGCAGGTATAGGTAAATTAGTGCTTTGAAAGCTGCACAGTAGGCTGAAAGCAGAAAACATGTTCTCAGCAAATCCCTGGCCATAACCAGCACTTCTCTTGAAAGGAAACGGTCCTGGCCTGCAGACATTTAAAACTTGTCAAACCTGCTTTGTGGCAGCTCCAATATGCAGCGAGGCTGCCTCCAACACACAACAGCACAAGCACAGTGCTCTCTCTCTCTCTGCAGCTCTTTGCACTTACCAACCCCTCAATTCAAGGAAGTAGACCGAACAGCTCACCTTCAGAAATGGGAGTTCCTTTCTATAACCAATGGGGCTTAATTTAAATAAATAAATAAATAAATACTAAGTGAAAGCTTGCCTTCTACGTACACTATCAATTTATTTTTTGGATATGTTAAGAAATACATTTATTTATTATTTTTACACAAAGGACACTTGAACATATGTATAACATGTTCAATGGTGAGACATTGAAACAACGATGTTAATTCACTGTTTTAAATGTCCTTGTTCTGGTGCTTTTGGTGCATACAGTACTTATATAATAGTGCACACAAAGCAATCATAAATGCGAGTGTGTGCGAGTGTGAGTGTGCACATGTCACTGCCTCCCTTAGGGAGGGGGAAGAGACGCCATCTCAGACTTCCCTGGAGCTTGAGCAAGGGCAAGAGCAGAGTGCGGGGCACAGCAGTGCTTGCAGCGGCACCAGCACCACCACTGATGAGACATTACAATTGCCTGATCGGATCTCTAAATAAAATCTGTGCCGAGTTAATCTTTCCTGTATATAACAGTACTAGTAAAAAAAACAAAAAGATGATTAAAAGAGTGTTCCGTCTGTTGCCTGGGGTCTACACAACTCACACTCTGCAGTTCACAAGATCAGTCTGAACTCTGAAAACGGAATCCTCTATCCTTTTTGTTTCTTCTTATCCTGCCTAAAAAGTCTACATCAATATGGAGCAGAAGTATGTGCAGAGGTTGGGGGAAGTCCTTATTTTTCATACTGTAAGCTGGGATAAGGAAGCAGAAGTTAAGGTCACTCTCCTCGGACAACTTTTAACTGGTGTGTCAAACAGAAAACGTATGCACTGGCTAGTGTTCAAAAGTCTTCAAAATAACAAGCTTATGGAAATCTGTTGGGACTCCCCGGTACCACTGTAGGGTTTGTAATTTCAGCTCTGCTTTCATCAGAGGAGGCCAGTCAAAACCTCACTGTGAACCTTAAACTGCACCAAACTACTGATAATAGAAAAATGATTTATAAAACATTTAAAAAAGGACTATTTTAAAAGTATTTCAGTTTTTTAAAATTAATAGGCCTGCTGTACATTGCAAACAGAGATCTACGACATTGTATGTTTTAATCTATGCTTTGCCAGTTCAGAATGGACCTTGATCTCATTAATTTATACAGTATGTGCTCTTTGGACTATGTAAATCGCAGCCTCCTGTTTCTGACAAAGATTTGCTGCCAACAGCAGCGATCCTCTTATTCACCACACTCAGCGGTACATTTATAATAATTTTTTTATTTTATTATTTTTTTAAAACTTGTGCCAGGAAGGTCTTTAAAATTAGGTCACCAGACATCTGTCTACTTTTTGGAGCTGATGCTGCCTCTTATAGAAGGAATATGGATCTACGTATGTTTAAAAAAAAAAAAAAAAAAAGGAGCCAGCAAAAGACTCTTGCCTAGCCGAGACCTCTCATGACAACTTTAAGCAGACAACAAAAGATGCTCTTCAAAATATAGAGCAATTACTGTACAACATGCTCTATCTTAAACTGAGCACAGCTAGAGAAAATACAGCAAATTACTTCACAGTTTATATAGGCCTTCTTCAGAATGGGAAACTGCTGCACTTTGCACAATGACTCTTTTGGTTGTCTGGGAATATAAAGGCATGTTTTTAAATAGATGAAACATGCTTTTTATATATAACCAATTTATTTAAATTTATTTTGCTTGTTACAACTATACAATACCATTGCAATACTCTAGCTTTCCTTGCAGTTACGTTATGACAGTTAAGCCAGGCACATTTTCTCTGGTACTGCACATTGTACTACAGATTTTACACCAGAGATTCTTGTATGATCTCCAAGGCAAGAGTGGGGTTCTGCTTTTATTTACTTTTTTTTTTTGCAGCCGACTTGGGGGTTTCTACGGAATGTTAGGTTACTCACGTAACCCTGGTTCCCTGAAGAGAAGACGACCACCAACGACATTATGTATGGGATATGCCTGCCCATTGGGTAGGTATCGCTGAGCTCTCTATATCATAGCTGCTGGTAGGCCCCTTCCTGGGATGACGCACTCGGTCCAGCCCACCGAGGGATTAAAACCATCATACTGAGGAAGCCATTTTTCCATCGAACCCATGAGGGTGACCGATGCGACCTCTCGGTTGGTGGTCATCTTCTTTCAGGGAACCAGGGTTACGTGAGCAACGCAACGTTCCCTTTCAATTCGAAGATGACCACCAACAACATTATTCATGGGATAATGTATACCAGAGCCGTCTTGAGGGAGAAGGAACTGCAGCATATGAGGGACGCATCAGAACCGCATAACCCCAGGGTTAGCGGTGTGAGCTTAAACCCTCAAGGACTCTCGTGCCTAATGAAGGCAGGGCAGGATCTACGACATTAAGGCGATAGAACCTGGAGAAAGTATGCGGTGTAGCCCAGTTAGCCGTAGTACGAATATCGGACAGTGTGGCCCCTCTGAAGAGAGCCCAAGATGTAGCCAACCCTCTAGAGGAGACACAAGGGAGGGAGACACAAGGGATGAAGCCGCGACGGGCGAGTTGAAATGCAAAAAACCACGGTAGAAATAGATAGTTAAGGGATAGCACACTGTTTGTTTACACGGTCCGACTCACCGAGGTGGGCGGGCCTACCCAGCCGGCGAGGTCTACTCGATAGCGGGGATGCGGCAAGGCCTAGCCTCATGGAGGAAACACACTGCTGGAAGGGTCACTCGACAGCGGGGATGCAGCAAGGCCTAGCCCCGTGGAGGAACTGTGCTCTCCCAAGAAAGAATAGACAACCACTCGCGAGGGTGACTGCACAGGCAGTCACTCACACACGACAGACAGTTAAGAAAGAGCGGCCTACCATGCAGGCGAGGAGGCCGCTGAAAGACAGAAAGGCAAAGGGCTCTGTCTTTTTCAGAGTCGTTGATTCCAGGAAAGCGGCAAGCCAGTTTTCAGCACGAATGCAAGGGAAATACAATCAACTCGAGAAGCTCTTTTCTATCAACACGCTCAGCGTCCTGATAGAGTCCTTACCGTACTGTCTTGAGAAGGAAAAAGAGAAATGGCTTCCTCAGTATGACGGATTTAATCCTTCAGTGGGCGGGACCAAGTGTGTCATCCCAGGAAGGGGCCTATCGGCAGCTCTGGTATAGAGCTCAGCGATACCTACCCAATGGGCAGGCATATCCCATACATAATATCGTTGGTGGTCGTCTTCGAATTGAAAGGGAACCCCTAAAGCAGCAGCCACGACCCTAGCGGAAGCTTTCAAGAACAGTATTTTGTAAAATCTTCATCTTCAATGCTACGCCTAATGTAAGTATTATATTACCATAAACAGCGCAGCAGCGTTAGAGAGATCATAAGTGGTGCTCACATGCTACAAACTTTCTTTTTTAATTCACACCATGTCCCTTACTGGTTCTGTAGGTTTCATATAGAAAGAGTATAGTTGGACTTCTGGTCACACTGGTGAAGAGATTCAAAACATTTTCAACAACCACCACCAAAAAACTGAACATTAGACTTTGCAACAAATAATCTGAAACCAGAGTCTGGTGCCTGCACAGCCAAGAAGTGCAAGGAGAACATAGGATATTGCTGAAGACAAAAAATAAGACACAAAATTACAGCACTATATTGTATATTAAATAGTACATTAAAGTGCCACATGTCAATTGTATTTAACAGCTAGAGTATTTCGTACACTCTATTGTTTCGTTTCATCCTTATTTTATTATTAAAATGCGTGCATTATATAACGCTGTACGGAATGCATATACAAAGCACATCACGATGCAGTAACACATTTATATATTTTACAATGTTATATATATATATATATATATACAGTACTGTGCAAACGTTTTAGGCAGGTGTGAAAAAATGCTGTAAAGTAAGAATGCTTTCAAAAATAGACATGTTAATAGATTATATTTATCAATTAACTAAATGCAAAGTGAGTGAACAGAAGAAAAATCTAAATCAAATCCATATTTGGTGTGACAACCCCTTGCCTTCAAAACAGCATCAATTCTTCTAGGTACACTTGCACAAAGTCAGGGATTTTGTAGGCATATAGTCAGGTGTATGATTAAACAATTATACCAAACAGGTGCTAATGATCATCAATTCAATATGTAGGTTGAAACACAATCATTAACTGAAACAGAAACAGCTGTGTAGGAGGAATAAAACTGGGTGAGGAACAGCCAAACTCAGCTAACAAGGTGAGGTTGCTGAAGACAGTTTACTGTCAAAAGTCATACACCATGGCAAGACTGAGCACAGCAACAAGACACAAGGTAGTTATACTGCATCAGCAAGGTCTCTCCCAGGCAGAAATTTCAAGGCAGACAGGGGTTTCCAGATGTGCTGTCCAAGCTCTTTGAAGAAGCACAAAGAAACGGGCAACGCTTGAGGACCGTAGACGCAGTGGTCAGCCAAGGAAACTTACTGCAGCAGATGAAAGACACATCATGCTTACTTCCCTTCGCAATCGGAAGATGTCCAGCAGTGCCATCAGCTCAGAACTGGCAGAAAACAGTGGGACCCTGGTACACCCATCTACTGTCCGGAGAAGTCTGGTCAGAAGTGGCCTTCATGGAAGACTTGCGCCAAAAAGCCATACCTCCGACGTGGGAAACAAGGCCAAGCGACTCAACTATGCACGAAAACACAGGAACTGGGGTGCAGAAAAATGGCAGCAGGTGCTCTGGACTGATGAGTCAAAATTTGAAATATTTGGCTGTAGCAGAAGGCAGTTTGTTCACCGAAGGGCTGGAGAGCGCATACTAATGAGTGTCTGCAGGCAACAGTGAAGCATGGTGGAGGTTCCTTGCAAGTTTGGGGCTGCATTTCTGCAAATGGAGTTGGGGATTTGGTCAGAATTAATGGTCTCCTCAATGCTGAGAAGTACAGGCAGATACTTATCCATCATGCAATACCATCAGGGAGGCATCTGATTGGCCCCAAATTTATTCTGCAGCATGACAACAACCCCAAACATACAGCGAAAGTCATTAAGAACTATCTTCAGCGTAAAGAAGAACAAGGAGTCCTGGAAGTGATGGTATGGCCCCCACAGAGCCCTGATCTCAACATCATCGAGTCTGTCTGGGATTACATGAAGAGAGAGAAGCAACTGAGGCTGCCTAAATCCACAGAAGAACTGTGTTTAGTTCTCCAAGATGTTTGGGCCAACCTACCTGCCGAGTTCCTTCAAAAACCGTGTGCAAGTGTACCTAGAAGAATTGATGCTTGATGCTGTTTTAAAGGCAAAGGGTGGTCACACCAAATATGGATTTGATTAAGATTTTTCTTCTGTTCACTCACTTTGCATTTAGTTAATTGATAAATATAATCTATTAACATGTCTATTTTTGTAAGCATTCTTACTTTACAGCATTTTTTCACACCTGCCTAAAACTTTTGCACATTACTGTATATATATATATATATATATATATATATATATATATATATATATATAAATAAATCACACACACACACACAGTCTCGAATGCTGTAGAACGCTGCACGCCGTCTCCCGTTTCATGTTAATTATGCTGTTGTAATTTTAGGGTCAAACTCAGCTGACACCAAGAATTGCACAAGCCAAATAAATTCCTTAAGACACTTCCAAACTGAACGTCTACATTACGCTGGACTACATGCACATATTTAAACCAGTGGTGTCGCTGACTTTGCCGAGACACAATTGAAAAACATACGAGTTTAAAAAAAAAAAAAAAAAAATCTCAATGCGGAGAGTGGACTGGGAGGTCAAACCCTCCACGTTACTGTGACAGATGCAGCTTTAACCGGCGACTAGGCATCCTTTTCTTATGCAAACATTTTCAAAAGAACAACTCTGCGAATGAAAGCCACGATCGATCATGATGTGAGATTCAAATTATAAAAATCACAATCTGCAAATAAAAACTTCTAGCAATTTACTGTAAGCAATTAATTCTGCTTTGTTCTGTGAGTTACACAACTGACCGTCTCCTTAAAAAGGAAGGCAAGCACAACACTGCTACCGACTGGTGAACTGACGGAGTGTCAAGACCAACCTGTGTTGCATTTGGTTTTGCGAGTTTGTCAACGGCAAAATAAAGACGTAGCACCCTATTTAAATTATAATTAGACAGACAAAACCTTATTAACATTTTAGCAAAAGCAAAAAGTACACTTTTTTGACCATGTATTTAACTTACCACATGAAGTTCCACCTGAGAATTAAAATAAAGCATCAGGGTCACACTTTGATAAACAGCGCCGGCCCCATATGTCGCTGCAACTACAAGCTGCATCGACTACTCTTATGTAGCCTCCAGTTCACTTTCTTTTCCTTTGGCTATGTGTGAGCACGCACTAATTACACAATGGCGAGTGAAGGAAAAAAAAAACACCTCAACACGATTAATACCGAGAGCTTGTTCCACTACTCACAGCGTTGCTCGTGAAAGAATGACGTATATTAAAGCTCCTGCGCTGAACTGCTTACTGAGCCTGGCTTCAACACACGAGGTCCGCCCCTCACTTTCCCCCAGCCTCTGTCTCCAGCTAGCTATCTTTCTCTCTCTCTCTCCTTTCACACTTGGCAGCTGGAGCAGCAGCTTACAGCAAGAGAGCAAGCCAGGATTCACATGCCCCTACTCGGGCTAAGCAGCCAATCAGAAGCAGAACTCCACCTGGGGGCTCGCGTCTCTCATGTCAGTTCCATGTGCCTTTGACCCAAGGGACCACAAATAGGAATATAAATCTGCTTCGACTCAAAGCAACGGCGTCTGTTGAAAATCAGGTTTACTAGAGAGAAAAACTGAGTGGACAGTACAAACTGAGCAGGTATTAAAAATGACTGCCCAGTAAGAGCAAGAGTCAATTCTTTCTGCCAGTGCACAACAGAGCAAAAACCCTGCTCTACAGAGTAACCACAAATATGACAAGCATTTAAGTTATTCAACAACTTTAAACCAGTCAACAAATTCAGCCCAACTTTTAAAACATTCTTTAAATGGCTTTTGAGCGTGTTAAGGAACTGGATAGCAACTGGCATTTTAAAACACATTTTTGTCCTTAGAGTTGCAAGGGGTTTAGGAGTAGTTTTTGTCCCCAAAGCAAAGGTATATCTATCTATCTATCTATCTATCTATCTATCTATCTATCTATATATAGCACCAGTGACAATGTTAGAAGACACATGGCCAAATGTAAATCTTTGAAAGACTTTCCAAAAGAAAGTGCTCAGGTACCAGGAGGAACAGTGTTAACACAAAAAGAGGCGTTTCATAATTATTGTTCATTATACCCAATTTAAAGGGACCTGTACGCAGGAAACAGCAGATCCCTCATGCACTGGGACACACAGTGGGTACCACAGAGTTAGTCGCACAGGTTTGTATCTCATTTTAGGTCTCCGTTTACACCAGAGCACTAATTGCACGTTTCACTTTGTTACCTTGATTACAATAAAGGTGAGTAGTATTTTCTCTTGTTTCTGTGCAGAAATTGTCCGAGAGCTTCCTCTGTGACGTCCAGTCTGCCAGTGGCACACAATCACACCAATAGAGCATGCAGAAGTCACATTGAAAAGTGAAGACCTTGAACTCATACCTTTTAGTGTGCAATTGTGCACGCACATGATCAATTTAATGGGAATCTCTGCAGATGGGAACAATGCTTAACACCTCACACCCCAATGTGAGCAAACTGAAGCCCACCATCCTTGGAAAAACATTTTATTAATTTAATTAATTAATAATTCAGATTTGTCTTTTAAGCTATGACATCTAACAATAATGTTTCATTTTATACTAAAAAATACCTGCTTACAGCATGACTGACTGCCTGCCTACATTCTTCAAAGGAGGCCTAGCTGTTCTTGCAACAAGCTGCAGGTTACAAATACCATTTACTGCTATACTGTTACATTTTACAGGAAATACCTTTAGGTTTTTAGTGTACTGACCAAGAGCTCATAAGAAAACAAGTAAAAAAATATATTCATATATTAAAAAAAAAAAAGTGTACTGCATCTTTAAGAAAAAAAAAAACCCTACGTCAGTAAACCGTCTCCTTGCATAAGCCTCAGCTGTACACTTAACAATTGCCTCTGTCCCTGCCTTGCACTTCCTTTTACAGCACCCTAATGAAAACTCTGGTGGCTTGTCATCATTACGAGATATTTTATCCTGACAGGCAGATTTCACTCACTGATGAGAACCAGTTAAGCAGGTAGCTCAACCCGTGCTTTACTGAAACAGAGCGGAGTGCAACAGCACTGCAGCCGTCCATATGCTACTCAAATTCAACACACTACTCTAATCGATAACAGAGGCTTGGCACCCGTTCTGTGTTAAAGGCTCTGGTGCGGACCTTAATCTTGGCCAGTAGGATGGTGACAGATGTTCAACCCATTTCCTGTATTATTTCAAGGCCAAAGGGTCTGGGCACTGACTGTGAGACTGGGCAGCATGGACTCCACTAAGAATGATGGTTTCAGCCCTCCTGCCTAGGGCACACTTCTGTTGACAAAGAGAAGTAAAAAAAAAAAAGCACACAAGGATGAAAGATACAGAATAAGATACAGAATACAGAAGAAGAAATGGGCAGTCAATTTAATTAAAAAAAAAAGGACAATTATTTTAGTGAAGTTTCATAACAGTTAGAATTCATAACTCCCATTACCAATTTGTACAATTCCAGCTTTTATTGGAAGCATAATTGAATAAAAACAGATATCTCTTTGTCCAAGCCAGTTACCACATTATTGACTGTTTACCCGGCAGTTCAGGTAGAATTGATGTCCTGTGTAATAGATATTACCCTATATTTCTTTCTTTCTTTCTTTCTCTCTCTCTAGGATGCGAACGACTACTGAAGTCATCGCAGGCAAAATACCTAGAAATTGACCACGTCTGAAAATTCACCGGATAATTTGCAGTCTACCACCAAACCACCATTCCAAATATACTGTGTCTTTTTGTCAAATACTGTATCCACCCCAAAGATTAAAGGCTAAATATAATGAATACTAATGTATGCGTGAGACAGAAATCTTCAGGTAATAAATGGTTTTCATTTGAAGGGAGTACCATCTCCATGTAAGGTTCAGTTATTAATTTAATGATGCAACTTAAAGCAACATGAATATCATCAAAAAGCTCCAGGGGTTTAAATAACGAATTAACCACTTTTGCTGGGAAACAAAAAATGTTCCCGAAGTGTATGGTTAAAAACTAAAAGCTGATGGCTAATACCAATAGATCCACGCTCACCCGTCTAGTCTAGTACTGTGGAATGCTCAGTTCTGTGCATGCACCATCTCTGGTTCTGCGTTCTGTGTAGATTACCACGGGTTATGTTTTTATCCAGTCCAGAAGTGAGCAGGTGCCGAGGTAGAGATTTTTAGTACCAGTCTTGATCTGGCTCCATCGATATCAGACAGCACTGGAGTGCTGAGCAAAATCCTGTAAAAAAATGCGTGGGGAGAATGGAGGGCATCAACTGAGTCCATGTTTACACATGCGAGCTGTGAGGCCAAGAATAAACTAACCATAAAATCATTGTGAGCAGATGGTAATATCCCACTCATCTCACCCTACTCCCCACGGTTCAAGGGTACACAACAGAATAACAGGCCCAGGCTGGCAACAGTTCTGTGCTGTGTGCTGCTGGCTTCATTGCAAGAGAAGATCTGAATAGGTAAATCTTTGTATACTATCAGATATAACCAGTCAATAGAAACTCAAAAAAACAAATACAACATAACTAGAAGAGCTTCAAAAGTGTTTGAACCAGTGAAATAATCCATTGACATCAAATAATCCATCCACTAGACCCAATAATTGCCAACTATTTTAACACAGATTTGGAGACTTATGGACTGAAACGCCCAGTTTTTAGATGAATTAACCAACCATTTGATCAAAGAATGATGCAATACAAAGGTTGTACTGAAATACATGCTGAGGGGGGCATTTCTCTTTATTGAAAGTAATTTATCTGAGCATGCAACACCTTACTTCAACCGATTCTTCTTTCTTCATAACAAACACCACAGTATACCATCAAAAATCAGACCAGCTGTCTCCAACATATGAACTTAAAGTAGCGAGTATAAGTTTAGTTGTTGAACAAAATAAAAATCCAAGTTAAATGCGCACAGTCAAGTCACTAAGAGGTCCAATTGATCTACCTATACCCTGCCAGAATAAACTTCATCTGGATTATATTTAATCATTTTACAGCACTGTGGATAAGCATGGATTGCTGCAAACCCCTTTTTTGTGCCCTAAGTGACTTAGCTTTCCCCTCCAATATTGAGAAGCTTAGCATTACATATTCCTAATTCTAGCATGTGGTTTGACAGATGGCTGGTAGTCACTAGTACTAATCATTTATCATATTTCACAATCAACAAAACCTATTTGAAAAAAAGCAAACAAACACTTTACCAAAATAATGTTTCCACCCAAATTAACCAAAGTTAACTGACTTGTTTTTTCTAGGTGCGTTCTTTTTCTAACACAACCTAATAAAACAAATCTTTTTTGTTTTTGTTTTACTAATTTAATGCTGTTGTCTCTAGTAATGAAATAAAAAAAAGAAAACATTTGTAAGTAAGCAGCGACTCTGCTATGATGAGGTGGTTCTAAATAAAGAACTCTAGTCAACAACAGGAAATAACTCCCACAGAATAAGGGCAGAATTCTCATCAATTCCTGTACACAGCTGACAACAGCCTTTTGTTCTGAACAAATTTCATCTGCAGTCTGCTCTTTTCACAATTTGTTTTGAGCTGTTAAAGTTTTAATACTGTAATTTCTTCCCGTGTCTCATACAAGGGGCACACTTACTGCTGACCTGAACGGAAGCCTGTAACATGCTAATAGTATTTTTCCAAATCCTTTATCCAGTACTGACTTTATACACAGATATATCCATATTGTGTTTTGATTTGAAAAGCCCTAACATTTGCAACAACCCCTTATACAACAACAACATAGTACAAAAGCTACACATGACGGCACTCATTTCTTAATACAAAATAGACTACAGAGATATCCCTGGCACCACAAACAAACCCCACAGAATATGTAGGGGATCAACCTGACAACACTGCAGGAGACCACTCCCCAGCAAATCGGTAGAAATGAAAGCATGTTGACCTGGAAATCGGGCAAAACACAGACCAGTGTGTGAGGTACAGAACCTCACTGAGTCAATTCCACCCAATATTATGCTTGGTATAATAAAATGAGGACACTTTAAAGCATATAACAAGGGTGTCATTTTATAAAGCCATGCTGCCGATATTACAAACCCATGAGAGTGAAGCACAAGTGGTTATTTATGTAACCAGATCCCAGAGATAAAACTACAGCCTTGTATGTACTGTAGGGTGTACATTTGTTAGAATTAGTTGATTTGATTAATTTTCCTGGTTTCTCAGTGTTATATTCACAGTCATTCTTTTGTAATTGTTGCAGCACTTTCATGTTGAAACATCTCTCTCTCTCTGTTTATTAACTACTGGAGGCAAGTGCAGTCTTATCTTACAGTTGCTGGAAGACAACTGTACAATAATACAGCTGTAAACTGGTAATTTATGCAGATGTAAAGGTTTACTACTAATTATAATAGCATAATACTGTATAGTGTTACCCTTTTCTTCTGGTGTATCGGCCACAGCAGGAAACCACATTAAGTCTTCAAACTTGTATGTTCATATTAATCTAGCAGGGATCTGTTCAAGTTGGTAATGAAATGCTTGGGAGAACATGCAGGGCAGGAGAGGAAAAGATGCATCTGTTATAGATCTTAAATAGCATATTAAATAGCTGTGTTACAATACTGTATGGTATAGGAGGCGATTGAGTGCTAAGCATTTAAAATGGCAACATGAAATCCTTCCTATTCTGTGTTACAGGCACATGAAAATACAGCAAGCAGCCATCCTGGTGTGGAGTTTGTACTTTGCCACCTCACTCTTATCTTGCGGCTGGCTGGCTTTGCTTGCTTGCTAAAAAGTGAATGAAGCCAGGCACAGAAGCAGCTGCTTGAACCTGTGCCATACTGCATCTGGCACCCATCTATCTTTCAGCCATCTACATCCAACTCAGGAACAGGGCGAAAGCAGTCGCTTCGCTCCCTCCAGCCTTTCCAACCCAGCAGACCTTTGTCTAATCAAGCAATTTGTTAAACTGTGCAATCATTAAGAGACAAAAAAAACAACACACAAACTACTACTACTACTAGAACTATTTCTGTCACCCTGTTAGCCACTGCTGGTAGCCTATTATTAAGCACGCTTTGGCTTCGACAGTGTGTGTAAGGTTTTTCCACTGGAGACACCCTGGTGCCTGTTGTACTCAGACAGGGAGGAGAGTCTGAAACAGTCTTTAACTGTTGTCATGGTTATTAAACAGAACCTACTAACCACCAAGGTTAGAGTTCTTTTTCTTTCAAACTACTGTTGGACCAAAACCAAGAGAATCAAAGCACTGGCCAAAGCAGCAGACTCCAAAAAAAGACTCCCATCAAATCATTCATTCAGCATGCTTTATTTCACCTGGTTAGCCTCGCTGGATAAAGCTGTCATATTGATAGTTTGACAAGCAATATTTCTGTACATAAACAGTACAAAAAAATTAAAAAAATACAAATAAATGTCAGAATTATGATTCTGTGGACAGGTACATCTATCACACCAAGTTCGATGTGATGATGAAAAAGATTAACTGGGCAACTTGTTTGGGTCAAATAGTAATTTATTAACTGTGTATGTATTTTAAAACACCACCACCAATAAATTGTCTGCAAAAGTGGTGCAAATTGTATTGGAGATCTCCCTCTGCACTTCCTGCCTGGAACATATTGGAAGCATTGTTCCCTGCAGGGGCATCATTTAGGTGTTAATGTTAGGAAAGATGCATATATCTAAAATGCATAGTTTCTGTTCCTGCTTCTATTTTACGATTTCCCCAGTCTTTGCATACTAATCCCATAATCCACCAACACAAGATTCCACTTATTAGTGACGGGAAAACAGCTGCACGCTTTAGCTTACAAAGCATTTCCTCAGGACTGTACCAAAGACGAACAACTGACAGTTGCTGCCAAGTCAAAATGTAACTTTTAAAAACTATATGGGTCATTGGAAATTATTTTATTGTGGCGAGGCTTTGGGGACAAAATCGGCCACAGACGTTTAGCAAATTTGTTAATACATGCTTGACAGATAGTATCTCAAAGTTTATTTTCAGTGTTTGTGTCAGGGGGTTTGATTCCTAATGTACCACACTGAATAAAACAAGTTTGTCTTCAATTTTCGATCAGTCTCATATGGAAATAAAGTTGACTTAGCTACTTGGCCAAGGGGAATTATATATATATATATATATATATATATATATATATATATATATATATATATATATATATATATATATATATATATATATATATTTAATGTCAGCTCAGCAGGTAAGGCTCTCTATTAATTTAGAATTTCCAGGTCACTAAGGACTTACCCATTATCGTCAAATTTATTTCAAAAACAGACAGGAACCCATAAAGTAAGTTAAGCTTACTTTCCACTCGTGAGTATAAGGTAATCATTATTCAGCTTGGAGAATTCGCAATGAATGAATTATTGCAAAATCAGATGATTAATGACTATGATGGGCACTCCGGGCCCGACTGAAAGCTAAATTTGGCTGGAGGCCTCGTCCATGGGTGCCCGACAGCTACCTGGGTGAGGCTGGCTGGAAAAACATGAACAGTTACATGCACACCAGTGCCGCAGATATGATGTGGCTATGGGCCACCTCCCCCCCAAAAAAACAAGGTCGCCAAACCATGAATGGAAAATAATAATAAATGATTAATGCACCCCACAGTGGCGCACTGCCACCTACCCCCCAAATATTGAAATGTTTATGAAAATGAGCAGCTGAGACACGGCCCGTCCCCCAGAGCATGACTGCGCTGGAGGAGAGAGCCCAGCCTGTCCAACCCGACCACTCACCCTGCAGAACTAAATACGAACCGCTCAGCACTCAGGTAAGGAAAAACACCCAACTCATATATTTAAATTTTTTTAGGGGGAAACCTCAGGGAATCCGTAGCTGAGGGTAGCCCTTCCTCCAGACTCTAAGCGGTCGACTCCCGTTTCAGCTTCCCAGCGCTTGACTGAGCAGCCGAAACAAAAGAAGTGACACGGAAGAATAACACACAGAGCTATTATGCGCTTATTGATGACGTGTTGGTTAGGGGCGGATTCTCCTTGCAGAAAAGCAACCAAGTTTACAATTCTGCAAATCATCATTCCTGAAATTCACTTCAGAGTTTCTTTGCTTCAGATCTTTTTAAATCTTATTCTTATTATTCTTATTCTTATTATTAAAGAACTACTACTACGACTACTACTAATCTTTTAAATTCATAATTAACCAGAACGTCTGTCGGTAATTCTATTTTTCTAACAGAATGATCAAGTTTTAATGGAGAGGTTCTACAGCTGGTGAAAGTTTAGTAGCAGGTGAAACACACTGCATTGCCTGAACACAGTGCAGAAGGCTTAATGTTTCTGACAATTATATATACAAAATATTCTGTTAGTTTCATTTTTGGAATTGATGACATTTAAAAACGGTGTTATTCATTAAAATAAGCAAGCAATTGAAATGGTTCAAATAAAAATTTACTTTCAAGTATGTTTTTAAGCTAGCAGTAATTAAATTGTTTCGCTTTTTGTGTAATGATCGTTTTAATATGATCCAAGGTACACATAATAATTTTATTTGTTGATTGATTACCTATTTCTACTTTCAAATGGATTTTTTGTGTATGTTGATGTTAGGACTGATGCAAGATACTATATTAATCTTTCAAAGTAAGTGTGGTACAATCACTAACTGGAGAGTCTACATTGTTCCATTAATCCCTGGGGCTATGTACAGCGATGCCTTCACCTTTCAAAAGGTCACCAGCTGCCACGGACATATTTTGTATAAAAATTGCAATCTGTGTTTTCACATTTACTTCAAGGTAGGTATTTAAACATTTCATAAAGAACAGATGTACAACCTCTTTTACAGTCATCGTGTTACAGTGCTGATTCAGGGTTATTGATTCAGATCCTATATTAAAAGGTGCTTCAGAAGTTTAAAGATTGTCTCTTAAATGACTCAACTTCCTTTTAAATGTCTGTTGAAATTGTTCATAGTTTCCACTCTTGGTTTCAAAATATTTTGTGAAAAAAAAAACCTTTTCACTGTTAATTTAGGCCAACTGTAGTTTTTATATTGAGAATAAGGTTTGTTGGAGGAGGAGGGGCAACATATTTTTCACTGCCTCACACACCCTTTTTTATTTTATAAAAAGGAAAAAGTGGAATCAAATCTTTCATTTTTTGTGGATGGGTTACAATGTATTTTTCTAGAAGTAGTAATTACTGTTAAAAATCCATTCAGATGTAATTTTCATTCCACTTATTTCAAATGAAGCATGTTAAACATTGGCACTAAATATCAAAGTGGATGCTTTTGATATTATTATGATAATTTCTGAAACTACAGTACGCTTGTACACTTGCTAAAGAGTACCACAACAGTAGTTCTGCAGTTAAAATGGCTGTATAACACTGCATTTCTAGTTGCAAACCAAATGATCTCAGCCTGTTCTGTTGTAATTTGATATCTGCTATTAGTGATCACTTCTGCTTCTGACTCAGAGTTAGAACATGCATGAACTCTGCTGTCGTGATCACCAAGGCTAAGGAGTAGCAAACAAAGTTGTCTACTACTGTAGCAATGAGAGTCATGTCCACATCCTCATTTGTTTTTAGCCTGCCCAGATCTAAATAGCGTGGACTGCTGCACACTTAACATAAATCTAGAACAAGGTAAAAGTGCCACTTCGGAACACAACAGGAAATCAAACGTTCTCTTTGTTTTGGAGTCAATCCGTTAAAAGCAGCATTAAATGATGACTAAGGCTGTCCACACTCTTTGACTAAACCCATATCCATGTCGAAAGGGCTCTGAAAGAGCCAGAGGAAACAAAAACAAAAAAAGTTTTTTTTTTTTACTGCATTACACACAGCTTCAGTATTTTTCTAATTAAACAGGTTAAACATAATTAGCTTTTTGCATTTTGACTACAAAGAAATGTCCAGCCTTCACCGCGAAATCAAGAGAGCCATATTGTGAAGCTCAATGAGCCGTGCACTGGACAGCTCTGCTCCAGAGCAAATAAACACCAAAGCACTCTTCACACGGTAGCGCTGTCCTGGCTGCCCTTGGTGGCCCTGTAATGCATGCTCCTGTGCACTGTAGTCTCCTCCCTTCCTCTCTGTAGTGTGTGCAGGACAGTCCCTCCCCACAGCCTCACACTGGAGGACTGGTCCCCTCTAACCCCTCCTACCCTTGCATACTGTGTCCTCTGTTCTGGGCTCCCTCCCCAGCAGCCTTTGAGGATGATCCAGCAGAAAGGAAGTGAAAGGCTTTGGCCAGCAGCTGTTATTACTGCTTTCTTCCTGGTCACAACAACAAAAAAACAGCTCCTATTTTCCACCCTCTCCTTTTGTCCACGTTGATAGTGTTCTAGAAATAAATAACTTCCCCCTACAGTACTTATATTATTGTAAAGTTAATATGCCGTTTCACCAGTTAATGCAACTTCCCTTACAAAATATTTTAACTGTAACTAGTAATGGTAAGTTACAATACAGAATGTGTTCATTTCTTGAGTAAAAAGTGCTACAAAATAAGCAAATAAACATTTAGCAGTGCATCACTGAAACAACTTTAATTGTTTACAAGTGAGAAACGGGAGGCAGTGTATTTATTTATGCATAATGCAAATAATTAGATGCCCTAAAAGTCAGAAGTCAAAAAGTACTTTATGTTTAATTAAAAGCTTAAACCTTTCATGTAAACCCTTTACAGTTTAAATTTAATACATTTTCAATAACTTAATTCTTTCAAATTTCACATTAAAAAATGTATTTAATTACAGCAGGTTTACAGTGTAAAGATACTAGAATTCATGAATAGATTATTTAAATGATGACGATTGTCATGAAACAGTACTATGCCGTTTACTTTTTAAACACTAACATTTACAGCCTCAATGTCAGTGTGGTCCGGGCTGCCCGCGATGGGCCAACACCCTCTTCTGTTATAGCATGTTACAAAACAAATGCATCTACTTCGCTGGTGCTGTGATTGAAATGAATGGCATATTGTGGCAACAGAAAAAAACGACACGCAGCAAGCCTCACAACACATACAACGTGGGATAAAGTAAAGGAAATGTGTTACTTGTAAACACTCCAGGGTGTTCTGCAAGCCTTTAAGAAAACAAAATTGTCCATTTAAGGATTAAGACACAGTGCAGTTTAGTTTAAACTAAACAAACAGACACAAAGGGCAACTCACGAGAAAAGGTACATTTCTATTAGGAGGTTTTGAAGCTAGAATTTGTTAAAATGTTCCTACACTGCAGCTTAGTATTTTATCAAAGATTATATATATATATATATATATATATATATATATATATATATATATATATATATATATATATATATATATATATATATATATATATTTATATTTTGTGTGCTGAGGGATTTCCCCTATGCTGCAGCCAATGGGGGATTCAAAATTCCCAAATAAGCTGCTTTCAGGAGACCTACAGCTGTTCATTACTGTGAGACAGAGCACTCTCCACTGCTCTTGCCATTGCCTGACGTGAAGTTTTTGCATGCAGGAGAATAAAAAGGTGCTTTTCTTTTAAACCAGCGCTCCATTTCTTTTTTTAACTCTTTACACTCAGCCGTATTTCCGCCTGTTTTTCACGGTTTTCATGTATGTATTTTTAACTACTGGATAGTTTGTACTGCATGCATGTAACATATCAAATGAAAGGCCAGCGCTTTCCAATGATACCGCCCCTTTCAGTCTAGCTGCTACAATGACGGAGCAATAGACTCAAAACGAAACCTAAGCTGTGAACTCTGTCACACGATGAGAGGCTTAACTTCAAGCGATCGTAGTTCTGGCTAGGACTACCGCATACACACACTGAATACTTATTTGGAAAGCCCCGACCCGAGTCTGTGAAGCAGGTAGGTGGCTTTTACGGTGCGCAAGTAATATGTGCGTAACCTTCGGTGTGCTGGCGCCCCAAAATGAATGGGGCTGAGTTTTAAGAGTTAATCACGAAAGTCACCGCTTGCAAAACAACACCTAGATAGACTTATAGATAGAATATTGTATTTTTATTTTCAAAACTGTTTACTTACTGCAGTGTACTGAGTTTCTATAAAGATAGTGGCCGAGAATCACATACGAGAGAATAAAGTCTTGTGGCACTTAAAATATCCAGCACTATTTTTATTTATTTATTTATTTTAATTTTAACCAGAACTACTCAGAATGCGGCTCATAGTGCTTTCGTCACTGACATCCACTTCCTTATAGATTGTTGTAGCGTTTCAGGCATTCTAAATTGGGTGAAAAATACAGTAGCTTGGTGTCTTAAAATATCTCTGCAGAATTTTCACGCACTGTAAAGTTGCAGATATGTGGGAGCAACCTGGAAAATGCGGATATATACTGTATGTATGTATGTATGTATGTATGTATGTATATATATATATATATATATATATATATATATATATATATATATATATATATATATATATATATATAAAATCAGACATGCAGGCTGAATTCTGAAATTGACAGACACTATATTAAACATTAAAAAATGACTTTAAAATGGAGGACTTGGGTGCCAAGTTATAGTAGCTATAACTGACAGCCCTGTAATAAGGGTGGGGTATACTTTACTACACACCACTGAAATAATTAGGGGCAGGAGGCTCGCCAATTTCTAAAGAATGTCCTCTTTCTTCTTACTTGCTGTTGCCTGAAAAAATAAAGCACTTTTTATTAAAGCGGGAACAAAAGTTGGAACCACACAAGGCTGTCTCCGAAATAGCTGGTTATACGAGGAAGGACAGCTATTCACAGGCACAGGATCCACAGTGAGTTCAGTTCAGAGCCAGAGAGCAAGGGACTTAACCAGGCAACGATAAAACCAACCTTTAACACTTTAGCGCCTGTTAAATTACAGAAATGTACTTTACTTTGTGTTTTTTGTACTTGGACCTGTGTTTTGTTTATAAGAACATAAGAAGGTTTACAAACGAGAGGAGGCCATTCGGCCCATCTTGCTTGTTTGGTTGTTAGTAGCTTATTGATCCCAGAATCTCATCAGCAGCTTCTTGAAGGATCCCGGGGTATCAGCTTCAACAACATATGGTAAATTCATGGCACAATTTTGTATTTTTTTTTTTTTTTTTTGGAAAGAGCTTATTTTCATTTAGCCTGCATAAATACGATCAAAAGTTAAATCAAGGTGACTGTTTTTTTTATTTTTTTATTTTGTTTGTTTTGCTGCACTTGGTGAAAAAAATAAGTAATGCCAACCGCATACTAATCCTCTTCTTTTCTTGCTAAATTGTCACATAATTATCTATGTTCTATGCTTACTAAATCCCAGAATTAAAAGCTGTCTGGTTGTGTGTACAAATCAGACTGACATTTTGTACTGTATATAACTGAAAAATCTTGATATAAATGGGAAATGAGAGAAAAAGTGTGTGCAAACACCACAGCGGAACCAGCTTTATTTAATTTATTTTAATATATTCTACAGTGATTCGACAATAAAACTAGAAACACTGTTAAACTGTAAATAGTGACAATGAGTCTTCTGTGTTAGGCTTAATTTCTGGCGAGATACACAACCATTTTTCAAAGATAACTGGTTTACTGCATGTGTTGGGCTTAAAGTTTTTAACCGATAACTGAAAAAACACCCTCCAAGAACTATTTAGAATTTTTTTTTTTTAAACCGATAAACCAGGGTTTTGGCAATATATTTTAAATGTACATTTTTCACTATTCTTTTTCTACATAAAGAAAACAGCTTTCAGAAGGCGGGCAGTATGCAAAGACATTGCTTTGACCATTCATCAATTTTTGTGGGTCCACATAATAGAATACAATTGTTCGAGTGACCTGTGACGGGTGGGCTGAAAAAAGAAAACAACTCTAAACTGTTGTAAGATTATTTTTGTTATTGTTTAGGACCAATACAATTCAGGACTAGTAACTACATTAAAGTTAGGTTAACATTTATATTTACAAAATGTGTAATTCATGTAAAATATAAAAAAATGAATCACATAAAATTAAAACACTGTTAAAAGGCTAATAAGTAAATTGGTTAAACTCTCCTATTAGCATTAAGCTTGCTTTGCAGTCGTGTATTTGTGGTTTGCCTTCCAATGGTTTGTTATTTCAGGGTATTAATAAGCTTTTTTGAGAAACCAGAAAGCCAGTTGAGAAGGTGGAAAACAAAGTGAACAACGCGTGGGCTGCAATAATAAAACTGTAAGATTGTAATCTGTCTGCAACCAGCTGAATTATTGATATAAGAGTTATTTCTTCACCACATCCGAGCCTCAACATTACAGTGTGAGAGATATGTCGGCAGTAATGGGGCGTAAAACGAAATCTGTTACTTCCCACAAAGACTCAAAATGCATCCAGAGTTCTACATTGCTGGAATCCTAAATGTGGACATCCCTACTTCAACATAGTAAGTTAACCTTTGTATTTGTGACATGTACATGCAATTTATTATAGAAGCTGAAAACGTACCTGTTTTTAATAACTGAAAATAACCGATTTTGCCAAATAAAAAAGTGAGAAAAAAAAAAAACCTGAACTCAACAGAACATTTAAAACTGAAAAATGCAAGCCCTATATATGCGTCTCATTCCTTCAGGAATGCTTGCAGTGGAAAGTCATCTTTTATAAAGCTGCTCCTTTTGAAACATTAACCATTTGCTGACTTGGATACAGGAGGAGCCCTTCCCAAACAAGCACCTCCTATCACACTATCAAGGTCTGTCTTGCCCATCTAGACTGAAACGGAGAACTTGTTTTATATGAAAACGATACATGTTAGGGATGCTATTTGCATAAGAAATGAATCAGTCATGGGAGTAAGGAAAAGCTACATTTATTTTTGGTTGCTATCATTCCATGGGCAGCAATGGGTTAATGTTCTCTCTATGATGCTCAGTCACTAAAAGGAGGGAGGGAGGATGGGGGAGGGGGGCTCCTCATGACTGGAAGGGTATTCTTTCTAATGGCTAGCAATTCTCTGCTGGAAACATATGAAACATGTTTACCGCTTCTGAAATCATTAATAATTTAGCTAAGCAGTTCCTTGCATAAAGAGAAAGCCAAGTGCCAGAATATTGTCCTTAGAGCTTTAGCCGTTAACTGAGTTTTTTTTCTTTGTTGCCAATAACCAGCAATGTATTTTTTAGGATGCTTCTAATAGTAAAGGGTCTCTGTATTTGTGGTGCTTAGAAGGTGTCACTTTCATTTACTTGCATTGGTTTGTTCACAAGCTGATAAGAGCAGATGCTTAATTCAGGTGGCTGCAAATGCAGGTGTTACTGTACACGGTTCTAACCGCATTCATAACATTACACAGGCCATTTACAAACACAGGGTAGACAGCAGCCAAATAAAGTAATTTCCTCGAAGCAGGGGCAGGATAGAACATGGACAATTAACAGAAAGCGGAAAATAATTCAAGTTTAATGTGTGTCCTTAAAATTTAGTTTGGTATTTACTCATTTTTAAAGGATAATAATAGGGGGAGAACAGAGCATGATCAGATTCATCCCCTACGAGCGTGTATCGTCAATTCAGCAGTTTTGAAATCGATGTAAGATTATCCCAGTAATCATCAATCGCAAAACATTTTGCCTGCTACACGTCTGTCCTAAAATATTTAAGTATGTCGGTGTGGTTTTATGTTTAACAGAGCTCTAAAGTCGCTACAAATCATAAAAGACAACGAAACCTGTTATATTAATGGTATAATAATTTCTTAAAATATAGTATCAAGCACACAGTGTTTATTTTTTTTTATAGAACAGTTTGTTTTAAAGTCAAGCGTCACTCAATTTTGTGCCTTAGCAGCTGCATCATCTGTGGCACTGCCATTTTTAATAGCGGCCTCAGCGTCCAGATCATATCACACGTACAAAAAACATTAAAATAAATGTAATACCCTTTAGGCTTTCTGCAGACCCGATTGGCACTAATAAGGTGACACAACACACGCCAATTACTAAAACTGAAGAGTCAATACTAGAGTACTGAGAATTACATAGAAGTTTCAAAACATATCACAAAAACACTACACTGATTGTATCTTGCATTCTTTCTTCCAGTGACAGCTTAGAGCAAAACCTGTATTAATGGTTACCTGAACTGAATTATGTGAAATCTTATGTACGGAACCTCACAATTCAGCCCTAAACGGGCATTTATTTACCAAAAGCAAGTTTTGCCCTTGAGCACAGGCTTATGGACACACAGCACTTCCTACACCTGCTTTAAAGTTCATGGTTTTGGGTATAGTCGGATATTTATCATCAAGATTTCAGGGGCTAAATCCAGGCTTTATTGACACCTATGTTTTGTTTAAATGCCCCCCCAAAAAAGATTCCCTACAGAAAACTAGTCAATTATAATGACTTGGTATTTTGTTGACTTTTGATGTAGTGAAGGCAAAGACATTTGTCCAGCTCACATCCTGACAAAGACCCCATTCACACTTGCAATTTAAGACGGCCCAGGGCCACCTTTTCTCATATGTGAACCATCCAAAAAAGAAATGTTAGCCCAGGGCCTGCAATACGGGACCAGGGCCGGTCTTTACATACATATGAACGCAAAGCAGACTTAGGGCTGCCTTTTTGTATCACATGACCAATTTGATTATGTAGCTCAGTAGCAAGGATCCTAGGAATCCTTTTGCTGCGAAATAACAAGGAAAAACGCAGATTTTCTATAATGTTGGAGATCTTTTTGTTTTACGTTTGGGGAGGGGCAAAAAACAAGCAAGGTTTTTTTTTTTTGTTTGATAATAACCAAATCAATAAACGTACCATATATAAACACAGGCGACTTTGCTTTAAATTTACGTAAACATACCTGTCTAATAAAACTGCTTCCGGTATTCAAGTTCAGTCATGAATGAGGCTTCAGTTTACTTCAGTCAGTATCCAGAGATGTTCAAAGATGCCGAAAACAATAAATCACCCCTAAAGATCAGCTCAACGAGTTTGGCAAAGACGAATTTCACGTCGATGGTAATGTTGTAATGTTTTGTACTTCATACAGCAAGGCAGTAGATTACACTCGTATGCAGACCATTGTAGAACACATGGGAAGCGCCAAGCATAAATTGAATAAAAGGAAACGTAAACAGCAAACCTGGGATTCTTTTCTGTGCTCAACGCCAGCATCTCACGACAATCAGAGATGAACTAACATGAATATTTTTTTACAACAGAGAACTATTTGAAGTAAAAAAAAAGTTTGTTTGTTTGTTTTATTGATTGGCACTGGTAAGCTTGTAACTTGCTTTGAAAGTGTAACAATTTATATTTTCACTGTAATATTTCAATGCCTGTTATTGTGATTATTATTGTTAATGTTAATGTTATTCTGCTGGTGATAGAGCAGTGGTTTATTATGCGTCGTGCATGTTGTTGATGGTGTATTGTATTTAGATTAGGGTGCTTCCCTTAATGAAGGTTTTGTATAGCCATATGTTCGGTAATCTTCCAAGAGAAAGGGTAATGCTAATGTTCAGTCTTTATGGCTAGGGACCAGAGAATAGTAATGACAATAATAATAATAATAATAATAATAATAATAATAATAATAATAATAATAATAATAATAATAAAGAGTAAACAGAAAAGTTTAACAATCATGTTTGTAAAGAAAGGCAGTATTCATGCAGGTTAAACAAATATGTATAAATGAGAAGAAACATGTGCAATGTAAAATATATTAATGTTTTGGTCACCTCACTACTCGAGAAGGTGAACTACTGTAGGCCGATCCCAAGACTTAATGACATGAGCTATGAGGACAGGTTATGATATTTAAATCTCTCTAGCAAAGAAACAAGATAGGAAAGAGTGGACTTGATTGAATTCTTTAAAATCATTAATGGTATATAAAGTTAACCCAAGACACTACTTCTAATTTAGCACTGTGAGAAGAATAAGAGAGCATAAATGGAAGCTGAGTAAAAGTAAATTTAGAACAGAAGGTAAGAAGCACTTTCTTTTTTACACAGTGTTATAAATGCATGGCTACCAGGTGGCGTAGCAGGATCTAAAACACTGGGTACATAAAAAAAAAAGACTAGATTCTGTGCTTTTAAATTAGATTCTCTCTATCCCCCTCCTCCTCCCTGAGCCTTGATCAGCAGAATGACCTTTTCTCATTCTTCGGATGAGGTCCTACTGTAAGTGACTCTGCAGTAGCAGTTGCTGACCCCCTAATCTCTGTAAGTTACTTTGGATAAAAGTCTGCTGAATTACTAATTCATAATAAAAACAATAGTAACGTTCTTATGTTCTAAGGCCGTTCACTTACAGAAATACAGTACAATATTTGTCATGGGCTATTAAGTGTATTTTTCAAATTATGTTAGAAATGAAACTACTGTAAAGTGTCACTTCTGTTTTTTTTTTAAAGCCAAATGATCTGTTTACGCCTCCTATCATATGAAAGTCCCTTACAACTGTTTTTTTTGTTGTTGTTTTTTTTGCCTAGAAGTCCATCGGCCTACAACCACAAAACAAAGTTGTATAATCTTTCTCAAAAAATAAAGCATGACATTTGTGCATTGTTTATTGCTGTAAATTGTCCTTTAAAACAGGTCTTAGCTGAGAACAATCAATTTATGTAGCTTTATAAATTGAATACCATCCAATTACAATATCACTGTGTTGTGGTACCAAGATACAATACATTCACATCCCAGTGATTTAAGTATCAGGCCTCATGAAAGATACAGGACTGAAAGCACTGAAGGTCAAAGTCCTCCGTTTAACCACAGAACAGGGATAGCACAAGAAATGACTAAGTGGGTCAAGTCGGCCCTTAGGGTGAGGAAGGAGTTCAGCCTCCACGATGACTCAATACAAAGATGCCCAGTGCCACATTTGATTAATTGCGATAGCTTTTGTTATGTTGACTTCACCCAAAGACCTCCAAAGTCATTTGAATCAAACTGAATCATATTACTCTCAAAAAGGGTATAGATATATTTTCAACGTTGTCAAAAGGATAGTAGATATTTTATATTTATAGTGCGTCTCGATTGCAGAAATACTGGCACATGCTTTTCACTCCTAGTGAGCAGAGACACACATAAGATACGCATATTAACATGTTTGTGATTTGACTGAAACACAGGCAGAACACTGCTATTTTTCCCTAAAAAGAGCTTCTGTTGTGGTGGCTCACCTCTCGCAGCAGGTAACAAACAAGGCCTCCATTACCATCTAAAGGTTGGACAACTGGTTGTTGCACTTCCTCTTTTTAAAACGTACGCAAGCAACCTCACATTGACTGGCGCAGACTTCAGGTCTCTGGTCTGTGCGAATGTGGCTGCACGGCATGTTCTCTAACAAATGAAGGTTCCAGATTGCGAACACACAGTTTTTGTCACTTTATGTGGTCCTCTGAAGCATGGTTAGAGTTTATAAAAGTCAATGATAAGTTTTCAACACCTGAACCAGGAATCAGCTTGTCTGCTGATGCGATTTCCCCTGCTTGAAAGCTCCATTGTTGAGTCTTCTTGGAGGGGAGATTCAGTCTAGTCCCACCCTGGCCTTAATGTAGAAGAAAGGCAAATTGTTTAAATGTTCAAACAGTCGATGCAAATAAAAATCCTTAACGGCATACTGCATTCACTAAACGTATAACTGTATGGAATTGTGCAGTTTTAGAAGGATCTTACAAAAAGTACACTCATTTAGTATATTGATGCATTGTAATAACCACTAAAGAAAAAGTAAAAAAAAAAAAAAGAAATAGGAATTTAAACACTAAATAAAGTCTGTTTTTTCAGTGGTATATGAAAGTTTAAATGGTAAAAGAAGATTTAAACATTGAATCTATTAAAACATAGATTTACAGTCTACGTAGAAGTATGTACAAATGTCATGTGAGGTAGCCATCACGTCTTTCTGTCACAGTGCAGGGGAGTGCAAATGTTAACATGCTCATCATACAGTACAGGATACTGTAAGCTTTTCTGCAACAGGAGAACAGTTGTACTATAATTATAAATGGTTCCAGAAGTTGGAGACACAACTTTGGGGTTGTTGCCAATAAAAGCGTAAAAATTGGCTCATTATACCGTACTGCTGTTTTAATTTCAAGGCTGTTCCAACAGCAGACCAGTTGTGTATGGAGTTTCAAAATCTGAAAGCATGACCAAGCTCTGGTTTTCAATATAAAAGAAACACCACAAGGTCAAATGTGTTTCTGATACTGCAATCTGCAGTAATTCCCTTTGCTTTGGAAACTCCCTGAAACAAGCTCAGTTCTTGACTGCCAGTAATGAAAAAAAAGTTCAGAGAACTCAGTATTGTCACAGCCCAAGCAGTAAATTACAGTGGCTTTATTTATTTGTTTCTTTATGATAAATTCCCCAAGGTTTGCAAAAGAGATATTTACTTTTCAGATTTTCATCTAAAATGTGTCTTACTCAAGAATGTGATAATAAATCCACCAAATAAAGGCCACTACCAAAACCACAACTGTAAACCAGAAATGACAAGTATGATGATGCTAAACCACTCAATTAAACTTTGGTCGCATAACTGTAATCATAAAGCATATAAACCACACAAGGATGTTGAACTGGTACACAGGGCAATGATTCAATCCCTGGCTCCATAAACAGTTCAATCAACTACATACTGTGCACCACCCCACCCCCAGAACAGTATGTACATTTGCTTTGGACCATGTTTTTTTCTGTTCCATATTAGACTTTCCAATCGAAAACAACAATAAACTATTTCCTTAGTTATATTATGTTCTATTCCTGTACATTCTAAAGTTCTAATTGACGGTTCAAAAAGCAGAGACCCATTTAAAATCGTACAGTGTGAAGAACTCAGATACAGCATTCATAAAAGCTGGCTAGGTGGCATCTATTAAAAAAATAAAATAAAATAAAAATTGCTGGTGTTTCTAACCACATGCATCCACCACATGTTGTACGGTTAACCCTCTGTCTTGCATAGCATCCTAAAAACCAGATCTCATAGTAGCTGGTCATTTCTTATAAAGTAATTATTTTAAGATGCTTTTGATTGGCTCCGTCTAGATCAGGGGTGGGCAATTCCAGTCCTGGAGGGCTGGTGACCCTCCTGGTTTTTGTTCCATCTGTACCCTAAATGACTTATTTGGACCAATTAAGCTTCTAATAAGCACTTAATTGTCCAATTAAGTAATTTAGGATACAGTTGGAAATAAGACTCCCATTGCATAGCAGTTTGATCAATTCCTGGTTTTACTATGAATTTAATGATACCCAAGACATACTTATATACTCCGGCTAATCAAGCACATATTAATTCCTGGAATGGATGAAACTGCTGTGCAATAGGA
This sequence comes from Acipenser oxyrinchus oxyrinchus, assembly GCA_030684275.1. Classification (NCBI taxonomy): domain Eukaryota; kingdom Metazoa; phylum Chordata; class Actinopteri; order Acipenseriformes; family Acipenseridae; genus Acipenser; species Acipenser oxyrinchus. Next base: position 19,112,214 of record CM060251.1, read on the forward strand.
GTCTTCTTTCCATCCCTATTTGTATATATTTGTGTAAAGTTATTGTTGTTACTGACTTTGAAAATCATTCTGTCAAGCCTTCTTTTGTACCGGATTGGGGCATTTGTGTTAATTATAATAAAAAGTACTTTACCTTTTAGTACATGTTCAGATTTAAAACCGTAATACACTAAAACCTGTATTCATGGTTTTCCAGATCTTATGAACCACTAAATCCAAGAATATAAAAACATGAGGGTTGCTAGATTGCTGTATTTTTTTTTTTTTACAACAGAATCAGGTCATATATATATATATATATATATATATATATATATATATATATATATATATATATAATGTCAGTAATAGTGGCGCTTAAGCGGCCACAAATATTCCCTTGGTGACCGGTTAATTTAGGATTCACTGTATTTTGTGGCATATTGTGTGGGTTTCTCATAGGATAACTTCCCACTTCACGGCCTCCTTATCTTGAGTCAATGCTTGACTTTAAATGATGCCTTTAGCCTCGCAAGACTCAGCTCTAATTAAGAATCTATCATGACTTACTTGAGCCTTTTTAATTGAAATGCCTTGATAATATTCCAGACTGCCAAGTGCTGTATTAAATGAAAACAATTTACACACCAAGTGACAACATTGAGTAATGGTGTTCATTATGTTGTGAATACAATGCTGTAGACGGCCGTTTGGGAATCTGTTTAAATTTTGCTCATTCACATGGGCTATCCTGCTACACTGTACATTAAACCATTATGGAGATAGTAATACACATTACACCAAAGTTACATTCCCACACAATTAGTTTTATTAAAATTCTTGATAACTAATCATCCAATATTAATTCAGTCAATCAATCGGCATTTTTATATGCATTCCGGGGGTTGATGAATCCTTTGAGAATGAAGTAGCTTACAGTCATCACACATTTACAAAAATCTTATTAATAATGTTCCAGTGCCAAGTTAAATGAACACAAACAAATGTGCTCCTCCCTTAGTGGAATTCCAAATAACCTGACAAACTCAGGTGAGACTTATTCATGGTATGAGCAGGTCAGAGTAGTTTTAGCAGGAGCATGATTGCTGAAAATCCTGGCACCTGGTCATTTCAATAATATACCTAATCAATGAAATTACTACATCTGAAATTCTGATTTATTCATACTGGAATCCAGGGACAACTGTATCTCAATCAGGAAGATCCAGGGAAACAAAGTGGCAATACCAATACAAGTAACAAAGCACACTAATGGAAAAAGGCTGGGTTTCATGGTACATACAATATGAGCACATAAAACTACATGTCTTCCCTAGTTTTAAACAAATTAAATACAAATCACAGACATTTAATAATTACTCAGACATGTATTAAGCTGCAGGGTAAAAAAAAAGTTTAAGGGGGTAAATTTAAAGGAAATGTTACAAAACTAAAAATACACTATATATAAATTCAGTAGCATCAACATGTATTTTTCTTCTTGCAGAACAATAAATGGTGCAACTGTGGAGTCAAAAGCTTTGAGAAAAAAAACAAACCCTATAAGACTTAACCCCAGAATACAGCTTTACTGATGACACTACAGCAATGAATGCACTTGACCGTTTCTAAAACCACTCATGTCGTATGTTAAGAGTTACAACACTCTCTGGATATTTGCTAAATACAAAGGAAGACCAAGATGTTTCATTCACACCTACAGTACACGGCCAGCTGAGCAAAAGCAGTGGTTCACACACACACGCACACACTTCTATTTTTAACTGTCCTAGTAAATCCTCTTGTAGCATCACATCAAACACTTTCACTTCTCTTGCTAACATTTCTGTTCTTCTCCCTCGTCTTGTTATATTATTGTGTCAAATAAAGAGAATGTGCATGAGGAGGTCCAGTGTTGTCACAGCATAGCTAGGGAATGAGTCGCCTGCGGTTTTTATCCACAGGCTGTAACATGATCGCCTGTGCAAGCTCTAATAGGACTGTGCCATGGAAATGCAAAGACAATCTATTAATATAGAAAAAAAATTATAATAAATTGCTCCTCCTACCTTCTTTTGGGACGGCTACCTATAAATGTCTTATGTCAACTAATGGCATTTGCTGGTGTGGTTGAATCATATTGGACTGGATATGTGACTTTGCGCCAGTGTAAACTCTGCATTTCTTTATTTAGAACTACAAACCAAAACACGCCATATTACATTGATGGTGCATGTCTCAATGTATATGGTGTACATGCCTCTCAGTTTTTTGTTACTAATTGGTGCAAAGTTTGACAAAACCTTTGGAAATGGATAATTATATATATTCTTTATATTCTATATAGTCTTTTGGAGAATCAGTTCCTGCAATATGATTTTGGTAAAAAAAAACTAGAAACTAACTGATCACAGGCATACAACCATTTAAACACGTTGTCTAACACAACACAACACAAGCCCCCAAAACAGTCAAGGTCCTGCTACTGGCAACAGCAAAATGGGGTTATTGATGTCCCTAATGCGCTCAGCTCAGTGGGGAAAATAAATGTAAACCAACCAAGAGAATTGTGAGGGTCTGGAACCAACTCCCCAGTAATGTTGTTGAAGCGGACACCCTGGGATCCTTCAAGAAGCTGCTTGATGAGATTCTGGGATCAATAAGCTACTAAACAACCAAACAAGCAAGATGGGATGAATGGCCTCTCTCGTTTGGAAACTTTCTTATGTTATTATATATTATATATATATAATTAGTGTTCCTAGTATACAGATTAAATTGTCAGGAAGTGCATAGCTGATATAAAAATAGTTTATAATGTAACTATGTAAAATCGATTTTTCAACAATATGGTGCATTTTACCTTTATAGCTAATTGGTTATTTAGTACTGGCATAAAAATAAATCCAATGTAAAAAATAATAATAAAAAAAACCTTGCATTATTTTGTTACACCCACCAAATAAATGGAAGAAACTAGACACAGTAACGAATGTACCAAACAAAAGTGTATATGTTTGGTCGGGTTTGAGGACAGTCTACAAGACAGAATCCTATAGAACGGTCTAAATCAAACCTTGAAAACGGTACATAAAGACCAAAAAAAAAAAAAAAAAGTTTCTATAAAATGTGCCTAGTTTCACTAGCTGCAGAGACTCAAACTGAAACACGAGTTCCATAACGACACACTACGTACTGTACCTCGTTAACATACATGATTTCATTTTCTTGCGTTTGACTCTGATGTAGCAACTGCAAACATAAAACACCAAAGGAAACAGCAAAATAATCATATATGTTAAAGAAGAAAAAAAGTCTACCCCAATAAAACACGGTTATAGAATAGCGCCCAAGCAACTCTCTTGACAAGAACTAAAAAGCATGTTTGGTTGTCTTATTCGATGAATTTCGACAAGTGCTCAGTTGTGGTACCAGCTTATTTGAATTCATTCGAATTTTTCCTATAACGAATAAAACCCACTGCCGCAATACATCTAAACGTAAACAAAACATCACAACCCTTTCGAGACGGTTCAGGAAATTGACGTTTAACTATGACTACGTGATAGTCTTTGGTGAGCCAAAGTTGTATAGGTGTTTAAACCAGTAAAACAAACAAACAAAAAAAAACTAGTATTTTCAAACATTTTAAATACTAGTACACACACACACACACACACACACACACACACACACACACACACACACACACACACACACACACACACACACACACACACACACAAAACACTGTCCCAAATGCAATGTTAACCCACACACGGGTGTTACTATCTAAGGACCACATCGGTAAACAGGACTTACCCTTTCTTGGGAAACTCCAGTCCAGTCCAACACGGGATTATTAAAAAAGAAACATTAAAATGTTAAAAACCAGAGACTAAATAAATAAAACGTCAACTGATATATCAATGTCTGAGTTAAAAAAAAAAATAATAATTTAAAAAAAGACCTGCTCTATCCCATCACTTGTCGCTAATTTTAACAGTGGAACCGCTTGCTCATATTTCTACAATGTTAAAAGTCCAGACAAACAGCCATGTATATCAGACAGTGGAAACAGCAGCGTGCAGCCTGCAAGCGCAAGACATTTAATTTGATTGATGGATCGTGCAGTGACTCGAGGGCTTAGTCACTGCAGCAGCTCCTGCCTACTCATGAAAAAATGGCCAATCGAAAAGTGCGCTCGGAGTATCATACAGACACACAAAAAAAAGAAAACCTAGTTCAAATCCTAGCTCAATCAGAGAGACGGCCTGTTTCACAAACCAATACATAAATCGCCGCTGCTGCGATTACGAGAGCCTGAACGTAGTTATTTAAAGACATATGTTGTTTATATCCAGCCAGACAGATGACTAACCCCACACCAGCCATAGCTATAGTGACGCAAATGCATGTGGGTGGGTGAAGGAACACGATGGGCTGGCTGCTTCGTTGTAATTTTGAGGGAGAGAGGGGTACTGGTGGTATTAAAAACCTATTAGCTACAATAGATATTTTTTATCTTTCTGGTTCGTATACAAATCGGCACGGTGCAAACATCAGTCAAATGAGAAAGAGGATTGTACCGTTTTTGTTTTGTAACACAAAGCTAAAAAAAATGTAATGCACTTTAAATTCTGCTTTTAAAGTTACATCGACATTCCTTGCACTGTATCTACGGTATTTGGAATATGCATCTTGTATTAGTTCAGGGTAGAAACTGAAACGAACTGTGGAAATATAAACAAACTATACAGTCAAAAAATGGCGTCCAGCATTTTTACCTATACTAGAATTAAGGAACGAGAATAATTGGTACTTAAAGTTACACATGTTGATATTTTTACATTAAAAGCAAAAAATTGTAATTTAAGCCAGCTATATTTGCTTTTGAAATATGTGTGTCATTGGAACTGCACACCAGGGAATTTACTGATACAAAATGCATTCCTAAAATACAAACTAATAAATCAACTGGGCTACTGGAAAATAATGCAACACAACAATCAGCTTTGACTATAAATTAATTTAGCTGCATTGATGTTTCTTGCAAAATATTCTACGTTCATTAATCTAAAAATGACAAAGAACTCACAATGATAACACCCTAAAATGCATGGTCCCGGTAGAACTTTTTAGTGGTTTCTGACACATTTTTAGTAGATTATCAGATTCAAATTACCATGATAATCCCAATTATTTTAAATCATGTTTTAACTCCAATATAATTAAGCTATACCACTTTTCCTCTCACACATTGTAGTACTATAGAGAGCACACTGTATTTTCGGGTATACCAATATATTTCATGATCATGGTTTTATGTGGGGTTCAATGGGAAACAAATGTTCCTCCTCCAATTGTTGTGCATTTATTTATCTATCACCAATACATTTATATATACATTGCTGAATTACAGGACTAAAACTGCAAACATCACAATCTAGATGGTCCGAACTTACTGGAATCCAATAATTACCATGTGCCGGCAGAGTTCAATTTGAACATGTTCTGTAATAATGTTTTTCCTTGCCTAAAATGAGATTGGTTATATGGTGAGGAGAAAAATACTAAGACACTTTTGGCTTGTTAAAAGCAGTGACCCAACATAAAGAAGAAAGCTGCGTCCAATATTAGCACAAAGTAAATAACAGCTACTCTCATGTAATGAAAATAAGGAAGATCTGGAATAAAAGCAGTGGCTGCTATAAATAGTGCAGCTGGCATGAGGGAAAGACCATGTGACAGCTTGGAGAGACAGCTGATAGAAGGAAATAGACCTGTTGTAGATGAGAGTAGTTTCAATAGGTATAGCCAGTGATGAAACCAATGATCCTGGTAAGCCTAGTCATATGAGCCAGCCTAGGAGAGAAAGGAACCTTAATGGGTGCAATCCAAGGGTTAAGTGTGTCTGAGAAAATGGCTTTGCACATAATTGACACAGACCTCTGCTTGTTGGAAAAGTTAAGTGGAACAGTAGAAAGGAAGCTGGATATGTTTGGGGATACCATGTATGTGTATGGGTGTGAGATGTTTGGAGTATAACATTGAAAGCAATTCTTGGATTTAGCTCATGCATATGGTTCAGTGCCATATAAGTTCCTTGGGCTGCATTTGAGTTCTTCAGCATACCCAGTACTATAACAGGGTTAGCTAAGGCCTACTTAAGGGACTTGCAGTTCTTGCCGGAACCAGCCACTGATCCATAGTAAGAGCAAAGTTAACACTGTAAATTACAGTTTATCGATTGTGACCAACGCTTACTACATAGTAAGCTGATAAACAACATACATTACCAAATGGCAGCGGACTTCATCAAAAAACACGTTGACGGACGTTGAAAAAAAAACAAACAACAACACACTGTCGTATTTACTGCTACGGACACTTTGACACAGCGACAAGTTGCCGACCCCTGCCTGGAGGTGTCAGAATAAAGATTTGTTTTAATTAAATATATACCGTATAACGGGAAATATTGGCTCGTATTAAATTCGGAGGATTTATACGTTGGGGGATTTTTTTTTTCACAGCACGTTCACAAAAAAAGTCACAGTTTTGCATTTATACTTTTAATTCCAAAAACATTTAAATAAATGTTTACTTAATTAAACATGTCTACTAAAACAGTATCTCATTTACAGTAACTCGTGTAACTGCAGCAACTTGGAGAACAACAAATAAGGCCTTCTAATCAATTACAGTACTTACCGTTCTTATATGGCCCTTAATTTTAAGAACCAGTAAACTTTTATGATAAACATTTGCTGTCTCTCAATTTTAAAACTATGGTTCACAACAGAACACACTGGAACGATCACAGTACCACCATGCAGTAATTGTAGGGCAGTATTGCTACGTGTGAAATCCTTAACAATAAAGCCAAAACGAAAATGCTTCGAAATCATTTCAAACTGGTTAATAGACTCGCAAGGACCGGCAAAATCAGCTCAGTTTTATATGGTGCAAAACGTTTTAACATTTTGTTTTGTTTCTGGACTTTGCGATACCTGCACGATGACTGCATTATTAGTCGTATCTACAATGTATCGACAATAACAATCAACCATTTTGTTAGACTTTCAACAAGTCTGACACAAATAATTCTAGCTGTTACTTAATGAAACCCTTCTAAAAAAAAGAACATAAAAATCCTTAATATGAAAAAGAACAGTCCTACCTACTAGCAGGCAGTTTACACTGCTTCTGGGTTTCTGATCGCATCATCAATTCCACATTTTTTAAATCCATTGATGGAAACGTCCGGTCTACTTTTACTGTTTTCAAGCAAATTGGCTTCATCACTGCCATTCTCATATCCACTTTGATACCTGACACATTATTTCTCTTGTCCAGCACTTCTTTACTCTGTTCTGTACACCAGTCTGAGAGAGGGCGAGATCGCTACCGAGTACTGTATGCAACCCTGTAGCTGGTGGAAGTATTATTGGCGATCCAATCAAAACAGTGTCAGACTAGCCGGTAAAGTCTTAGAAGGACACAGTCCATGTAAGTAGAGGTGAGACAGCAGGCAGTGCAAGGGCTTACTGTGTAAGAGGTTTCCCTGTCAACGGTAGAGAGACTGGAAGCCTTGATTAGTTCATACATTAAGAAATGGCTGGAAGTTGCACTCTACAGTAAAGGGAAACTGCAACTTTTCCTCAGCTTTAACATTCACTGATGACACTGATGGAATCGCATGACAAGTGTGTAAGGGAGGTAGCACCTGTAGTGAGAACTGGGAGAAAGTGTGCAGCAAAGGATGTGGTGGAAGATGCAAAGGCTGCCCTTCATATCAGTGATATCATGGGCCAAGTAAAACAGGGACGAGGAGGCCTTGGTCTCAATTCGGCTCCTCCGATGGCACAAAGCAGCTCCAGCTGAAAGGAGGAAGTTGGTTGTCACTGAAGTGCAAAAGCAGGAGGAGAGGATGAGGTGTGTCAAGGCGATGTCCTAGGCTAGGCAGGGAGAATGGATGAGATGGGAGAATGTGACTTAACATTAGCATTGGATATCAGCAATACTGATACATAGAGAACAACATTCCTCCACCCAGGAGAGCAGCCAGCAGGAAAGGTTATTAGAACTAAGATTCACCAGGGACAATTGAAAGCTGCTTGAGACTGGCGAATGCAGCAGATGTTGGCCAGTGCCTTATTTTCTCACCCGAGATTGCTACAACTACCCTTTGACCTGATATTGTCCTGTGGCCAGTCTTAGCACGCCTTGTTCTCCTGGTGGAGCGAACAGTGCCATGGGAGGATTCTGTGGATGAGGCATACAAGAGGAAGAAACTTCGATATGCTGAGTTAGCCACTGAAGTGGACCAGTAGAGGTGGGTTTTCTCTGAGATCTTGGATTCAGTGGACAGGAATTGCGGCCTAAAGTGACGGCTCTATCTGAGAAGGCAGAGAGAAGTAGCAACTGGCTCTGATTGAGGAGGAAAGAGGCCGATTGGGGACCTCAGAAGAGAGGTGACAGATAAAGTTAACATCAATGAAATGGAGTGGATGGATAAGGCAAGTGATGGAGGAAGTTAACATCAATAAAAAGGAATGGATGGCTAAGGTAAGTAAGCTGGGCTGGGTTGATTGGGGTTTGGAGGGGAGGTGCTGGGACGCCAGCATCACTGTTGAGCTTTCCTGAGGTTTCGTAGGCTAGTCAATGAAACACAGGAAACGGGAGGTGCCCACCTGATGACCCCTGCGAAGTGCCCCACCCAGCCCATTCCAGAAGATTGCCATGCTGAGGAGCAAGGGAAGCCTTACTTTGGTTTATCTCTGGAGCCAGCATTGCCACCGTTGTATGTTCTGATGCACCAGGGCGACCACAAATAGGCTGATCCCTGGAGCCAGCATTACACTTCAGCCATCAACACCAGGCCAACAGGAAATCCATGTTACCTGGCGGAGGAAATGCACTGAAGGCTCATATATCACAGCGCAGCTACGTCTTAATTGGTCCCCGCCACTACTATTTCATTTTATCTTGGCGAAAGCCGAGTCAAATGTTATCATGAAGTAGTCAACAGCTACTCTCATGTAATGAAAATGAGAAAGATAGCCCAAATGCTTTAATACTCTGCGGGTGACAATTGGTGTGGGCTAGAGAAATTATTTTAGCAATGTTGGAGACAATGGTGGTGTTGTTTCTTTTTCTCTTTTGCGGTAGAACAGTAACTGAGGCACTGTATATCTTTCCGGTTACAGAGTAATATATAGGTAAAACCCTGCTGATTCTGGCACACTGCTCACTCAAGTGCTCTGCAGGATCTTTGGTTACAAGCTACAGCTGTTTAACAAAACAGGAAATAGAGGACTAAGTTCTTCCACTGGAAATATGCATATTTCACAAAAAAGAGACTTATGTAACAGCCACACGTGTTAAGAAAGAACAATCTGAATGTGTTTGTTAAAAACCTATTTAAAATGATTGATCTACTTTATTTTTCTTACAAAAGCCCAACCCATTATGATATTAATGACATCCAAACTTTTTTTTTTTCCTGGCCTTGGTTTTAATTCTCAGGGTGTGACACACACTGCACAGCGCAGAGGACAGTATACATTGTGAGGGTGTGGGAGGGAGGGGAAATTCCACACATGGGTTGCCAACAATGTGACAGAGTTCTATAATTTATTGTTACCGCCATGCGCTGAGCTTCTGGGGCCAGTTGTACTAACGAGATCAAATATCTTAAAATTCTTTATCCAGCAGTATACATCCTGGGGCCTACCAAAAAAAAAAAAAGTTTTTTTTAACTATTAAACCTCTTGCTTATTAAATATCTTGGTATCCCTGATTAGACAATTGTCCACTCTTCCAATATGTGAAACTGATTTTAATAAGCAAGCTGTGTCACAAGTGCAATGGTACTTCAAAATGTTTCCATTGTTTTGGAGAATGAAGAATGATTGGGGTGGGGGATTTATTGCCCATTTAAATCTAATCAAACCCCTAAATATTCTGCGGCACAGAAGAATCACAAGGGACTTGCAAAAAAGTTGATTTCTCAACTTTCTAAACTAAAAATATCTAAATCACTTATCACAAGATTTACAATATATATGAAGAAATCAAATTTATATTAAATTTTATAAAGACTTGCTTTATTTCTTAATGTATTTTAATTCTGCAAAACCTGTTTTGTAGTGAAGAATGAACAGGGAAACAAATATATAATAAGATAACATAAATATTTTCGCCAACTTATAATACAGTAATATAAAGCAACAAACAATTACTTGAACCTTGAGTTCTTATTGTTATGTCACATATTGTTAATTCCTCTTGTGTTTAACACACGTGTCACAGTTGGTGCTACACCATTTCATATTTAACTAACTATAAATGATTGTCCAATGTCAATTAAATCAACAATAAAAACATATTTGTGGTTGTATCAGGATAGTAGATTTACTGGACAAACCCTGCCCAGTCAAATTAAACAATGAATCCATTTGAATTTGTAAACTTAAATGTTTCAGTGCTAAATGCCTCCAGACACTGAAGAAAGATTGTCAGACTTAAAAGGCAGTGCACAGAATAAAAGTGCTGTCATCAGACCAAATATCTGTCTTCATGTGTTAGGCAATGATGCTGTCATTGCTGTTTCTGAAGGAAAGGCTTGAAGTTTTCATTTGTTTTTTGTAAGACCAAGAAACTACTTCATGAACTGATTTACTGTAATTAATATAACTACATATTATTTTCCAGAATAAAAGAAAAGCATTTTTATTTGTTTTAAAACCTGTCAATTAAAATGGTTTACAGTTGCTATCACGGATTGCATCTCGACTGGAACTCCTTTTCCAATTGTTAACGGTCTTCAGAATAATCTGTAGTGAATGCACACAATGTCTGTGTTTGTACCTGTATATCTGTAACTGAATTGGTGAATATTATGGTGAGGTTTACTCATATACGACATGTCTCATAAGAAAAATTTGGGTTTGCACAATGGTATTTGATCTTATAAGACATGACATTGTCCTTATATATTTTGGTATTTTTATTATAAATAACAAACTGTAAGTTTATTTGGGACCATGAATCCACTTAATTGGATGAAACAAGGATTTTAGGTCCTAAAAACCCCAAACTCTGCACTTCTGAATCTCACAAGATATTTAGTAAGGCTATGAAAACACGTGTCTTGACCTGGCCTTGTCTGGCATTGTTTTCTTAAGTTTTGCCCTCTATTGTTATTCTAGAGGTAAGTCTTTTTGTTATTGTGCAAATATTGTCCCCAACAATTTTCATCCCAGCACCTCGAATGGGTTAAAACCCAAGGCATTAAGAAAACATTTATTTCTCATCAAAAACCTCAGAGCTTTCTTCCCCAATCAAAGAGCATCACTGCAGGGCACTACCACACTGGTGACTTTCTGATCAAATGTCTAGCTTTAAAAAAAATGGAACAGGAAAGCAAAACATTAAAAAGGCTACTAAATCTATACATTCAAAATGCAAACTGTTTACAATAGCAATACAGGCACTTTTTACTTGTTGATCACAGTACAAATCTGAGTATCAGCAGTTGTCTTTACGCAAGTGCCCTCATCTGCTGATCAGATTCATACACCGTATGAATCTCATAAACCGTTCTGAGCTGTGCAGAACTGAATTCCTCCTCTTTTATCCACATAAGCACAGTATTTATAATCAAGATTATATAACCAGTTGAATCGCTCCACCATTTACATTCATTCCATATCCTGCTATCCTTTGATAAAAACAAAATGGTACTGTTTCTGTGCAGGACACAACGGTGCACCCTATGGGCCACACTAGGAGTTGTTTGGGATACACCACGTGGCAATTACACCTATAGAATTTTAAAGCCCTATGTGTTTCTCCAGTGACTTAAACCACAATGCATATGGTTCCATATTTCTCATAGACAAAGTAATGCTTCATTAGTAACATAACTTATATAATAAAAGTCGCTTTGCACTATGATGCCTTTATAAATGTATTATTATTTATTTCTTAGCAAACGCCCTTATCCAGGGCGACTTATAATTGTTACAAGATATCACATTATTTTTTACATACAATTACATTATTTTTTACACATTATTACCCATTTACACAGTTGGGTTTTTACTGGAGCAATCTAGGTAAAGTACCTTGCTCAAAGGTACAGCAGCAGTGTCCCCCACCAGAGATTGAACCCACGACCCTCCAGTCAAGAGTCCAGAGCCCTAACCACTACTCCACACTGCATGTATAATCAAATATGAGGACCAAATATGGGTTCTAAAATGAATCCTTACCAAACTTATGTTTAATATGGAGTGTGCTGTAATTTTAAACACTTTCTAACTGTAGCCGTAGTTCTTCTGATTCTTCTGATAATTTCTTACCAAAGTGTAAAATAAAGCAGTAGACACTAGCTGTTAGAGTCAAATGCTGAACATGGACGCATGTGAAGGACAAAAAAGAATCAACATTGCCACCTAGTGGTAGGAGAATGACTTGCTCTTAAATATCAGTACAGTAAAAGGGACATATGTTTGGTTGTTTGACAGTGTTTTGGTAGTGCTTCTTTGGACTTCCGGGTTATTAAAGGGTACATAAGGACCTTTGTATTTTATTGTGTTACATGTTCCCATGTGTAAGGTGTGTGTATTGTTTTATTTTTTTTTTTTTTTTTTTTTACATTTGACCACTTTTTAAAACTTTTATATTGCATTCCCTGCCTTAAGATGGCTTCCCATGTACCCACATGGACCTCTCAGAACTACATTTCCCATCATCCTCCTGCTCACTGGCAATGATGGGAAATGTAGTTCGGAGAGGTCCATGTGGGTACATGGGAAGTCATCTTGAGACAGGGAATGCAATATAAAAGTTTTAAAAAGTGGGCAAAAAAAAATAATTAAAACAATACACACACCTTACATAAACAGTTGTAGCAACACATGGGAACATGTAACACAATAAAATAAAGAGGTCCTTATGTGCCCTTTAAGGAATACTGATTATTTCAGCATCTGACATATAATTCAGTGGCCATTTGTTGATTAAAATTGATTAAAATTCTGTTGCATTTCAGTAACTATGATCGATTATGGAACATGAAAAATGTTTGTCACTTTGTAATTCATTTTCAGAATAAAAGTGATATTAAATATGTTGTTTTTATGCCAAGTAAATCCTGGGAAATCCTTAATGATGATGTCAATTAGGGATGTCAGACACTTTGTTTATGATGTCATCAGTATAATGAAACATCACATCCGCTAGTGATGTCACAAAGGGGAGGGTTTTAATAAAAATCAGCGCTGAGCTTTAACTGCTGTAGTGATGAATCAAACCTGGTAGTAATAGCAATAGCAGCAACAATTCTTTAAAATATTTCCAAAGAATTAGAAATGGAACATTTATTTTGTTGTGGAAGAAAGGAGAAAAGGGGTGAAAAACTGAAGAAAAAGGGCAGAGAGTGGAAGAGAAAGGAAGGAATATCAAAAGTAGGAGAGGAACAGCAGAACAAAGAAGGAAGGGAAAGTGGGAAGAAATGGAATGAGGGAAATTGGAACCTTGAAGAGCTTACCAGGGAGGAGAAAACTGTAATTACGGAAGCACAGCGGATCAAAAAGAAAGACCCTGAAGGAGAGGAGAAAAGGAAGGAGGAAGACAAGATAGACAATGAAGGAGAGACTAAAGGCAGTTTTAAAGAAGTAGAAGAGACCAAAGATAAAGAGCAGAAAGAAGTTATCATTGAAGAGGTTGAACAAAAGAAAGTTAGAGCCCTTGTGTAACAGAGGTACTGGAAATGGAGGCATGACATTGCTTCATTGGCTTGGATTGTTAATAAATTGGCTTAGAGGACTGTACTTTTTGTCCACTTGTCTTTTTTTCTACCTAATAGTTCATGAGGGCTTAAATAAAGCATCAATCAGTGTTTACATGGCCACTCCTGAGACAATTGAGTAATTACAATATTGGTCTTACAGGACGGCAGAGTGGTGATGTCCCCAGACCAGGACGTTGACACAAAACAAGTCTTGAACAGAAACCCTGGCACAACACAAGTATCATGCTGGTCCTTCCTGCACGAGTAGCAATTGTTATGTTTCTTTTCCTTACTTTAATCTCTCTCTTTCTCTGTCCCCCTCTCTCTCTCTCTGTACACCCTCACTGTTCAGTCAAAGCTGCCAGTTTTTATACATGTGACCATCTCCAAATTAGCAATAATGGTAAAAGATGGCCACATTCTGCACAAGACTTTTACTATGAGTGGTAACCAGCCAATTTATCAATAATTCATTAGCTGCCAACCACACATTCTCATGTGATGTAGTCTTATTTATTTCTTAGCAGACACCCTTATCCAGGGCAACTTACAATTGTTACAAGATATCACATTATTTTTACATACAATTACATTATTTTTTACACATTATTTTTACATACAATTACCCATTTATACAGTTGGGTTTTTACTGGAGCAATCGAGGTAAAGTACCTTGCTCAAGGGTATAGCAGCAGTGTCCCCCACCTGGGATTGAACCCACGACCCTCCGGTCAAGAGTCCAGAGCCCTAACCACTAACCACTGGCACTACTCCACACTGCTGCTGTTTAAAAGTAAAACTGTCACAGAGACCCTAAAACAGTCAATGCTCATACAGTATGGCAGAGACAAGCTGCAAACATCACCCCTGCCAAACCACATTAAACTATAACAATAATATCACCTGTTCTTAAATAATCCCAAAACAATACATTTAAATAATACCAATGCATTTAAATAATAATACATTTTAGCAGGGCTCTGCCTTGCCCAATCATTACAGGCAGGGCTCTTCTGCCCTGCTACAATTGGGTATAGACTTTTTATTTGAATTAAATCATTATGTTGTAAAAGACTACTAGTGACCCCAAAGTTCAATATTATTTTTGTGCTTGTCTGATTGAAAACTGAAATATTTCACTTGTCAAAGTTAGAGATAGATCAGGCAATAGGAAATGTGTGTCATTAGGTCTCAAGTGTTGAAACAAAAATGTGTAGCTTTTTTTCCACTCGAGACAACTAAAAAATGCACTAAGTGGGCATAAAGCTAGTGCTGTGTGTCCTGTGAAGAAATGGCCAGAATATGGGGAAAATATAATTCCATCTGAACTCTTGGGGCCTTGTTCACAAATAAAGAATACTTTTATGAATAAAATGAAGATTGATATATTGTATACACAACTTTCCTTGTCTGTTGTAAAGCCCGCAACAGGGTAGAACGGTTTCAGGAATATCAAATTGTGTTTGTTACTACTGGGCAGTAATTAAATAATTAAATAAAATGAATAGAATTAGCATAATTAGCATTATGAACAATCGGCTCACCATGGCTATTGTATCTACATTGACTCAAAAAAGTATTCCAGCAATGGTCTGAAATTGAAATTGCTGTAACTTTGTAGCTTTCTTTTGGCAGTCAGCTGTCAGTACAGTGCAGCACCTTGAGGTGGGTTTCGATATAGTCTATTTGGTTTTGTGTATTGTATTATAATATTAAAGAGTAACTTATTTCAGAAATAATTTTAATTGGTTCTTGACATTTTGTTCGGGTATTTGCAGTCATTCTCAGTTAGAATGACTGATTTCCTCATTAAAAAAAGGTTATTTAAATATAATTAAAATAAAATGACCTTTGACCTTTGAGACTGCAGCTGGCACATTTTCATTGAAGTGCTAACTGTGATTGTGTTTTTGTGCAATGGGCCAAAGCTACACAGAGTGGAAATGAGACCACCAGAACTCACTGACTTTGTTAATGCACTTGCCATCACTTTTTTAATTTCTCTTTTTATTTCATCATAGATAGACATAGATAAACCTCCTACTTCCAGTCAACAAGACATGTTTAAGTCTAATGGAAGACTGTACCAACAGCCGGCAAATAATGACTTGACTCTGCAGATAGAGCGGCATGTATTATTGGCAACATTTGGAAATGTCTGTGGAGGATCACGGGTATTGCAGCTGGAACTGTATTATCAACAGTACCAGTAGATGACTTTGTGGAGTTGGTTGTTGATCTTCATGATTAGAAAAGTCAGTTTAAAAATAAATAAAGAAATAAATAAGAAAACTGTAATGTAACATAAAAGAGCACATTTCACAGAATAGAAAATGTTCAGTAATGAAGGAAAAATGGTCTATTGATAGTTTTTTTTTTTTTAAATCTGAAAATTATCACGGTTATTAATCTGCTTTGAGCAATGCCTTTTTTTTATCAATGTAATGGTAGACTGTAAACTGTCTAGATATTGTGTGATCAGTTTCCCAATATTTAACCACAGATATCATTTAATCACAGATATGGCATAAACTTCATTACAACACAAACTGGGATAGATTAAACGTTTGAGAATAATAATAATAATAATAATAATAATAATAATAATAATAATAATAATAATAATAATAATAATAATAATAATAATAATAACACATTAAATTGGCTCACTTATGTGAATACTATAACTCAACTGTTTATGACTATGGCCAAGAACGTCAAGCTGGTGCATCTGCGGCAATATCAATCAGGCGTGCTTTTCCACAGCTCTCCCAGCGAATCCATGACCGGCTGGTCTCGGCAGCTGCAGTAAGATGTTATTTATGGCGTAGGATATTCATAGACACGGTTTAAAAAAAATAAAAATTAACGACAATATTTTTGTTCCTCCCTCCCTCTTTCAAAATCATGAAAGTAATTTAAATTAATAATAATTAAAAAAAAAAAGACATAAAACATAAAACAGTTCACTGTTGAGTGCTCAGTGATGCGTTTGCCAAAAGTCTGGCTAGCGCTGTTTCCCGAGCTACAATTAATCTTACTTGACACTTCAATTACCGGGCATATGAGCATCAAATTATTTTTTCGTCCTTGCACCCCCTATGTCCCGTTATCAGTACTTTGTATTTGCTTCGATCCTATGAATTGAACTGAAAAGAAAGCAGTTTCTTCCGTTGCATCATCCCCGCTATGGTACTTACTACAGAGGAACCCAGCATATATCTCCACCCACTTGCTGTGGCTTTGTATTGCCACACTACACTCAGACAGCACGTTGCGCTCCAGAGCACATTGGTTTCAGCCAGTCTTGTCAGACAGCATAGCGCATCAGGCTTCTGCAGATTACTCAACTCACATTCTCTACCGTTAACCTGCGTGAAATGGAGAAAATTAACGAAATTAACGGGCACGCTGCCAACCACACAGAATGCACCTTGCCTGCTGCGGAGGTAGATACAGATGCAAAAAAGGATGCGCAACTAACGGCTCAGGAGAAGTTTGTACGTTTTTTAAAAATACATCTTTTGGTCATATTGACCGTGTCTGGCGTCCTGGGCGGTGTTGGTATCGGCATGGCAGTCAGGAACATGAACCTCACCCGAGCCCAAATGACTTATTTCGCCTTCCCTGGTGAGATGCTCCTGAGGATGCTGAAAATGATTATTCTTCCACTGGTCGTGTGCAGTTTGATTTCAGGTGCTGCTAGCCTGGACACTAGATCCCTAGGAAAACTAGGTGGACTTGCCATCGCTTACTTTTTGGTGACAACGCTTATAGCTTCTGGCATAGCAATAGCCCTTGCCTTCATTATCAAACCTGGAGTTGGTGCCGGTGCGCTGAATACGAACAGTCTAAAATTAACTGGCACAGTAACCAACAACAAAGAGACAGTCGACTCCTTTTTAGATCTTGCAAGGTAATACTTTATTCTTTATATGATTTAAACCATTCTGTCACCTACCATGCCGTTTCTTCTTTGTCATGCATCCAAGATATGCAATATATAGGAAACATAATGCTAATCATCATTTGCAACGAGAGTGCTAGATATCAGTTGTATTTTCTTTTTTGTCTAAGTGCGCCCATATGGTTTTCAAAGTAATGTTGTTTTTTCATACTGTATTTGAGATGAAAAATAATAGCTTCATAGATGTTTTCTGTAAAACCCATAAACAAACGCCCGTTGGAAAAAACATTTTTTTTAAATGTGTTTACGTTTTTCTTTTGCTTATATAGAATAACTTGCTGGTCACGTTTTAAACACCCTACTATTGCCTGTAGTATGAGTGGCATGGGTGTTCATTTCTCAAAGTTCCAAGATGGCTAAGCTTGTGAGGCTGCTCGCTGAAACTACCGTTAGAGAATGTAAACAAACCGGTCTGGTTTCTGGTGAAGTAATTCTGCACAGTAAGGCAAACAAGACAATGTACACTTAACAGTCCCCAATGGATCATCCCTTGTGAATTCTACACCTCATTGTGGAGAAACCTGAGAGCAGTGCATGCAGTTCTGTTAAAAACAAAACCTCCATTAATATGTCTCAGATAATGCAGCTGTTGCTAATTTCATTACAATTGTCTTTTAGCTAAATATTTGAACTTCCTTTGAAGGCCGTGAGTGGGTAAACACATGTGAACAAATAACCAGCTGATATCGGTGCAGAACACTGTCTGAAGGTCACAGTGTGTACGGGCATAAGTGATGGGAGAACTTCCAGGTGCAAGAAAATGTACATTAATAAACTCTTTTAACTGGCTAGGCTGCACCAGGAACTGGGAAGGACTAGGGTCTATAGAAGGATGTGAATTTTGCTTACAAGTGATGGCCAAAAATGAAATATGTACTGTGGAAGTTATTTCACATTTAATACAACTATTCTAGGGTTTATTAACAGAAATCATCTTATCTATTGCCACATTCTTTTATTTTTCCATGTGATTCCAATCTTATGTCAACTTGTGCAGTCTTGCTCATTTTAAGGTCATTTTTCCAATGCTGCAATCATTTGAAAATCTGATCGCCAACTTTAAACAGTATCATCTTTTATTTATTGACTGAAGACTGAATATGTTTAAATATGGCCCTCTGTGACGGATGCGAGTGGTGTGTGAATAAATAACAGTCCTGAAACAGTATTTCTCCCACAAAAACAACCGTGTTTATTAAAATAAACCTCCCCTTTACCTGCGAGGGTATTGGGGAACACAGCTGGCTGCAAAACAAAATACAAAACAAACAGAAAGTGTCCACAGTGAAATCCCGAGTGTCCTGTGCATGAAAGTGCTTTGTAATCCACCACGGGGTGTGCTGATGTTGGTGAAGGGAAGGTAGTGCTCTGTGATCTGGAACTGGCTCCGTGGCTGCAGTCCCGCTCCTACTCCGCCTCTGACAACACACAACAAACAACACGTAATCCACAAAAACACAACGCTCCAGCTGGTGGCTCAGTTTCTCAGCGCAAGAGGAGGAACTGGCGTAGCTGCTTCCCCTTTGTACCCAGCAAACTCCTCCCTGCAGTCAGCGTCGCCATGGTTTCTCCACTAGAGGGCTGCCCGCAGCTGACTGCAATGGAATCGTCCTGAGTACTTGCAGCTCGCGCCCCTCCTAATATGGTCACCTTCCGGTTTCCACCAACCACCGAGGTGGCAGATCTAGGAGGCAGCTTACCTTCCCTTACACAGCCCTTTCTAATCGGGAGGGAGATTTACAGCATCGATCCTTTCTCTCTCTATCACACCCTCAAATAAAAAAAAATAGGATTTTTTTTTTTTTAAAAATAGGAAACATTAACTTAAAATTGCACAAATGGGCCTACATAGGATTCAATAAAAACATAGACAAATAAGAATGTGGCAACAGACAAGTTTATTTCTGCAAGGATACCCTATGATAGTTACATTAAAGGTGAAACAACTTCCATAGTAAATATATAATTTTTGGCTGTAAAAATTCCATCTTTAGACCCTTGTCATCCTTTATACATAGAGCAATGATAGCACAAGAAATATGAGTGTGAGCTTGCATACTTTGCCAAGAGAGAGTTCAGTCTCTATGCCCATCAAATCCTTTGCCTCCTCACTTTGGAATGTCCTGCAATGGTGATCATTGCCAATTGCCCTGAATTATACAGTACAATGGTCCACGGAGGGCTGGGCTGTAACCACACTCATGTACCTGAGACCTAAGCTGGATCTGAACCCACCTTCTTTTAACCCCTTCAACTCTTTACCACCTGGCACCTGTTCCAAAACTGTACATCACTGATACAATGCTAACATATTTTACTGTACACATTAAAATCAAGGATTTAAAAAAAAAAAAAACATTTCTAATCTCTCTTAAGCATACAGTTGTAGTCAAAAGTTTACATACTCCAAATGGAAATTTATAATTTCTTGAAAACAAATAATTGTAGGAAAAAACTTTTGAAGCAAAAGTTTTGCTTTTGTGGATGAGGAAAAAAGGTTACAAGAAATAGATGTCTACAATTATTTATTTCAGCAATTTTTTTGCAAAACTCCAAAAATGCTAATTCAATAGTATTCATACCCTGACAAGAAAAATGAAAATAATAGCTAGTTGAGGCACCTTTAAACAATTAGGATATTTGTCAATGAGCTTTTGCGTGATTCTTTAGTGGTTTTTGATCATTCTTCAACAGAAAATTGTTCCAGTTCATTCAATTTCCAAGGACTTCTCTTGTCCACAGCCTTCTTCAACTCATACCAAAGATTCTCAGTCGGATTTAGATTGGGACTTTGACTAGGCCATTCCAGAACCTTCATTTTATTCTTCTTAACCATTCTGAAGTAGATTTTGATATGGGCTTTGGAACGTTGTCGTGTTGGAACGTCTAGTTGTGCTTTAAACAAAGTTTTGTAGTGGAGGGATTATTGGCCAATATCTTCTGGTATGCTATGGAATCCATTTTACCATGTATTGGAACTAAATTTCCTGTACCATTAGAGGAAAAACAGCCCCATAGAAGGATATTACCACCTCCAAACTTTCTCAAAACTTAACAACTATCAGTGTAACCAAATAACTCGATTTTTGTTTCACTCCACAAAAACCTTTGACCAGAACTCATCTCCATCACTCAAATGCTGTTTTGCAAACTTTAAGTGATTGTCCTTGTGACGTTTTCCTAAGAGTAGCTTTTTCCTTGGCCTGCAACCATTGAGACCTTCACCATGCAATACTCGACCTATGGTTGAAATGGAAACCCCAATCCCACTTGCAGCCAATTCACTTTGAATATCTTTGGCTGTCAATCTCGGATTGTTATTAAGCGTCCTCACAATTCTTCTACTTGTTTTTGGTGAAAGAACCTTCTTTCTTCCAGACCATGAAGCGTTGTGACAGTACCATGAGTCTTGTACTACTTGATAATAGAAACAATATTTGAAATTGGGATACTCAAATGCTTGGAAATCTTCTTGTATCCTTCTCCAGCTTTGTGACAATAAATAATTTTCTTCAGATAGCTCTTTACTTTTTCCCATATTGACTTATTGGTAATGACAGCAATCATCCTATGCCTAACACTAAGAATGTTCACCTACAATCCAGCATTTTCTAGACTTTTCTAGAATTAGTTTCTGCATTATCATATCTAGCACCTTGTAGACAATACTATCATAGCATTAAAAGGTATGAATACTTTTGAATTGGAGTTTTGCAAAAAAAATTGCTGAAATAAACAATTGTAGACATATATTTCTTGTAACTTTTTTTTCCCTCAAAAGCAAAACTTTTCTACAAAAGATTTTTCCTAAAATTCTTTGTTTTTGAGAAATTTCTAGAAATGATACATTTCCATTGGGGTATGTAAACTTTTGACTACAGTTATTACAGTTTAAGCGCATATGCATACTTTTATTAACACAAAACAAAACACAGGAACCAAAACAAAAGGGTTAAACAAAACACTTCAAAAACAAAACAGCAAAAACAGCACCCAAGATGTACTATCACAGTGCTTGGACTGCGAGCATACCCTGCTGCTCTCAGCTTTTCCTAAACAAATCTCCCAAACAAAGGATCTGGCTCCCTTATATACCATGTGGCTGGGACTTGATTGATGATCAATTATTCAATCAAGACCCAGCCACATTCCACATATGGATTTGGCAGGGATGGAATTAACCCCATCCCTGCCAAACTTAAATTAAAAATAATTAAACTTAATTTATAACCCACAAAAAACACGCTATTTACACATGCAGGGCTTGTGCCCTGCCACATTAGCTAATCATAAATACTGGTCATAAATAGCCTGATAAAGGGGGAAAAACAAGGTCAATATTTCTTCGCATAATATACAAAAATGCCACTCTGATGTGAACCAAAAGGACTCTTGGAACCCCTTCAGAAAGTTCATTGAAGGGTGTTTTTAGTGCCTATTGGTTACAAACAATCTACGTTATGGATGTCTCATCCCAGGACTAAATCATTCAGAGTCCCCTCCCATTTCTAAGGATTCCTTTCACAAGGCATGGTCTGCCATGAGTAGTCTAACTTTAAGTAGTCAGACTTTCGAGAAGGAACTATGTGGTATGGCTGTAATGGTCTCCACACCATGAGTGTTCAGACTTTCAGACTCTGTCCCCTATAAACACAAAGCTGTAACTCGTGAATTAGCTCAGTCCAGTAGCTGATACATGACCTGCTAAGTCAACACTAATATGGTTGTCAACAAGAGAAATTGATGCATATGAAAATGGAAATGTTAAGCCACACTGAAATCTGTATGATGTATTTAAGTATTCATTTTACTAAGGTAAAACTATAAGAAACTAATTTACAGTGTTGGCAAATGTTTGAATTTTTGGTTGAGTGTTTAAATGTATTTCTGTTCTTAACTGTTAATCATGGAAACAGCAGCACCTGAAAAAAAAACTGTTTCAGCAGTCTCTCTGGGCACAGCAGAGCTAACAGATCACGTGTTGCATGTAAGTTGAAAATGAAACAAGGATTCAAGCCTTTGCTTGTTTCACTTTCCAGCTGCAATTGTTTCCTTCCAATGCTGTAGACAGCAGTACTTATACCTGTAGCGTCAGAGTGGGTCATAATATCATTCTGTGTATGAAATTAACAGAATTGAAATATATAGAGGGGGGTCCTAAGTCATTCTCTGTGTCCACTTGGTTTCTGGTCACAAACTCCCCCACTGACAAAGAATGCTTTTAAAAAGACTCATAAACTAACTGCTGGACAAGTATTTTATCTTCCCCCATTGCTGAATGAATCATTTGGCGCCAGTAGTATCTTGCAGAGGGTACAAACCAGACGTTTTGAGTATGCTTTGACACCTCGGACAGAAAACAGTACCCCTCATAAATACAGCCGACAGGGGGCGAAACAGTGGACCAATTGAGAACAAGGAGCCGTCTCGGAACTAGAACAACCAATGAGAAAAACCCACTCGGGCACAGCCCAAAATAAACAAACTAACCAATCAGAGGGTTGAAGAGAGAACAACAAAAGCAGCCGCGCGACTTTCAAACAACGCGCTTCCCACACTAAGCAAGCTCCCCACAGGAGAAACAGATTCCCCGCAGGAGAAACGGCACACTCCCCACACTAGAAGTGTGCTCCACACAAGTAACAGTGCTCCATGCAAGAGAAAGAATGCTCCCGACATGAGACCTAAGGCTCCACACATAGAAACAAGTCTCTGAACTTTGACAATCATGAGAAGTGCTTCTGAGGGGAAGTGGTGAGGTCTGACATGAAATGAAAGCTAAACCGCTCTGAAGAAAGTTTCTGAAGTCATGGGAGCATAATTGCTCGAATGCAAGGAAGAATATATGGGCTAAAATCATGTTCTGAGAAGGCTGAAATCAGCTTTGAAGACAACCCTAGCTCTTTGCCCTACGAGAGACTGAAACAATAAACGGGACACTGTCTGATCTGAAAGTGGGTCTTGGTTTCCACGTCGCTGCACGGCACAAACGGAAGCATAGCCAGCAGCTGGGCCTAAGGTCATGTACTAGCTATACAGAAGAATTGCAATGAGAACACTTCTACAAACTACATAACTTTTAAATTGCAACTGCCGACAACAAAGATAATGCTGCAAGACTTGGAGATCAACATGAATTCTCGTGCATATTGATATGAATTACAACGAGAAACGGGTATTGAAAATACTAATGCAAAGTAGACACTTTGTGTGATCAGCCATAATTAATATTAGTATATTAATGCTAATGATAATATTATAATGTATGCTAATGATGTTATTGTCGTTGTAATCGTTTGACTGAAATCAATGAACTGTATACTATTCACGCATATCTCTAACCAATAGCCTTTCCTTTCTGTAATATTAGATTAGCTCTTATTTATTCTTAAATAAACTATTATTTTATATTTCTGACACGTTGTGTGACTGTCGGTTATTGTAAAGGGAATCCGAGTTCTACATGATCCTTACATATGGTATGTCTCATTTCTTACATTTTGATGTCCCTGAGATGGCGACTAGAGACTAATATATATTTAAGTAAATTGTATACCTAATTCACTACATACCTTTCTGGGAACCATTTCCAGTTACTAATGTTGCTGACGTATACATTGAACATGTCAGGCAATCTTGGCTCAATTCATTACAGGACTTCCAGACATTTTCCTAATTATTTAAATGACTCTGCTAAAAGTCTTACAATGGTTTGGTTTAGAACCTACCCCTGCACTATAATATGTCCTGTAGTTTAGAATGGTAAAGTTGTATGATGCATAAAACAAGCAAGCATCATAAAGAACAGAGAAATCTGGTCAGAATATAGTCAAAAAAGTACATGTGAATGCATTTTTGAAAGGCATGGGAAAATGAAAAATCATTCTTCAAATGTACAATTGTGAAAATAGTATTCTACAACCTTTTAGGGTTATTATTGGCATTTTACAGTTGAATGCCATAAAAGTACAATAGTCTCAATGTGGTTTTCAGAAATATATGTATATGGTACTTATTGGTGGCACTACAGATTTCATAATTATACATTGGACCTAATCAATTTAAAGATGAGATATTCTCATATATGCCATGTGCTGAAGCGGGTGGTGGTTTTGTGTTGTTTGCCACACCAACCACCAAACTCATTTCATTTGTGATCCAATTCATTTTCTTCTTCCCCAGAAACCTGTTTCCTGCTAACCTTGTGGCCGCAGCCTTTCGATCGGTAAGACTGCTCACTGTTATTTCTTCCAATCAGTTCAGAAGACATGTTATTCCTGATGTAGAACCTTACAATAAACCACAGTAAAATAGGCATGCTTGCAAATTGTGAGAGCCAAATATAAGTGTGGTAGGTGAGTCAGTCTTCTCAAGACAGATACATCACATAAACATTATATCGTACCCTTGACTACCACTATAGCTAACATGTTTGTCGAATGTCATTCTGCATTGGTAGTAAATGGACTGGTAAAAAGTAAACAAATAAATGAAAGAATTTCTTATACAAGCAATTTGGACCAGCCAGACATTATCAATGGTTATATGACTTCTCACCAAAATATTGTATTTTAGTACTTCTAAGTATGAATACCTACCTAGTTAGTGTACATAACTCAGTTTCCCTTGCAGAACTATCAAGCCTGGCTGATAGATTTCACTGTCGAAGAAAGAGCTGAAAAAAGCTGAGAAATGTACGTGCTTCACTCGGTGTGGCACAGAAGGAGTTCCTGTGGGGGTTTCAGAAAGTTCTGGGATGTGGGCCCTCACTGCTGGCTGTGCTGGCAGGGAGACTGCTCTGTGTCTGTGTTGTTAGGAGTATCCAGGGGCGATGTGCTTTCAAACCCAGGGGTTGTTAACTGAGGCTGTCAGGACTGCTAGACCCTCTCTGGTACAATTGTGAGAGCAAACCAGATTCCATTCACTGGTCTATAGCAACGTCTTTCCATCCCTTTCCAGCTCCCAGACCCCAGTCCCCATTATCCCAGTCTTCAGAGAACTAAGCCCCTATTCACTGTCCTGCAACAAAACAAAACACTGGCTGATGGGAGCTATAATGAATGCTTTGCCGCACAGTCTAGGATTTGGCAGCAGACCACGGTGCTTCTATAAAGAAATTGTGTCTTGCTTTTTTGTGAAATATTTTCCTCTGGTCTCTTTCTGTATGAAATGAATGCTTTTCTTCCCAGAAGTATAAACAAGGATTGGACAGAATAATAGGAACACCTGCCAATAGGGCAATCCACCAGAACAGCACTGATTATGTATGACAATAGTTTTTATATGATCTGATAATTCAATTTATTTATTTATTACAGAATACATTACATAAATAAATATCACAAATATCAATAAATAGTTTTTTTGAAAACTTTCTGTCAGATCTCTGTACAATACTATTACAAGTTTTGCATAGAGAAAGATTTGGAACTGTTGCATCAATGGCCTTCCAGCTTTCTACCTGCTTAAAGTGATTGTAACTAATACATTAATTTATAAAATCTTGCTTGTGCTTTTCTTTTCATTATATAGGTTTCAAATGTGCAGTTTTGAGAGAAACACATGTAAAATACATTTCTGTTTGCAAGCCATACTCCCTCAACAGATTATTTGCTGTCTTAATCAACTAGCTGCTTCCCTAGTTCACTGACATGCTTTCACCCAGAAGACACTGCTAAAGTGAAATGACCTAGTGTAACAGAGTAAGGCATGGAAACTGGGATCTTTCATTAACTTAGTGTACCAGATATATATATTTTTTAATGAAAATACATGTTTGCTATTGTTAGTAGTGGGGTTCCGAAAAAAATACAGCGTTACACGTACCCACACGTTGCTACAACTGTTTAAATAACGTACCTGTAATTTTTATTATTTTTATTTTTATTATCAATATTAACATCCTGACAACTTTTTACACTTATAACTTTAAAGTCTGTTTCAAAGCTCTTTTCAAAATGTCCGCTCTAGTGCACTGATAGTGTAAGGATTATTGCCCACATTGTCAAACAGGTAACACAGCAATAACGATCCATGATGTGGTACGGAAAAGAAAAGCCAGAGCACATGTTATATATTTCTTTTTTTTTTAACGCTCTTCCTGCAGTGATTTAGAGGACAGATCTCAAACCCTAGTGTACTAGAGCGGCCACTTTGAAACAGACTTAAAAAATATAAGTGTAAAAAGTTGTCAGGATGTTAACATTGAAAATAAAAGTTATAGGTACATTAATTAAACAGCAGTTACAACATGTGGGGATGTCACAGAAAATTCTTGTCCTTACCTCCTCCTAATACAACCACAGTTCACAAACACAAATTATGCTAGCATAGCAATAGCAACACAGAAAAAGCCAATCAATATTTTACATCACAACATAGGGGACTTTGAGAAAATGAACAGCTCTAATGGTGTGTGTATCTTGTGTGAGTAATGTTGTCTTTAAAAGTAAATAAAATTAAAATTAAATTTTGGTCCTAATTTTATATTTAAATGGTGGTGGTAATTAGAGACACCTCTGTTTTGAACAATTGAATAGACCTCTATGGGTGTTAACAAAACCTAAACAAGTAAAAACCAGTGGTTTTGTGTTCGTGGTACCTATTTGATTCCTGATCAAGTGAAAAGTCATGTTCACATGATGCTGTATATAGATAAACAATACATCCAGTGTACATATGTACCAGGAAGCAGCATCAATTTTGAATTATATAGAGGTGTATTTGAAATATCCCCACACCGCAATTTACAGTATAAAAAACAGAATTGAACCAAAAGATCTTAACCACCAGAAAAAGTAGACCAATGAAAATGTTACTAGTACTAATAAGTAAAAAAAAAATGGTTAGAACAGCTTAGAACCTCACTTAATTAAAGTCCTTACAATGTGTATTTTATAGTCTAATTATGCTGAGGCAGATTTACTAAGTGTGTGGTCCAGTGCAAAGTGTATCACAGGTTTTAGGACAAGCAGTTTTTGAAGTTATTTTTACAGAAAGCAAATAGGTCTGATTTTCTTTTGTTTACGCTGAAATCTGCTACAAGATGTGCAAATAGAAACTCATTTTGACTGTAAGCTATAAAGTTCAAAGATAACTGTACATATCCGACAGTGCACGCCACAGTGTATGAAGTGTGGACAATAAACAAAGATCCATGAAAGACAAAACTCAAACAGTAAAGAATGCAAAGTACACGATACAGGGTATTACTGTGACTGGAGTTTAACATCAGCAATCAACAGATACAGTCAAATAAACATCCTTATCAGTAGTTCAGAACAACTCCACCGCCCCAACACAGAAATTAAATATTTACAAAGAATGTTGCTTCACTTTAAACGGAACTATCGTAGGGTATATTTTTAGAAATGAACTTGTCTGCTACCACATTCTTATTTTTTTCCATGTGTATTGAATCCTACATAGATTCACTTGTTCAATTATGAGTTATTATTATTTGTTTATTTAGCAGATGCCTTTATCCAAGGCAAGTTACAGAGACTAGGGTGTGTGAACTATGCATCAGCTGCAGAGTCACTTACAACTACATCTCACCCGAAAGACGGAGCACAAGGAGATTAAGTGACTTGCTCAGGGTCACACAATGAGTAAGTGGCTGAGGTGGGATTTGAACCGGGTACCTCCTGGTTACAAGCCCTTTTCTTTAATCACTGGACCACACAGCCTCCTTTGAAACAACTTTAATGGAACTGCCATCATCTTACATATTTCATTTTTGGCCTATAGTTATTAATATTTATTGATGGTTATGCAACACTTGGTTTTAGGGCCCACCATCTGGACAACTGGATGAGGCAGAGTAGTAGTTTTATGATTGGAGATTGGGGAGACAGAGGGATGCAAATGAATCAATTACAAAAAAGAACAAGTTACTGATTGGTGATGGAGTGTGTGTAGGGGGCAGTCCTTCCTGATAAACTACATTTATTAAAATCAGGACGTCCATCTGAAAAAAGCCTGTATTGATAGAAGAAAGAAGTAAACGTTTTGTTGTTGTCATTGACTACAACTAGGAGAGGACTGTTACATATTGCATAGAGTGAAAACACAATGCTTAAGATTTAACATTGTCATTCCGATCCCTTTACATTTCACACAATGCAAAATACCAGTGGAGGGTAAATAAACATGAAGAGACTTTCTTCTGTAACTTCAAACACAATCTTATCCCTGTATAGAGCAGGACCCAGCATGCTGAGTAAGCACCCTCGGTCAGAAAGACGCTATGCTCTGAAAAACGAAAAAAATAAAGATGCTATGCTCTGAAAAACTAAAAAAAATATCAGAAATCACAATTACATATGCGTCTGTTTTTTTTTTTTTACAGTATGCAACCGACTACAAGACTGTCTCGATTGGAAATGCCACTGCTGGAAATCTAACTTATGAAAAGGTATGTTATATTTTAATTAAAGAGACAAAATAACCCATCAACAATTGATCACCAATGGCAATGCAGTGGGTCTTCTTTTGATGTCCATTGGTTCTGTGATAATTGCCAATGGCAGCTGAAATGGTATCTCAGTTTAGTTAAAATAAGTACAGTGAGTTTTCAGTTTAGGCTGTGACACAGAGCTTCTACCCAATACAGCACACAACCCCTGAGATGAGCAGGTAACAAAACAGGACATGTGTGGCGGAGTGTCCCGCCCCTATTTATTATTATTTGTGTTTTGTTTGCGGCACAGTGAAAAGCGCCACGTCTATTATTATTTATATTTAAAAACCTCGTGAGGATGCATGACTGATCAGCTACTGATTATTTAACTAGCTGACAGTCATGCATCCTTACCAAACGCGTGCAGACTGTGGCCGAGGGGTAATAAGATAATTAACAGCTAGTTAACCCCTCGGCCAGAGTATAAGAACCTGCAGCTGTCTGTTCTGCGTTGGTTGAGTGTACAGAGGAGAGTACGGGGAGAGAGCGAGCGAGAGCGAGCGAGCGAGGAAACAACATTTAAAAACGACTGCTAAACAGTCTTGGTTTATTCGTTTGGCCCTTGTGCCTTTTTGTTTTGTGTTTTGTTCATTGTTTGAATCTTTTGTTTTTGTTTATTTGATTAATAAATACGCTGAATGCCATAGCATTCAGCTTCACCCGCCCATCCACGGTTTGTGATTCAGTTACTTCCTGGTCCGTGACGTCACCACTGCGAGCCAGCCTGTCACAACATGTTATAAAAAAAATCCAATTTGGATTCAAGAGAGGACAGAAGCTCTGTTTCTACCTTTTTTATTTTAAAGTTCTTTGGTAAATGGGTTCAGTTGTTATCTATGTCTTTCTCCCATCTACTGCTGAAACTTGCAGTGGTTACAATTAGCATTGACATCCTGTGTTTTTATCATATAAGTACTGTACTCCGGCACCCCCTCTTTATAAGCTGTCTCTTTATACCACAGAACAGGTTATAAGTGGTCATGGCTCCCATTTGCCCACTAATACCATTCCTCTCGCACTTTCATTCCCGTTATAAGGCGGAACAGAAACGGTTTTGTAACTATGGCTCCCAACTACAGCATTACAAAGGGGAGCACTGTACTAATTAATTAGACACATGAATATTCACACTCAAACAAAATACCTGTGATGATGATAATATATTTATTCAATATGAAACACATTCTGTATAAGAACAATCAATGCGTTGGCTTGAAGCAGGAATGGATGAGAGACTGACATTGATGCCTCTTGACATTGTTTAATTAACACGCTGTTTGTATTTGTATTGTGTTAATATTCAGCTAGCACAGATTCATTGCTGGTCAGAGCAGTAAACACCAGTTTCTCCCTAGCTGCTTTGAAACTTGTGCTAGCCACTGCATCACACTATTGATCCCTGACTGGATTGACCATCTTGGCCATTAGTTTAAAACTAGGAGTGTTTGCTTCCCTGCTTTAGGGCATCTTAAAAACCAACACAACCAAAATAGGTCATTAAACCCTTAATAAATATTCAATACTTTTTTCCGATTAGATTCGCGCATGTGTTCCTATCTTTAAGATTCCATTTATGTTAGTTACTATTTGTTATTATTATTAGAGGCTTGAAGGAACAATAAATGAAAATGAAGACACTAATTTAATGAGCATATATTTTTTGTGATATTTTTTTTAAATTTATACATTGTTATCTGAAAGAGCAGCTTGGTATGGGTATGGAATATGTATAGATTCACTTTCTATCATTTTCTGTCTAATTAATCTCTTCCTGATGACTTTTTAAGTTTGAAATTCTCCAGTGGCCTCAATAACAGCAGTGTAGAGTAGTGGTTAGAGCTCTGGAGTCTTGACCAGAGGGTCATGGGTTCAATCCCAGCTGGGGGACACTACTGCTGTACCCTTGAGCAAGGTACTTTACCTAGATTGCTCCAGTAAAAACCCAACTGTATAAATGGGTAATTGTATGTAAAAATAAAGTGATATCTTGTAACAATTGTAAGTCACCCTGGATAAGGGCGTCTGCTAAGAAAAAAATAACAAATCTCAAAGGACATCTGGTATACCTAAGTAGGGGTGTTAGATTCTGTTTAATTTCATAAATGTTTAAACTGAAGATTGAACACATTGAGTTTAAAGTAAATAGAAATATGAAGACTACATGTGTACAGTACTAATGCAGATATTGATGACTATGAATTAATACTGAATATTAAATAGATATGCTTACACTGTAGTTGCTACCACTGTATAAACATCAAGGCCAACACCTATATTTTACATGCATATTTCTGTGAGCGGTTTAGACACAATCATTAATCAGTAACCATTAACCTGTCCCCCTGCAACTATCTGCTCCTATGCAACCACATTTGTTCAATGTTGTTATATTGCCACTAGAGATAGAGTTGCAGGGGGACATTTTAATGGTTACACTGTGATGGTTACAAGGATGCTTTAAACTTACGAGCTTTAAAAAAATCACCAGGATGTGAGAACTGAAAGAGAAAATGCTGCAAAGTGAATCTAAACCACAAGAAGAGTACAGAAGCTTAAATTGCTCTAATAGTTGCTCTTTACCCCATCACATGGACATTTTACACATTACACTAAAATACAATAATTAACCCTTCTAGATTAATAATACCCTCATCCGAATTCCTGCCAGGTTTCCATAGACTCGCAAAAAATTTAAACCCAAAACACCCACAATGTGCCAAGCAGCCGATCTGATGATAGTGTTCATGGTTGTGGTGTGAAATGACTTCCTGAGAATGACACAGTGTGTGATGAGAGCTCAGTTTAGACACCTCTGGGTAATAGAGTCGTCCCAGAGGCATTGTGCATGGCCTTTGGGAGTCACTCACTGTACAAAATGAGATTAGGTTCATTTGCTACCAGGGTGTTTGTACAGTGTTGGTTTTGAATAGGGGAGCTGTTACTATACATTGAGGTATCTGGTTGAGGTATCTTTTACAGTAGATTTTCAAGGGTTAATTAACCCAACTTTCTACAAAACAGTTATAAAATAACATTTACAAATTACTATTTTATTAGCATGCATTCATTATTTGCTTTCTGGACTATCACTACTATATCTAATAATAATAATAATAATAATAATAATAATAATAATAATAATAATAATAATAATAATAATAATAATATTCCATGACAGACTGCTTTATTACTATCACTATAATGGGGTGGGGGAAGTCATGAGTAAGTCAATCAGAAAGAACATACATGTTATTACTAGCACATGGCTTCTCAGGTCATAGTCTGGTATGTCACCTGGTAGTCTGTTTGTAAATCTATTACTGTTCTAGAAACATTTATTGTTTCTGACACAATCTTACACCCTGTCTGCATTTTCAACCAATTCAATCTCCTTTCTGATTACTGTGTTCAAGATCAGTGACTTTCTTTGTCTCATCTTCACTTCTGCTTTACTGATGGGGTTGGAGCTGTTGTATTAGTATTAGGAGTGTATTTCCTTGTCTACATCATTCTCCTTCTTCTGTAGCATTTCCATTTCTTCTAATTGGTGCGCAATCACTGTCCCAAAAAGTCTGCCTAATTGTTTAATCCCAATTTCAGATAATACCAAGCGCTGTAATCTTTTGTACACTGGTTAAGACTCTCATTTGGGGAGTGTATGGTCGCTGGTTTACTCCAGTCTGTTACATACTGTATGCAAACAGCATTACAGTATTAAACATTGTAGACTATGTCAAAATATCTCATGTTTTCTTCTACAGATACCCACTGGCTCAGAGATAGATGGCATGAACATCCTCGGCCTAGTCCTGTTTGCCATTGTGTTCGGAATAGCTCTAAGAAAACTTGGACCTGAAGGGGAAGATTTAATAAAATTTTTCAACTCTTTTAATGAAGCGACAATGGTCCTTGTATCTTGGATCATGTGGTAAATACCTAATAAATTAATTTTAGTTTATTTTCATGCGCTTTATCACAGTAAGCAAAAGTGAACTAAAATACTATTGAGCCAAGGCTCTGCTGAAACTATACCCCATACCTTCTCCTATTGACAACTGAAATTGCTTGCTCGTTGGTCGGCCCAAACCATCTTTTTCAAAACTTCACCACAAAAACATAAACTTTTCAAGTTGTTCTTTTTAACCTATAAGAGTATCTTTGTCCTTTGTATTGTCCAGTAAGAATGGACCGTCATTAACTTCTGGCCCTATGAATGATACAAATCACATGCTTTTTAACACATCCTTTTTTATTTGAAGTTTACAAACCGTTTGATCAGAGATGCGGGTGTTAAAGCCTCTTCCAGGACATGCCCCCACCCTTTCGTGATAGCCTGGCTCAATGCCAATACTCTTCAAGTACAGGAGACAGAAAAATTAGTGCACATCAGAACGGATTTGGCTGCGTAAAAAGGATTATACATAGCTACAGCACCTGAGAATAAGTTGGTGGAGATTTTCTGAGATCAAAGCTGACTTGTACATACCACCAAAAGCCTCATTTCAGTAAGGCTACTACATTTTCATTAGTGTACGGTACCATTCTATGTTTTTTTTTCTTGAAAATCCACCTTTACTATACATTTTACTATACGCAACAACAAGAAGAAGTAGAAGTTTTCAGAGATTGAGGTTTTTTTTTTAATGCAACTGGCTCTTAAGGACTGTACATGCTTCTTACTATATTGTCACGACAATGCCCTTGCTTTGAGCCGTGTGTCAGTAGGGTAGGAGTTCATAATCATGTTTCAGGGCAGCACATCTTGCAGATGGATAGCCAAGCAGAGTTGATTCAAAATATTTCAAATTGATTTGCATGCTACGTTCTGCGGCAGAATTGAATTATTTGAATTTCAGCCGTAGTTAAACCATAAACAGCTTTTGTTATCTTACGGTGTAATGCGGCTCCACGGCTGTGCTACAAAGGTATGTGATTCTTATTATTCCATAATTAAGAGCATAACACAGCTATCAGGTTAACATAATTTATTATTATTCAAATACAACAAACATAGATTCAAAGCAGTTATTGCAACATATATCTCTAGACAAAATATACAAGTCTATTAATCATCAATATAAGCATACTGCGATCAATACTACCTGGGATATCGGGAGCCCTTTTTCAGGTCTGGATGGAGGTCTTACATTCCAGGTAGTCTTTTATATTCACTAACCACTTGTTACGCTTACATCCTATGCACGTTCTAAGCTAATTGGTTACATTGTGTCAGGGCCTATGACGAACTGTTGCTATATAGATAATCATATTTCTAAAATCACAACACATTAAAGCTTACTTTTTCCAGTTATTCTTGGCATACAAGTTGCAGGACACTCAGGAGTTACAATTGCCACAGTTTGAGGAGTTTAAAACAAAGCCAGTTATTAAGCAGCTAGGCACTAAGACGTTCTTGGCCTTGAGTTTTTATCTAGCATTCAGAGTAACAGAAACAGAAAGGCTCTTTGTTTTTAGCATCTCTCTTTGGTCTGTACCCCGACCTGTTCCCAGCCATCTCCAGCTTGCACGGATATTCTTATCTTAGCTTCTACTTTCTTGCCACATTCTTTAAAATAACTCTTCAGGCCTTCACCTTTTAAACACTTTAACCAGCCCATGTTACATATATATGTGCCAGGCAACTAGAACTGATGATAATGTTTGGAAACATTACAAAAACCTAAGAAAATAACATTTGAAGCTTCTTACTTTTTCATTAAAAGCATAGTCATAGAGGTCTAGAGCTGTACTGTAGGCCTGAACCAAGAAATGGAAATTGTCAGCAAAATGCATTTAGTACTGTATCACCCTGTTGACAGCAAGCTGTTTGTGGTAATTTCCTGGTGACAAATGAAAGTGTTAATTTGTGTATTTCATTTCTAACAGGTACGTGCCCATTGGTATAATGTTCCTAGTTGGCAGCAAACTTGTGGAGATGGAAGATGTAGTCCTCCTTGTCACTAGTCTGGGAAAGTATATATTTGCATCAATACTGGGGCACCTTATCCATGGAGGAATAGTTCTGCCTCTTATCTACTTTGGATTTACTCGAAAAAATCCCTTCAGCTTTCTCTCAGGGCTCATCACACCTTTCACAACTGCTTTTGCCACATGCTCCAGGTTTGTAAAGTGTTCATACAATGTAGATTACCGTGGTTTACACACAGTATGACAGTCTTCATTATCTTTATACTCTTATAACAGAAGTACACACTTGTGGCTCATTCAATACATACCAGTCCAGGATCATTAATATTGGATTGATCTATCCATCTTTTAAGTACACATAGCTTTCTCAATATAATTCTATAAAATGAATCAATCGGTTGTGTCCCTAATTTTGTTAGAAACCTATAACTATGCATTTAAATAAAAATAAAAAATGCATTTAGCAACTATTACTCTTATCCCCAAACCAAATATAGACCTCTTAGATTGTAGAAATTACAGACCAGTATCACTTTTACATTACGATTTTAAGATTCTCTCTCATATCTTTGCAAATTGGCTTAAAAATGTAATGGACAATATTAAACATTCAGATCAAGTACGTTTTTTTGAAAATTAGATTTTCAACAGAACATATCCGGAATTTGTTAACTTTAACAAACAGAGATAGCAACGTTCCTATTGTGGCTGTTTCTCAAGATGCTGAGAAAGCCTTTGATAAATTAAAATGGAATTACATACTTTCTATAGGAAAATCTGGTTTTGGGACAGATTTTCAGAAATGGGTCCAAATATTGTACAACAACCCCCTTGCTAGAATGGCTACTGGTGGAGACACATCAGATCCAATTATTTTAGAAGGGGGTATGGATGTCCTTTACCTCCACTGCTATTTATAACTGGCTTAGAACCTTTAGCAGCTAGCCTTGGACATAATGAGAGATTTCAAGGAATAGGCCTCCCTAATTCTTGTCAAAAAATGATGCTTTATGCAGATGACAGACAACCTGTTAACAATCAAAAATTCATCCAAAAAAAAAAAAATCCCAATTAACACAAAGGAGAAAAAGTTATTTGTAATTATGGTATCCCACTGCTTTTGTTCAGCCTCACAGGCTTCCTTGTACTTTCGTAATTTATAATGAATTGACCATTTACTGAGAACAAGTCTTCTATAGATTTAGATAGATAGATATTCAAATCTGTCATTTCTTTGTCTATCTTAAGAACAGCACTACAGGATGTTTTGATCGTGACAACCTACATCACATTAATATTGGTTACACGATCGGACTCCGTATTTGTACACAATTATCCCTGTTAACAATATGACATTTTTGCAGTAAATGGTCAGTTAGTTACAAATTATGAATCTACCCTGTCAATATGTAAAATTCCTAAAATAGCTTCATTTTAATGTTCTCTTAACAGTTCTGCAACTCTTCCTTCCATGATCAAGTGCATCGAGGATAATAACGGTGTTGACAAGAGGATCAGCCGCTTCATCCTGCCCATTGGCGCCACAGTCAACATGGATGGGGCTGCCATTTTCCAGTGCATTGCTGCCGTCTTCATTGCCCAGTTAAACAACGTTGAGCTAAATGCTGGGCAGATCTTTACCATTCTGTATGTGGAACCCTGAGCATCTAACTGACTGCTAGAGTCATAGCTAACAAAGGAATTCCATAAACCATAGCTGCTGAAAACATCCATTCACTAGAAAGGCCTCAAATGGGTAGTTTTCAAAGAAATGTTACCGGAAACATTAGTGTTTGGAGCCAGCTGTTTTGGAAACGTAAAGTGTTTGTAGTAATAATTTCCTTCCTTACCTGTTGTCCACTTCCATTGGCTATGTAGGTCTCAATTGGGTAGTTTGTACAGTGCATGCTATTTCACCAGTATAACAGTGAATTTGTTTTCTTACATTCTCCATACTTTGTGTATTCACAAAAAATGTCTATGTTATATACATGCTTTTAGCCTTTAACTATGATGTTAACCCATTTGCACTGACCTGACCTAATCCAGAAAAAGCCAATCCAGCAAACCCAGATTTGATCACCCAAATTTAGAAATGGGTTATGGGTTATATTTTAAAATGTGGTCTTTAAATGAGGTCTTGGAAATCACTAAGCAATCTAGTTCACATTATTAGTAATAGCTGTAAATTGGGGAGATTGAAGAGGCTCATAAATTCTGATAGCAGTGTCGCAATAATAAGCAGATTCTATGTATTTCTGGTTCCAGTGTTACTGCAACAGCCTCCAGCGTAGGAGCAGCCGGGATCCCAGCTGGAGGGATCATCACTATCGCAATCATTCTGGAGGCCATTGGCCTGCCGACCAATGACCTGTCTCTCATGTTAGCTGTCGACTGGATTGTGTAAGTGTGGCAAAGTGGCTGCTGAGTAGAAACAGGTGCAGAGGTGAGGCAGTGCAGGAATAATCACACAAAAGGAAACTGTAATCCGGTTTGGAAAAGGGGGCTTTATTCTGTAAAACTCCCGGTCTGGCGACCAAACAATAATCCTCCGGCAATACACACCAATGTGTAAAACACGGAAGGAAACTATAATAATGGTTTGCAAACCAAATAATAATGCACGTTATCCGCCCCACAATAATACTGAACACAGTCACCAGTCCGGGTGCGTGCAGTAGTGCTCGTGGTGGGTGATAACAATAAACAGTGACTGTGGTGTTGTTGTTCCGGGTAGTGCTGGCCCAAGGTGACAGCTCCAGAGACGTGTTAGCTGTCTCGTGAATTTACAAAGACAAAAGACAATTACTAACAGAGACAAAAACAAACAAAACACTCACAAACTCTTTGTATTTTTTACAATTGTATTTGGGAACTCTCCCGGTCCTTCCAGTTCTGTGCTTCTCTGAACCAAGCGAAGGAAAAGATTTACGATCCTCCGTTCCCTTTATGCTATCACGCATGACCCCTTGGTAAACGATTGCAGATGTCTGTACTTTATGCAGCTGCTACATCGTTTCCTTCCGGTCAATCGTACCTGCAATGGAGTCTCACCTTATTCCAAACTGACCGACTTCCCGGCCCGGGGAAAGAACCGTCAGGCCAGCCCGTCCAAAGCCTTCCCCTTTCGCTGCTTAGCGCCCTCACAGGTCGGGAGGGAGATTTACAACCAAAACTCATTATATTTCTGTCACAGTAAGTTATTGTACATTAAAATAGAAAACAATTTGTAGATTTATATATATATACACACACGCACAAGCCCCCACTGAATAACAGTGTAGTCAGGATCTATAGTTACAATACTGTGCTATCCTGCCTTATTACTATATTGTAATTGTATCTCAAACATAGTACACTTTCTTCACCCTGTGGAGCTCAAATTAAAAACGTATTCTGTCCTGAACACTTGCTGAGTGGATTACTAGAGTGCCACATACAGTATACTAATACTACAGTATAATGCTTATGATACTACTGGACATTTTACACATAGCACACAAAAATGTGAATCACCTCCTTATTGCAGAACACCGGTGGCTTAGAATTTACAATTTGCAATACCCAGAACTGATCAGCAGGTTCTAGAACAATATAAGTATGCAGGCTTTCAAAAAAAACAAACGCATGCTCAATTGCCTATGATTATGGTTTTATAAATGACTTTTTTCCATTTTAAAAGGGTCAAAATGTTTGTATTTTGGTTACCAAAATGAATCACCACTCGATAGTAAATAGCATTGAAACAGTACCCCTGGATTTTAACATGATTGTGTGCCACAGTAAGTTTTCATGGATCTTTGTTTTTGCCACTTGTTTGTTTTCCAGAGACCGGACTACTACTGTAGTAAATGTAGAAGGAGACGCTTTGGGAGCAGGAATCCTCCACCACATTAACCAACAGGAAATGAAGAAGCAGCAAGCCGAGCTGGAGACTGTGCGAGTGGAAGCTGTACCCAACATCAAGTCTGAGGAGGAGA
The DNA here is from genome assembly GCA_030684275.1 of Acipenser oxyrinchus oxyrinchus. Lineage (NCBI taxonomy): Eukaryota > Metazoa > Chordata > Actinopteri > Acipenseriformes > Acipenseridae > Acipenser > Acipenser oxyrinchus. The sequence continues at coordinate 19,151,333 of CM060251.1, forward strand.
CGTCCCCGCTGGTCACTCACCAGAACATGGGGGTCGTGCCTTCCAGAAAGGGAGATTTGGAGTCAAAAGAGTCTGTGCTATGAACTTTGAACCCCTTCCCTTGACATCAGACAATTGTTGTGTGACTGACATCGGACAGACACCATTTCATACGTTTTTTCATCCAGGTTTAAAAGGTTACAAAGATGTATTTCTTACCACATGGTATACATTTTTTTCTCCTGCTACCTTTATAAATGAAGTGTCATAGCCATGTAGGTAATCACTCTAAACATCCCTGTGTTTACAGATGTGTCAGTCGGAGGTGTGTGTATAATCAGTGTGAGGGGCTTTACAGTGGTTGTGAAGGAGTGTCGTGAGAGTCAATAATGAGTTGAAAGCATTTTATTATTGTAAAGAAGAGGAAGAATGGCAGTACTGAAATCCATGTTTCCCCTCTAAAGAAATCTTCTAAAGTGATTTCTCTTTTCACATCTGGCATGTGGCTTGATTTTCACCCAGACCTGCATTTTAATCAAAGTGTCCCAAGCTCGAACCAAGTAAAAGGAAAGCAGACACCAGTTGAATTTCATTGGTATGCAAAGTAAACCACTACCACATTTAAAAAAATAAACTTAAAAGGTGTTATCTTTTCCTCCAGTACAATCCTTGCATTGTTTTTGTTTGTCAAAGGAAAAAGGAAACCACTAGAAAGTACACACACCTAAAGGTATTTAAAATGTTTTTTCTTTGAATGTTTGTTTGTTTTTATGAAAGTTTATGATGCTCAAAATTTGTGAACCTCTTGTTGTCACTCCTTAAAAAAGGTACTGAATACGGTATGTGTGCTGAATATGATCAGTGTTATATACAGAATAATTTGGTATCAAACACAGAAGTCTTCTGTGTTCATAGTTGTTGGTGATATAAACATTTATAACATGTGGTAAATCCTTTTTATTGATGTGATACAGTCATCTGAGATTTCTTACGAGTCCCTTATCATCTGTATTTAGTCTTCCAGTCTTTTTGCACTTTGAATTGGATGAAGCCCAATCCTCCCACAACTTTGTAGATGAACTACCTGTGGGCAGTTATTAGGAAACCACCTCACCCTTCCAGTGTGCAGGACAGGGAGGTTTAGGTTACAGTGCACAGTAGTTGCACAGGGAGTGCACCTACAATGTGGCCGGATAGATGGGCCTTACCGAAGTCAAAGTGAAAATAAAGTCGGTAAAGCTAAATGTCTACAAAAAAATTATAGGGATTATCAAGAAAGTTGTCAGCTAAGAAAAATATTTTAAAAGTGGATATTAAACCTTTAATAAGTGGATTTGTCCTTATTAAGCTTCAGATATGGAGGGGTCTACAGAGAAACTTCCTAGCTTGTATTTATGCAATACATTGCTCAGTGCTTTGTTGAATGCATGTTATAATACAGTATATGAATTGTATATACCACCACTAGCAAAGATGAAAGAAAAGATCATGCAGCTTTCATCATCTCTTTATTATTTTGATCCAGTAGGTGGTGCTATTTTTCAAGAAATGTTGTCAGTACATTGAGCTGTTTACTAATGTTCATGCAGCTTTTAGTACACCCTTTTTTAAACGGTACAGCAAAACATTACCATATAGTGGAAGGACTGTGCTGTATTTATGATAGATAGAAGCAACAACTACTGTATATGGAGGATTGGTGGTCCAGTAGTTAAAGAAAGGGGCTTGTTATCAGGAGGTTCAAGGTTCAATCCCAACTCAGCCACTGACTCACTGCATGTGACCCTGAGCAAGTCACTTAACCTCCTTGTGCTCTGCCCTTCGGATGAGATGTAAAATGAGGTCCTATTGTAAGTGACTCTGCAGCAGTAGCTGTGATGCATAGTTTAACCCCAAGTCTCTGTAAGTTGCCTTGGATCAAAGTGTCCGCTAAATAATAATAATTTGAAATCCTTAGTTTATAACTGTAACTAATTCAATTGTAATGTTTCATGCACCAGCCCTAATAAATAGGTTAACTTTTTTTTCTGTGAAGTGAGTTCATTCGGTTGGAAATTCAGATCTAAAATCATATAGTTCGGGCCATGTTCTTGTAACCCTGTTTTTAGTAAATGTACTTAGATAGGTGTTTCTTCTGTGCTGTCAGTTTGTTTGTCAGCTGCTTTTGAGAACAATAAATCAGTCAAACAATTTGATTTTTTTCTTTATTTCTTTGCTAAAAAAAACAATGACACCCTGTGGAAATGTGAAGCATACGCGGTTAACACCTTGAAAACCCCAAATCTCCCACAGCCACTTGTAACAGGTGAACCCTGATACCACCACCCAAATACAACACAAGCCAGCTGAATCTCAGATCTCTTTTGAACTATTTCTTTGTTGTAGGTAGTGATGTTAATAAACACTGGCCCAATCAATATAGAGTTAAACAGTGGTAGTGTTTTATACCCACCACCTACAGATCATTACAAGAAACAGCCTTACAACTACAGAAGTAATAGCCCTTGGACACCACATGGAATGGAAGCAAAGGAATTGCCAGAACCTCCCACCAGATTAATAGGAAATCTGATTTAAATGAATTAAAAAATAATAGAGTAAAAATAAAAAGCATTAAGAATACAATAGTGTACTAGGATTGTGACAGATGTGTCACAAATGGCCAAAATGACTGGTCCTACATACCAGGTATTATACTATAATAATATGTATTTATTTGTGTATTTTAATATCATTTTAAACCATCATACATCCCAGAGCCAGACTGCCACATTTAAAGCAAAGGAGTAGTTCAATTATGGTTCTGAGTAATTTCTAGTTTTATACAATTGTTCAAATTGTTATGTTATTTCACAGTGGAAATTTGTAGCATACTTGCTTCAAAATAGGAGGACCCCACAGGTCTTGTGTGCTCAGTGCAGGAAAGCCATTTCTGTATAGGGAGGGACCACTGAATACCATCATTAAAAATCTGGGATGCCGAATGTAGTGACAACATATGTATGTTCTGTTAATGATTTACACTGTTATAACCATGCACATTTGTATTATTGTATAGTCACTCGTTCTCCGATACCTGATATTCTGTGCAAACATTCTTAATATCACGTGGAATCCCTCTTGCATTCTACAAATCTTCATCTCCTAGCGACAGTAAAGCGTCTCGGGAGGAAACCCTTGCGTTGATTGGCTAGTAGCTGCTTCCCTCGCTCCGCCTTTGTAGTTTGTGAACAATTTCCTAAGACTGGCTGTCAGGCTGGGGTTTTGTTACATTTTAACAAATTGGGAGTCAAATGCACGTCTTTTGGAAAAAAACAGTTACAGTAAAACACAATGAACAACTAAAGTAATCGCAGTTGCTGATTAAAAATGTAAGTACAAAACCGTAAACCATTTATCAAAGAATAAAGAGGGCAGGATGAAAATAAAATTAAACGTTATGTTGAACTTGAAGCGATGATAACAAAACAAGGAAAGTAGCAACACGTAAGATGAGATTTCATTTATACAGCATGTGCATTTTAAATCCTAAAACAATTATTATTTTAAATAATGTCTGTTATAATGCATTTGGTTTCTACCAAAGCAGAGTGTGCTAATTTGTAGTTTTAAATACTTTTTTTTATCTTCTCTTTTTGTCTGTGTGTAGGGTATGGTGGTGGGTGTTTGTTTGGCATTGTGCTATTATGTCTTGTAATCATCTACCTCGATGTTGTCCAGGAAACCTGTTCAGGTTCTATAAAATTGCATTTTGCATGATGGAGTGTGAATATCACCTTTTTAAACGCCTGAGATGCAAATATCTTTTGTTTATCATACTACAACGACTGCATTTAAGAAATACTTTATCCCGTATGCATTTTCATTGCAGAATATCATGGTAAAGTGTGGTAAATCACAGGTAAGTGTAGCTTACGCTTATAAATGTTTACCATAGTCAAATCAAGGCAAAGTGTAAGAAGGTATAGTGAAATGTTGATAACGCATCGTGACATCGGTAAACATTATAAAGCCCAGAGAGGTATAGTAAAACATATTTAAATACATGGTAAACTGTGGTACAGTACGTGCATAGTATAACACTGGAAAACCAACACAATTACCGTGCAAATCTACCTTGGTAAACTTTTATAAGGCATGGCCACACATTATAAACCCTAATAAATGAAAAGAAAAATAATTTGAAAATAACTGTTTGAATTATAACATTGGTGGTGCAAATGTAACATGGTCAACTTGGGCATTTGCCATGGAACTTGATATAGTTCTGATAATCTGATTCTGAATTGGATTGGGTCTGGATCTGTGCACAGAGGGTAGTAGGCTCTGTTTGCTGTTATTTTCAGAGCCAGTGGGACAGAACAGATCTGAAAGGAAGAGCCTCTTTCATCTTTCAGTAAACTGCTTTCTCATACCATGGGAATAGGTAGGTCCAAGATCTGGCAACTTATTTAATTTTAACGTCCGTGTTTATCCATGTTTGTGTCTGATTTACCATAAATGTCTATACTATTCCTATTGGCATATTTGCTGTCTAGCCTAATAGCCTATGTCTGAGCAGATAATATTTTAGGTATTACAGAAGTGTATGTTGATACAATGTTAAAAAATGAAAATAGGCTTAGAAGCCAGGTGAGGCAATTCCAACAGCATGCAAAAACCCTCACCAGTCCAGCTAGCTCAAGAAACATACATACAAAGTGCATTCTGAAATTAATATGTTTATTTGGATGAGACAAAGGTACAGAAATCATAATAGCTTCAGTCAGGGTTAATGTCACTGGTACATGCACACACTTGCAAACTTGTGACTTCAACAGAACAGCCAATTGAAACTAAAGCAGATTCATAATACTGACATAGAATATCCAGCATCTAAAGTTAGAAGTTGAAAAAACTCTGAAAGCTTTCAGCTCTGGATTTGTTAGCCCATGTTTAAGATCAATCCATGCTTAGAATTCCTCCACCTTCCCCAGAGTTTATTAAGAAATCAGTCTTGGAGTTTGTTCTTTCAAAAAAGAACTCAGGGCTGCAGGCATTCAATGTGTAGATTTCTTGGAGATATCTGCATTCAAATACAGTAAGGACCAACACACCGCTCTGATACTATAGTGCTGATATTCCAAAATAAGCCTCCTCTGGGATTAGGGGGCAGTAATTTAGTTTAAAATACTTGCAAAACATTTTTTTAAAGAAAAGTGTCATGTGTCATGATAATTCCCATAAGGAGGTAAGAACAGAAACAAAACAGGCCTGTATGCTTGTTAGAACAGTATTTTAATTGAAGATCAGCATTTAATTTGAACTGTTGCATGCATCCCTCCAGCTGCCACAGCACTGCAGTTACAGATTGAGAGACTAGTGACCGTGTAGTGTTGAAAAAAAGGTAAGCACGTATAAACCAGATTTTGTTAAACATACTGTACACAATAGTGTAAAAAGGTGTGCCCTTGCTCTTATTGAAGAAACTTGCAATATACATAGAGCTTTGTACTTAAATTATCCCTACATTATTATTAGTTTATTTAGCAGACGCCTTTATCCAAGGCGACTTACAGAGACTAGGGTGTGTGAACTATGCATCAGCTGCAGAGTCACTTACAACTACGTCTCACCCGAAAGAAGGAGCACAAGGAGGTTAAATGACTTGCTCAGGGTCACACAATGAGTCAGTGGCTGAGGTGGGATTTGAACCGGGGACCTCCTGGTTACAAGCCCTTTTCTTTAACCACTGGACCACACAGCCTCCTTGGACCACACAGCCTCCTTACATTTCCAGATTGATCTGCTTTTTCCCCCACAATGTACACCTTATCTAATTGACATATGAATGGAATGTGCATGTAACTCTTTAACAGGTCTGAGAATTAGCATTCCATAAAAACGATTTGAATGAAAATGTTTTAGGAGAAAAGAACAAAGCCGTGCCCAATTGAAATTGAGCTGAACATTAAATGCCATGCGTACAGCATAAAAGCACAAGTGTTCATTCATGATAGTGGTTTCTTTGAATAAACAAACACTCCGGATGACAAGTTGTACATATTGTACGTTTACACAACCCAGAAAACAAATATGAAGGAATGAATCTGGTAAACAGTCAATAAAATGTTCTATATCTACAGGCTCATGAATAACTCATGAGTATTCTTATTTACTGAAGTGCAACCTCGGATAGTTCCGAACTGTTCTTAAGGTAACCTTAATTTGCCGAAGCAATTAGCTTGCCTTCCATGCTGAATGATGATATATAATTAGAGAATATTTACAGAACAAACAAAGAAACAAAGTGGGGTGATCGTAAATCATTGAACGGATGGTAGGATCAGATTGCCTCATTAATATCTGTGTTGCAATCGTTTAAAAGGAACAAGAATGGTTGCTAGGTGTCAGAAGTTGTCCCACATACAGTACTGCAAACTTTGCTGTTTGCCTAAAGTTTTGCCTGTTTTGCCTAAAGTTGATTTAGCCTTTCTGTGGCAATAACACGAATGCCTTTTTCACAGATGTAGTTATTGTTTTTATGACTTACCCTGTATGTTTCCTTGTATTTTTACGGAACAATAAAGCCCACATAGTAACATTTTTTAGTTAAACTATAACAAAATGATTATGCTAATTGTTATGCCAAAAATCAGAAAAATGAAATCAAAGGCCAAATCATTGTTTGTGAAGGAAGTGGTTCCAGTGCCATAAAATGCTATCTTTTGACCCTTCTGTTACATACAAACTGCTGTAACAAGAATAGACTTCTACATATAGAAATAACAGCTGTCATGACTGGCATTACATCATAAGCCCTGTTTAAAAAAACGTTTACAGTGGGGTTGATCTGAGGCATGATTTCCATTACATGAGAGTAGATGTTAAAACTTCATGCTGATTTGAACTTGGCTCTCGCCAAGATAAGCACCAACTAAGACGTAGCTTCACAGTAAACTAATGTGATCCATATGTGTCTCCATCCATTTGCGCTTCCTTCCATATGATGATGTAGATATCCTTCTGTCTGGTGTTGATGGCTGAAGTGTAATGCTGGCTCCAGGGATCAGCTTATTTTGCCTCCCTAAGCGCATCAGCACACACAGCGGCTGCGATGCTGGCTCGGGGATCAACCATAGTGCGGTCTCCCCAGCGCATCAGCATGACAACCGTCTGGATTGAGCTAAGTAGGGTACATCTCTGGGGTCTTCAAGTGGGCACCTTCCATCCTCGGTGTTTCGCCGACTAGCCCACGACACCTCAAGAGGGCTCGACGGTGATTCTGGCGTCCCAGCATCACCCCCTCCATCCCCCACTCAACTCAGCCCAGCTTACTTACCTGTACATCAGCCTTTCTTTCTTTCTATTGTGCTTGAGATCCCCAGCCAGAATCTTTCCGTCTCAACCACAGCCAGTTGCTGCTCCTCTCTGCTGCTTCAGATAAGTTCTTCACTGTGCGACGCAACTCTTGGCCATTGAATCCGACATCTCTGAGAAACCGGGTTGTAGAGTGTGCCACAAATCCTCGACATCCCACTTCCACTGGGTAAACCCAGACTCTCCATCCTCGCTGTTCCGCTTCAGTGGCTAGTTGAGCATACCGCAGTTTCTTCCTCTCATACGCCTCATCTACAGCATCCTCCCATGGCACTGTTAACTCTACCAGGTGAACAAGGCGTGCTGATCCAGACCACAAGACAATATCTGGTCGAAGGTTTGTGGTGGCAATCTCAGGTGGAAAAATAAGCCGTTGACCAACATCTGCCAGCATTTTCCAGTCTCTAGCAGCTTCCAGTTGTCCTGGGCGAGGATTGGTTTTAACACCTTTTCTTGGTGGTTGCTCTCCTGGGCGGAGGAATGTTGTCTTTTGTGTGTAATGTTTTGATGGAACAGGTGGCAACTTATTGGTCATGTTACGCTTGTCTTCCAATGCTAAGGCCAAACATCGCAGCACCTGGTCATGGCACCAAGTAAACCGTCCTTGGCTAAGAGCCACCTTACATCCTGTCAAAATGTGCCTTAATGTTGCAGGTGATGAACACAAAGGACATGAGGGATCCTCTCCTACCCAGAGGTTTAGGTTCTGTGGTGATGGGAGAACATCATATGTTGACCTTATAAGGAAACTGATCCTGCTCTGTTCCATTGACCATAGGTCTTGCCAGCCAATCTTGCGTTGTTCCACACTCTCCCATCTCATCCATTCTCCTGCTTGCCCTGGGAAATGGCCTTTATACACCTCATCCTCTCCTCCTGCTTTTGCACCTCGTTGACTACAAGCTTCCTCCGTTCGCTGGGGCTGCCTTGTGCCATGTAGGAGGAGCTGAACTGAGACCAAGACCCCTCTTCCATGCTGAACTTGCCCCATGATATCACCAATTTGAAGGGCAGCCTTTGCATCCTCCACAGCTTTCTTTGCCACCCACTTTCTTCCAGTTTTCAACACAGGTGCTGCCTCCCTTACGCATTTGTCGCGTGACTCTACTAATGTCATTTCCAGTCGGACCTTGGCGCACTTAAACTCCTCGGTTAGAGCAGAGACAGGTAGCTGCAGTATTCCTTTACCATAAAGTCCCACTCTGCTGAGGCAGCGTGGAACTCCCAACCATTTCCTGATGTGTGAACTGATTAAAGCTTCCAGCTTCTCTACTGTTGTCAAAGAAACCTCGTACACAGTCAGTGGCCACAGCAACCTTGGCAGTAGGCCAAACTGAAAGCACCAGAGTTTTAATTTGCCTGGTAAAGCACTGCTGTCTATGCTCTTCAACCCTTCCACAGCTTGTTGTCTAACTTCTCCCACACAAACTGTGTCCTTTAGATCCCCGTCGTACCATCTCCCAAGGCGCTTCACTGGCTTCTCAGACACTGTTGGTATTGCCTCACCATTAATGAAGAACGTTTTATCTACTACTTTACCTTTAATTATAGAGATGCTCCTTGATTTAGTGGGCTTGAATTGCATTCGTGCCCATTCAATGTTATTGGTTAATTTGCCCAATAACCGATTAGTGCAGGCTACTGTTGTAGTCATGGTTGTCATGTCATCCATGTATGCTCGAATTGGTGGTAGTCGTATTCCAGAAGCCAAGCCTCTCCTCCCACTACCCATTTTGATGCCCTAATGATTACTTCCATTGCCATGGTAAAAGCCAGTGGAGAAATGGTGCATCCTGCCATTATTCCAACTTCTAGGCATTGCCATGTAGTGCTGAATTCTGAAGTTGAAAAACTAAATTGCAAATCTCCAAAGTAGGCTTTCACTAGATTTGTTATTGTCATTGGTACACTGAAAAATCAAATGCTGCCCAAAGAAGTTCATGTGGCACTGAACCATATGCATTAGCCAAATCCAGGAATGTCACATGGAGCTCCTTCCTCTCCTTTTTAGCTGATTGAATTTGTTGCCAGATCACATTGATGTGTTCTAAGCATCCTGGGAAACCTGGAATGCCCGCTTTTGTATTGAAGTGTCAATGAAGCAGTTCTTTAATAGGTAAGTTGACAATCTCTGAGCAATAATGCTGAAGAAAATCTTGCCTTCTACGTTTAATAGGGAAATAGGGCTTAAACTGACTGATGCTTGCTAGAATCTTTTTCTTTAGGTATAAAGACTCCACCTGCTCGGCGCCATGCTCTTGGTACAACCTGTTTTTCCATGCTACTTTCATCAGTTTCCACAGGATTCGTAGAACTCCTGAAGCACTCTTGTACACTCTGTACGGAACTCCATTAGGCCCTGGAGATGATGAAGCCCTTGCTTTTTTCACAGCTTGCTCTACTTCTTTCCACTTAGGTGCACAGTCCTCCATTTGGTATTCTGGTGGATTGATAGGTGGGATGTCTGAAGGAATTGACATAGGCTCCTGCCTTTTTGAATCTGTATGCGTTTCCTCCAGATATCTCTCCAGCTCAAACTTAGCGTTTCCGTAGGCGCTCAGCTCTGCGCAATGTTGCAAGCTTATCTTTTATGACCCTTTGTAAGAGATTGAGTCCCTCCTTCTGACTTTCTTCTGCTCTTCTCCATTGCTTCCTCAGCTGTCTCCTTTCTCTAACTAAGCGTTCAATCTCCTGCTGCCGTCTAGACTTTCCAGGAATAGTTTGTACTTTTTCCTTCCTTTTTTCAACTCCAAACCTCTCGCTTCCATATGCGTAGATGATGTCCCCAAATTTATCCAGTTTCTTTTCAACTGTTCCACTTAACCTTTCCAATGCAAAGCAGAGATCTGTGTTTACTGTGTCCCATGCAGTTTTCTCACAAGCTCTTGGCCATTTAACTCCAGGCTTGTGCCCGTTGAGGTTCTTTTCTCTCTTACGCTGGTTTGACAAGGTTCACAAGGATCATTAGGTTTCATCACTAACTGTGTCCATGCAAGTCCTCCTCACATCTATGACAGGGGTGCTGATATCCTGCGAACTGTGGTTTGCTTCCTGTCGCTGGATTTCATTCGACTGACTTGACTGACTTCGTAAGAAGTACTGATCAATGCGAGGCCCTTGTCCCTTCTCCCTCAAGCATTTCATTCTCCCTTGATGAATCTTCAAACCCCTGACCGTTGTCGCCTTGCTCCAGCCGCAGACACAAACCTGGAGTTCCATGTCTTTGCTAACTGCAGATCTTGAACTAGTCTTTTGTGAAGTACTCTCCATACTCATATCCGTTTCCGTTCCTAAGTCCTTAACCGTGTTGTCCAATGTTGAGTCATCTTCCGCCCCCGCTCTCGCAGACTCTAGGGGTATTTTTCTCTTTAATTTCTTTGAAGCCTTGGGCGGGTGTCTCCAGCATCCTGTAAACTCAGAGCTGGATACTGCCGACAAGGGTAGCTAACCTTGCCAGCCCCAATGGGGTCTCTTTCCTCCAGTCAGCTGTCTCTCCAGGCTGTCACGAGGTCTTTCCCTTGTTGCCAGCTGCACTATTCACAGCAGTCACTGGACGTATCCAGATCTTCATGATTTCCATTACATGAGAGTAGATGTTAAAACTTCATGCTGATTTGAACTTGGCTCTCGCCAAGATAAGCACCAACTAAGACGTAGCTTCACAGTAAACTAATGTGATCCATATGTGTCTCCATACATTTGCGCTTCCTTCCATATGATGATGTAGATATCCTTCTGTCTGGTGTTGATGGCTGAAGTGTAATGCTGGCTCCAGGGATCAGCTTATTTTGCCTCCCTAAGCGCATCAGCACACACAACGGCTGCGATGCTGGCTCGGGATCAACCATAGTGCGGTCTCCCCAGCGCATCAGCATGACAACCGTCTGGATTGAGCTAAGTAGGGTACATCTCTGGGGTCTTCAAGTGGGCACCTTCCATCCTCGGTGTTTCGTCGACTAGCCCACGACACCTCAAGAGGGCTCGACGGTGATTCTGGCGTCCCAGCATCACCCCCCTCCGTCCCCCACTCAACTCAGCCCAGCTTACTTACCTGTACATCAGCCTTTCTTTCTTTCTATTGTGCTTGAGATCCCCAGCCAGAATCTTTTCGTCTCAACCACAGCCAGTTGCTGCACAAGGGTATACATTCATTTTTATAATATAACGTGCATCCTATGTATAATGAGCATCCTTGGGTTACATCCTTTGTACTAATGCACACCTCTTGGATAGCACACTCTCTGTTGTATAACATACATATATATAATGCTATTACCTGAGTATACTGTGCACCTAATGCACAGCACTTACATAATATGCAGAAATTCTCTGTGTTTGTTATATTCTAAAAATTGTTATGTCTGGGGACGAAAAATGGACGATTTGGCATTTGAACCAGGATTCTGTGGCTTGCATGCTTCTGTTGTATTAAGAAATAGCCAAAGAAATATTATTCTACAGTTCTGGAAATATTACATATCTTGCTGGTTTAATATCCTATTGTGTATGTTCTCTATAGCTCTCTATTATTGCTACTGCTTACTAACTGTTTCAGCAAAATGTCAATTTTCAACCACTTCTAAAAGCTGAATTTCCAAAGTGAAGTTGTTAGAATTGACCACTAGGGACATGCAACTTCTGCCCCATTTGCAACTCAAGTAAGTATTAAAAGTGGTTGAAAAGAGAAATATGATGCCACCTACTTGAAAGACATCATTAACTCCAGTTGACAGACTATGATTGTAATGTTAACAGGTTCTTTTTCTCTGGAGGGGTTTTATACTTTGACACATGAAACTTCACTTCTAGTCCACTTAATTACCTTGAAGCTTTGCTAACTCAAGATGTACTTTCACTGAAATTATAATAGGCTGTGTCTTTACTTGCTGTACTCTGTAAGAACACAGTTAAATTTCAAGAACAGAACAGATTTGTAGCATTCTTTAGCTCTGTACTCCTGCAGTGATTGATTAATAGTTCAGTAGGAAGCTTGAATGGGCTTCTTGATTGTGTAAAGCACATTGTGGGAGTCAAATCAGAACATTCTTCAAAGGAAAACTTTAAACATGGGCAAGCCTAAGCTTGCTCTGTTTAATACAATTATGGAGTGAAGCTTATGGACCTACAGATTGACAGTGGTACATTATAAGAGTGGCATTGTATTTTTCAGCAGGACGGGTACCAAAATAAATTCTTAAATCATCAGAACAATTATTAATTCCAAGTTAGCACATATTCCAAAAGAAAGCAAACTGCAGCTGTAGAAATACAAAAGGTATTTTTACATGTAATGTGTGGGTGAGCTAATGGCGAGATCAATTATTTTTGTGCATTACTTCCTTATTTAAGTGTACGGTGCATTTTAATATTATTTTCTTTGTTTTGTGCAGTGAATTCTGCCTTATTAAGGTTGGTATTACAGAATGTTGCTATGGACTGAGTTTGAAATGTACTGATAACCATCTTTACAATGTAATGTAAGTTTTTCAAGACAGTCATTTTGTGTTAATCATGTGCTTACTATTCTAACTAACAATGTTGTCACGATGATATAGCCAAACATTTTTGGAATGACAATGGCACAAATGGAACCATTTATGTTCATTTTGGTATTAATATCACCCTGAAGGTTAAGTGGGCCGTCATTTGCTGTTTTCCATGCCCTAACAATGACAAAACATGAATTAAGTGAATTTCTGTGATAAGTGATATCTAAGGGGTAATCTCTTCTCCTGGCTTCCTCTACACATAAACCTTCCTGTTGGATGACTGGAAGGTGAAGTCTCATCAATCCATAACACATGCTTCCATTTTCCTTGAGCACAAAGTAATCTGGCTTTACAATTCTTAACATTCACAAATGATTTCTTCCTTTCAGCTCAACCAGTGGCTTTAAGATGATGGTGCATGGTTTGAGACGATGGTGCATGGTTTGAGATGATGGTGCATGGTTTGAGACGATGGTGCACGGTTTGAGATGATGGTGCATGGTTTGAGACGATGGTGCATGGTTTGAGACGATGGTGCATGGTTTGAGACGATGGTGCATGGTTTGAGACGATGGTGCATGGTTTGAGACGATGGTGCATGGTTTGAGACGATGGTGCATGGTTTGAGACGATGGTGCATGGTTTGAGACGATGGTGCATGGTTTGAGACGATGGTGCATGGTTTGAGACGATGGTGCATGGTTTGAGACGATGGTGCATGGTTTGAGATAGTAACAAACACTTCCCCAGGTGACATACTCCAATTTGGGTTCATCTTCAAACATTGTATTTTATTTATTTTGGCAGTTTGCGTAGTAGTATCCCTATTCTTGTGAGCCATGATGATTTCCACCATCTCATGTCAAGGGACTTAAGATTTCTTCTTCCTGCCATATTGTAATGATTTGGCTTTTATAACAGAGGCTGGAAATGTTATCAGGATAAAAAAACAAGATGTCTAAGCACTTATTTCCCCATTTCTTCATACACTGTCAGATTATTTTAGTAAAAATCACCCAAAACAATATTTTCTTTTTTTGTTGTTGTTTTTAAGGAATTGCATGATTTTTTCAGTGATGCTTATTTTCTGGTATAAGATTAGTTTGGATGTGGTTACTATGGAAACTGTTGCCTGGCACAGAGAAGTTGGTTTCTCAGAGATCAGAGTAGTTTCAGATGTAGATCCAGCTACATTTCCCCTTTTGAGCTTAGATGATCCTTTGTAAAAAAATCTGCTGTACTGAATTACATTTCTGGTCTCCAAATCCTGGTGCTGATCGTTTGTACTACTGTACCTACAATACCTATTGTCATGCTGTTTTTGCTGGTTGCAGTTCTTAGCTTCTGATGAATTCAGAGCTGTGATGATAGCTTATTATTGAATATTGAGTTGTTTGTTAGGGCACTGTTTTCACATTCTATATTGTATGGCAGCAGCAGGTATACCTCACTGATGTATTTACTTAGCATGTCCAGTTTGGACCCACCCTTATATCTGCAGTTCTGTTTGTTTCATTGTCTTGGCTTACAATGCTAAGTGGCTAAGGCTTCTTCATAGCTATAATTCACTGAAAAACAACCAAAAACAATCACAAAAAACACCTAAGATACCTAATTTTAATAAGATATATAAAATGTCCTCAAAAACATGTTATTTTACTTTCAGTTACTATTTAGCCTACAAAAAAAACACATCTTTTTTGTTATTATATATGCATTTCTCGAGACGTGGTTATGTATTCCTATGTACATTGCAATTTTCTCATGCAAACCCTGGTTCCCTGAAATAGAAATGCAACCATTATGGGATCTATCTCTTATAGCCCGAATTACCTGAGCACTTATATCAAAGATGCTCCTTTAAGAGTCCTGTATGCGTCAGACGTCGTCTCCGCCCCCAGGAAATAAATATGAGTGATGCATAAGGCTCAGCGCCATTTTCTTTTCAGGCTTGCTGTATTGGAGTGAATGCAGCGACCTTGGAGGGTAATGGTTAATGGGGGGGTTTGCGTCAAAATGGACTTCTGCTGGTTCATAGCTTCAAAAAGCTTTTCCATTTGCCCCGCAGCCCAGTCAGTATTGCCAGAATGCCTTCTATGTCAGAGGACAGGGGGAGCTCTCTGAGCCAGAGGATGAAGAGGAGGATTTAGAGGAGCGCAGACTCTTAGTTCTGCTCCTACTCCTAGGATCACATCCAACAGGGAGTGGGGACTGTTGGCCACACTGCAGGGGACGAATGGTGCAAGTCATGCTGTGCTGGTGGCAGAGATGCAGAGCGGTCCCTAGAACAGCTGGCCAGTCTGCTTTCCAGTGTCCTCTTAGCAGAATTAGCAAAAGTCTTTAACTGCTCCCTCTGCATGCTCCCTTCCCAGGCAGTGGATCCTCTGCTGGAATGTTTCTTTTGCAACCAGCACAAAGGTGAAACCCAGGCATGGTGCGAGGTTGAAAAAAACAGTTCAGCTTTGCAATGTATGTGCACAAGAACAGACAGCTGACTGGTGCTCAAAACTATACACAAAAATGGAGCACTGGTAACGGTCTTGGTGTCAAACCAGACAGAACCGATTCTGGTATGAACCAGATGACTGGTACCAACCTTGGTACCAATAAAGGTGACTGGTACCGATCAGGTCACAGGTACCAGTTCTGGTACCGACTCGTACAAGGCACCGACTGGTAATGACCAGTTCACTGGTACGGGCTCTGGTACCAACCAGGCTCTGGTACTGACTGGTACTGGCAAGAGTGCCCTGGTACCAACCACTCGGCCCTGGTACCAGTAGTGAGTCACTGGTACCGGCTCTGGTACTGGAAAAGCAAGTCACTGGTACCAGCTCTATTACCAGGACAAGTGGTGTGCAGGTGAAGACCTGAAAAAGCCATTGGCAACTGCAAGCATGCACTGTTAAACAGACAGGGGTTGCAGGTGCCTGCTAACTAGAAACAAATCTAGTAGCCTTCATTGTCACTGAAGTAAAAAGCAGACACAGCAATGGCAAAGATACTCAGAATATTCTCCGGTCGAAAAAGCTCCTGCCCATTCGACAGCGCAGTGTAGCTAAAAAGCACTGGCAGTGTCTCCGTAGCGCAAAATGCTGACTGGAAAAAAAACCAGATAGCTAGCACAGTATACCATCTGTGTAGAGAGCAGTACCTAATACAAGCAGACAGCCCATGTGCATGCTGGGTTTTGGGAAAGAAAATAGAAAATATTTAAAACTTTCTAAAAATGATACATAATATATATATATAATGAAAAAGCGCTAGTAAAAATTCATATCGAGTCATGAAAAGCCGAGCAACAAGTGACTGAATCCCAGGGAAGGGGCGGGGAGAGCCGCCAGCTTCACACGGCACAAGGCCATGGAGGGGACTTAATCAGAACCTAAGGCCAAGAAGAATTATATGCTAAAAATAAGCAAAATTATTTCAAAATATGAAACGAGAGAGAAAAAGTAAATATATCAACTTATCAGTCAGAACTCACTCCTTCCTCAGGCAAGGCTGAAAGAAAAATGCCACTGAGCCTTATGCGTAACTCGTATTTATTTCCGGGGGCAGAGACGATATAAGTTTTGATAGAAGTGCTCAGGTAATTCGGGTTATAAGAGATATATCCCATTAGGCAACGGTTACATTTCGTACTTGAAAGGGGACCACCTTGATGCTCAATCTTTATAGGGGAAGAGTGTTATCTCATGTTTCCTAAATACAATTCATTTAAACCAACAAATCATTTTTGTCTTTTTAGTAACTGCTGACACTTGACTGAGCACTGTGGATCCATGGCTTTGGAAGTCGAAAGAATATTTTCTGAGATGCCATCAGAGATGGAAACAAAGACCTGGAACTACTCTGACCAAGAGAAGGATATTCCAGAGCTTGTTCATGGTGTGCATCAGCTTATGACCATTGATGAATCAAAGTCTCCTGCACACAGATCCAGAGAGGCACTTTCAGCACAAGAGCCTAAGTCATATTCAGTAATGAGTGCTGGAGAGTCACTCAGTCGCAGCCAGAGGAAGACAGTTACAATCAAACCGTTTTCCAGATATTCTTTAGGGAAAGCCAAGCATGCAGTGAGAAAGCCATTGTATGACATTTCCACTGACCACAAGAAGCCATCTTCCCATGTAAGGAGAGAGTTGTTTCAGAAGCACTCAGAAACGGTGAGATAAAGATATATTCTCAAATGTATTGCCAACATTGTAAAAAAGGTTAGAAAATGGCTTGGAATTCAATGTTTTTGTCTTATGATTTTTTTTCTTTGTTGAGTAGACTAATCCAAATAGATCAATCCTTAAAAGGTCACATATCCATTATGCATTAGGAAATTCAATTTCAATTGTATTTATCAAGGCGGTAGCCAGCTACAAGGCACCCGAGGCACTAAAATCATAGTAATAATTATTTATTTAGGCCCTTTTACACATTGCTTTGCGCAAAATAAAATGCATTTCATCCCTCGTTGTGTGCATACACTAATTTCCAAGTCCTGCTGATATCTAGGCTATAGCCTCTGTGCTCTTCAAAATCTTTACTGTCTATAGTGATTGATGTGTTTAGTAGGCTACTGTCTGTATTTCAATGTAATATCGCTATTTAAAATTATATAGCGTTTCAGGGTTTTTGGGGGTTTTTTTCTGACGAATGTACCTGCCTTTTAAATATGTTTTATGTTGACTCCTGTTTTTTATTAAAAAGTGAAACGAGGTGATTAACAAAGACTTCTTTCTACTCCAGCGAATAACGTGCAGAATCAAATGAATTGCTCTATATTTTAAGTAGCCCTCTTGTAATGCAAACACATAATTAACCATCGCAATTATTATTTATTTTATTTGACGAGTTTAGCAAAGGTGAAGTCTTTGTTTTATGAAACAGTGTTGTGGCTGCAACCTCCAAGCAACCAAGTCACAGCGATTAAGCTAATTTTATTGCTTAAACTTTATGGATGCAAGCACTCTTCTCGGTATTTGGATAATGACATCACTGTTAAAATCCAAGTTTGATAGATTAGGATTTAAAGCTAAGTCTAGTGTATATAACATATAGTCTGGCACTGCTACATTTCTTATGTTCTTTTATATTGAATTTGAATGTTGCATAGAAAAAGCTACTTATTTGCACTGTACAAAACACAGGCCCTTCAAATTTAGAACCTCAGGTACTCAACATAGTAGTATCTTATTGAGAAAAAAACAACTGTTAACTAAACTTTTGTATTTAAGTAAACATAATAATCATATATTTTTTTCTTCAGTTAGAAAAAGTTTAGGGGTGTGGGGGGGGCGGTTGTATATGCAAGTGCCTCTGTGATTTTTCATGGCTGGCTACAGCCCTGTTTATTGTACATATAGATCACAAATGAACATATTTCAGTTTTTTTTTCACATGTTAATTTTTGCAAACGTTATTACCGGTAATTGTATCCTCCACTGTACATTCCCCTAAAATGTGTTCCATTTCCAAATTGTGTACATGTAATATTTTTGGAAGAAAAAGATCTTTAAAAAAGAAATCTTTAATTTTTAAATAATAAGTTTCTGAAACAAATTCAGAAAGAGCCTATCAGAGACCAACTTCTGAGGACAAAAAAAGAACAAACGTTTATATATGCTTTAGAATGGGTCGAATTTTCACAAGGCAATCTTGGCTAGATTCAGATGCAGTGTTGTTTTGAAAATGTATAATTCATGACATTGCATCTGCAGCTTTTGGATGCCTGGTGTTTAGGGACCAGTGCAGAATCAGTTTGTTAGTTTGAGAATGAAAATGAGAATGAGAAGGGAAGGGGGGGGGGGGTGTGAAGAAAAACCAAGCAACTAGTAAGAGATCTGTTTCTTCCAGTACTATACTGTGCAAATAAGTAAAGTAGTCACAATATAGTATTGGGTAAACGACTTATCCGTCCTGGCGTCAGACAGGGACCACACAAAGTATTGTATTGTTTAGTTAGTGCTCCAAGTCCATCTGACAGCTTGGTTTATTTTGTTTGTTTTGTTTTATTAGCGGTTGTTTCCCCACCTCACTGAAAGGTTTTGGTAAATCAAGACTCCAGCCTGATAACTTACACTGCCCTCGGCCACGTCACATTACAATTAGCAAAAGCGCCTCCGGGCATCAGCACTTTAAATACAGTATACAAATGTCAATGGTACTCAATCACCGAGGACAATACATCAAAACAAGCCCTCGTGGGTAAGCAGCTTGTTATATGATCACAATTATGTTTACTCAGGGCTGCAGAACCTTATTTTACTGCAGTATACTTGAGAAGCGATCATCACGTAAGGATGCCTAGTTTAACTGCCGCGTGGTGTTACATGTAATGGCTTTTGAATTAAAATAACATTACAGTACAGTATTTTACTGTAAGGACTACCACTACATTTAAGCATCTTTGGATTACTTATTTTCAGTTGTGATGTAAATCTCACAGTTTTCACTGTCCCCCAACCTCGCTGTGCCGCAATCCCACTCCCTCTACATGCATATCACACAGTAACACTGCTGTACTCAGTATGTATTCAATGAATGAATATTCACTTTATTGAAACAATTATCACTTACAGAGAACACAAAAAACATACCTGCACAATACAGTGGCACAGTCATGTTTGATTACAAACAATGCAGTGTTTCTTGTATCACTGCACGATCCACGCTGCGTACATGCCTAATCACGCGAGATTTGATCAAATTCAGATTCAAAAACAGCTTTATTGGCTGTACACGTCATTGCACATGATACAGTACAGTATTACATGTAGTCAGTTCATAAGCGGATTGCTTGATTGTTACAAGCAGATTATTTTACATTGGTAAGTATAGAAATGATTTTGTCCCAGTGGTTTTGATCACTATATGCAGTTGATTGTTGCACTGTAGTAGTAGTATTATTATTACTTCATCTATAACTTTGAACACTTAAATGTAACCTTTGTAAAATACCAGTAGATACTATCAAAGTAACATTTTGACAAAAGTTGAAAAGTGTATTACTTTTATTATTACTTTCTAAACTGATTTGTGTCTGTGTGTGCCTACTCTACATTTAATAATACATATTCCATACAAAATGTTTATATATATATATATATATATATATATATATATATATATATATATATATACAGTACTGTGCAAAAGTTTTAGGCAGGTGTGAAAAAATGCTGTAAAGTAAGAATGCTTTCAAAAATAGACATGTTAATAGATTATATTTATCAATTAACTAAATGCAAAGTGAGTGAACAGAAGAAACTGCCTTCTGCTACAGCCAAATATTTCAAATTTTGACTCATCAGTCCAGAGCACCTGCTGCCATTTTTCTGCACCCCAGTTCCTGTGTTTTCGTGCATAGTTGAGTCGCTTGGCCTTGTTTCCATGTCGGAGGTATGACTTTTTGGCCGCAAGTCTTCCATGAAGGCAACTTCTGTCCAGTAGATGGTTGTACCAGGGTCCCACTGTTTTCTGCCAGTTCTGAGCTGATGGCACTGCTGGACATCTTCCGATTGCGAAGGGAAGTAAGCATGATGTGTCTTTCATCTGCTGCAGTAAGTTTCCTTGGCCGACCACTGCGTCTACGGTCCTCAACGTTGCCCGTTTCTTTGTGCTTCTTCAAAAGAGCTTGGACAGCACATCTGGAAACCCCTGTCTGCCTTGAAATTTCTGCCTGGGAGAGACCTTGCTGATGCAGTATAACTACCTTGTGTCTTGTTGCTGTGCTCAGTCTTGCCATGGTGTATGACTTTTGACAGTAAACTGTCTTCAGCAACCTCACCTTGTTAGCTGAGTTTGGCTGTTCCTCACCCAGTTTTATTCCTCCTACACAGCTGTTTCTGTTTCAGTTAATGATTGTGTTTCAACCTACATATTGAATTGATGATCATTAGCACCTGTTTGGTATAATTGTTTAATCATACACCTGACTATATGCCTACAAAATCCCTGACTTTGTGCAAGTGTACCTAGAAGAATTGATGCTGTTTTGAAGGCAAAGGGTGGTCACACCAAATATAGATTTGATTTAGATTTTTCTTCTGTTCACTCACTTTGCATTTAGTTAATTGATAAATATAATCTATTAACATGTCTATTTTTGAAAGCATTCTTACTTTACAGCATTTTTCACACCTGCCTAACACTTTTGCACAGTACTGTATATATATATATATATATATATATATATATATATATATATATATATATATATATATATATATATATATATATAAAGAACTATTTGGTTTATATTAGCATTATTCACCTGTCATTTTTGTAGTACTATCCCTTTTATCTGCATTGTTTCTCTGTGGAATCAAAGGAGATGTCTTCTGTTGGAATCCCCTACTGCTAGTCTCAGATACAAGGTCCTGGCTGAGCTGGCTTCATGTACATAATCTGGGTTCAAGATCACATTCCTCCTCAAAATATCTTTCCATCAGGCGGCAAAAGCTACACCCCAGGGAATTATGCACAGAAAAAAATAACAAAAGTAACAAAAGTATTGTGCAGTTGTATTGTGTTCTTCTTTCACACTGGATATCAAAATACTTGCATAAGTTTAAAACAAAGATTTTTTTTTAAACATAAAGTCTTTCTAAATTCCAAGATTGAAATAAAGGAACACCAGCTCTTTCAGTTTGTCGTCTGAAAGAGAACGCCTCTGATAAGACAGGAGAAGATTATACAGCGAGTTGCTGCGCTCAGTGTCAGCTATATTTGTTACTGCATTTATGTATCTGAAAGCTAATGTTTTCAAATTAGGAAGAGAGTCAGCTGTTGATGTCAATTTCCCTTGGCGGTAGAGTGCTATGGATCGCATCGGGTGCCACCTTCACAGTGTACAAAGCAAAGCAAAGAACATCTTTTACTCTCTCTTTTGATGATATATTTTCAACATGGGACCTTTGTCATGGCATTTTCTGGCGAAATCGATCAATGTTCCCTTTATCCTCAGTGTGTTCCAACATTTTACGATACAATACGATGCCCAGTTTGTGTTTAAAAAAAAAAGAAATGACATATGACAGATACTAAACATGGTGAATCCTTTGATGCACAAACCACTTTTTAAAAATAATGAAACTGTAAAGGCTATTTACATACTGTAATTGTTTTTGTTATGTAATGTTAAACTGTAGGTTGATCATGTTTAACGATTTAATTCTGTTTTTTTTGGTAAACTCCTTTTAACATGGTCCTACAAATCTTTTTTTTTTCTTGAATAAAAATATACAGTATGAATATGTACACAATTCACAAAAAAATGTATTTGTGCATTTTCTGTAGTTATTACCCAGCTTCCCCAAAACAATGTCAGTGGAAGTCAGATTTGTAAAATGTCAACGACCTTGCCAAACTACATGTTTCTTTTTTTTCTTTCTTTCTTTTTTAAGGATTTACAGGTAGAGGACAAAAGTACCACACTACCAACTCCAAGTTGTGAATATCAGTCAAAATCAGTGAAAATAAATGACAATACGGATTGTGGTTCACCTCATCAAGGCTTGTATGAACCAGCAACCTCACATGCAGCATCGTACTCTAGAGAGGGGCATACGTCATACCACCAAACAGGTTTAAGATTCGATAGTGGGATCCCTTGGTCTAGTAGACCTTGCTTCTCCAGTCCACCTCTTGGGGACTACAGCACTATGGTGAAGATGAGTCCCAGAGGGCTGTCTGTCCCCCGACCATCTTCAGTAGAAGCATCTAATCCTTATTCACGACTGTCAAAAAAAAGTACATCTCAGGTTTGGAAGTCTCTTAATACATCCACTCGTTCTGGTGGGTCCTTGCATCATAGCCTAGATGAGCCGCTGGATTCCAAGCACAGCAGGGAAAAATATCCTTATCAGGCTGATTACTGGGCATGTGCAATCCCTAGCTCCTTACCTCCATCTCCCAACCGAAAGTCTCCTCATTGGGATCCTAATGAGGAATACAGGGTCTTGCTTGATTACACCTATCCCTTAAGACCAAATCATTCTTGTTCCAGGGGCAAATCAGGTGGGGATCCTATAGTTTCTGATCCATTGCTGCACGATTCTGGTATTGAGCTTGATAGCTTCTGTTACTCCACTAACAACACTCTGAGGTCAACACCGTGCCTTGAATGCGACGCTGTGGTTTTGATAAACGACAGTTCAGCTACTGAGAGCCCGTTCTCAGGCAAAGGCTTACGACCGTCAGGTCCAGACTATAAGGAACCATGTCATTTGAAATTGGGTTTTGCGCACCAGCAGCATGTAGGTTCTTCAAGAAGGTCGATCAGCCCATATTCTTCAGTTGACCATGTGGATCTTTCATTAGAAAACTCCAACAGTTCGGCCTGGTTTGAATCGCATAACAAAAAACTTGAACAGAGAATGTGGCACCGTAAATATGGGGTCTTATCATTTGCTGCATCCAAGCCTTGTTTTATCCCCACTACACAGATCCTTCCACTACACAAAGCATGGGACAGTGATGAAGAATACCTTTCTCTGCCTCTAAGGCTAAAGGAGTTGGAGGTATTATCACAGCAATTAAATATCATAGCCGTGCAGATAAGCAAGCCTGGGGATGTGTGCTGTGAAACACAATCTGTTCTGGAAAAGGATACTGCTTCACCCAAGACCCTGTATAATCAAGCGGAGCCCATGACTGGTGAGGGAATTACAAATGCTGGTGCCCTATTTGGTGTGCAAACCATCAAGGAAAACTATGACCTAGAGAATGACTTACAAAGTGTGGAGGGTGAACTTACAAAAAGCAGGCTGAAAAAGGTCTCTTATTTTATGGAGCAGCTTGGAGGATTATCTCTTTTTGAATTTGAAAAGAAGACACAAGTTGACCACAGCGGTGGAGAAACAAAGGAATCGCTTATGCAACACATTCAGGTATAACCTTAACCTCAATTTATTGCACATGATGCATCATAATTATCCCCCACTAGCGATATTGTTTTACATTTATCTAGAGAACCTATTATCCAATTGTGATGAAACTTGATTAGGACATTCTTCTCCCATACAGATTCAGAATATAAGAAGATACCTGCGTTTACATACATATGTATAGGATGTTAAAGTTATACTTTCACACATATATAAAACCTGATATTGTTCTTGATACTGAAAGCACTTTGTATTTACAATTTACAGATTTGGCAGGGTATGTTTGTTACTAATATACTTGTTGCCGTAGTGGCATGAGGTGTGTAAATGGATATGGTAAGAGGTAAATGACACATTTCTCTTATACAGACATTTTGCTATAAACTGGAGGAGCTAATTCAATGGCTATACCAAGTAGCTGAGAAAATGGACAGCTGGAATCCTCCAGCACCAGACACTGACAGTGTCAAGGCCGCCCTTGATGTCTACAAGGTAAATATATCGGACAAGTCTAGTGAAATGTCAGCCTTCTTCCTGAAGAAAATGAAATGTTTGGCAGGTAGAGGAATGAGTTTCAAGCTGATCTGACAAGAGTGGCAAAAACTATAGCCGTTTTAATGTTTCACATTTATAATGTTATTTTAAAAAGTACACACTGATTATAAAGTATACAACAGCCTTATCCAAAGCCTTGGTGAGCATGAAACTCTAACCTAATGTTTTTTAATATATTATATACTTCATGCTGTCTCACACAAATGCTTTAAAACATCATATATTGTATGTTTTCTACTATCAATTTGCAGAAGTTCCAGAAGGAAGTGGATGAACACCAGCCTCTTACCACAGCAGTTTTAAAAACTGGAGAAATTCTTCTTTGCTGCATGAGCTCCACCTCCCCAGGTAACTCGATAAAAAGAAATTGGATGAGACCAAAAGATTCTGGCTATGTGTAGGAATCTGCACATCATATAAGTCATTGATAGTTAAATCAGTGCAAAATCTAGGGTCACACACACAAAGTATTCTTCTATTATAGCCTCGATCAGAGGGTTAATCCTGGAGGGGTTTGTTAACACAAAAATAAGTACAGTGCTGCCCCGTTATAATGCGACCTGTTATAGTGCGGAATCGGTTATAACACGGTAAGGTCGTGGCTCCCATTTCCCCCATAATGCAATTTGACAGGCAAACGTTGGGTGAACGTTCCAGATATACAGTATGAAGCATGGCAGACAGCAAAAAACGAAAATCTTTCTGTGTTAAAATTAAACTCGATGCGGTGGACAGAGTAAGAAAAGGTGAAACTCAAGCAGCAGTTTCAAAAGATATACATTTTGCAGAATCTACATTGTGTGGATGGCTTAAAGACGAAGAAAAACTAATTGGTTTGCTTGATAAGATTGACTCCAAAAGAGGGCTGCTTTAGGAAAAAAATGTGTGAGTGACAAGCGGCTGTGTGAATGTGCTGCTGTGAGAGTGCAAGACTGTTTGTTGTTTTTGCTGTGGCCCAGGCTAACAGGGTTGGTATTAATCGTCCCAATAAACAGTGGATTCAAGTACCTGCAAATTGTGTGTGTTTCCTTCCTTCATTTTCCACCTTACACTACAATATAAAGTTGGCTTGTGGGCTTGTAAATCATTTCAGGAACAAAAATGCCAATATTCGATATAAGGCAAAACACAAAATAAGGAGGTTTCCTAATTATGGACCCCGACAACCGCATTATAACAGAGTAGCACTGTATATAATCCCAGTAGTTAATGGTTAATATTGCTCAAAATGATTCTGTTTAATTGTTCCCAGTATATTTTAAAATACATGGGAGTAAGTCTTGGTAACAAAGAATCCCTACATATTCAAATTAATTTCCAGAATAAGTTATCCAGTCATCTATCCTGACAGTTTATATGGAAAGCATCTACAAAGTACTAAAACCATTTTATGCTATTTGCATCATCTTAAATCCCGATAGCAGTGGTTATTCTAACTGACTAAATTACTTTGCGGTTAGTTCTAAAGGAAACTCTGGGGTTGGTTGAAAAACAGTCGGAGGCCCTGGACAAGCATGCAGAACACTTGTACTCCTCGATACTGACTGCTATGGATATCATTCGAGATGAGGTGCTGACAATGTCTGACCCAAGTGGTGATTCTACTGTGGGTTCAATTGAGGTAAAAAGTAAGGTAACCATTTCAGAATGATTCAGCCTAACTCGACCTCAGTCATATTGCACAATTCAAGAGGACAGAATACCATTGTAACTTTAGTTTTAAATAAGCAAAGATTTATATTTTTCTAGGGGAAATCCGATTTTTGGACCTTGTAGGTTAATTGAATGATTCCACCTGGTCATTTAGAGTTGGAAGATTTATATTACTGGTGTAAGTGCATTCAATTGGGACAGTCTCCTAACATAACTTTGGTTATTATCACAATCCAGTTAATATGAATCACATTTGAATCCAGAATTGCTGTACCACTGGTATTCTGAAGCAGTGCCAAAAGGAAACTGTAGAGCTGTCAAGTTGTGATATGGATGCAGTCAAATAAAACATGGCCTAAAAGAATGTATCTAACAGCTCTGGTCATGATGATATTAAGCTAATGAAGCCACCAACTTTACCTGTTACAGATCAAGAGTCCACCTAGTGGTACAAACTAGCGGCTTTCACCAGCTTGGAATAATACCGCTGGATGCGAAAAAAACACTCATGGTAGAATAAGTAGTAATGCTAAAAGAAACCTCAAATTGCATTCGATTATAAGTCTTTCTGAACATTCTCTTGTTGAAATGAATTCTAAATAAGCCTGAATGCTCTGAGTTGTCATACCAGTGAAGTCTAAATCCTTCATTTTTCTGATGAGATTTCCCCTGCAGTTTTTTTATGCATTGCAATCCTTTGCCCATTAAAATGAAACCAGTCTTTTCTTCCAATCAAGAATAAGTGTTCTTAAAGCTTATATAGCTTGAGTTTCCTTTTGAGAAACGGAATTTCATCAAAGTCAGTACTAGATACTAAAATGTTTTGTTTTTTTCTTCAGTTGTGTCTGTGTAGCAATGCAGGATTCATTTGTTGCTTTGATGTTCTGGTATGAAATATCACTTCCTCAAAACATACTAATTATTATTTTTTTTAATATATATATATATATATATATATATATATATATATATAACAACAGCTGAATGAAAGTGGATTTGTGGAACAAGATCCAGAACTATGAAGACACATTATCTCCATCAACACTATGTTTCACTGGTTATGTAAATGTATCTTTTTCCCATAAATGGTACCCTTGATTTTTTTTTTGTGGCAGTAATGTAATTTAGTTCTGTTGTGCTGTACAATAAGATGATGCATAACATGCTATTGTAGAATCTAATTTAAGGTTAGTCTATTTCCTATAATGATTTGCAGGAATATGGTATATTATTACGCCATATTTTAGGAATGTAATTATCATGTTTGAAATTTTCCACAATTTTATTTGGAATATAATGTGGGTGTTATAACTTAATTTATCTTGCATAAATGACTGCTCAGGTTTTCATTGATGAGTAAATTGCCTTACCTTAGGATTCGATTTAAATTGTGGCACCACTGTACTTATAAAGAGTTTTGAAGTTTTGTTATCACATGGCTGTTTGCTGCAGATCCTTCTTTGTCTGAAAGTTTGACTAATGTGTGCAATAGAACAGGGAAATAATGTACTTCTGCAAACTTGATGAATAAGCAACATTATTAAATAAATCCTACCACAAATGTGCAGGCTTTACAATAAAACACTTGTATTCACACAATTGTGTGGCATTACAAAACTTAGTCAGCACTGTATTCAATGATTTTCACCAAGCAGCATCTTTTTTCATTGACACATGATCTAATACTAATGATTTCAGTGTATTTCTGCTATTGTTTTGCCTTACTTATGTGATTGTAATCATTTGTGTATGTGTTATTTCTGCTCTTCCACTGCTTCAACACATCATGTAAGAAATACTTTTAATGCTGTAATTGTGAACTAATGAAAGGTTGGAAATGCAGTTTTATATGGAAGTTTACAGTATTATCTGAACAATGCAGTCATATTTTAACAGAAATTTAGCTTTAACATCAAGGGGATCTTAGATGGAAAAACTAAAATAATGTTTGACAATAACCAAAGTATACTAGGATGCCTTTTGTCGCACACTAACATTTTTGGAATACGACATTCATATATCCATCACACTTGATGAACAAATGCAGCAAATCTTCATTCCAAAAGTGCATCAATGGTACTGCTTAAATACTAGTCCATTTTATAATTTCAAGTTGTATACTGTATGCAGCCTTATAGTCATTCAGCCTTCACTGCTGTTATCTATGGTACCAGCAGTTTGGCTTCCTTTGTGAAATCAAACATGTCCAGTCTAAAATCAGAAAGGAAGGCACCTTGCTGATTGCAGGGAGTATAACAGCAATGACACACATACAAAGTAAATTAGAAAAGTGAAATACTTTTCCCTTGTAGTACTGCAATGTCTCTAAATAAACTGAAAATACTGAAAGCTTTATACAGTGGGCTGCAGTCAGACGATAAACGTGCGAGTCCCGGGTCCCTGTGCTAGTGGACTGTGCGAGTGGATGAATGCATCCCCGTTGAATGAAAAGCAGACTAAAGTCCCGGTACACAGTACCGGCAGAATTTCACCCCTGTGGTCAAGTAACTTGTTCTTTAAACAAAACTACAATGCAATGTTAAATGGGTTGTTTTTAGTGCAGAACCATCAACACTTACAAAATTCCTGTTAGAGGCTGACAGTAGACGCCTAGACGCCAATTTAGTTGTTAAACCAACATACTCTAGACCAGCAAGACGGCAGGCAATGGAATGTGGATCCTTTTAAAATGTATTCGGTTATCTACATTTTTTTTTTTTAAACCTAATTTCTGTACCCTGCAAAGTCTTTACCATTTGTACATATATCTTTATTTAATGTAATGTTATAAAATTGGTTAATACACAGCTTTGGGGCATTAACAGGTTTATAATGACCTTAGCCAACATGTTCATGTTTTACACTATAATGGATTTATTTGTTTCACGCTACATGGGCTTATTTTTATTATTTGTTTATTTAGCAGACGCCTTTATCCAAGGCGACTTACAGAGACTAGGGTGTATGAACTACGCATCAGCTGCAGAGTCACTTACAATTACGTCTCACCTGAAAGACGGAGCACAAGGAGGTTAAGTGACTTGCTCAAGGTCACACAATAAGTGAGCTGGGATTTGAACCAGAGACCTGGTTACAAGCCCTCTTCTTTAACCACAGGACCACAGTCTCCTTATATACAGTACTACAGCGAGTATGAAATAATTAAAACTCTTTTCTGTGAATTACCATAGTTGTGTAACCATTTCAACAAAATAAACCATAAAATGCAAGCCTGTGAATACTGTGTATAATTTATTTAAAATTGGGCAATGATTTTATTGTTTAACATTTTCAGATTGTCCCCATCCCCATCCCCAGTCTTGTGGAAGTTTCACTAGAGGTAACCATGCTTGATGCTGCCATCTCATGAGCGCTGAGGGAAGAAAATCAGATACCACTGTGTACACATAAGGGTTAATTAATGGAAAATAAGAAAATAAAAATCACAATTGTAAACAGGAAATGGGGTAAAAAAAAAAAAAGTTTCATTTGGGGTTATGAAAAGATTTTCTGAAGTTCTACATTTGAAATGCCAGCACATTCATTCTTTTAATCTTACAGATAGCAAATATCAAAGGATAACATGCAATGAAAGCAGATTGACATTTGAATAAAAACAAACCACCTAATGAAGTCTTTATATATATTTTAAAAAATGTTTTCTTCCCTTGACAACAGCCCCTTCTGATAAGATAAGTGGACTGAGTAATCATTTATTGAGGGACGTGCAATTTTAAAAATACCCTGAGCTTTGAGGGATCACAATAGCAAAAGCCCACATACACCGTCTTATATCTCTCAACTCAATAGGGAATTTTAACTACTGAAAGACCAGCTGCTCCAATACACATTTATTATAGCAAACTAACCCATGTTAATCTACATGCAATATTCAAGCTTGAGAAGTGTGCTCAAACTAACAGAAAGCCTAGCTATTAACTATTTTTCAGCTCAAGTAAAACTGAATTCAGTTGCCTTTATTATGAAAAAGAACATAGTGTTTTATAAGAGCAATTCTGACATTGCCACTTGCAGTCAGGTGTCCACAGGTAATTGGCAGTCACAAAACAGAATCTAAATTACCGGTACAATATAGTTCACCAGATAAATGTCGAATAAATAATTAAACCACAAAATGTATTCTACAAACCATTGGTTCCATCATACAGTCTGGTATTCCAATAAGTACAATATTTATTAAACATTTCTTCAGTTGTATAATGTTACATATTGTGCAACAAATTACAATAGTCTGCAGCCACAAATTATATGCAGAGATTATGAAGTTAAACTACTAATCATGTAATGTAATTTATTCCACTTATCTCTCTACAGAAAAGGACTAGCAAATCAGATCTTACATATAACATTTCACTAAACGCTATTGATGCCATAGACAGTGAAACATTGTTGTGCTGTTGGTTGCACAAATGGCTTAACTTTGTCTTCAGAGGAGGACCTAACTGGACGTCTAAACATGCCAATATAAACATCAAAACAAAAAAACTTTATTTAAACCAACCACAGAACTGTCCCGTAGAAGTAAAGCAATGAGATTTACACACATCATTATTTATAAACCAGCACACAAAGGGTTAAAACAGTTCTGAAAATGAAGTTAGCGGTCTTGAATTGTGGGGATAAAAACAGCCAGGGATTGACTGTTGATTTGCTGATCTTGTTTGAAGAATTTGTAGTAGTGCTGCTACATACAGTACAATTCAGGCAACTTTTCTTACACTTGGGCTTATTACATCATAGATTTATGGGAAAGAGGATGAAGAGGACCTTAGCAGCAGCCTCCAGAAGATGGCTTGACTGGAGTGCTTTGGATTTTAACATTGGACTTCTCTGATCCACCAGCTGTAGCTCCTGGGCCCATTCGTTTTTTAATCTCTGCAGCCATTGTCATGAAGGCTTGTTCTACATTTGTTGCATTCTTAGCACTGGTTTCCAAAAATGGAATTCCGAGAGAGTCTGCAAATTCCTAGAAACAGACATCAAGCACAATGTAAAAAACATGTAACGTTAAAATAGTACACAGCAGAGAGTCAATTATTCGATCTTTGATCAACCATACTGTCCAATCAACCGAATACACCTGTAATCACGTGATGAATTACGTGTGGTGTATTACGCACACAGCTTCTGCTGCTAAAACGGCTACGAGATTTAGCTGCCAAAAAAAGGACCAGCAGACTGAGGCAAATGAAAGTTACAGAATTAAATCATATCATCAAAACCTCATTCTTGATTTTTCTCCTATTCCTTCATTAAGGGCTGGAGATTCTGTCTTACTGAGCAACTAAAAACTTATTTTATTCATTTCAATTGCACGTTATTACAATGCCTGAACAGCAAGTATCAAAATATAGAAACATTTTACTGAATTTTTGAAGTTTAATGATTCCTAAGGTTCTGTAACGTGTCAAAGGTGTACTGAATTGTATTTTTTGATGATTTTCAAAGTTTGGTATAAGGTACGTTTAATTACACTATTTCATTACCTTAACTGTAGGTGTTAAAGTTGTACTGAATTGTATTAATTTAATGATTTGTAAAGCTTTGTAACTTTGTATGCTTAATGTGATAGAATAGGTTACTAGCTATATATCATCAGTAAGGATATGAGTGTCACGGAGGCCACGGAAATCGTGAATTTCAACAAAAGTCAGTGAAATCTTGAAAATGAATGTAAAAATACATTTGGTTAGGCACCCCCTTTAAAAATGCAATATGTCATGCACTGCAAATACAAATCTGCAAGTATCTGTAAATTGTTTGGTTGAGCATGCACACAGCATTTACGTGTAGCTGTGCAGGTCAGCGAATGAGATTTGTATTTTGTAGCTGAGCAAGCATGTAAATGAACAGATCGTATGTTACTGTAAACTCTCGGTTGTGATCTTCACATACATACAGCGCTTGTTAATTTATTTTCTTTAACAAAAAAGTGGGCTTGCAGCTTTAAAAAAATATTAATACTTACATTTTATTTCAATACAGACTTTTTTTTTTTAATACAATGTACTCAAGTAGTCTGTTGAAAATAAATACTGACTTTCTAAAACTAAACATTGCTAAACAAAATACTTCAGACTGCCACTGAATATCTTTATTTCCTGTAAACTTTAGCTAAAACGAGAGGTTTATTGGTTTTGTAGTCTTTTTTTCTGATCTTTGTGATGCCCCGCTTCTTGGAACACTGTCTGCCTGTGTGATTTGACTTTAACAATTTTTTTTTTTTTGTTTTGCTTTTATTTTTAAAAGGGGGAGTGCTCTGTAGGCCAATCGGAAAAAGAAAAAAAAACAACAATTTAAACATCTTGTTCTTATTATTGAAGAATATTTATATACGGTTTCATTTTGAACACGGTAATAAAAACAATTTGATATACTGATTTTGTATATACAGTACCAGTCAAAAGTTTGAGTACACTTGCTGAAAACTAGGTTTTTTTCATACTTGACAATGTTTTATGTCGTATACGTTTCTGTAAATACTTGAAAACACATGTTACAACATACAAAACATAAGGAGTATCAAAGCAATGTTCAAGAAAATTGAAATTGTCTCTAAATCTTGGATTCCTCAAAATAGCCACCCTTTGGCCTTAATAACAGCCTCACAAACACAAGGCATTCGGTTAACAAGTTTCAGCAGGAAATCACCCGACATGACTTCCCAGCTCTTCTGCAGCAATTCCCAGATACGTAGGGCACTTGTGGGTAGCTTTGCTTTGACTCTTCTGTCCAGTTCGTCCCATACAAGTTCTATGGGATTGAGGTCTGGAGACTGGGCAGGCCAGGTCATTAGATTGAGTTGTCCTTCACTTTCCTTCTTCGCTAGATAGTTCTTGCACAACTTTGAGGTGTGTTTCGGGTCATTATCTTGCTGAAGAATGAAGGACTGCCCAACTAGCCATAATCCTGATGGAATGGCATGCCTCTGAAGTATGCTATGATAGCCATGCTGGTTGAGCTTGCCATGGGCTTGGTAAAGATCACCAACTCTGTCACCAGCAAAGCAACCCCAGACCACGACACTGCCTCCTTCATGCTTGACAGTGGGAACCACACATGCAGAACTCATGCGCTCACCTTCTCTGCGTCTTACAAATACTCGGCCGTTGGACCCAAATATTTCAAATTTTGACTCATCGGTCCATAAGACCGACTTCCACTCCTCAAACATCCAGTTTCTGTGTTTTTTCGCCCAGGCAAGTCTCTTCCTCTTATTCTACACTCTTAACAATGGTTTCTTTGCAGCAATTCTTCCAGTTAGGCCAGCTTCACGCAATCTCCTCTGAACAGTTGATGTTGAAACATCTGTACTTCTAGAAGCATTTAGCTGAGCTTGTATTTCAGGGGCAGTTAATCGCCGGTTTTACAGACTTGTGACTCGAATGAACTTGTTTTCTGATTCTGAGGTCACCCTTGGCCTGCCTGACCTTGTTCGGTCCTCATGAGTGCCAGTTTCTTCAAATCGTTTGATGGTCTTGGCCACAGCAGTTACAGACACTTGCAAAGTTCTTGCGATTTGTCTTAAAGATTGACCTTCATTTTAAAATAATTACAGGCTGTCTTTTTTCTTTGCTTAACTGTGCGTACTTTGCCATTTTCTGTTCCCTTACATTCAGGAATGACAAACTTGTGCCTATGCTACCTATATTTATAGTAATCATGGACCCTAACCTGTTAATAATTGGTGACAAAAGGTTAATTAGGTAACATGCTAGTTAACTCGGAGAACATCTAACAAAGACACTTTTATACTTAGGCCAGTGTTCTAACATCGTGTTATACACATTTCAGACTTTTAACTGACTTGGGCTTCAGACTGAAATCCCCTTGCTTTGGGTGACCATTTCATTGAAATTGACAAGACTTACATTTTCATTTAAAAATAAAATTTTTGAATGCAATTCACTTATGATTATCAGCTTATATAAAGTACACGTATCATATTATGAAATATTAAGTGTTTATACAGTTAAAAGCATAGATAATCATGAAAAACCTGGTTTCAAGCAGGTATACTCAAACTTTTGACTGGTACTAATATATATATATATATATATATATATATATATATATATATATATATATATATATATATATATATATATATATATATATATATATATATATATATGGTACAGTAATTGTTATTAATACCTGTTCGATTGTCCATACAAATCGATTATGTGAACAAGAATTGGTCCCAATTAGTTCGGATAATTGACTCTACTGTATTTACAAACTAAAGCATTGTTTTAAAACAATGTAGTTTACTTAACTTTAACAGAATTATGAACATAAGAAAAGTTTTAGAACAAGCAAGACTCCCCCCCCCCAAAAGAAAGTGCAGCACCCTGCCCTTAATATATAAGCGAATTCAAGAAAACATGTTAAATACAAGCATTTAGTGACCATTAGCCACCAATACAGACAAAAATACACAATTTCTGGTAGTTTAACAAGCAATCTATACAAAAAAAAAAAAAGCAAAAAAAAAAGCACTTAACCAACTAAATATATTTGTTCATGACAAAAAACATATTAGGAGATACAAAAAGCTCGGAGAAACATCAAAGCAGATGAACAAAAAATTCAAGATTAAAAGCCACAGAACACAGAAGAGTTATGTACACATAGACCTTGCTGCAAAACACTAAGAAAATTCATAAAAATAGGCTACAATTTGCCAAGAAATAGGAACGGGAATCTGAAGCATTCTTCAACAAAATTATCTGGTCCGATGAGTTTAAAATATAACTTTTTCCTAAAAATGAACAATGGTATGTTTGGGGAAAAAAAGGGAAAAGCCTTCAAATGAAGAAAACCTTGTACCTACAGTTAAACATGGATGTGGTTCGGTCATGATTTGGGGGTGTTTTAGCAGTTCAGGGACTGGAGTCATTAATGTGATTGAAGATCGAATTAATGCAGCCATGTATCAAAACATTCTACAAAGTACAATGATACCATCTGCTCGTAGGCTGATTGGCAGACAGTTTATCTTCCAACACGACGATCACCCAAAGTATACGGCTAAATCAACTCTAGAATTCTTGAAGAAAACAAAAAGTTCTAAATCCAATAGAAATGCTTTGGACCAATCTGAAAAAAGCTGTAGCCAAGCATTGTGTATCCAATCTGTCTGAGCTGAAGGAAATGTACAGAATGGGCCCAGATTTCACCAACAAGATGAAATATACTGGTTAAGAATGATCATAAACATCTGAAAGCCATAATAAAAACAAAAGGTGGACACACGAAATACTAAAGCAGGGGCGCCAATACCTTTGTCATGAAATTTAAGTGCTTTTTTTTTTTTATAAAGATGGTTTGTTTAACTACCAGAAATTGTATACTTTGGCTTTGTCATATTAATTAGTGGCTAATGTTCACTAAATGCTTGTATTCCATTCAGTGTAAGGTGTCAATATTCTTGTCTACGACTAACAAAGTAATCCCAGTAAAATGTTCACATTACGGTAAACGTGAATTTGATTTTTTTTAAACTATAAGTGAATCGAATGTATCAATTGCTCCTTTCACATATTCCAGTACACTTCCGGTTCACAGCATGAAGGAACGCAGTCGACACTGAAGACACCCAAGTCACAGGAAAAGTCTCGATTAGTACTTGGAAGGCAAATACAACTTTACCATAACCTAATCTTTTATATAGGAAAACGTAAGATCTATAAAGTGATGGTAAGGCACATGAGGTAACATTTACTGGAATTATTGTGTTAGCGCTATGTACTTTAAATATTTAACATTTATTTCTTTACCTATTTTTTTTTTTTTTTTTAATTCAAAAACACTGCAAACTTTCAAATGCAAGGTCTCATGATGACTACCAGCAAAACCTCGCTGCCCTTAGAATAGAACATATCCCGGTTAAAACAACCAGTTCATAAACGGAAAGGAATTCACTATTACTATAGTAACCAAGCAAATGGTCACTGAATTCCAATGCAACTGACATTAATTAATTAGTTTAAACCCACATTATATACAATCAGTACAATATTAGCCCATCCGTACCTTTGCCGTTGTGTAGTCCACAACCTTCTTTGTAGTTAGGTCACATTTGTTCCCTACCAATAGCTTGTTAACATTTTCACTGGCATAACGGTCGATCTCCTGTAGCCACTGCTTGACATTGTTGAAAGACTCCTACAATAAAAAGTGATTTTGTTAAATACATAATTCTTAATAGATGATTCTTGAATGTAACAATACAAAATGGGCAAAATGGGAGTGTTACAGTGCAGTTCAGCTATGGATGTAAATAGCTTTAAAAGGCTTCTATTCATAATTTCGTAACCCAGAAACACGTTAATATTTAAAGCAAAAAAAAACACCATCATGGAACAGCATTCACCCTCCAGAATCACAGAAGCTTTGCATTATTCTTAAGCCTGATCTGCTTCAAAATGTTCAAAGTGTAACCTGAAAAACTTAATACAAAAGTTGATTCTGAATTTACAGCAAGCAAAATAAACATTTTGTTTTAATTATTTATTTATCGTATTTCATTTAAATCATTTTACCCCTAAAACTAAAGTGATTCTTTTACTTTATCGACAAACTGTTCAAAAAGTCAAAAATGGGAAGAAGTTGGGAGGTAAACAAAAACAAGGATAAACATAAATTTACTGTAATGTTTTCTCCAACTTACTTGGTCTGTAACATCATAAACAACTATTATGCCATGCGCTCCTCTGTAGTAACTGGATGTGATTGTTCGGAACCTTTCCTGCCCTGCTGTGTCCCACTGCAAAAGACAGAAGAATTAGGGCTCTGCAAAAATGTATGTTTTCATTGGATACAAAGTTGCCAAGTTAAATAGAAATGTCACTAACATACATAATCCCCACCAGGGATAGAAGTGACAAATTAGGTATACAGTGGCAGACAAAAGTATTGGCACCCTACGCTTATTATACAAAACAAAACGCAAAATACATAATTTGTATACAAATAATCAATCAAAAAAACAACTTTTCATTTAAAGTACATTCATGACAAAAGTATTGGCACCTCTGCTTTAGTATTTCGTGTGTGGTCCTTTTGCTTTTAAGAGTTGATCACTAATTTTTTTTTTTTTTTTTAAGATTCTATTGATTTTTTTGGTTTACTATGCAGGACAGCTGCTATAAGATCGTTGCCTTTATTAAAAATTTGTACGGCTTAATCTACCGATTAAAGATCTTGATCGGTTAATTTATGGGCTTTAGTTGATTAATCGAGTGACAGTCCTAGTTAGAATTGATATAAAGCATTTCCAGGATATTCGTCTCAAACCAATACCAGCCTTTACAACAGACCATAATATAATATTAAAATTGGGAGATCTGACCTGAGATTCTACAGTTCATTAAAACACAAAAAAAAACATAATTGGTGACTTAACAAAAAACAAAAAGGATGCTTTGAGATATACATTTGGAGATATGTATGGAAATGGGACGAAATGGTTATTCTAGCCTTTGGAAAAGGTGGTACAACGAAACGAATCACTTCAGTTGCTTCGTAATGGAAGAATATATTTAATTAGTTCTACATTTTTACTGACTTAATGACTTTTGTCGTGAACAAATATGTGAAAATTGCTCAAGTGCTACCAGAAATTGTGTATTTTTATCTTTACCATTAATTGGTGGCTAATGTTCACGAAATGCTTATAATTTAACATGTTTTCTTGAATTATTTTATATTATAGTGCCAATACTTTTGTCTGCAACTGTAAATGCCATGAAATAGGTCACTATGACCTACATCTATAGCACGTAGAATGTTATGTCACAACAAAAGTCCATGAATAGTTTAATGGAATTTGGGCGCTAGATTCCAAAAATAAAAAAAAACCACTTTAGTCTTCAATAGCTCAGCTCAAAGGTACTGTGAAAAAGTAGGTCACTGCAAAATACATTCACAACATGCGGATTAACCAGCTGCAAAATAGCAAACACTTAAGCCCCTTTCACACTGGCACTACTACCCAGGTTGAACCAGGTCCCAGCAACCCACCTCAGGACGTGGGTTGACACGCTTTGACCTGGGATGAGAGAGACAAAATGTATGACGGCCGACGAAATAACAAACAGCCATGCCTGCGTGAAGGTTTCACTTCCGCGAGGAACGTTTTTGTTTATTCTATTTAGTTAGATATTTGTTGCTTGAGACACATCATGAGCCAGATTGCAGCATGGATGAAGAAACATTTAATCTAATCAACATTTGGGCCGACGGTTCAAACCAGAGAATCTTGGACGGAAGCATCTGTAACAGGCTTCCGGGGCATTGATATGCGTATTGTGCACTTGCGTCTGTCACCCAGGTGAACCCTGCTTTATCAAAAGCAGTGTGAAATCGCGTAGCCGACCCGCATGACACCGGGATCTGACCCAGGTAGGTTCCATACAAACACTTAAGCCCCTTTCACACTGGCATGCCAGTGTGAAAGGGGCTTTAGATTCATCAAATATAGGAACTTGTGCCAAGGAATGCCACTACCAAGTTTCTAAACAATTGGGTGTGGTTCTCAGGATCTAGAGGAGGCAACTATCTATATGACAGTTCAAGTAGAGGCTTCTGTAAAAGTCACAGTGTTCATTACTATGTTGTTGCTGCAAGTAAAAAGCTGAACAGGAAATCTTGTATTTCTTTTTCCTGGATATCCTTGACTTTGCACCTCTGGCACTGGCAGTAGTCAAATTAACAAATGTTAAAATAGAAAACTAAATATCACTACTCATTAGAATTTTGACTTGATTAATAGATGAAATTATTTAAAATAAAACATGCCAAATTAAACCTGACAATTGATACTTCAACTGTTTGTTCAGTTACCATTTCAACTGGAATTCATGGGATAATCCACTGTGAAGTTCAGCATTAATTTAAACACAAACTGGCCTGTTGCAAGTCATTAAGAATCTACTTACAATTTGAAGTTTGATCGTCTTTCCATCTAATTCTATAGTTCTTATTTTAAAGTCCACACCAATTGTGCTAATGTAGCTTTCTGTGTATGTATCATCCTGTATGGAAAGAAAAACAAATTGTGATGTATATAATTATTATTCAAAGTATCTTCAAATGAGGCAAATGCTAGATTACAGAAACATAGACTTTATATTGTTGTGGTCAAAGTTTCTTAATGAGAAATAAATAAAATATAAACATCTCTTTTATATAATTAAAATAAACAAGATTGGGGGTCCCCAAGTGGCTCATCCAATTAAAGTGCTGCCGCTGGGAGCACAGGATGAGTCATACAGCTCGGACAGTTCGCGTCTGAGCTGTGCAAAGAGGCCAAACTTTGCTGGGGACCCCAAAGGGGGCGTTACACTGGCACTGACGCTCCCAGGGGTGGGGGGTGTTGGATGGGAAACCGGCAGGGACTACTTCTCCTCATCGTGCAACAGCGAACCCTATTGGCCAGACAACGAGCACATTCAGAGTGGATAAAAAGCAGGGCCGATGTCTGTTCTCCGAGATCGGTAGCCCGTCCACCTCTGCTCTGGATTGCTCAGTGTAAAAGCGATTCTGGCTTTAGGCTTGTGAGATCGGAGGACGCTCGCACGCCCTCAGAATGTGTGGGGACTCGCTGCGGTGAAGGAAAAAAAAAAACATAAATTGGACATTCCAAATTGGGGGAAAAATAAATAAAAATAATAATTGGTCACTCCAAAGTTAAAACGGGATTGCATTAGTTTAACAATAAATGTTACAACTCTCAACCAGAAAACACAAATTCAGATACCAGACTATGCTTAGCAGTACAAAAATGTTGTTTTCTTGGCACAGATTTAGCCTGTTTAATCTTTCAGGGAGAGAACACAGTCAGGATAGAAGACTTACTGCAAACCGAAGAAGGAGGCACGATTTTCCCACACCGGAGTCACCAATCAGAAGCAGCTTGAATAAATAATCACTGAAAAAATAAAGAATAAATGGAGGCTATCAAAACTTTGGTGCAAAATTCAACTCAAATATTTATTTTTGCTTAATTTCCAATGTTTCTAGAGTTAGGGGTTCTGGTTAACGTACACCAATACAATGGATAAATACAGGTCTTTCTAACATGACATGCCAGGGCTATATTTCTCAGATTAGTGGAGGACCCCTAACATGAAAAGTGTTAAATGAGAAATGTTTGAGGTTGGATTTTTAGCCAAAACACTTGAAAAATGATGGGTGGTAGTATAATTTGGAGTGCTTTGTTTTCTCTATGGAGCCACTCAACAAACCCACTATCGTCTGACTCGAAGATGACCTAGAGTGCAAAAACTGTAAGTGATAACATGAAGAAAGTTCCCATAAGTTTGCAGATATGTTTAGTTGAAGATTAGGAATTGGCTGCTTTGCAAAAACACATGGGATACATTCCCACACCACTGACTTGGACAAAAGCTTTGTTGACAGTCCAACCTGCAGTAACTAGATATTCAGGTTTAGCAGCTGCAAAAAGAGAAGACACAAGCACTATCCTGTAGAGCTCATCACAAGGAAACTTGTTAGCATCCCTTCCTGGAGGCTGTGTGGTCCAGTGGTTAAAGAAAAGGGTTTGTAACTAGGAGGTCCTCGGTTCACATCCTGCCTCACTCACTGTGTGACACTGAGCAAGTCACTTAACCTCCTTGTCTTTCGAGTGAGACGCCCTAGTCTCTAAGTCACCTTGGAAAAAGGCGTTGGCTAAAAAAATAAAATGAAATAAAATAAATAAATAAATAAATAACAATAATAGGATATTCAGTTAATAGGACCTTCCCAAACTACATTTAAGTATTTCCGACATTTAAAATAATTTCTAATGTTGCATAAAACACTTGATAATGTATGCTGAGCTGAATAGACTGCTCAATATCTTGAAAAAACAAAATTAGATTGAAGTGTGATTTATGTTTTGTTAACATACACTTCACAAAGCTGGCTGTACTATGTAAAAGAACACACGTTCCACTGTGAAACCAGCCATTTTGTTTTTTTGTGGTTGATGTGAACACAAATAGACACCGGACACTTTTTTACTTTTATTATTAATTTGGCTACAAGTAAAGGCAACACAACTATAACATATTTGTTAATATAAACACTAACAGCTAAATACAACATTAGTAATAAAGGCATATTGGCTTACAGTAGTAGCTTTTAAAATCTATATTAAATAGCTTAGCACAGGGGTTCTGTGAGGCTGTTCAAAGGGAGGTGCAGGTGCCTGTCCCTGTCCCTGTCAGCTCGGCTGTTTTGTTAAAATGCAGCTCTCTGTCGCTGCAACGTACAGACTTTTAGTTTAGAGCTAATCAGACAATAAACAGACAAATCGTAACTCCACTGTGCAAGACTTAATGGGAGACGGATTCCATAGGAAACAGGAAAGGACAGCTATCTTCCTTGCCAGCACAGCCAGGTGCTCACTCTGACACCTTGGAATGTGGGAAAAGAGGTAGCTCCTCCCAATCTCTCAGCCAAGAAAGGGTCATCTGAGGTGACTGTGTAGATTAAGGTGTCTCCTTAAAGCATCCTTTCCAATGTATGACAATACATGGAAGCCACCCTGCTCCTTGAGATAGTAACTCATCCTCATAAGATATATACCTCAAAGATTGCAGGGTTACACAGATTTCAATTGAACATGTATTACCACATTTAGGAATACAATAATATGGTACATGGCAAAATATTTACAAATGTAAGATATTCATAAATCCTTGCTGCAAGACAGAATAATGCAAACAGTAAAACAAATAGATTGATGCATGTGCAGTCAGTTTATGTGCAAGTATGGAAGTTTAAAGTATGCCCGATGTGGAAATGTATTATTGTTACTTTAATTATTATAAACTGGTAGTTTTTGAACAGTTTTCATCAAATGTCACTGATACTGTCCCTAGGGAGGAAAATAACCAGTGCTACATAAAACTGTTTTCAAGAAAATTCCTTAAGAATTTAGATTTTACTCCAGATACACATTAGGGTGCTTATGTTTAAACCTGTTTTTTTACTGTTTTACAATGAAACCATATTCCAAAATGCTAAAAGCTCTGTATTAAGTAGATTTAACTACTCTGACATGTATGTTTGAATTCTGACATCAGGCTTTTCAGCTCCACTGCTGACAACAGCTGCTGTACAACTGGCAGATCCTAAATGCAGAGGATTGGCTCAGTGTTAGGGTTGGTTCATTCTCCTGTTGCAGATGAATGCGATACGTCCGGCACAGACAGATATAAAATGCGCTGCAGCTTCACTCCGACCATGCAGCAAATGTTGACATTTTTGAACATTATCTGACCCTATGCGATTTCAGGTCGCAGACGCATGAGAAAATGCTGTACGACTTTCCAAAAAACATGTATGTCGCAAGAGTAATTCCAACCTGTCGCATAAGGTCAGATACCCTTAACAAGAACATAAGAAAGTTTACAAACGAGAGGAGGCCATTTGGCACCATCTTGCTCGTTTGGTTGTTAGTAGCTTATTGATCCCAGAATCTCATCAAGCAGCTTCTTGAAGGATCCCAGGGTGTCAGCTTCAACAACATTACTGGGGAGTTGGTTCCAGACCCTCACAATTCTCTGCGTAAAAAAGTGCCTCCTATTTTCTGTTCTGAAAGCCCCTTTATCTAATCTCCATTTGTGACCCCTGGTCCTTCTTTCTTTTTTCTTGAATCAGATCACCGCGTAGTCTTCTTTGTTCAAGACTGAATAGATTATTTCTGAATTCTTTTAGCCTGTCTGCATATGACATGCCTTTTAAACATGCCTTTTAATTCTGGCCGCTTTGCACTCTTTCTAGAGCAGCAATATCCTTTTTGTAACAAGGTGACCAGAACTGAACACAATATTCTAGATGAGGTCTTACTAATGCATTGTAAAGTTTTAACATTACTTCCCTTGATTTAAATTCAACACTTCTCACAATATATCCGAGCATCTTGTTGGCTTTTTATAGCTTCCCCACATTGTCTAGATGAAGACATTTCTGAGTCAACATAAACTCCTAGGTCTTTTTCATAGATTCCTTCTTCAATTTCAGTAGCTCCCATATGATATTATAATACACATTTTTATTGCCTGCGTGCAGTACCTTACACTTTTCTCTATTAAATTGTCATTCGCCATGTGTCTGCCCAGTTCTGAATGCTGTCTAGATCATTTTGAATGACCTTTGCTGCTGCAACAGTGTTTGCCACTCCTCCTATTTGTGTGTCATCTGCAAATTTAACAAGTTTGCTTACTATACCAGAATCTAAATCATTAATGTAGATTAGGAATAGCAGAGGACCTAATACTGATCCCTGTGGTACACCACTGGTTACCTCGCTCCATTTCGAGGTTTCTCCTCTAATCAGTACTTTCTGTTTTCTACATGTTAACCACTCCCTAATCCATGTGCATGCGTTTCCTTGAATCCCTACTGCATTCAGTTTGAGGAACTTGACTCCAACCAGAAATTATGTCGGAGTCTGAATTATGAACCAACCTTTAGGCTACAGCTACTGTACTACACAAACAAAAGGCTGTTCATGTGTCAGTTTATTATCTCTGACTTGCAAATGCCCTCCTGGAAAATGTAACCGTATAAGCCTATATTTGCCAAGTTATTATATTTTTTAAGTGCACTTGTACAGCTCTTCACAAATCTGACTGCTGGGCCCCAACATATTTAAACGCTGTTACATCATGACACAAACTGCACGATGTTGAGAAATCATGAAAAACAACTCTAATATAGAAGCTACTGTAATGCTGAGCTTCTTTACATATCCTCAAAACAAATCCTGCAATGACACTTGGGATATGACCATTTATTCATTTTCAGTGTTATACTCTGTATACTCTTTCAGTGTTATACTCTGAATATTGAAGCTGGGATAATCATTAAACTAACTAATGTCTCGAAGTTAATCCTGGGTCTGCCCCAGTTCATGGTACAGCATGTATTAACACAGGTGAACTATGGGTAGTGCATCAACAACAGTTGCCACAGTGAACTCAAGCGTATAAAAATCACAAAAACTGATTGAAAGACCAAGAAAGTCTTCAACAAAACTTGCCTAAAATCTTCCAGATGAGAAATCACTGAAATCCTCAAAAGCCCCTTTCACACTGGCATGCTCTACCCGGGTCGGAACCTACCCGGGTCAGGACCCGGCGTCATGCAGGTTGGCTACGCGATTTTACACTGATTTTGATAAAGCAGGGCTGACCTGGGTGACAGACGCAAGTAAACAATACGCGCATCAATATCCCGGAAGCAGCTTGTTACTGACACTTCCATCCAAGCTTCTCTGGCTTGAACCCAGTCTTTAATTAGCGCAAATGTTTCTTCATCCCTGCTGCAATTAGGCTCATGGTGTGTTTCAAGCAACACAAATATGGCTAAACAGAATAAAACGTTCCTTGCAGAAGTGAAACCTTCACACTGTCGTGGCTGTTTGTTTTTTCGACGGCTTACGAACGACCGTCATGCACTTCGTCTCGCTCAAGCCAGGTCAAAGCGTGTCGACCCACATCCTGAGGTGGGTCGCTGGGACCTGGATTAACCCAGTTTCAACCCAGGTACGTGGTTTCACACTACGCAGGATTGTGACCCGGGTAGCCAGAACCCGGGTAGAAGTGCCACTGTGAATGGGGCTGTACACAGAATGTAAATAGCATACATTACATGTTCTTGCTGTGCTTGCAGCACTGCATGATGGCTGATGCCATGGCCACTGTACTCATTTTCCTTATTACTGTATGTAGTCAAGTATTGCTACTGCATTTTTTCTTGATAGCTTTCATACTTCTTAATCCTAAAAAAAGGCCTCTTCATATAGCCAACATGACTGTTTCGCCTCAAACAGAACTTAAATTAAAATTAAATGTAAAATTCCAGTTATTTAAAATAAAGCTACAGGGACCTAGAAACATAAATACAATTACAAATCCATATTAATATCCTCATTTAAATACATGTGTTTATTTACACTTTAAAAGTTGGAAAAATAATTACCATCAAGAATAA
Organism: Acipenser oxyrinchus oxyrinchus; assembly: GCA_030684275.1. NCBI lineage: Eukaryota > Metazoa > Chordata > Actinopteri > Acipenseriformes > Acipenseridae > Acipenser > Acipenser oxyrinchus. Next base: position 19,196,286 of record CM060251.1, read on the forward strand.
AAAAAAAATACAGTGGGCTTATGAAAACGTTGAATTTATTTTTGATTATTACTATATCAATTACAATTGTGAGGAGTGGCTAAAACTATTTTTTTCCTCCATCATGGATATCTATTGCTGAGCTGCTGTGCTAAACTTTTTGGAGTTTTAGTATTTCAGGACTAACAAGACAGAAGTAAGTAAAACAATTACACTTATACTCAGGGGTTCACATAACTTATCATTAGGTTCTCAGCAGAAATGGTTTGGTACTCACCAAAATTAGGGGTCATAATCAGTAGCTCCACCTCCTACTCCAACAATTCAAACAATTGGGATTTCAAGGATCAGGGGTGCAAATTTGGAGCGTAAGGCTGATAGGCAGGATCGATATTTGTTTTTTGACATGTGAAAACTCATGCTCACATGTAGCACTGCTTAACCTTTTAAGGGCCAAGCGTTTTTCAGTGGGATGCTCCCCCAGAACCAGGCTATTTTTTTTGGCTGCAATTGACTCTCTGGGGAACATTATAAAATACTTCAGAAACAATCCAAGCTTTTTGACAAGCACACAATTCATTTGTATTCATTTTCTGAAGTAAATGCAACAAGTAAACAATACCTGTTCGTTTTTGTCAAATACAACAAGTAAACGATATCTGTTAATTATTTAACATTTATAAATTATAAAACAGTTTAGATATATGCCCTATATAGGCCCTTGTTCTAGTAGTTTACCTGCACTGTATTTATTATCAGTATCCTATCAGTATCAGCAGATATGGGTAGATAACCATCGGCTATCGGTGCACCCCTAATATACAGTACTGTGCAAAAGTTTTAGGCAGGTGTGAAAAAATGCTGTAAAGTAAGAATGCTTTCAAAAATAGACATGTTAATAGTTTATACTTATCAATTAACAAAATGCAAAGTGAGTGAACAGAAGAAAAATCTACATCAAATCAATATTTGGTGTGACCACCCTTTGCCTTCAAAACAGCATCAATTCTTCTAGGTACACTTGCACACAGTTTTTGAAGGAACTCGGCAGGTAGGTTGGCCCAAACATCTTGGAGAACTAACCACAGTTCTTCTGTGGATTTAGGCAGCCTCAGTTGCTTCTCTCTCTTCATGTAATCCCAGACAGACTCGATGATGTTGAGATCAGGGCTCTGTGGGGGCCATACCATCACTTTCAGGACTCCTTGTTCTTCTTTACGCTGAAGATAGTTCTTAATGACTTTCACTGTATGTTTGGGGTCGTTGTCATGCCACAGAATAAATTTGGGGCCAATCAGATGCCTCCCTGATGGTATTGCATGATGGATAAGTATCTGCCTGTACTTCTCAGCATTGAGGAGACCATTAATTCTGACCAAATCCCCAACTCCATTTGCAGAAATGCAGCCCCAAACTTGCAAGGAACCTCCACCATGCTTCACTGTTGCCTGCAGACACTCATTTGTGTACTGCTCTCCAGCCCTTCGTGAACAAACTGCCTTCTGCTACAGCCAAATATTTCAAATTTTGACTCATCAGTCCAGAGCACCTGCTGCCATTTTTCTGCACCCCAGTTCCTGTGTTTTCGTGCATAGTTGAGTCGCTTGGCCTTGTTTCCACGCCGGAGGTATGGCTTTTGGCCGCAAGTCTTCCATGAAGGCCACTTCTGACCAGACTTCTCCGGACAGTAGATGGGTGTACCAGGGTCCCACTGTTTTCTGCCAATTCTGAGCTGATGGCACTGCTGGACATCTTCCGATTGCGAAGGGAAGTAAGCATGATGTGTTTTTTCCTTGGCCGACCACTGCGTCTACGGTCCTCAACGTTGCCCGTTTCTTTGTGCTTCTTCAAAAGAGCTTGGACAGCACATCTGGAAACCCCTGTCTGCCTTGAAATTTCTGCCTGGGAGAGACCTTGCTGATGCAGTATAACTACCTTGTGTCTTGTTGCTGTGTTGTGAAGTGATAGGACTAGTTTTCGGTCCGTCAGCATCACTCTCGTTTTTAAGAATTGAGGTTAGTTTCTGATATTTACTTAACAGCTTCTGTTAATGAGATAGTATAAATATTAACTTTTTAGATGTAAATCACTGTTAATGAGAACGTGTATACTCTTACTGCTAAAAAAAAAAAATAAAAAAGTTGAAGTAATGTTTGCATGTTTTTTTCTGATTGATTTACAATAAAGTCAAATGTTATTTAAATATATGTGGAAAACATTTTGCTGGATAACCAATCGAGAAAATAACTTTTAGTAAGTTTTCTGTGTCTGAAGGGCATAGCAGGCAGCTTGTCAGATTGAGTGCCGTGGGAAACTTACACAGGTTCAAAACAAACCAGACGTCTTGGGCTGTACTGCCTTTCTCTCTGATTTACTTTTTACAAATAAAAATGCTGCCACAGAACAGCAAACATAGTTCAGAAAAAATTGGTGAAAACACTGAAAACTATTTTCACTGATGAAAATAAAATCGCCCTGGCAGTGCTGTCTGTTTATGTCTTGAATTACTCCTCTTGTTTATTTTTTTATTTTTAGAATGGCAAAATACAAAATACACTGCACTGCAGGCTGCTGGTCTTCTATTTGCCGACCAAGATAGTGAGCCCGAAAGCTGTGATCCTCAGGACAGTGTAGCTAGCGAGATAGGAAGAGATGAAAGAGGGAAAAGAAAAAAAAGCAGCAAAAACTAATAAAACTATTGTATATAAGTGTAATCATATTTGTTCTACAGATCTACCAAATGAAGACAAACTAGGGGTTTCTTATATTGTTGCTTTATATTTGTATTTGCTTACACGCATCTATTTAAATGTCTTTTTAGGTTCAGTATTCTTATTCTTTATGACCACACTTTCTGTTAGAACCTTTCCAATCTGTAATTTACACTCATTGTATTTTAGAACAAAAAAAATTAAATAAAGTTTAGCAAGCATTCGAATCACTGTTCCCATGTTGTATATTTTTGGGTAACTGCAGAAAATAATGAGCAGACTTTGAATGAATATTAGGCTACTGACAAGCTCATACTGTCCAGACTGTAACGTCCCCATTTTCAGTGTGTGGAACTTTTTGTGTTGAAAACAAAAAACGTAAGGCTAATTAATGACTCAAATGTGTAATTGTTAGATAAACTAGTAATTTTATTAATTAATGTGTACTGAATGAATTATAATAGGGGTCTCTACAACATTTAGTTTGGGTTGGGTTTAGGTTGTACAGTGAAACATTATTGTATTTATTGAATGTATTGTATATAGTTAATTAAATTATACATGTAAAAATTATTATTTGTTTACTTTTTTAAATATGCATCTATGGTCTCGCTATATAATAATTTGAAGAGATATTGGGGGTTCATAAGAACATAAGAAAGTTTACAAATGCGAGGAGGCCATTCGGCCCATCTTGCTCGTTTCGTTGTTAGTAGCTTATTAATCCCAGAATCTCATCAAGCAGCTTCTTGAACGATCCCTGGGTGTCAGCTTCAACTCATGTATAGAGGCTGTCCGCCTTTAAGAAGAAAGGCGTGATGGGATATCAGCTTAACACTTGTTAGCCAATACACAAATGCTTAAGTGCAGAGGTGCTGGATTATTACATTCCGGTTTCATGCAACAGTTATGATGGTGAAGAAATAAGCTCAATAATTAAGCTAAAAAGGAAGTTAAAAGGTTACCGTTTTTTTTTTTTTGTTGTTGTTTTTTTTTTTAAAACTCTTATTTGTTATTTAAGATTAATTTTGGTAAATTTACTATTTAGTGGAATCAACTGCATCTTGAACTGACTTGTTTTATGCTTTGCAGATCCTCAGTCAAAGTGTGACAATAGAAAGTACCGTTTTTTTTAAAATTATTTAAATAATTTTTAATATAGGGTTGATGAACAGACCGTGCTAAATCAAGGAATGACAAACAAGCAACAGTATTTATGCACTACATTGCTGAGGTAGAAAGAAGGCAGCTGCACGAGAAAATAAAAGGTGCAAAGTTCCTGTCAGTGATGTCAGATGGTTCAACCGATAGTGCTGTCATAGAAGAGGAGCTAGTATATGTATGATTCTGCCAGAAAAAGCTGGTGAATGTGCAGTTTATGTGCATGCAGTCTGTGGAGAGGACAGATGTCCAACACATCTCGGACGCTATATCTTCACACATGAGGCAGATTGTTTCAGACCCTGTTAAGACTGCTCATAAATGTTGCTTGTTTTTGCATTTTCTTTTGTCGTCATTTCCCCCAGGAACAATGTTGGCCGGTAAAATGTCTGTGTGTCTGGTGGATTTTTCCATCCAGTAGCCATGGTGGCTAGTGCATGGAAAAAATTATTTCAAGCCCTGTAACTAAGTCAAATACATTGGATTTACAGTGTTTACCTGTTTTTTCTTTGCTGTAAACAACTTCCTGTGTCATGTTTTTTCTGCCTGGTGCTGTGAAATGTTTCTGCCCTTTAAAAATTAAATGTCTCAGTGACAAAAAAAAATTAAAAAAATTAAATGTCTCAGTGACAAAAAAAAAACAACAAAAAAACACACACACACAATCTGGCAGTGAAGTTCAATCCCACCCCTATCCAATGACATGCATAACAAGCTGTACTGCAAAGTATGGTGGTCAAGTAAATCAAAGAAACGAAGTGCGTTTTTTATCGTGTTTACCGGATCACGGGCCCAGAATGACACTTCAGTATGATCGTGTTTACACCATCATGGTCCTTCAAGGGTTATTGGCAATGACACATACAACAACAACAACAATAGTTTATGAATGTTTAAATAGGAGTCCGGATTGCTGGTTATTACAATTTTTTACAAATCATCTTGCATTCTCTGTTTGTTTCAATAGTCTACCACTAAATTCCAGCCCTGGGGATTCAAAAGCAAAAAACAAAACTTCTTCACTTTAGTGTTGTTGAACATGTTGGCTTGACGGCACAACGGTATTTATAGAAAGGTAACTTAAGGAAAAAATATATTATTTTAAGTATTATATATATATATATATATATATATATATATATATATATATATATATATATATATATATATATATATACTGTGCAAAAGTTTTAGGCAGGTGTGAAAAAATGCTGTAAAGTAAGAATGCTTTCAAAAACAGACATGTTAATAGATTATATTTATCAATTAACTAAATGCAAAGTGAGTGAACAGAAGAAACATCTAAATCAAATCCATATTTGGTGTGACCACCCTTTGCCTTCAAAACAGCATCAAGCATCAATTCTTCTAGGTACACTTGCACACAGTTTTGAAGGAACTCGGCAGGTAGGTTGGCCCAAACATCTTGGAGAACTAACTACAGTTCTTCTGTGGATTTAGGCAGCCTCAGTTGCTTCTCTCTCTTCATGTAATCCCAGACAGACTTCGATGATGTTGAGATCAGGGCTCTGTGGGGCCATACCATCACTTCCAGGACTCCTTGTTCTTCTTTACACTGAAGATAGTTCTTAATGACTTTCGCTGTATGTTTGGGGTCGTTGTCATGCTGCAGAATAAATTTGGGGCCAATCAGATGCCTCCCTGATGGTATTGCATGATGGATAAGTATCTGCCTGTACTTCTCAGCATTGAGGAGACCATTAATTCTGACCAAATCCCCAACTCCATTTGCAGAAATGCAGCCCCAAACTTGCAAGGAACCTCCACCATGCTTCACTGTTGCCTGCAGACACTCATTCGTGTATCGCTGTCCAGCCCTTCGGCGAACAAACTGCCTTCTGCTACAGCCAAATATTTCAAATTTTGACTCATCAGTCCAGAGCACCTGCTGCCATTTTTCTGCACCCCAGTTCCTGTGTTTTCGTGCATAGTTGAGTCGCTTGGCCTTGTTTCCACGCCGAGGTATGGCTTTTTGGCCGCAGTCTTCCATGAAGGCCACTTCTGACCAGACTTCTCCGGACAGTAGATGGGTGTACCAGGGTCCCACTGTTTTCTGCCAGTTCTGAGCTGATGGCACTGCTGGACATCTTCCGATTGCGAAGGGAAGTAAGCATGATGTGTCTTTCATGTGCTGCAGTAAGTTTCCTTGGCCGACCACTGCGTCTACGGTGTCTTGTTGCTGTGCTCAGTCTTGCCATGGTGTATGACTTTTGACAGTAAACTGTCTTCAGCAACCTCACCTTGTTAGCTGAGTTTGGCTGTTCCTCACCCAGTTTTATTCCTCCTACACAGCTGTTTCTGTTTCAGTTAATGATTGTGTTTCAACCTACATATTGAATTGATGATCATTAGCACCTGTTTGGTATAATTGTTTAATCATACACCTGACTATATGCCTACAAAATCCCTGACTTTGTGCAAGTGTACCTAGAAGAATTGATGCTGTTTTGAAGGCAAGGGGTGGTCACACCAAATATGGATTTGATTTAGATGTTTCTTCTGTTTACTCACTTTGCATTTAGTTAATTGATAAATATAATCTATTAACATGTCTATTTTTGAAAGCATTCTTACTTTATAGCATTTTTTCACACCTGCCTAAAACTTTTGCACAGTACTGTATATATATATATATATATATACATAAACTCATGTTTAGCGTAATGGCTCGACATCCACACCTCTCATCCACACAGTTTGGGAAGCGAAGCATCAGTGAGCTTTCACAATGCCACTCCCCGTGACTACACGCCTCTTCTCTGAATGGACAGCTAAATCAAGATTCCTGCTATCATTGGTTGCTTCAAGTATCCATTAAAAGAAAATGACTGATGTTATAAACTGAAGTGATTCCACCTATGTCAGTCTCTCCTTTTTTTCTCAATAAAAACCTGAAGCAGCCAATGATAGCACCAGCAGGAATGGAGTTTTTCATGAATTGGAACCCTCAGCTTGAAGTGAAATATGGACACTGGTATTTAATTATGATCAGCGATTATAGCCAGAGATCGTTGCCTGATCCCTGCTTAATGTATTTGGTTATTCCTACTCCATTTAGAATCTTGCTGAAACAAGCATTACTGAACCATTGTTTTTTTGTGATCTGAAATACCAGTATATGATATAATGCGATAAGAAATGCAGTGAGCAGATAGACAATTCACTTGATTGTACCGCATGTCATTCAATTGTGAGGTTCTTCCAGTTTGAATTCCTAGTCAGTTTAAACTTGTATGGTAGATGACGAATTGACAACGTTCTATTTCTTAACATTTCAAATTGGCCAATTTAATTTTAGAATTACTCCAACTGTAGAATACTGATGACGAACATACAACTACTGTCAAAGTACCTGCAATACAAACTCATGCAAACCCTTAAGCGAACTGCTTAACACTGTGCAATGTATTTTGCAAGACCCATGTGACCGGCACATGACTCGCTTCTAAAAAGGATGGGTGGGTCCTTGTTATACTTGATGAAATACATTCTTAGATACTTTCCAAAAGCATTAAAAAGAATCTTTATGAATGTCGCATATACATTTTGCTCTACAACTACATACCGGTATTGTCAATAACCAGAAACGGAAGCAAAGGCTATGTAAACAATCTGATCAGAACAATATCTACAATACATATAATTACATTAGTTGTCTTGAATAATTACATGTGTTGTTATTTTGAACTGAATAAGATAAGTGAATTGCTTTTGCAGCAAATGTGTTATCTAGGAAATCATTAACTTTTCATGACATTTCGTGAAACCTCACTCTCCTGCTATGAATTTCTTCCATCTTAGCAAACTGAACGTATGAACCAAGAACCTGTTATGTACAGCTGTTACAAATGTGTACATGTGCCTTTTTATATTATTGATTTGCTGGTTTCCTGACAAAATACAGAAATACAAGGTACAGTATTATAACTAACTCGCATTTTGCTGAATGTCAAAAGCCGGACAAAGTATAAAACTGTCCTTACTATGTTATTGTTAGGAACAATTCATTAAATTATGTTGACGAATACGTAAACCGCACAACATAACATTGATTTTTTTTTAATTTATGTATTTATTTATTTTTACCGGTTGTTATTAAATAAAAATAGCGGCAGTACAGTAAGTTCAAAGATGCTAGGCCCGGTGAAGTTGTTTGTTTCAATGTATTTCTAACCATTCGTTTTAATTTACTAGTTATACCATTATTTACATGTAGTATATATGACATACTTGCAATTTCTCACTTCATATTATCATGTCATCACAGTTGTGTAATTCTCCAAACAGTATTATTAATACATTTAAAAATACACCCATACTTTCTGATAACCCCTTTCTTCATCAGTTCATGATACCGGTGTCCCCTAGGTTCAGAAAATTTAAAATACAGCCATTTGCTGTACTTCATTATAACCTCGCCGCGGTGACATCACCATGCACCAGTCTACGTATACCTTATTTTGTTTCTTTAACAATCAACTTCTTATAACATAACAGCCAAATACACATCACTGCCAAACAAGATCCAGTCATCACTACGAAATAATACTTACTATTCGGGATTCATTGTTGACATGTCACTTTAGACCGCCTCTTCTTGTAAAATGGTGGTCCCCTTTGCTTTAAATAACTTCAAATGGTAACTGTTTTGTCAAATTCAAAGTAACTACTCCCCAAAAACCTAAAAGCTAGTTGTCTCAAACCCAAAATGGCTTCCAGTCTAACCAGGAAATAGCAACTCCTCAAACAGAGAGAAATACATTAGCGTAAGCTATCGTCGACTCCGTGGTTTCTCGGGATTTGTAGTCTATTAAACAGACGTGCTCCTTGTCAGCAACGAAGTGACACAGATGAACTGACTACGATTCCCTGACTGCCATGCGTAATCCGAGCATGCGCAATGATATACACGTACTTTTTAACCAGGTCTCTCGTCTCTAGCGCAACCCTGCTCACTGTCAAAAATGGTTACGTAATCAATGAAACGTGGCAGCAAGACCGGTACCAGTAGAACAAAAGGTTTAGAAATCATTGTATTGATTACTAAAAATATGTAATAGTTATTTAGTATAACTCGTGATGCTCGAAGATGACTAGCTAATGGTCCACATCGCACATAATTGTATGGCAGAAATTGGCATTCAATTGTCTAATCTAATGCTGGTTTTCTTTGGAATTGTAGCATTGTTGCATTCTCTGAATATTTGGTATCTTGCTAAATTAGAAATCCACCAACCCTTTTTAATTATCAGCAACGTCACACGGTGCTTTAAAGGTTCAAAACGGTTTACTGAAATAAATCGTTATTTGTTATAAATACATACCCCCTCCCCTCCAAAGCTTCCAAAGATAGTAGTGTTGCAAGTAAGTGGTCTTACGATTTGATCCATCTCAAAATTGTGTAGCTGGTGTTGTCACTGTGAGGATTCTGGTACTGTACTATATAAGGCTTGATATAATAGTGTTGTTTAGGTTAAACTGTTGTTAATATTGCTTGCCTTTATCCCAGTATCCTTGCAACTGCAATGACACCATGTGTCTAAAAATAGTAGTCCACATTGTTGTCTGATCAGTTCTCAATTTTGTATGATTGGCAGCTGGTAATATGCACATATTTATGTGCAGCTCTCATTATTATACAATATATGAAGAATTCAACTTTCTGAGTCATGTATATACTGAGATTGTATAATAAAACAGGACAAAGCTGTATTTGAATTGAACACTGCAGCATTCATAACACCTTCATACCATAACAGTACTAATATATATATATATATATATATATATATATACAGTACTGTGCAAAAGTTTTAGGCAGGTGTGAAAAAATGCTGTAAAGTAAGAATGCTTTCAAAAATAGACATGTTAATAGATTATATTTATCAATTAACTAAATGCAAAGTGAGTGAACAGAAGAAAAATCTAAATCAAATCCATATTTGGTGTGACCACCCTTTGCCTTCAAAACAGCATCAATTCTTCTAGGTACACTTGCACAAAGTCAGGGATTTTGTAGGCATATAGTCAGGTGTATGATTAAACAATTATACCAAACAAGTGCTAATGATCATCAATTCAATATGTAGGTTGAAACACAATCATTAACTGAATCAGAAACAGCTATGTAGGAGGAATACAACTGGGTGAGGAACAGCCAAACTCAGCTAACAAGGTGAGGTTGCTGAAGACAGTTTACTGTCAAAAGTCATACACCATGGCAAGACTGAGCACAGCAACAAGACACAAGGTAGTTATACTGCATCAGCAAGGTCTCTCCCAGGCAGAAATTTCAAGGCAGACAGGGGTTTCCAGATGTGCTGTCCAAGCTCTTTTGAAGAAGCACAAAGAAACGGGCAACGTTGAGGACCATAGATGCAGTGGTCGGCCAAGGAAACTTACTGCAGCAGATGAAAGACACATCATGCTTACTTAACTTCGCAATCGGAAGATGTCCAGCAGTGCCATCAGCTCAGAACTGGCAGAAAACAGTGGGACCCTGGTACACCCATCTACTGTCCGGAGAAGTCTGGTCAGAAGTGGCCTTCATGGAAGACTTGCGCCAAAAGCCATACCTCCGACGTGGAAACAAGGCCAGCGACTCAACTATGCAACGAAAACACAGGAACTGGGGTGCAGAAAATGGCAGCAGGTGCTCTGGACTGATGAGTCAAAATTTGAAATATTTGGCTGTAGCAGAAGGCAGTTTGTTCACCAAGGGCTGGAGAGTGGTACACTAATGAGTGTCTGCAGGCAACAGTGAAGCATGGTGGAGGTTCCTTGCAAGTTTGGGGCTGCATTTCTGCAAATGGAGTTGGGGATTTGGTCAGAATTAATGGTCTCCTCAATGCTGAGAAGTACAGGCAGATACTTATCCATCATGCAATACTATCAGGCAGGCATCTGATTGGCCCCAAATTTATTCTGCAGCATGACAACGACCCCAAACATACAGCGAAAGTCATTAAGAACTATCTTCAGCGTAAAGAAGAACAAGGAGTCCTGGAAGTGATGGTATGGCCCCCACAGAGCCCTGATCTCAACATCATCGAGTCTGTCTGGGATTACATGAAGAGAGAGAAGCAACTGAGGCTGCCTAAATCCACAGAAGAACTGTGGTTAGTTCTCCAAGATGTTTGGGCCAACCTACCTGCCGAGTTCCTTCAAAAACTGTGTGCAAGTGTACCTAGAAGAATTGATGCTGTTTTGAAGGCAAAGGGTGGTCACACCAAATATTGATTTGATGTAGATTTTTCGTCTGTTCATTCACTTTGCATTTTGTTAATTGATAATTATAAACTATTAACATGTCTATTTTTGAAAGCATTCTTACTTTACAGCATTTTTGCACACCTGCCTAAAACTTTTGCACAGTACTGTATATATATATATATATATATATATATATATATATATATATATATATATATATATATATATATATATTCATGGCTTCTCAAAATAGATTTTCTGCTCAGGTATAAATGGCACTTTAGTTGTAGTTGGGGCTAAAAACTCGAGTTTGTGAGCACAAAAGTGCAATTAGGCACAAAGACGAGACATCTTCCGTTTCAAGACACTTTCAAACACACCTTCACCCGATTGTCAGTTTACGATGTATAGGGATTGAAAATGTGTCACTGGGATGTAGAGTAGGTGATCTGGATAACAAACTTTTGAAAAGAGAAACGTTTTGGATAGATAAATTAGATACTTTATCCCCTTTGGGTCTCAATTAGGAGATTGATTGTTCGATGTTTTTGAAATAATTACATAATAAGGGGGAAAGAGACAAGGCATTGTTGGATTCTTCTGTTGTTTGTTGTTTTTTTGATGTTTGTTTCATTTTATTTGGATTTGTATTAAATATATCTGATATAACATCTAACTTTTATAGTTGATTAAATATATAATGTCACTGATTATTCTAATTATGAATTGTATAATCTGTTGTTTACATTGATTCTTGCTTTTAATTGGTAATTATGTAGTGATTTAAATACAGAGGACAGGCAGTAGGACCGAAACATGTTTGTGTTTTTTTTTTAATGTTTGTTTTAAATTAAATAAAAATAGACATTTTGAGTGCAGACTTTTCGCTGTTTTGTTTAGTTATATAATGTAGCGTTGTCAAGGACGACGCAAGACAAGGTTTCAAGGCTAAACCTTTTATTTGTTTTAGCCTTAATAATCACTTTTACAAAGCTGCTGTCAGCCACAGCTCACACTTCTACAAGTTGGCTTTCTCTTCTCTTTAGCTCTTTCTCTCTTCACTCTGTTCTCCTTTTCACAGTCCATCCCCGGGATCCAGCTCAGCTCCTTTCATAGGAGAGCTGCAGGGAGGCGGTGCCCATTCCAACCAATCCAGAACAGACACCTCACCCTACTGGAAGGATACAGAATGACATCTGTATGGAAATCCCACCGCGCAGGTGCCTCAGTATAGGGATCGGAACACTCTAGATGAAAGGGGGCGGGGCCCCAGGCTGACCGCGGGTAACCTTGCTCGATGGAAAAGTACAGGCTGAGTTCCCCCCTTCACTCCAGTGTGCTGACCCCACCCATCTCACCAGCCCGCCTCGGGACCCGCCGTTACACAGCCCCCACCTAAGTCCTCATCGTCCCGAGAGGCTATTTTAATCCAGGAAACGGCAGGGTCTCTGGCTTGGCCTTGGTCCTATTGCTCCAGGTGAGGTAGCTGGTGGACTAACAGGTCCCGCTGATAGCGTTGCTCCAGGTGGCTATCCGCGAGGCTGCTCCACTGGTGTCTCTGCGGCCAGGGGCGATTCCCCTGCCAGCCCTCAGTAGGGGGCAAGTCAATCCTGGTGCAGCACCACTTTCCGGCCATGGTTAGGAAACTGCACCCGGTAGATGACTTCCCCTAGTGGCTCCAGCACCTGGCATGGTCCCACCCAAGCGCTGCAGATTGTACACCCAGACCAGCTCGCCGGCTCGAAACAGCATTCCTTTTGCCCGAGTGTCATAGTTGCGCTTCTGGCGACGGCCTGCCTCCGGAAGCTGATCCCAGGCAAACTTGTGGGTGAGGTCAAGCTCGTCTTGGAGCCACTGAGCATATTCCGGTCCCGGGGGAATTGCCTCAGAGCCGGGTGGCCGGGGTGCAGCTGGTGGACTCCTGCACAGCCAAGCGACACGTCAACAGGACCAGGGGCAGCTGCAAGTCCCAGTCGAGCTGGTGTCTGGTGGTCGTGATGGCCAACTAAGTTGCCAAGGTCCGTTTAAACCGCTCCACCAACCCATCGCTTTGGGGGTGGAGCGGGGTGGTCTGGGTCTTGAGGGTTCCCAGCCGGCTGCACATCTCCGCCATGACTCAAGACTCAAAATTCCAGCCCTGGTCAGAGTGGAGCTCCAGGGGGACCCCTAACCGGCAGACAAAGCCCTCCAGCAGTGCGTCCGCCACGGTCTCTGCTTCCTGATTGGGCAGGGCATATGCCTCGGGCCACTTTGAAAAGTATTCCATGGGAACCAGGACAAAGCGGTTCCCCCTTTCAGAGTGGGGGAAGGGGCCCAGGATGTCGACTCCTATCCGCTCCATGGGCCCACCGACCAGGAACTGCTGGAGGGGGGCTCGCGACTGATCTGCCGGTCCCTTCCTGGCTGTACAGTCGTCGCAGCGGCGACGGCATTAGTCCGCTACATCACGGCGGCATCGGCCCTAGTAAAAGCCCTGCTGGAGTCGCCACAAGGTTTTGGTGACTCCGAAGTGGCCTGTTCCAGGGGTGCCATGATGTGATTTCAACACCGTGTCCTAAAGGTCCCTGGGCACTACCACCTGCCAGCAGTAGCCTTTTTGTTCTGCTGGGGCTTTCCAGCGATGCTGCAGGACTCCCTCCCGTACAGCAAAGCGGGACCACTGTGCCCAGAGTGCCTTCACGACCGGAGAGAGTCGGGCAATGGCTTCCCAGGACGGATGCTGCAGCCGCTCCATCCACTCCAGGACACGAAGAAGATCGGGTTCCTGCTCCTACTGCCGGCGCCACTCGGCTGCCTCCGTCATGGTCAGCTGCCCACAGGTTGCTAGCCGGGCTGGGTCCCCCATTCCAGGCGGCTGCTCTGTGGGTTTCGAGCCTCTTCTGTGCTGTTCCTCTTGCAGCTCTTGCAACCGGTGCTTCTTTCTCTGGCAGTGGTCACAGGCCTCTTCAGCACACATCCGCCGGGACAGGGCGTCTGCGTTGGTGTGGCGGACCCCGGCCCGATGTTGTACCTTGAAGTTGAAGGGCTGCAGCTGCTCGATCCATCAAACAACTTGTCCCTCCGGCTCCCAGAAAGTCAGTAGCCACTGCAGAGCGACGTGGTCGGTCTGAATAGTGAACGGAAGACTGCAGAGGTACTGGCGGAACTGATGACCCCCGCCACTATAGCCAACAACTCCCGGCGAGTGATGCAGTAGCCGGTTTCCGCCTTGGTTAAACCCCGACTGTAGTAGGCCAGTACCCGCTCTCCTTCTGGTCCCTGTTGGGAGAGGACTACCCGATCGCCAGGTTGCTTGCATCAGTGTCCAGCACAAATGGCAATCCTTGGTTGGGGGGAAAGAGTCCCGCAGCGCTGATCTTGTCCGCCTCGGTGCTGGTGCCCTGACCCCCCACCCGGTGTCCGAGGAAGGTGACCTCCTTCCTCATGAACCGACACTTATCCGGGTTCAGCTTCAGACCCACTGCCTCCAGGCGTTGCAGCACTTCGAATCTGGATCCATGCACCACAGCCCTACCAATGAATAGGTTGTTGTGGACTGGCTCCCAGGTCATGGGCTGCTACCGCTCTGAGAAGAGCGATGACCTCTGGGAGCCATGCCGTTGGCGCCTCACTGGGGGTGAACGGCCCCTTCTCAAGCTGTGTCGTTCGTCCCGCCGAGCCCGGTCGCTCCATAGCCCAGACCACCTCCCTCTCATGCGCTAGCTCCACAGCCTCTCTGAGTTCCTCTGGTTCCTTCTTGAACACCCACGTCATCCCACTCTGACACCAATGTAGTGGTGTCAAGAAGGATGCAAGACAAGGTTTCAAGGCTAAACGGTTTTTGTTTTAGCCTTAATAATCACTTTTACAAAGCTGCTGTCAGCCACAGCTCACGCTTCTACAAGTCGGCTTTCTCTTCTCTTTAGCTCTTTCTCTCTCTAGCTCTTTCTCTCTTTAGCTCTGTTCTCCTTCTCTCAGTCCGACCCGCGGGGTGCGCTCTTCCGGGTTGTTAACAAGCAGTCAGAGCGTTGGCCCTGCCCATCTCACCAGCCCACCTCGGGACCCGCCCTTATAATAATAATGGTCCACTCACCGCACAAGAGACTTTAAAAAAAGTATATAATAATGGTCCACTCACCGCACAAGAGACTTTAAAAAAAGTATATTAACTGCGCGAGGGCATTACTTGAATTTACCAAACATTTACATTTTTCCTTCAAGTTCAACAAATACACCCAGCAGACAGTATAACCAATTACATTTTAACATACAGTATGTGTTTTATGATGCAAGTACCTGTATAAGTATTACTGATAAGGATTACTGAAGATCATTTTGATTTAATACAGATCCCAATAAGTTATTTTTTTCTTTAAAAAAAAAAAGAGTAAACTAGTGTAAATCATAAACTAAAACATACAAGCTGTCCCTCAGTATGAAACAGGGATATATTTGTATTGTACTTTGCAGTGTTTTTATTTATTTTATTTTTTTTTATCAGATCATTAATTAATGTAATAAATAGCAAAGACCTCTTAATTCTCTGGGTAACTCCCAGGTAACAGGAAGAGGGCTACGGATAGTTCACAACTGATAGAAATCATTTTAATATGAATCAGCTTCATGGTAAATATTACTGCCATCTTAGTAATTTGCACACTACGTACTACACAACAAATACAAATAAATAATGAAACCAACAGTGCAAATCATCTTGAATTGTTAAAGTCTTGCAAGTAAGTGGCTTAAATGCTGGGCATAGAACTGATTCAGGTGTCATGGCAGAATAGTTCTGTCCCTAGTCAGAGCAAGAACCTATCAATTTTAAACACAACAAACATCACCGTGATTTCTCGATTTAAAAAAAGGAATACATATCAAGTACTGGCTTTAATTGTCATGTCACACTCCCGTTCTCCTTTTAACCATTAAAAAAAAACATTATTTGGTTTTGTAGCACAGCACAGATGTCATCAGCAAGAGGAAGGCCTGTTCCTTTTCCACCTGATTTTCATGATCCTTAAAGATATGAAGTGCTGGTTTATTCTTGAAGTGGCAACTGAATATTTTGTTCAACAGTGTTGCTTCCTTGACGCCAGAATGCATATGGGAACTCTACTGAGGATGCAGCTCCAACATCACCCTGTATAAAAAAATTAATAAATAAAAAGCTTAATCCTACCAGAAGTGTACTAGGATGTGTCAGGAGGCCAAGCTGTGGGAGCAGTTACAAGAAACTGCTTCAGACCACACTTACCTTACTTGCTTTTGTCTCTCAATCAACTACATCAAAATGTTTCAGCTTATCATATTAAAAATGTATACAAAATACCTTTCTTATACATCTAGAACTGATTTTGAAATCCTTCCTATACTGACAGGATTTTCCTTCAATCTGTGCTTGTGTGTCAAATCAATCCGTCATGTATGGAACATTTACACATAAGTGCGTGCTTACATATTGTAGGCTTTAAAAAAGTTAAGGATGATCATATATTCTCTTTACAAAAATATCTGATATTGGTGTCTGCCAGCGTACCTGGCAGTGAAGTGAATGCAAAAGCTTCCTGTGATTCCCCTATTCTCATTGCACAAACATCTGCAACGCTGAGGACGCTCAACCTTGGAAACTCCCTGCAAATACAATCCATGGCTGGCAGGCAGAGCAAGAAATTGAGAACACAAACTGACACTGAAACAAACACCAATATCAGACACCAGCATCGATCCTTACTTTACCTCTACCAGCAGATGATACTGCAGAGCCAAGTGGATACAGGGTGTGAAACATGTCAAAAGCTTTATGAAATGTCTGGGTAAACTTTGAAGGTGCTGTAAATATTTAAATTAATTCAACAGTGTGTTGAGATTTTTGTGAAGAGAATATATGATCATATTCAATGACCAAGGGCCTGTATCAGCAACTACATGGGAAGTTGTTGTTGTTAATTAAAAAATAATTGGGAAATATACCTTCATATTCATTGCCATCAGCCCAAATTGAAACATGGCACCCATTCCAATCCTTCTCTGAATATCATTGACAACCGTCTGGCAAGCACTAGCAGGAGATAACCCCTAAGAAACAAAAAGTTCAGTTACTGAATAGCGTTAAAGTTGCAGTATCTCAAAACCCTGTAAAATGTTACACTGAAATCATCGATGTCTGTTTAATTTCAGAAAATATACCTTCCTGACAATTTTAGCTGAGGAGATAACATTTTTAACTTGCTTACAAGATTAGAGCGTTCTGAAATACTTAATACATATTTTTCAAATCCTGTGCGGCTACAATAAAAACAGCTGCATTTTTTATTTTCACAAAAGCACACAGTTGCTTCTTGCACTCCAGAACATAGGAGATTCTCATCTACAAATTAGTATAACAATAGCATTGACTTGATTTCCACTTATATGGAAGGAATATCATTCATATCAAGGCAATTTTATATATAATAATACTATTTCAAAACTTAAGCAAGTTGCCCACTGTGCAATTGGCTTATTTATGGAAGTAAGCTTCTATACCACATACACATTTTCCAACAAACATAAACAGAACCAACAACTAAGTAGTAATAGATATTCTAAATTAATATAGATGTTCTAAACATATTGAAAACCACGTGATATTAGTTTTGTAGTAAAATGGGATGAAAATTACCTGCTTCATCAGCTGAACAACATGAAAGCTAGGGCAAAAACACATGATCTTATCTCCATCACCTGTTGCTAATAGAAAAACAAATACAACAAAACAAAACAATGACCATATTAATCTCATCCAGTAAATGAACATGCAATTCTAAAACCTGCAATAACATACACAATTTCAGATCATGTTAATTAAATATAAACACAACCTCCTTATAAAAAGTGCCCAGGCTTACCTTTGTGCTACTTGTTTGGATAAGGTAACCACCAAGTTGCATAAGGAATACAAAAAATAAAACTATACAGTTGCTGCAGTGCAACGGGACCCACCAAGTACTGTAGATCATCCAGTAATCCAACCCACAAGATCAAAGACAGTAGACAGACAAGGGGATGGAACATGAATCAGTCTGCAGCATTTTTATACATTTACAACTCATTTGATCTGTCAGCAATTGATAGACGGCTGATCGTAGGCACCTGACAGGTGCTTCCATATCAAAGACCATGCACATTAGTGAGGTTTCATGAGGAACAGTTTCAAAATGAAAGGCTCCATGGGCCACAGGCTTTCCTG
Source organism: Acipenser oxyrinchus oxyrinchus (assembly GCA_030684275.1). Lineage (NCBI taxonomy): Eukaryota > Metazoa > Chordata > Actinopteri > Acipenseriformes > Acipenseridae > Acipenser > Acipenser oxyrinchus. The sequence continues at coordinate 19,214,580 of CM060251.1, forward strand.
CAGATTTCTACCCCTAATTTATCTGAGGGAACACCTTGCAGAATTGCCACGTCATAGCACACAGGCAGGTCTTTCTATTTGTGTGTCCAACCCCTGTATGTTTAAAAGCCAGTGATTTCACATACCTGCAGCTGCTCCCACCTAGAAAACAACAGAATAGCTTTGTCAGTGCTGATGTGAAGCACAGACCAGCTAAATCTACAAAGGCATTAATGAAAATGTACTCATCCTTGTTCATACTACAGTGTATAGTACTGAACATGCTTTTACTTGGGTCATTAATATAGTCTAATAAGCTGTGTACCAAACCTCAGAGTTGATAAGAGTTCACTCAATTAAAGAATCCTTCATGTGCCAGGGGATAACTAACTTTTTAAAATTAGAATTATTTCATTACTGGAGCCTAAGAATAAGGAGCGTAGTAATTATGCGGGAAATATGAATTTAATAAAGATAACCTAGGGGTTAAATCTTTTGTTCTATCTTAATCTTATTGTATTGATATTTGCTTTCCATCGTTACACTGTTTAAATTATTCTTGGCTTCACAAAATTACAGTTTTCGATTACTGAACCATTTTTATTCTATGATTACTGAAATTTCAATATCTACGATATGATATTTAAATTAGTTTACATCATTTTTAGCATTACACATGGCAGTAATTTCTATTTGTGTAAGTGGTTGGAAATTACTTACTATAAATTCAAGTTAACAGGTACAACTCACTTAATTTTAAAGTGTTTTAAATGATCTTATGTATTTAGATAGAAACATTCTGATGTGAATGTCTGACAATCCTGATTGAAAAACATTTACCTTTATTGTACACTTAACTTTTAACAGTACCAATCACATTTCTACAGCCAAGCTAACAACTTCCCATCCTATTTAATTTTTTTTCACTCATAATTGGATTATATACTGTAAAACCAAACTAGTAAACAGTTAAGTGATATAAGCCTAAAGCAAGGGTTTTCAAACTTTTTTTGAAACTGTACCCCTTCTGTCGGGAGGTTTCAGCTAAAGTACCCTTTGGGTCATTCCACGCCAACTCAACCAGAAAAGGGACATTTTGTTGCCTGTCCGTCTCAGATTTTCCTAGAAAAATTCACCTGGGGGTTTTCTGACATGCTGCGTTCAGAAATGATGTTGATGAGATCTACAAGCATCAAGCTAAATATTATGGTATCTGGGGATTTGGGATTTTTGAAGTTCCATTTGTCATGCATTCAAGCATTGCTTATGGCCACTTTGGTGAGGCTAAAGCGCCACATAGTTCTATCCAAACTGGCTATTTCTTCAACTGTGAATTCTCTGAGGATTGATCTAGAGGAAAAAGTAACAGTATGTGCTTCCACTGGCACTAGCTTGGAGCTGAGGGGTTAGGAGCTTGCATGGGACTTTTGTTACGATGACACATTTGAAACTACCAAAACCTTACTTAGTGAGTAGCGTGCTCCTAGCATTCATTTCTGAAAAGCCCTATTCATTACGAGTAGAACGAGGTGCTACACATGATGGTAGCAGCGAAATTTCACCCAGGATGATTTTTCTGGTCAAGGTCCCTTTAAAAAAAAAATAAAAAAAAATAATGGCTATCATTTCTGAACTCAGCGTGTCTGAAAACCCCCAGGTGAATTTTTCTAGGAAAATCTGAGATGGACGGGCAACGGCACTGGTTGAGTTGGCATGGAATGACTCATTTACAATTTTTGCTCACTGAAAGGTACCACAGTCGCAATAAAAGCCAGAATAATATGATAAACACATTTCTTCCTGGTTTATTTAATATATCATTTTTCACAGCTGGTTTACGACAGAATACCGAACAGTGCTGGTTTAAGACAGAATACCAAACAGTAGGATTCATTCGTAAAACCTAATTACATCTCTTTGGAAACACTCATATTCACTTTGTATTACACAAAGTCATTATAAATATTACAAAATAGTCTACACTGTAAATGTTTATCATGTTATCATTTACTGCCCACCTCAGTATAATTGTGTGTTATTTCAAATGTTTACAGTATCAAAAACATTAACCTCAAGATTAAACTATAATAACAATGATAAACTTTTTTTTTTTTATTTAAGCCAGCATAAACATTATCCAAAGGGACTGTGTTTTTTTTCCTTCATTTTTGTTTTGCAAGTAAGAAATGCATCCATTTCAAACACCGACAACATATTCAACCAGCCGCTACTGCTGTTACTAAAATGCAGACGCGGTAATAAATAAAACAAAACCCGTCAAAGTATCAGTTTCTATTTATGTTTACTGGAGCATTTAGACTTCTAAAACATGCACAAACATTGTGCTTCACTGATACGACAAGCTGAAAACAGACAAAGATCATGAGCAGCACAGAGCGCTCACTATTGGCACAATCGGCAGCTTCACCTATCAGAGTGGAAATCCACTCCATCGAAATCGCGCATGCGTAGAGGTGGAAAATGTGGATGTGATAGATTCTGTGGGTTTTTTTCATCTGCGGTTCAACTTTGCTGTTGGCAATATGACTAGCTAATTTCCCATTATTGCGATTGTAGCAATACAATATCGAAACTACTGTAGTAAACGATAATCATGGTAACCCTAGTGCAGCCTAGCCACTTTAATGATATCTAAAGACAGAAATGGCATATCCTGTCCAATATAATTGTGTGTGCATGTGTGGGGGTTGGGGTGACAGCAATACATGGTTTCACTAACAAAATGTTTTTTATTGGCTGCAAACACTATCAATTTATGAATAGTTACTTATTGAAATTAAATGCCTGAAGAAGCAGTAATTGGTTACAACAGTGGCTCAACATAAGAGGTGCAATGCAGCTGTTGCTTTTCCTCACAGGTTATAGGTTGATCAAATCATCCCTTTAGTAAGTACAGTATAATAGATGTGCTCAGAAATCGTCTGAATGGGAAAGAGTTGGGAGGGGATTAGATTCATACATTTATTATATTGATTACAATGATTAAAGTCACAGTTTTCAATATGCAAATATGACTTGTATCTATAAGCCCAGACAGATGCAGTGGCCCATTAATTGTAATTGGTAGGAGACTTGCCGTGTTATCAGCGTAAAGGCCGCAGCCAGGCAGTGGAGAGTCGCCTACCCTCCCAGGGGATTTAAATGGAGCACCTGAGGTAGATACACCTGGGATGTAAGCACACAATTCAGAGTTACATGCATTTGACTGATTTCATTGCCCTAATATATTACTTGAACTATATGATTTTAAACCACACTCTCACCTACAGTTATATTTCCTTGAAGATCCAAAGCAATCAGACCTTAGGGTAAGAACAAAAACAATGAGTCAATTACTGATGACATAATTTGCAATATTCCTGGTTTAAATTACTTTGTATATACCACGAGTTGAGATACTGTCGATCAAAAATAATTAAGTATTGGGAAATACATTAACTGACATCTTTGGATAACTGTGACCCGTATTGTAAATACGTATTGTGGTGTTTTTGTGAGTATTGTAAAGTTCATTGTTTTCGTGCTTAGTGTAGTTTGGTTAGCACTTTTGAAATCTTCATAAAAACTCTTCCTAGTTCTTATTTTGCTATAAGCTTTCCATGTTACAAATGATGGTATATGATCACCTTAATATGTGACCACCAGAGGAGGGCCTTGAAGACTCTGAATTGGGTAAAAATCAGGTTTCCGATCTTTACACTTTTCCTAAATAAAAGTCCCTCTTAAAATCACTGCTGTTGTTGAAAAAGAAAAGTTTTAAGCACCAGCAATCAGTGTTGGAGCGCCTAAGGCAATAATATTTTGTATGTTTTATGGCCTTTGTAGAGAGAGACAAATGTTAAAAGGGCACCATTGCTTTTGAATGCCTGAGCTGTTTGAGCTCCCTCTTGTGGATTAATCACCGTACTGCACTGAACAATAGTCACCTCCTTGCTGGAAAATTACAGTAAACGGATATCAATGAAGTACAATGTAACCGCCCAGTATACAACCTTGATATACAAATTGCAGGCTAGGTGACACTGTAACCAATGCACATTTAAATAAATTTTGGGGGCTTCTCTACTTAATTCTTACCTAATGTGTCATGTCCTCTGCATCTTTCATTTTTTTCTGCAAACTCCTGAATACACAGAATATGAAAGGAAAAAATTACATCATAGACTGACCACAATATACTGAAACCACATTCAGTCAAGCGAATAGTCACAAGTAATGAATAAAGCCAATACAAAAACATTATTAAAAAGGGTGTTAACAACAATTTAATATAAAGCGAACCAACAGTATTCAAGTCTAGTGTGAAGACACTTTGCTCTGTGATGGAAAATCATTCACTGCTGAGTTTGGCAGGTAGAGGCAAAAAGCAATGGGGGGGGGGGCATAGAAGGTGATTAAGTGTTATTTTAGAAGCAAGTTGGTTGCTCCCATATTCAACTGTGTTGTGTATAGAATTGTTGACTGCACCTTTTTTTTTTTAATTTAGTAATCGGCAATTATTTTATTATTTTCTCCCAATTTGGCATATCCAATTATTTTTAGGCTCAGCTCACCGCTACCACCCCCACGCTGACTCGGGAGCAGCAAAGACGAACACATGCTGTCCTCCGGCGTGTGCCATCAGCCGACCGCTTTTTCACACTGCAGACTCACCTCGCAGCCACCTCAGAGCTACAGCATCGGAGGACAACGCAGCTCTGGTCAGCTTACAGGCAAGCCCACAGGCGCCCGGCCAGACTACAGGGGTCGCTGAGCCGAGGACACCCTGGCCGACCTAAGCCCTCCCCCAGGCGTCGCTCAGCCAATTGTGTGCCGCCCTCTGGGAGCTCCCGTCTCCAATAGAATAGCCAGGAGTCGAACCGGCGACCTACAGGCTATAGGGCACATCCTCCACTCCACTCGGAGTGCCTTTACCAGATGCGCCACTCGGGAGTCCCAGGTCACTGCACCTTTAATTGTGTACAGTTTTAATATGGGCAATAGCGTGCTGCAGCTCCCTTGCTTAGTGTAAGTGAAGTCCTGATCTGACATCATGTAACACAGGGAGCTCTTATGTTTACATGTTACTGTTTTTTTCCCCAGTAAAAACAAGTTTAAGTTTCAGTGAGTTTGTTCTGTTATTTACGACATTAAATACGCTACAGCAAGCACTCTGTCATATATTTGAGATATTTCCAAACCATTATTTTTCATTACCACAATCTGAGAGCTAAATTTAGCAACTTTTTTACTGCAATCAAGTAAGCTGCAGTATATTACATTTTTTTATATATATTTTTTTCTAAGTAGTACACTTCCTAATTACAGTCACAAGTATTTCTATGCATTTTGTTCTCACATTTCTTAAAATGGTCAGTTTGACCTGACCCTATTTTAGCATAAAACTCACGCTACATTTACTGTTTTTCATTATGGTAACGTCTTAAATTACTGTGCCTGCTTCGTTAGCGGAAGAGATATTATCAGCTCTTCATCTAACTAGGAAAGCTGCTGCGCAATTAAATCGTCCTCAAACTCCTGAAGGTAAATAATATAACCAAATCTATTGTATCTGGGATAGATGCAGCTGCTAAAGAAGATGCAATAAACTAAAACAATCTGTTTGAGTTAACTCAAAGCTTTATTTAGGCATTCTACGATTTGACTGGTGGAAGACAACATTGGTTTGTTGGAGTTCACAAAGAAAACTTTTTTAGCTTTCAGTAACCTTTTTGCTGTGTTTCAGCCCTTCCTTGTAATTATTTTGTTTATTTTAAGTTTTCAGGGCATTTTAGTAATGGCACGTGTGCAACACACAAACCTTGTGTATTTTTGTTTTAGGTTTTCGTTGTTCTTATTCTAAAATTCTTGAATGCAGTCACTAAAATTTGTTTTAAGAAACATTTTTACATAACAGTACTCACACACATTTGGTCATTATCACATCTGCTGGATGAAACTGGGGTTCCCGTATTCTGCTTGTGTTAATACAGCACCTCTGGAATTCCAGGCATTCGTGTTCGATCAGATTGTTACCATCCTTCTTGCACTTTTTTCTTTAGACGTCATTGCACTTTCATAAATATTGACAAGTTTTTAAAGGGAGAGGCAACTAGGCAGTTGCCAATTTTTTTTCGCTCACACATTTTAGTTGCAGTCTGGAGCCCTGGATTGACAGTTTTCCTTTTTGATCCTAATCTTGTTTTGTTAGATAGGATTGCAGTGCTGATGGCGTATCCCAGCTCAGATCAAGTTTCATTTGTGGCAAATGAAACTTGAATGAAAGAATACTGTCTGGTTGAGATCTTCACACATTACCTATAATTCAAGATACTGAAGGTAAAGGCAGTGCTACCTGATAAGCCTTGGAACTCTCTGGAGACATCATGCTCTCATTGTCCTCCAGAGTGAAGCCTTGCTCCTGGGCAAAGGTCACTGCGCCCTCACCCACCAGCATGCTGTGAGTGCTCCGCTCCATGACACGGCGAGCCACTGCCATGGGGGTCCCCACACTGCACCAAACAACATAAACGCATTCTTAAAACACATGGGGGATCCCTGGAGTGCAGGGTGAATCATGCGAGTCTGGTTCAGATCTCCATATTGACTATGCTAACTAGAGGCCCATTGGGAGTACTGCATTGTCCTATTGTGTTTCAGCAGGTTCAGTAGGAAAATCAGTCGGGGCTAATTCACCTCATCCCACGTCAGCGACCACGACTGGTCAGGTGCCAAACATGGGCAGGCAGAGACTAGCCGGCTCAGGCCTCAGCTCCAGGATTCAGTTGCTTGCCAATATTTGTTGTTTAGGTTAAATAAAAAAACACCTCAGTACTGTATAACTGCATAACATTTACAAGTCTATTCAGATATATAGGAATCCCTTTGCTAAAGATGCATGTAGACGTTATGTTTAGACATCTGTTTTACTATAGCATCAGCATGACATGTTGTTACATACAGTGGACAAACACCATATCAAAGACTATCTGTAAGTAAATGACTATTGGGTCCCTTATTTTAGGTAAATTCAGACTTCAGTAAAGTTACTATTGTTCAAAATATTAACCCCGTACAGCGAATGACCTTTAAAGTATTTAGCCAGTCATGCTGATTGGGGTGCTCAAGCAGCACATTTGACATATCCCACCCACATTGGCATTATCTTGAGAAAACAAATCACACATTTTAGTGACTGGATTTTTGAAAATACTGTATAATTCTCCACAGTGCTGAGGATCACGCAGACCCAGGCGTACGATTATGCTAGTTGGTCTGAAAGTATAACTCCACAAGCTCTGCACTTACCCATGCAGGGCAGCCACAGCTCCAAAGCGGCCTGGGGTCCCTTCCATGACAGCTGCATCACACTGGACCAGTCCATCTCTGTTGGGGTAACCACCTCTACCAACAATATAATGACCTGTCTCTCTGTCATTTTCAATACCTGAAAAAAACAAGGTGAACTACTGGTCATGAGAACCCTATACCTACATTAGTTGTTTTTTTTAGGGTGGGTCCATGATTTGACACTGCACTGTTTTACCTCCAATCACAGTTTTAGTATATGTACTTGCAACAGAAACTTACAGTTGATTATATGTATTTTTTCTTACATAACCGTCAACTCTGATTTTCTTACTGCAGATGTGCATTAAGTTCAACAAGCAGTGTTGTGTGATGCACTGCCATTACAGATTCTCACCTAAGCACATGGGATCAGGTTAAAAGCTCTATAACTAAGGGGTCCCCTCAGTTAGTATGCAAGGTGAACTAGGCAAGGGTAATTTGAATACAACTGGTGTCAAGTTGACAATCTGTTTTGGGGACCAACTGAGAGTGCTGCATTGCCCTTTGCACTCCTGCGAGGTTAGGGAGGAAAGTCAGCTGGAACAAAACTCAACTCAATGTAACTAAGCTCAAAGTATGCATGTGCAGGGGGGCTCCCGAGTGGCGCATCCAGTATAGGCGCTCCACGTGGAGTGCAGGATGCGCTCTATAGTCTGGACGTCGCGAAGTTCGAGTCCAGGCTATTCCTTTGCTGACTGAGGACGGAGCTACCAGGGCGGCGCCAATTGGCCGCGCCGCCGGGGAGGGAGGGTTAGGTCGACTGGTGTCCTCGGCTCACTGCGCACCAGTGACCCCTGTAGTCTGGCCGGGCACCTGCGGGCTTGCCTGTAAGCTGCCCGAGAGCTGCATTGTCCTCCGACGCTGTAGCTTTTGGGTGGCTGCATGGTGAGTCCGCAGCGTGAAAAAAAAGCGGTCGGCTGACAGCACACGCTTCGGAGGACAGCGAGTGTTTGTCTTCGCCCTCCCGAGTCAGCGCAGGGGTGGTAGCGGTGAGCTGAGCATTATAAAATAATTGGCGACTCCAAATTTGGAGAAAATAATAAAAATAATTGGCAACGACTAAATTTATAAAAAAAAAAAAGTATGCATGTGCAAACTTCTATCATATGCAATGGGAGTAGCATCTGTTGTCCTGCAAGGCAAAACTTCCTACTAAATGTTATTCTGTAATCCTATTGCACTTCAGGATACAATATATGCAAAGAGTCTACAAAAATGTAACTATTATGCTGTGTACTGTTTTCACTGCTCCCCATTAATTGTGGATTTGAACTCCAATAGTATTTGTAACAGGATAGCATCAGGCCCAGATGTTATCGGCAGGAATGAGACTCAGAGACAAGAAGATGTAGTTTAAAGCGCTGTTTAATTAAACAAAATCAGGAACAAATAAACAGGCACAAAAGCCAAAATGAAAGGTTTAAACAAAACAATACAAAAAGCAACTGCAGGCTGGGATTCGCCTTCACTACAGACTTCCAAACTCAGTATACACACCGTTCCAAACTCAAGTTCCACTCACCTAAACACCAACCCCCAAACAAAGCATTTTCACCTTCTTAAATACCACGCAGCACAATTAACCATTAATCATTCAATTAAGGCTCCAGAGACACTCTCACATGTATTTATGTGAGAATCTTATATTCCAAACACACACAAATATACCATTTACCTTTAGGGCTTTCACCCAGCCCCTATCAGTCCCAAATGCTTTCTCTATGCTGACAGTCTCCAAAACATATGATGTGCCATTTGCTGAAATTGGGACAGGTGAATTCAATATTTCACAGACAGATTGGGGGACACCAATAACTGCTTCAGACCGACACAAAGAAGAGGACTGCACCATCATACAGATCAATAAGGGTATATATTAGCCACCCATTAGTCACCTTTGATATGATCATCTCCAAAATCTAATCTGCACAGGTTTTGGAGCAATTGTGGTATCAAGAATAACCTCCAAGCAAGATTGTTTCCAGACAGCCAAATAAGATCAAAGTCAAGGTCACTCAACAAACTCCACTAGTGACTTTGTAAAACTAAGAGGTTTAAAGCAACCCTTTAGTCTCAATTGCTCAACAGGGTGCAACCCTCTCCCTGCAACACCAACCTCTAACGCAGTGGTACTCAACTCTGGCCCTCGAGATCTAATCCAGTCCAGGTTTTTACAGCAAGCAGGTTCTAATGTAGTTAATTGAAGCTGTTAAGAGGCAATTAATTTAGGACCTGGTTGGAATAAAGACCAGGACTGGAATAGATCCCTGTATTTCTGCCTCAGCTACCTTTGCTCCCGTGTTTCTGAGTGTACTTTTTGCAACTTCGTTTCACAATTGGTTTCATAATGGAATACCCTACTGTTTACATACTGTATGTTTTGCATTAAGTTTGTGGTGTCAAGCTAAGGATTACAAAAATGCAACCAGATGTTAAGATTTCAGGCAATTGCAAATAACATGTTATAACTAGGTATGCATACAGCACAGGTATTATTCACCTGTGATGGCCTCTTCAATGCAGTCTGTGGAGTGCTGTCCTTTCAAGATGAGGGATTTCATTTTCTCAACTGCTGGAATGGAGAACGGCCAGGTTCCTAGCGCAGCCATTCGAGTGTCCCCTAGGTCACAGGACACCTTTGTAAACGAAGGGTCAGTTGATGAATTTCCGGGTTAAATAAACAAACAACAAAGTAACAATAACAGTATTTGCCACCTTCGTCTATCTATGGATATGCAAGGGCTGACCAGAGGAGTATGCAAAACGTGACATTTGCATAACGGTTAATGTACTGACGAAATAATTACGGTAAAACGAATTGGCAAATGGTTAATTTCAAAACATATCACTGCACAGTCTTGGGTTTTATTTTTATCAAATAAAGTTTTTTTTTAATATATCAGTTTAGATGACATACTGTCTTCTAACAGTACTTTCACATCGAGAGCTGTTCCATTTACTACTTTACAAATACCTTTTTTTTTTTTCTTCCTCGCCTGGCTGAGACTAGACAGTTCACTCGCGCTTCACTGCGATGCAATATGAACGTTTGATTGGTGGGCGCTCATTGTCAATTATTATCGCCTCCAATCAAAATGAACAGGTTGGAAAGATCTCAAACGCTATTGGCTTTTTGAAGGTCGTGGTAGGCGTCTTCGATGAAGACTGTGTCACGTCAGACATACCGGAAGAAACCCTTTCCTGGAGCCGGGGTGGTGATTTCCGGCTTGCTGAAGAAAGTTGAGCAGGAGAGCGCTGTAGGTTCCTGGATTCTCAAAAAAATGGACAGCCAGGGCAGGAAAGTGGTGGTTTGTGACAATGGAACCGGGGTAGGTTTTAAACCAGCATTCTTTTTTTAATGTTATCTTTACACTAGGATTTCCATGGTTTTGTTTTGAATGAGGAAAACAAAACGGATTGAAACAGGAAGTAAAGAGGCGAGCTCACTGGGTGGGTAGGCAGAGGAATGTGTCAGCTTGTCAATTTTTTTGTCTGTGAAAGGGACAATTATATATCTTGTGTTAATTAGAATGCAAAATATATAATGGCGATGGGGACCTTGTATATGTTTCTTAGATCCCAGATGCGCACTGCTACTGTATCCGATGTTTTCTGGGCAAGCTATTTGCTGGCATTGTGTATTGCCATTATTGTACAATGTAGTCATCATGATGTACTGGAGCCAGCAGCAGACAATTGTAGATTGTATAAATATTTTAAAAAAAAAAACTGAAAAAAACGGGGCTACCTACATGTGTTATCATATGCCTTCACACAAGTGCTTTTAATTGCACGATCCTCCATCATTTATCACTACCCTCAACGATCATATAAAAAAATGAATGAATTTACATGTTATTTGAACCTTGAGTGTTAGATCATAATCATTTCTCACGAAATCGTTGCCAGATTTAGTTTTTCGTGTTTTTTAAGCTATAAGTAATATCTGCCACCGGATATACATCATGTTGATTTACTTACCGGTACACCACTGCCTGAGATTAGAGGTCCGATAGGACGTGGCCCACATTATTATTATTATTATTATTATTATTATTATTATTATTATTATTATTATTTCTTAGCAGACGCCCTTATCCAGGGCGACTTACAATCGTAAGCAAATACATATGACACTTTTGCAAGAGCGCGTTTAAATATAAATGACAGGCATGGCAATGTCACTTGGGTAAATATTGTTAAAGTTAAGGGACTCGTTGGCGCTTGCATGGTGCCAGAGTTCGGCACACGTTGTATATGTTATGAATACAACTTGCTCAGCTTTTTGTCCTGCACTGTCTGGAATTTACGCGTCATCAATGGTTATTGGAATCCAGAAAATATGTTTTGCATGAAATATGCTTACTCAGTTGACACCACCTACAGCAAAATCCTCTTATAGCCCCAGTAATATGAATCACTATGCAACTATGTTAATTGATGTACGTCTCTGCAGAGGCGATAGCTTTATGATGCTGGATGTACAATTAAAAAAAAGAAAATCACGATTATTACTTAAAATGTAGGAACATACAATATTTCAGATAGTAGTAATCTGGTACCCAGGTCTTGCCTTTTGTTTAAAAAAAAAAATATTAGTCTGCACAAACCATTTTCAAAACACATAGAAACACTTAATTATCTTCTTTGAGAAATAATGCAAAAGCAAGTATTTTTAGGACAAGCATCATTTTAGATCAAAGCAAGCATGACACACAGTAGCAGAATTAGTGGTGAACACTGTAATAGGCCCCAGTGGGATAGTGAACTGTGTAAAATGCATCACAATAGTAAAAAAAGAATGATGTCATTTTCATTTTTACTCCAAACCAGATGCCTTTTTTTACATCCAAATCTGTCTAAATGTAGCTGAGTCAAGCGTGTACCAATTCCATTAAAGCAGGACAGCTTGTCCCTGTGGTTTCGTTTTATGTGGCACAGATCAACAGCATTTGTAACAGCAGACATCATTTAACAAGGTAATGATATTTGGGGAAAAAAGCCTGTGTGTACTGTAGTGATTTCTAAATAAAGCAGTCAAAACAGAGAGATAACGTTCATGTCTGATGACTTGACCCTGGGATTTGCATGTGATTTGAGATCCATGAGAAACCCTAATGTCAATTATAGGAAATCCTGTAACGATGCGTTTTACCAGTGATTAAATTGACTGACTTAAGTTTAAGCACTAATTTCTATTTAACATAAATACGTTTCTGTATTCACACACACGCACAGCTGTTCATGCTTCGAATCAAGGATAAAAATATAGCAACTAGGATTTATCAAAACAATGGTTTGCAGCTCGTTATAAAGTTATGGTTTGGGATTTAAAAGTGACATCAGATATTTTGTGTACAGCGAGCACATACACATTTGCAATAGCAAAAAGATTTAACAACACTTTTATCAACTGTGCGCATTCAACCAGGCAGAGCGGTTTAAGAGAGTGGAGAGGAAAACTACAAAGCTGTTAGAAGGATGTTGGTTAAACACTTGCAGCAAAAAAGTGCTAGTTTACACTGCTCAAATTTGTGACTCAGAAGGAAGTGAGGTCAGCTTTGAAACCACAAAGCTATGTAGAAATTGTTTTAAAAAAAAAAAAAAAGAAGAAAAAAAAATTCTTGCTACCATCTTGGTATAGACCAGCTCACTATTAAGACAGTTATCTATCTGTCCCATTCAATTTTTAAGCAATCTGATGGGCCCATTCTAAGACCATTGGGTTCACTATGGTATTTGCATTGTTATCGCTAACAGTCTTTTCTGAGGGAGCGTTATGTAGTAGATACTGTAGGTAACTGGATATAAAAGCACTGTTGCCTGGGAGACTGACTTATTTCTTGAGCACCTGAATTTTAAATTCCAGTTTAAACTCTCCTGTTTACTTTATGACCCTTGGGCAAGAATTCTTATCTTCTTATCTTCCTATGCCTCTGCCCCACCCAGCTGTAAAAATACTTGTCCAGGAACTCAAAGAAGCACTATTTGAAAAGTTCAGACCTATCCGATTGACTTTCATTAGTACAGGAGAGCTATGTTTTATCATTACTATATCTTTAAGCTATGTATTAAAATGATCCATTTCTGTTAAGTATCCATTGTCAGATGTAGCTGATATGAATAGTTAGTGGTTGCAGAGGTGGCTATCTGTTTTGATATCCTGTAGGCAGACCTGTGGTGACTGGTTTCTTGCATTCTTTCGTGACAGCTATTATGTGCTGAAACTGAAACATGTAGTTTAGTTGTAGAAGTCAACCAATGATTAGATTACATTAATGCAAAAAAATAGTTATTTAAATTTGCAGATTTTATTGCTGTATCTCCAAAATATAGCCTATTGATCAAAAGGAATTTATTTTTCTTTTTTTTATGGATTCTGTAATTCCGTATATATATTTATACAGTATTGTCCAAACTCTCATTAGCTTTGTTAAAGCCAGGAATTGTACACCAGCATTGCTTTAAGTGCAGCAATATTCCCTTTCGATGTTATGCTTACCTAGATAAGTTCGTAACTTAATTGATTTAGGAACTCCTATACATCTTGTACTTGGCTGCTTTTAATGTGTTATATTTATTTTTAAGGATGCTCGGAAACCATTCTGATTTTAAGATTTTAAGATCTGTTTGTGCGTTGTTTTGGACAGACATCTGGTCACTTATTTAATTCTACAGCAGAGAAATTACCCTCATACTACATCAAAATGAAGTTCTACTATATACACAATCAATAACAATAAGATACAATTTCTCCAGTATTGTAATGAAATGAAATTTAACTGATGCATTTTTTTTGTCACTTGACTAAGCAGTAAAAAGTTATAGGGATCTTTGACGGTAGTGAAAACTGTATGTCTGATATTGAACAAGGCCTTCATGTAGTTGATAGTATAATCATTAGACATTGAGGATAACCTTAAACAGGCTTGCATAGCTTCTATGCAAAACCCATTTCCTTGTTGCTTGGTGTACCACTGATTTGTAATAATTTGTTGAATTGTCAACAGACTTGGGTCCTATGTAACTTTCATGTAGACTAATCTGTTCCCTTTCTTTTTTTGCTAGTTTGTGAAGTGCGGTTATGCTGGCTCCAATTTTCCAGAGCACATCTTTCCAGCACTAGTGGGCAGGCCGATCATCAGGTCTACTGCCAAAGTGGGAAACATCGAAATCAAGGTACAAGGTTTTATTTAATTTACATTTTATTAAACCAGAATACAGGACTCCAATATATTACAATGTTTAGTCATTTAGCCAAATTACTTTTGCAGCAATACAGTAAATATGGACCGCCCCTACTAGTTTGTGGTGCATGGGGGTGGGACATTTGTTGCCCTTCTACTGTACCTTATACTGCTTACTTGCTAAATATCTTGGTATGCCTGAATACATAATTGTCTGCTGTTTCAGCATAGGCTTTTAATGAGCTGGTGGCATCCCTGAATGGATAAAGTGTCTTGCTTAACAGAATCTTTTTTGCCTGTTTTTGAATAGGTGATGGTTGTCCCTTCAGGGTGTAGCAAGATATTTAGAAAGCAAGCAGTCTGGGGTAACATTGGGAGCAAATGTCCCAACCCAAGCGCCAGAAACCAGGGATGGTCCATCACTTTTTTTTTCCAGGATGCAGTGTATATATAATCACGTTGGACAAAAAAAAAAGAAAAAAAATAGAATAATATAGTGTACCTATATTTACGTACCCTGGTTAAACAAGAACACATCTGAGATGACTGGTAGGTAGTGTACTGGCTTAAACATAGCTTGTTCTGTTGATGCAGAGTCTGAATCAAGTTTATACAGCAACCTTTCTAATGCTTCTTTTCGGAGTGACATCTTCACTCAAGCTTCTTTTCTGACCACCTGCTTTTGCCTTCTCTTTCTTTTTCTTTCTTGACCTGTTGAAGTAGAATATCAAAAAGATGGTAAGTGAGGTTGCGTATGTGCTGTGTTCGACCCCTGTTTGCTTGGCCTGAGGAGATTTGCTCTGCTGCTTCTTTTCTTTAATTTTGTGGTTTTACTAAACATTTTCTTTTTCCTTTCCTTTTGGTCTGCATACTTTGCCTTGAATATCATTCAGAAAGAATATCATCCTTGCTAACCTTGGTCAGCAAAGTGTATTTTGGTAAAGGTTAATGTGGCCCAATGGGTGTGATCTACAAGTGAAGAACTGCTCCTCTTGCTGCTGACTTCTCATTTTGAACATTAAAACTGCAGATAGAACCTATTTATAACTTCTCTTAGGGTTTGTCTATGTGAGAGATTTTTGTAAATTTAGTATAATATGACACACATAAGAAGGAAATAGATTGAGAGCATCAAATGGTTCCATTTTGTGTCCTAATTTTGTGCCTTATTTAGAAACTCAGAAGTGGTTTATAATAATTAACATGAAAATGAAGTGGTACTGTAGTTATTTATAGGCATGAAAGTTAACCTATTGAATCCTGGATGTTACTCCATTCTAGTTTATGCTGGCTACAAATCAAAAACTTGGCTGAACAACCTGCCATTTTGTTTTCTTGTTTCCGGAGATGTGGGGAAATATTATTATTATTTGTTTATTTAGCAGACGCCTTTATCCAAGACGACTTACAGAGACTAGGGTGTGTGATCTATGCATCAGCTGCAGAGTCACTTACAATTACGTCTCACCCGAAAGACGGAGCACAAGGAGATTAAGTGACTTGCTCAGGGTCACACAATGAGTCAGTGGCTGAGGTTGGATTTGAACCTGGGACCTCCTGGTTACAAACCCTTTTCTTTAACCACTGGACCACACAGCCTCCAGTGATAAAGGTTTAAGTAGATACCAATATTCAAAACTGAGTCTAGTCTGATCATGAGAGAGTGCTTTGTCGTGAGTGTGGAACTTCTGAAAAAAACTTCTTGTCCAAGGGACAAAATGCTAGAAAAATCTTCTTGTCCTTCTTAAAAATCTAATTGTCCCCTACCCGTTGTACAAAATGCACACAAAAAAGGATTTTTGCTTCATGAAATGATATATAAAGTAAAAGTAATTGTTCAAATGTACTTGGCAAAATGGAGCCCTTCTAATTTGTGTTTATGGCAAAACCAAAATAATAATAATAATAATAATAATAACAATAATAATAATAAAATCAAACTATGTCGGACTTCATGCACCAAGAGAGTTACAACGAAAGATGTCTCTTACGGCCCCTCACATGCTTGGTACCATCAGAAAAAAGCCAATATTCAATAGCTCTGCTCGGGTCATACTCCTCAAATTCAGGCCCCTCAATCTTAAGAAGCATCAAATCTTCCAAAATGTTTGCACGATTTCTATACATTTAAATCTATAATGCTTATCTTAATATCTGTGTTAAATGCATTCTTTACAGACACACCACAAAGATACTCTACTGAGACGCAGTGTTTTTTTTGTTTTTTTTTAAGTTAGTAAACTGACAATACGTAAATATGTAACTTATTTAAAAAGTTTCTGATTCATAAGATGTGAACCACTGAAACTCTGTTTCACTATATTGTGCTATCGGTTGTCAGCTGTAAGATTTATTTTTTTACAGTGCAAAATGGATAAACCGGATATGAGTATTAATAATGATATAACTGTTTTATATATATTTATAACACAGCTTAGAAAAATAACAACCTCTGATTGGTTAAACAGCATCAAATGACCGTGCGTATATATAACGTATAACATGGCTTGAATACTAATGAACCGCTTCACACTGAATAAATCACTACGCACCACTGCATTCTAAATTCCATGACAAACTGCCATTTTATTTATTATTAGTTACAAAACCATAACAAAAATGAGTGACATTCCACCTATTTCCTTTAATATATTTGGGGATGAAATTCCAGTTAACTGGTACAGCATCAACTTTGAGTGAAGACAGCAGCCCACCTGAAATAAAAATACAAATAAGTGCACCAGCAGCTATCAAGTGTAGACACCTAAAAGTAGATGAGGAACAGCTAAATGAAATAGAAGAAAATAAAGATTGAAAAAAAACACACAAAAATTACTACAGCATGTGCTGTTAATGTACTTAACACTTAGCACCACCATAGCTGCTTTATTATTTGTTATTGGCAGTTGTCACAAAATATACACATTGAATCACAATACAGTGTGATATAGCTACGCTACTTTTTTCTCGTCTGCCTGTCCTCTGAATAGAGTTACCACCAACAGCTCAAGCTGTGCGAGCCCCCCTGCACTCCACTACACTCCTCAGGCAGAACGAATGTGCCACCCTGAGTGTCTACATGTGTAACATTTTTTTTAAAAATGTGCTTATTCTAAGCGCTGCACAAATCAGTGACCATCAGGACTGATGCTAAACGAAAGCCAAAGCATTTTACAATGCAACGAAGCATGGTGTGGATATACTGGATCAAATGGCACGGCTGTATTCTGTCAAAGGTGATACGCAGGTGGCCTGTGTCTGTTTTTTATAATGTTTTGGACCTGGCAGCCATCAACGCTTTGGTTTTGTACAAGGAGTGCACTGGCAACACAATCACTCAGAGAGATTTCATTTTGCAGCTAGCCCTAGAGCTACGGCAGAAACATTTTGATAAGAGACACGAAAGCCGGCTGGCAAATGCCCCTCAACCTTCAGCCAGTGCTCTGCCCACTGGCACACAGAATAAAAGACAATGCCAGGTTGCTAAATGCAATAAAAAGAGAACTTTTGATGTCTGCGCTCATTGTGAAAAGGCAGTCTGTGGCAAATGCACTGGTACAGTTGAAAAGCGTGTTTTCTGCGTAGTTTGTACTTAGAAAGCTGTAATAGAACTCTGAACAGACAGACAGAGCCTTTGAACTCTGTTTCACGCAAAGCGCTTTCACGTTGCATAAGTTGTTATATTTTTGTTTTATTCTGTTTTTATAACTAGTTATTTGTGTTTTATAATTTTATATGTGCATACAGTTTTCTCCACCTGTTTACACAGAACTTTATTGCGTAAAGTTTATTTTATTACAGTTTTTCATGTTTATGTATATGTGCTCTTTTTGTAAAAAAATAAGAAAAACGTTTAATTTTCAATGTAAATATGGTGTTTCTGCTCTGAAAATGTTATGTATGATGTTCATAAATAAAAAATATTAAGTTGTGTCCGATTGTTTGTTTATTTTTCATTTTCATATTGAAGCCGTGTTAAAATGGAGCCACACATTTTGCGGGTGCGGCGGTTGTATGTAGGACTTGAATATGTGTGCCTCGCATATAACGAGGACACAAACTCACCTGAAGATACAGCTTCAGCAACCATGGCAGCTGCTCCCCTTACTTCCTCTGTGTCATTTTAAATTCCGCCCATCAACGTGTGCTCATACCTCTAGTTTCTAGTGAGATGCCACTTTTTATGCAAAAATTCACAATAAACGGACGTCTGCAACTTATTTTTAATAAGCAAACAATAAATTAAATTAAATTAAATTTGGGACTATATTACACTGCGGATGTATACACAACAAAAGTTTCTGGTTTTGTCTTAATTTAAAATGCGTTTTAATTATTTTTCATCCCCCAAATGACAGTTAGCCATGTTATAAGTGGTATAAACCACTTCGGGCCGAGTGGTTCTGATGCTTACGCCTTGGGCCTTATCACCATCCCAGACGTGGTATATATCATGGGAACTGCACGGCCTGTCGTGGTTTATATATTATTTTTATTATTTTAAAAAGCATAAAATAATATACCGGATTTTGCCAAGTCAACGCCCCGGTTTGAACGATCATATGTCTCAAGATAGCTTAAGGATTTATGTTACAATTACTTTATCGTATCTTTTATCACGACATCACTTCCACCAATCAGGTTTGCATACAGTGCTGGTAGCGATCCCGCCCTTCTGACAGACTGGTCAAAGTGGATATGGCAGATATGGCAGGATATGGAGAATGGCAGTGATTTTAATGTTGAAAACATTAAAAGTAGACTGGACATTTCCATCAGCGGATTTAAAAAATCTGGAATTGATGATCAGAAGCCTAGAGGCACTGTAAACTGCGACTGCTACTGTAGTAGGACTCTTCTTTTTTATGTTAAACATTTTCTTTTTTTCTTTTTTTTTTTCTTTTTACAAGGGCTAATTAAGTGACAGCCAAAATGGTGTGTCAGACTTCTTAGAAAGTTTGTAACAAAATTGTTTATTGTTATTGTCGATACATTGTAGATACGACTACTGAAGATACCCATAGTGCAGGTATCGCAAATTCCATAAACAAAACAAAAAAGTTAAAATTAATTAATTCTGCACCGTATAAAACTGAGCTGATTTTGCCAGTGCTTACTAGTCTATTAACCATGTTTAAATTATTTCAAAGCAAATTAAAGCATTTTCATTTCATCTTTATTGTTAAAGATTTCACACGTGGCAATACTGCTGTACAATTACTGCATGATACTGTGATCATTCCACTGTGTTATGTTGTGAACCACAGCTAAGTTTTAAAACTGAGAAATAGCAAATGCTTATCAGAAAAGTTTACCGGTACCTTAAAATTATTAGAAGGTCCCTTTGTTGTTCTCTAACTAAGGTGCAGCAGTGACATTGCAGGTGTTCTAACGAGTTACTGTAAATGAGATACTGTTTATAGCAGACATTATTTAAATTAAGTAAACATATATTTGAATGTGCGAAGTGAAAAACGCCAATTCAAAAACCATCAAAATACCCAAGGTAGCAAATCTGCCTAATTTAAGTCAATTACCACAGACAAGAAGGGGGCGAGTTCCAAAGAGTTTGAGAAACACTGCAGTAGACAAAAGCAACGTAAATTAGTAATAATGTTGTTTCATTAATTGAAGTATGTTTGTTACTGTGTGTGTTACCGAGGGTTTGTGAATTAAAGGGATATGTATGTGTGAGTATATAGTTTTGGTTTGAGGTTTATACCTAGGTATGCAGTTTTAAATATCGTGTGTATGTGATAGAGTTGTCAGGCGTCGGCCGATATGAATTCCACACCCCTGTTTGTAATGAGATTATAGAATTTGTACACAAATATAAACTTTTAAGGAAGATTGAAATGATCCTTTTATTTGCAAATTACTGTTTATAATGGGTGCACTCTTAGTTTAAAGGGAAAACCGTGGTGGTGTTTTGCAAAAAGGTCCACACAGCACCAGTGTTAACGGATGTGTAATTCTTATTCTTTAGCAAAGGAGTAGACTATATTTCACATACTGTACTGTGTGCTTATTAGTGCCTTAATAACAGAAAATGCATCTTTAAAGGTACATGGAATTGTATGGATTTTTTTTTTCTGACATTCTTAAATGAAATGCATGGATATTTTATCTGCATGCCAGTTTCTGATTCTGCTGCTGTGAGACATGAGACAAGCCGTATCAGTTTCTTATTTCTTTAATTTTATTTATGCATTTGGACAACCCAAAGCATCTAAGGGCTCATTTCCAGTGGTATGCGTGACAGAAACTGATGTGATTTGTCTCCCAGATACAGTATAAGCCAAGCTGGAATGAAGATGATATCCTTGGCTACAAAAAAATAATAATAAAAAAGTAATAAAAAAAAAAATAATAATGATCGTAATTTTTGACTTCCAAAGTCAACTTATTGGCAGGACAATTGTAATTTGTACACAGTGAATGCAGTGTACAAGCTCATGCAGAAACCTATAGGCTGTGTTGGATAAGACACTGCAAGGTTTTTCTACTTTGATAAGTAACAAATGCAAAATTTGTAACAATATTGATATATTTATTTATTTGTAATCGATGGGCACACGCAACTTTAATGTTTAGGTTTCCCATTTGTACATTACATTCAAATTCAAAATAAATGTAAATTTAAATTCAGAGATCCCTAATTTCAATATTATTTTTGTTTTATGAAGTTTTACGTACTCATCCAGAAACAGGATGCTTGAAGACTTTTCTGGCATGTCAGAATACTATAGTAGGTTCTTTGTCATCTTGTGTGGCAGCTTAAGACAGTGCATGGAACAGTGTTAAATATTTTTTGTAGCTTTAAATTTGGTAGTAAGACATGGACATCTGGGAGCATGTGGTGTGTTTTTTTTTTTATTTTTTAACCAACTTTCCCTTCAATGTATTGTTTGAGAACTGGGTATTAACTTATGGAGAGCAGTACTGGTCTAATTTCACTCTGCTCTACTTGGATATTGACTAGTTCTCTATGGCTTCCTAGGATCTCATGGTGGGAGATGAGGCAAGTGAGCTACGCTCCATGCTGGAAGTGAACTACCCCATGGAGAATGGGATAGTCAGGAACTGGGACGACATGAAGCATTTGTGGGACTACACGTTTGGTCCCGAGAAACTCAACATCGACTCCAGGAACTGCAAGATCCTTCTGACGGAGCCCCCAATGAACCCCATGAAGAACAGGGAGAAGATCATAGAGGTAAAGTGATTGGAGATTTGGCTGACGATTCACTAAGAAAAGATTTTTTGAAAATCCTTCATTCCAGTTTGAACAAGCTGTTTCACTACCTTTGCTGCAATAGTTATCTTAAAGATTTTCATATGTTGTGCATATGGTAAATTTCTAAGATCTTTAACAGGATGAGATTTCTTCTCAACATTTTTCTTAGCAAACTGTATTAAACACATACATCAACATTCAACTCTGCTATTGCATTGAAAATGTGTAGTAGTTTACCAAGATAGTTGTATATGGCCCGATTTATTATGGATTGGGCAAGATCAGACAGCATTCCTTTTAAAAGACCTCAAAGTAGAGATGACAAAACTATCATCCAGGTGCACAGGGTGAGATTCCTTGGGCTGGGGGTTGAGCTTTAGGGATTCATCAATTCCTTTCACAATATAAGAACTATTATAGTTGGATTATTAGAATAAAACTGTAGTCTACAGAAACAGTGGACATCTATATAAAAACAGAAGAATCAGGGTGATTATGAATACGTTTATTACAGGTATTATTTTCACTAGGTCAAAAGAGTAAACATTTTTTTGTCATTTTAAGATATATATATAGATATTTCTCAGGCACTGTGCAAGGGAATCAGTTAGATTTGTAACAGGGTGATTGTGGTTCTTAAATAGTTGAACAGGTTATTTCTGTATTTAATTGACCTTTGCCACCAACAGGATTTACTGAAATCACTTTTCAATTTTTGCTTTTAGGTAATGTTTGAAACATACCAGTTTTCTGGGGTCTATATAGCTATTCAGGCTGTACTTACGCTATATGCTCAAGGTAAGTTAATCACATTATATGGCACAAACCAGCCATATAATTCTGTGTAAACAGTGGACAGTGCTTTGGCATCCCTCTGTGACTTATTACCCTACTTTATGTACTAAGTTTGAAGAAATTACTTTGATTGATTTAACTATGTATACCTTTTAAGATTTTATATTCTCACCCATTTTTGTCATTATGCAATTCCATACAACAGCCAGGCCTTTCTCGATGCTTTCACGTTGATTTGTCTCAATTCTTTAGGCTTGCTGACAGGAGTGGTTGTCGACTCTGGAGATGGTGTAACCCACATCTGCCCTGTCTATGAGGGGTTCTCACTGCCTCACCTGACCAGGAGACTAGACATTGCTGGGAGGGACATAACCCGCTACCTCATCAAGGTAAACCAAACCCTCTTGTGTATGTATGTGTGTTTCATTAACCCTCTGAATTAGTCAAACACTGGCATTGTCAGTGTTCTGTTCAATGTTCATTATAAGAAAGGTTCTGCATTTCTTTCTTGTGCATACATCATATCATGAATACTGTGGAAAATTGATCAGAATATCCTAGTAGCACTAGTATAGAAACACAATAGGCATGGCCACAGTGAAATTCAAACTACATTGTCTGTTCAAAAATGTACAGTGTGCTGTTCATGCAACAAGCCAATGAAGTGTAAGTCTGGACTTGCAGGTATTACTGTTGTGGTGTTAGGGAGAACAAGCACACAGCTTATTTTTTAATATAGATCCAGCCATCAAGCTGGTTGCAGTAGTGTTACTTTTACCTATTGATTAGACAGAAAACTTTATTGAGTAACTTTTTTTAATTGAAGAAATTGCAGGAAAAAAAATATTTCTTGTGTATGCTGGACTTTAAAGCATATTCAAATAGAAGTTGGTGGCGTCTGTAAAACTGTGTCACTTTATACTTTTACAATTTTGCTGGTTCGCTTGATAAATGTAATGCAACTTGCTTAGGCAAATATCAGAATCCGGGGATATATGGAGGCATCAGTTTGTCCTGTGTGCAGTAAGTGTGCATTTTCATGTTATTGATTGCTCACATTTTTGCATTTATGGACATGTCACTGACATACTTGTGGGAAGAAACGACTTGTGTGAAGAACTGTATAAGAAGTTAATGTTCCTTTTGCTTATTTATTTATTGATTTATTTTTTAAGTTGCTTTTGCTGAGAGGATATGCCTTCAACCACTCGGCTGATTTTGAGACGGTTCGCATGATGAAAGAAAAGCTGTGTTACGTCGGCTACAACATTGAGCAGGAACAGAAACTAGCCTTGGAGACCACTGTGCTTGTAGAGTCTTACACGGTGAGTGAAATGACTTCAGTTGTAACTGAATTAGTCTATTTAACTGCTTTTACAATTTACCAAATAGTTTGTCATCATGTTTTTGTTTTGCAATTTTTTGGCATTGCTGTTTTTAAACTGGTGGAACCTAGCAGCTTGATCTAATTTCTCTTTGACTAAATATAACTGGGCAGCCTCTTTTCAGTAGGGTACATTTCAAACAGCTCAAATATTATGGCTGTTACTAACCACTGACCACTTTATAACATCATTTCCTGTGTGACCACCAACTGGCCAGCACCTTTAGAACACTGGGTTGGTTGACCACTAGAGTATTTCCCAGTTTAAACTACAGACTTTGTAGTGTAAGTGGAAACATTGTGTGTGTATATTCGTAACCTGAAACACTATACTTTAACTCCTGTACAATGGATTAATTTGGTACTAGCACTGAGTGTGAAATCACAACATCTTGACAATTAATTCATGCCAAGAGGAGCCATTGTGTATATATATATATATATATATATATATATATATATATATATATATATATATATATATATATATACAGTACTGTGCAAAAGTTTTAGGCAGGTGTGAAAAAATGCTGTAAAGTAAGAATGCTTTCAAAAATAGACATGTTAATAGATTATATTTATCAATTAACTAAATGCAAAGTGAGTGAACAGAAGAAAAATCTAAATCAAATCCATATTTGGTGTGACCACCCTTTGCCTTCAAAACAGCATCAAGCATCAATTCTTCTAGGTACACTTGCACACAGTTTTTGAAGGAACTCGGCAGGTAGGTTGGCCCAAACATCTTGGAGAACTAACCACAGTTCTTCGGTGGATTTAGGCAGCCTCAGTTGCTTCTCTCTCTTCATGTAATCCCAGACAGACTTGATGATGTTGAGATCAGGGCTCTGTGGGGGCCATACCATCACTTCCAGGACTCCTTGTTCTTCTTTACGCTGAAGATAGTTCTTAATGACTTTTGCTGTATGTTTGGGGTCGTTGTCATGCTGCAGAATACATTTGGGGCCAATCAGATGCCTCCCTGATGGTATTGCATGATGGATAAGTATCTGCCTGTACTTCTCAGCATTGAGGAGACCATTAATTCTGACCAAATCCCCAACTCCATTTCCAGAAATGCAGCCCCAAACTTGCAAGGAACCACCACCCTGCTTCACTGTTGCCTGCAGACACTCATTCGTGTATGCGCTCTCCAGCCCTTCAGCGAACAAACTGCCTTCTGCTACAGCCAAATATTTCAAATTTTGACTCATCAGTCCAGAGCACCTGCTGCCATTTTCTGCACCCCAGTTCCTGTGTTTTCGTGCATAGTTGAGTCGCTTGGCCTTGTTTCCATGTCGGAGGTATGGCTTTTGGCCGCAAGTCTTCCATGAAGGCCACTTCTGACCAGACTTCTCAGGACAGTAAGATGGGTGTACCAGGGTCCCACTGTTTTCTGCCAGTTCTGAGCTGATGGCACTGCTGGACATCTTCCGATTGCGAAGGAAGTAAGCATGATGTGTCTTTCATCTGCTGCAGTAGTTTCCTTGGCCGACCACTGCGCTCACGGTCCTCAACGTTGCCCGTTTCTTTGTGCTTCTTCAAAGAGCTTGGACAGCACATCTGGAAACCCCTGTCTGCCTTGAAATTTCTGCCTGGGAGAGACTTTGCTGATGCAGTATAACTACCTTGTGTCTTGTTGCTGTGCTCAGTCTTGCCATGGTGTATGACTTTTGACAGTAAACTGTCTTCAGCAACCTCACCTTGTTAGCTGAGTTTGGCTGTTCCTCACCCAGTTTTATTCCTCCTACACAGCTGTTTCTGTTTCAGTTAATGATTGTGTTTCAACCTACATATTGAATTGATGATCATTAGCACCTGTTTGGTATAATTGTTTAATCATACACCTGACTATATGCCTACAAAATCCCTGACTTTGTGCAAGTGTACCTAGAAGAATTGATGCTGTTTTGAAGGCAAAGGGTGGTCACACCAAATATGGATTTGATTTAGATTTTTCTTCTGTTCACTCACTTTGCATTTAGTTAATTGATAAATATAATCTATTAACATGTCTATTTTTGAAAGCATTCTTACTTTACAGCATTTTTTCACACCTGCCTAAAACTTTTGCACAGTACTGTATATATTTTTTTTTTTTTGTGCAGAGCCTTTATAATGCACTGTGCCAATATTAACTAAGTAACCCTATGCCTGTCTATAATATATCATGAGAAGTTACAATGAAGTGCCAACATATTCTTTTCGATAGCAATATGAGCATGGAAAGGCATTTTTTTTGTATTGTTCACTTTTTATTGTCCTGTCCCCTCAGCTCCCAGACGGCAGGGTAATAAAAGTCGGAGGAGAGCGTTTCGAAGCCCCTGAAGCTTTGTTCCAGCCTCACCTCATCAACGTGGAAGGAGTTGGAGTGGCTGAATTACTCTTCAATACTATCCATGCAGCTGATATTGATACCAGGTATGGGAATGTAAACACGTAACCTAGGCTAGATCAACAAAAGGGTCTTTATTGAAGTAACAGCCAGTGCCAAGTCGTGATCCAGCATTTTGGATCAAGTTTTCTTTTGTTTTTCTCACTACACACTGCTTTGCACTAGAGGGTGCTGGTTCTTACTAATATAAAGACACCTTTGTTGAGGTAGCCTACATTACAGATGTCTCGGACGGGCAATTAGAAATGAAGAGCAGCCATGAAAGCACCAGAACACAGACTTAATTTAAAAAAAAATAATAATAATCATCATCACTCAGAATCATTGCAAACATCATGAAAAGGCAATTGAACTTAAGGCATTTTCCTCAACTATACATTTGGTTATGATGTTGGAGATTTTGGCTGGGGAGGGGGGCAGGCAGGGTTGAGCCTCTTCGTTTTGTGTTTTAAATGGGTTTACATTTTTAAAAGAGGTTTGTAACTGCAGTGGTCATCAAAAACAAAGTGAACAGGAACATTTTTTTTTTTTTTTTTTATAGTGCACTAGGGTTGGAGATTGCCTTGTGCATTGTAGTAAGTGAATACAGCTGTTCATTCAGTACTGCGCTTGACACACAATTGCAGTTTTAAGCTAACGATGGACATTCTATTACGTAAGCATGTTATACTGAAACGTGTATCTTTATTTTATATTTCAAATAACATATGAGGAATTTGCAAACTTAAGAACTGACACGTCATTTTTGTTTTTTGAATCTGTGCAAATTCATTCTTGGGTGTGTCTGCAAGAGTATCACTGTTTGCATCTGTGCTTTGTTCAACAGCACGGTATTAAATACACCGTACACAACAATTTAAGGTTAAAAAAGACACCTGCCAAAGCTGCTCACTGCACCCAGTAAAGTCAACTTCATTTGCAGAAAGGCACACACACGTGTTTATCTGACCAATACATATAACACTTCATATAAATACCGATGTGGAATTGAAAGGTTATGTAAAGCAGCTTTAAGATATCTATGGGGATCTTTTGAAAACCAGTGAATTCAGTATAGTCTGAGCACTTAAATGTAATTTCTGTACATTAAGCACAGTCTGAACAAGCTGTGACGCCAGTGTGCATTATTGGCTGGTTTCACAGACCCTTTAGTACTGGACTGCCTAATGTTAACATAGATGAGGTAGTTCAGGATTAGTGCTAATCACAATCTGTATGTGTCTCCCCCAGGGCTGAGTTCTACAAGCACATTGTTCTGTCCGGAGGCTCCACTATGTACCCCGGGCTGCCCTCGAGACTCGAGCGGGAACTGAAACAGCTCTACCTGGAGCGTGTTCTGAAGGGAGACGTGGAGAAGCTCTCGGTAAGTGTGAAGCATGCAGGGAGAGCTTTGTAATCCGGATGTTTTTACTTCAGCGTGCATTTCATACATATCGTCTGCTATGAACAGGAGTATTGAGTAAAGCAACTGTGGTTGTGTTAGAGCAGTGGTACTCACTTGTAGCTCTTTCATTCTCTTCCTATCCAGGAATTCCTTCCTGCTTTTTTTTTTTTTAAGCTTCCAGAGCTTGGTTCCACCAAGGTTTTTAATTGTTTCATTGAACCCAGGTTTCAATTAAATAATTAAGGACCTGGACTGGAATGGACTTTTGCTTTGTGAGTTATAGAATATGGGTTGCTCTGGTGCAACAACAGTGAACTTTACTGGGTTAATGCAACATGTAACAGCACACATGCTATAAAATGAATAATCTGTGTTTATAGAACAGTCCATAAACATAATCATTTAAGGAATTGGTGGAAGTAGTAGTGGCAACAGTAAGTGCAGTACCAGTTTTATGTGAACCAACAGAGTTTAGTACTACGCTGTACTGAAGTTAGGTTTTCTTGTGTGCACTATTGTAAAGTGCCACCAGATGGAGCAAGAGGTTAAAAATGCTGCAGTAAACTGCAGTAAGGATTGAGGCAGGCCTCTGCGGTGTTCTTACCCAGCAGGAGGAATGCACAGCAGGTCAGGTCAGATATTTGTGTGGGTTGGGTCATGGCTAGCCCAGTCTGGCTATTTCAAGTCTGGCTTCCTGCCTGGAAAACCTCATTTAAGTTCTCAGGTTGTCAGACCGCTATTTTTAGATGATCAATTACAGATTAAAAGCCAGATAGGTTTATGTTCCATTTATGCCAGTCAGCTATAAAATGTTCAGAAAATAAAGTGCCCTGAATGCACATAAAGTTGCTTGCTACTGTTCCGTGCGCAAGACCTTCTGCAGTTATGTTAACAACATTGATATCAGTGAAGACATCTGACCTGTTCTATTGAGGTATTTTTCTGAAGTTTTTTGTTATGCTGAACAGGATTGTTGGTCCACGCATCTACAGAACTTAGAGTTATTTCGAACGTTAAGTGAAAAGTAATCTTCCCATCTTGTGAAATAACAGTAAGGAATTAGAGACGGCGAGGCGATTTTGAGTTACAAAAAATAAAAAAATAAAAGTAAATCTGGTCTATTTAGCCGCAAAGCTCAATACAAGCCGAACCCCACAGAAATGAAGAGCTGCTTCATTTCACCCTGGCTATCTAAGTTCACAGAAAAGACCGGTCATCCTCTGTGTGTCTCTCGAGGGATCAGCCATCCCAGCCTTTAGGTTTACCCTGGAAAGCCCTCCGGGATCAATGGGTTTGGCTGTAAACTTCAGTGCTGTTATCTGTAAAATAAAAGAGAGTTCAACTGCAGTAAAGACTTAATTGCCTTAATCTTCTGAATTTGTTTCTCATGCAAATGTCTCCCACCTGCCTGATTCAAATCAGCTTATCTCCGCCTGATGTGGGACAGGAAGTCAAGGGTTCCCTAAACCTCCCCCCTCCCCATAACATTTTATTCTTGTCTAGCATCATGTGTAGTTTGTATAAACCACCACAGGTGCACTTCTGTCCTGCCTCCACAGGTTAGCTACTGTCTTCACTTTAAAACTGTGTTAAATTAGCTTCCGATTTGTGGTAAACCTGCTTTATCCCTAAATGTCTATTAAGAATAAATGTTTACGGCTTATCTTTGTCCTAAACCCTGGACAAGACAAACCAGTATAAATACACCACAGTAGCACATCCGTTGCTTGTCACAATATGTTGCACAAGGGCTCCTGCTTGCAAATTCCACTGGGTTGAGGAATGAGCTTGTTACCCACTAATGAGATTGTTCTGCTTTACCATTATTCCTGAAATAGTTCACACACTCCTATAGAGCAGGTCTAGTGGATAATGTGCCATATTTACTATATACTCATATTGTTTGTGGCCAGTCATGACAAAATAGGGTGTTTGTTTAGTAAATCAAGGATGTGGTTGTTCAATGGGTATGGTAATGCAATATATCAATCTAACATCAGAAAAGGAAATTACACAGGTAATTGCAGGGTTGCCAGTCCTGTTTTACCTGAACTACCCTCAGTTAAGTATTATTATTCAAATAGTCTGGCCCCTGTTAAATACATTGTTCCTCCCCTATAGCGACATGAACAACTCCCAGTTAACCTTCAGACTGAGGTGTGATAAGGGCAACCTGTTCACAACAGATTTAGCAGGAGCCAGTTTATACAAATTCTTAATTAAAAACTGAAGACTATTTGTGTGAATTATGAAAGAATACTGGAAGACCTATATTCATCCTAGTGTTCATTACATTTTTTAGAAATTCAAGATTCGCATTGAGGACCCTCCTCGCCGTAAGCACATGGTGTTCCTGGGTGGAGCAGTGCTGGCCGACATCATGAAAGACAAGGACAACTTCTGGATGACTCGGCAGGAATACGAGGAGAAAGGCATGCGCGTGCTCGAGAAACTGGGAGTAACTGTTAGATAAGCTTGGACACTTGTTAACCATCGTTTCCCTATGGCTTTCTTACTCCTTTTCTGCTACTTTTCCAACTCATTCATCCATCTAACTTGGAAAGTCCTGTCTGTGCCCACGGCGAGGGGGATGTGTAGATTTCCTGGGAGACCTTTTGTTAAATGTATGTTATTGCCACCAAATTTGACAGTTTAATTTGGCCATTGCCCTGTAAACAAAACCACGTAAACAAAGGGCCTGTCTCATAGATTTGTTGTAGCTACTGTAACTCCTGTAGTCTCTCTTTTTATTATTGTTTGCATTTATAGCAACAGGCTTGCTAGCTTTGTCTTCAACACAGCAGGTGGTATATGCCTTTCTGAGTCCAAGAAGCTTGGGTGAATATAAAAGATGTTTTTTATGTATCATCCCAGTTATATTGCATTGGCTAGTACCATGAGGTTCACTGTTTATGGTGTAGTTCCCTAATAAACTGGATCTTCCAAAGCAATCATTGCCATAAAAGGCCTCTACTGCTGCACTTGATCTGCGTGAGGCTATATATTTTGTGAGGTGTTGGTGATGGGGGAAGTCTTTTTTTTTTTTTCTCTTCCTAAACAGGTTTATTTTATTTCATAATTTTCATTTTTAATTTTGCTGTGCAGTACCATTTTCTTAAGTAGAGCGCAAGAATGTGTAGTCATGTAATGTACAATCACAAAAGTGCACAAAGCTTCAGTTTACATTGTTCTGTTTAAAAGGGACTGGGTTCCCTGGAATAGATGTATTAAATTAGTTATAAAAATAAAAAATAAAAAAAGCTGGGGGGATGTTTGTAATATTATTATACAAATAAAACCAGTGTATGTGCCACAAAGACATTGTAAAAGCTGGTATTTAAGTTTCTGTTTGGCTCTCGTATGTATTGGAGGCACTTCAATAATAAATCTTGCATAAACGTTTTATCCAGTGCCAAGCGCAGTTATTGAAACTGGATTTTTTTTTTTTCATCGCGTAACTGCCTAATGCTGATTTAAATAAAGCAAACTGATTTATAAATACGTTTTGGCTATTGAAACTTGTCTTCCCTTTACATTACTGCTGCAGAACAGGGTTCCAGTTTGAAAACGGCTGGACGAATATTTTAAAAGCATCAGAGAATACATGATTTTTGAGTGGGTGGGAGGGAGGTGAGGGCTTTTGTGAAGCATAGTTGAACTAATTCATTGACTTTGATGTGGTTGTCATTGATGCGGGGGCCTGTTTGTGGGGAAGTCACTTACCCAAGATATGGTGCATCCCTTTGGTATTTTACTGGTTTCCCTGGAGATTGTTCAGCAGAGCATGTGGTGTGCAAATGCTTTGGCCTGGGGTTTTATCTCCAGCAGAGCACCAGCAACACAGAACCCCACAGCAATTCCAACAGTGGAAACAATGTTGCTGCCGATCGAGCGGCCATTAAAATGAGGAATCAAAAGAAAGGAATTAAATGACTTCACCTTGCCACAAGTGAATACTTTTGGTATTAGGGTTTCCACTTAACCCCTTTACCTCGGGAATAATCAATTTCCAATATATCCAATGTATCCATCAGAAAAAAAGTACATAAAGGAGACTGGTGACATTTTGATGTTTCTTGTCAAAAAGGCTTGGAGGTTATACAATTCTACAGTCCCATAATTGAGTAACAAGATTAAGATCATACAGGATCCCCCACATGAAATGGTATACAGGGTTACATAACCAAAATTATGTAAATGTATTTTGTTTCTGTACATTATGGTAAATGATAAAGGTGGTAACATAAGTGAAAAATGAAAGTCTTATTTGCTCCAGTACTTACCATCTTTTTCCACTGTAATATACAAAAACAAATTCCCAATCACGTAACACATTGGATACATCAGACACTGTTCCTTGGTAACAGGCAATTTGTTCTGATAATCAAATGTTTGATATTTTCGGTTGCATTGGAGGGGGGTGAGGCACCTTGTTCTGTAACAAAATAAGTTGGGAACATCCAAGATTTTGGTACAGTGCTTATAAGAACCACTGATATTTCTGTGAAAGCAAAAAAATAATTTTAAACAAGACAGGTAAAATAAACACCCTTGGGGAATTTGAGGGCCCATGACCATATTCAAAATGGCTGCCATCTTGTTGTTTTTCCTTGCACTAATGATATCTCCAAAATGATCTGATGGAATTTAAGTTCCGGCCGAGGTATGTTAT
The DNA here is from genome assembly GCA_030684275.1 of Acipenser oxyrinchus oxyrinchus. Classification (NCBI taxonomy): domain Eukaryota; kingdom Metazoa; phylum Chordata; class Actinopteri; order Acipenseriformes; family Acipenseridae; genus Acipenser; species Acipenser oxyrinchus. The sequence goes on from CM060251.1 coordinate 19,246,963, forward strand.
TGCACGATATATAAATAATTTTCCTTGTCAGGGTATGAATACTTTTGAATTAGCATTTTTGGAGTTTTGCTAAAAAAGAAATGTTTAAATAATTGTAGACATTTATTTAGTGCAACTTTTTTTCCTCATCCACAAAAGCAGAACTTTTGCTACAAAAGATTTTTCCTATAAATATTTGTTTGAGAAATTTCTAGAAATTATACATTTCCATTGGGGTATGTAAACTTTTGACTACAACTGTATATATATATACATTCCTGTTTTGCTCAGTATTGAATTCTGTTTCACTATTTCTACTTATGAACACTAGGGGTCACCTGTATACATATTCTTTATCTTAATTTTAACATGAATATTACCTTTTACATACTGAGATCAATGACAATCATTCAGAGTACTTGACAAATCCAAAATTGGGAATACAGTTTTGAGATCCAGGTACTAATCTGGAAGATGTATAGATGGTTAAATTGTCAAAAAAATAACCAGGCTTGTTTAAAAATGAGTTTTCTCCAGCAAATACCAGGTGAAACAACATGTTTTTAGCATTCCATTGAGCTTTGCAGAAAAAGGTAAAATATTATTTTAATGTATTGTCTGGCCTGTATAGCCAAGCTTGTCTCCATTGTTAGTTCTACTTCTTCCCAGCTTTACATCTGGTTGGGACCAAGGCACGTGGGGTCAAGAGACCAGCCTCGGATCACAGTGAGTCAGTGCCTGAGCTGGGAGTTGAAGACAGGATCATTCCACTAGACCGCACTGACTCAGTTAGATTGACCTTATTGCTAATATTAAATGTTCTCTGCATTTAGATGTGAGTATCTAAGTAAACAACACTACCAGTGTGTGTTTATTGAGGTTATGCACGTGAGTGTCTGGTAAAATACTTTTTGAGCAGCTGGGGAAAGAGGGAATCACACACGCACAGCACAGGAAGACAAGGGATGGTAGAGAACGAAAAAAAATCCTGCCCCACAGTTCCCCCTCTCCCTTCATGCATTAAACAGAGCTGGCCAAGAACACTGAGTTAGACAGACCAGTTTATCTGCATTGCAATTCTTGCTTAAGTATAAGTTTATTTTCACTGCTGTGCCATACACAAGGTACTTCACTTTTCTTTTAACTGTGCTTTAGTTAAATACTGTCACTTTTAAAACAAATCTATAACTGCACCACAAAAGGAAAAAAGGGTTACTTACCTGTTTTGTGTGTAATTCACTGTCCTGCAGCAGAGAGGTCCCTGAAGAGAAAAAAAAAAAAGGGGTTACTGGGTTTTGCCACTTTTGAAGAGCTAACACACTGGAAAAGAGCACATTTTCAGTGTGTTGCATGGATCTAGTTGTTGGGGTGGAAACCTTCAAACATTTTTCTTTGTTAATGTGTATAATATATATGCTGTAAAATTGTTTAACTTACCTGAGTTGCATAGGGTAGTGCTGTCCTCCATTTTGTGGGAGGAAGTGGAAAACTGCCATCTTGGGTGAGCGGTCTTTTGATACTTACCTCTGTGCTGACTTCCTGTAGTCAGGGCAGCACCATAAGGTAAAAATAAAGGGGAAGTATTTTATGAATTGTTTTTTCTTGTGCTTGCTTGAAGTGTTATTTATTTGATACACATGCACATTTGTATGTTGTTTGTTTCTTAATATTTGTGTATTAGGATTTATTGAATATATTATACATATTTGGCAGTTTAAGTTTAATCGGGGAGGGGTATACCTGTTCAGGTATAAATACTGTCATTTCTGGTCAGTCGGGGTGAGGTAGGCCAATGGATAGCTTGAAGCCTTGCTAAGCCTAATGGTTGCTGTTTATTTTTTATTGTTGTCTGCTACTTTAAATACCAATAGTTAAAGTTCTTAGGAGTGGGTATTTTTTTTTTTTGCTACATTAACAGTTTTTTTCCCTTTTAGCCAAAAACAATTTAGTGGATAAAGTCCTCTGTTTCGGTGCAGGTTCTGCCAAACTGCCTACATTTGGACACATGCAGGCCTAATGAAATGCAGTCTTGAATTGTTTGTTGAAAACTGTAAACCCCTGTTAGATTCTTATTGATTCATCTTTCACCATCTGTCAATTACATGTTTTTGTCTTAAAGGAGAGTTGATCAAGGTTTTCATTATTTATTTATTTATTTTTACCTTTTAGCACTAGCAATACTAGCACTGGTCCAGCTTTTCTTGTTAAAGGTTATTTGCATGTATTTTATACTTTGTAATATGCAGATATTTCAAAGACCAGTAGAGATTAAACGTGGCTGCTGCTTCCTGGTACCTAATAATTTCATACCTGATTTCAGTGGTTTGAAATGAGACTATGTGACCTTCAGCAGATATATCCTAAATAAAAATCAAGTTAACAAACCAAAACATTCTCAGCGCAAAAGAGGCTGGAGCAGTAATAATGTAATAAAGCTAGTAAGTAGGTAAGAACATTGTATTTAAAGTAGTGATGGGCACCAGTATCGATATTTTGATAAGATATTGATATCGATAATTTCCATATCGCAATATCGTGGGATAAAAAAAATACATCCGGAGGCTCCCGAGTGGCACATCCAGTAAAGGTGCTCCGCATGGAGTGAAGGATGCGCCCTATAGCCTGGAGATCGCAGTTTTGAATCCAGGCTATGTCATTGCTGACCGTGACTGGGAGTTCCTAGGGGCGGTGCACAATTGTCCGGCGCCCGCTTGGGTAGGGAGGGCTTAGGTCAGCAGGGCAATCCACGGTTCACCGCGCACCAGCGACCCCTGTGGCTGATGGGGCGCCTGCGATTCTGCTGTGGAGCCATTCAGATCTGTGTTGACCTCCAGCACTATAAGTCTGGTGGCCTCGCTGTGGAGCCGCAGTGTGTAAAATGACGGATTGGCAGGGACACGTTTCGGTGGACGCGTGTGTCAGCCTCCGTTTCCCCGAGTCGCCGAAGGGTTGCAGCGGTGAACCGGGATAAAAATAATAATTGGGCATTCCAAATTGAGGAGAATAACTGGGAGAAAAAACCATTGGCGACAACTAAATTAAAAAAAAACAACACATTTTTAACCATTTTATTCCATTGATTGGCGTTTAGGCACCAAACGCTATTTGCATGCTGCATTAAGCACTATTGGCATTATTTTGAGATTTGTGCATGCGTCAGTCGTTCATTGCATTTTGTCTGTGTGATTAATTAACGCTATTATTAATGTATTTTTAAAATGTGAGCTTTCGGTAATTAAAACATCAAAACACATCTCAAAATAATGCAAAATTCAGCATGACACCGTACTTGATAGTTTTAGAGGTGTCATGAGTCAGCATTTATATGCACAGCAGCTGAAGATTCTGGATTGGCTAGAAAATAACAGCCCCGAAGTCTGTTCACAGTGAGGTATGGAAATAGTTCCGGTTTGAGGTGGCTGATGATGGAACAGTAAAACAATGTAACAATACCTTGTTTTTCTCCATGGATATTGTGAAGCAAAGCACCACTAAGTTAAAGTAAGTTATTGCTTTTCATATGTAAATCTGTTAACGTATATATATGTATACGTTTTTATATTGCAATTGTGTTATTATATTTTTCTGTGTTTTGGAAGACTTCGGTATTATCAATATCGAAATACGTGCATGATATCGATATACAATTTTCATATCGTTGCCCACCACTAATTTAAAGCAATAGTTAGCACTCCTTTAAAAGCAATGTCGAAGGTGTACAGAACTGGGAAACTGAAGTCCTCTGTTTATCGACGACATAGGTACAGCATTGGCAAAGGGAGTTGAATTCACAAGCACGCACACCCGCACACACAGCTGTGCCTTGGAGGGACCACACAGGGAAAAAGACGGTGATTCCAGATCATGTCTTTTTTTTCCTGAAATCCTAGTTGAACTCCTTCTAATCTTCCATCCATGCCCTAAAGTAGTTAGTAGTTTTTTACATATTAAACCTGGAGTGAAGTGGCCCTCAAGACCCAGACTAAGGGTTGTTTAGTATCCATATAGGAGGCTGTGTGGTCCTGTGGTTAAAGAAAAGGGCTTGTAACCAGGAGGTCCCCGGTTCAAATCCCACCTCAGCCACTGACTCGTGTGACCCTGAGCAAGTCACTTAACCTCCCTGTGCTCCGTCTTTCAGGTGAGACGTAGTTGTAAGTGACTCTGCAGCTGATGCATAGTTCACACACCCTAGTCTCTGTAAGTCGCCTTGGATAAAGGCGTCTGCTAAATAAACAAATAATAATAATAATAATAATTTCCAGATGGTTCTTTTTCCTCTGCAGAAACTGCCTGCAAATGTGCCCTCATCAGTTGTTGTGGTTTGTAATATGCATTTTAATCTCCTAATCCTCCAACTTTGGTCCCCAATAGGCTAGCACATCAAATATCTGTGCAGGACTGCAGGGTGAGTCATACAGTATGATTAGGAGCTCACTGGTTCAAGTCCTGTTTATGCTGAGTTGCCTGAGTCTTGCCTGAGAGAGCTGCACTGGCTTTCCATTACTGTATGGGTATTTACTTCCTAAAGACCCAAAACCTACATAAGATATAGCAAAGCCGCCCGACAAGCCTGTGACGCAGTCATGGCCTACCCCCAAAACACTGCAGTCACAGACCTCAATGCCATTTTTCCCACTGTGGTCTTGTGCCCCACATGAAGCCAGCGGCTTGAGTTGCTCCTTCCCAGGGATCAAGCAACAAGTCGGCTGACTTTGTGCTCCCCCCCCAAGTATGTTTCCCTCAGTCTCGTGTGAGTACTGACTGGTTTTGCCAGTGGCTTGTACAGTTGAGCATCCCTGTACATTGCTACCCATGGTAACTGCGAACCCAGTGCGTGCCCATCCGGTTCCGACCGGTACAGTACCGGTACCAAACCAGGACCGAGGTTACCGCACCAGTGGCGACCCGGTAACGTGCCTGTAACATACAGACCCGGTGCTAAAGTCACCAAACTGGTACTGAACCAACTTGGTACTGTACCGTACCAATCTGGTGCTAAAGTTACCGAACCAAGCAGGTGCTGTCCCGATTCTGACCCGCTACCGACTGGTGCTTAACTTCTCGGTCCGGAACAAAACCAGTCTTGGCACCCAGGAGAGTAGCCCACGCAGGAAACCGTCTTCACGGTCTTCCTGATCTTCCTCTACTTCGCCTTCCCTGTGGAAGAAGAGTCGTCGTCGTTCCAAGTGATCAGATGGAAACGCTTTGGGCAGATAGAAAAGCTCTGGGCAGCTGTTTCCCACCAAGGAACGGTGCTCGCAGAATTACTGCGTGAACGTTCAGCGCCTCCTGCCCTGCCTGTCCCCTTGGGGCCCCAGGGAGCTGTGAGCGCAGATTGGCAACAGGAGGACATGCTGTTCATTGCTGCCTCTGATGAGGTGGGCGAACAGGAGCTGGCGTTCCTGTCTGAGGACGTGGAGTCAGACAACACCTGCAATTAAGCTCTCCCTGTCAGCAGAGCTTCTACCACTAATCAAGAGGCCTACAGTAGTCTTGCAAGTGCCCCAGTGCACCTGGATGTTCTTTTTGAAATCCAGTCATCCTGAGACCATCCTACTACAGCTCCTGCTGTTTCCCAGTCGATGGATACCCTATATAGGGTTCATGATGGGCCTGGCCCAATTTACGCTGGTGGAGGCTTCAATAATCGCTTTGGTTTAGGCGCCTAATTTAGCTGTCCTGTCCAAGGACGCTACCTGCCCCAACAAGCAGTGCCGGTCTCAGAGGTGATCCTCAAGCGTGCCTATTCAGCCGGTGCATTCGCCGCATGGCTTGGCCCTTGCCACAACAGCTGGAGGAGCTGTGCCTGGTTAATAAGAACCTGCTCTGTGTGTCAAAACTTAATGGGCAGGCTGTAGGCTAGAACCTGGCTGCGCTAGTAGCTGATTGTAAGAAGCTTTGGCTTTCCCAGGCACAAAGCACTGCTGTTGGATGCCCCTATTACACCAGGGCATACATTTGGTCCAGCAGTGGATGAGATGCTGCACTCTCACTGCGTGCAGGAATTCACGAAGGAGTTGGTTCGCTTGCTTCCCAAGCAACCATCCCCAGTGCACAATCCAGCGGCAAACTGGCGCCCTAGGCCCTATTAGCCTCAAAGACCGGCACAGCTGACTGTGCCTACTGCCAGAGGAGGTGTTCAGAACTGGCCTGTGGCGGAGGCAACTGTTATATGCCTTCCTACCGCTCACCCTGCTCCTGCTGTTTCTGGAGAAAATCAGGTAGAACTGGGCCAAGGTGTTCCTAGTAGCCCCTATATTGGCCCAGGAGACTGGTTTGCAACCTTGATGCAGCTTTTGAGTGGCCAGCTGTGGAGACTGCCCAAGCGCAGCAACCTGGTCAGTCAGGCGTCTGGAGCTTTCTAATAGGGTCATTGACACCCTGCAGAATGCCAGAGCACCGTCCATGCTTTCCCAGTATGGGTAAAAGTGGGGTGTTTTTTAGACATGGTGTCTGCCTCGTGGGTTCGACCCCATGACCTGTCTCATGGCAGTTATACTGACCTGTTTGACAAGGGGAAATCCCCCTCTACATTAAAGGTCTATCTGGCAGCCATTTTGGCTTGCCATGTCAAAATTGACTCGCTGTCCCCAGGAGCTCACTTCCTGACAGGGCCATTTTTTAAAGGGGCTCGGCGGCTTCGGCCACCTATGAGGTTAAACGTGGTGATTAAAAGATGAATCCTCAAACTGAACACAGTAGGGATTCAAGGAAATGCATGCACATGGATTAGGGAGTGGTTAACATGTAGCAAACAGAAAGTACTGATTAGAGGAGAAACCTCAAAGTGGAGCGAGGTAACCAGTGGTGTACCAGAGGGATCAGTATTAGGTCCTCTGCTATTCCTAATCTACATTAATGATTCTGGTATAATAAGCAAACTTGTTAAATTTGCAGACAACACAAAAATAGGAGGAGTGGCAAACACTGTTGCAGCAGCAAAGGCCATTCAAAATGATCTAGACAGCATTCAGAACATGGCAAATGACATTTAATAGAGAAAAGTGTAAGATACTGCACACAGGCAATAAAAATGTGCATTATAAATATCATATGGGAGATACTGAAATTGGAAAGAAGGAATCTATAAAAAAGACTAGGAGTTTATGTTGACTGAGAAATGTCTTCATCTAGACAATGTGGGGAAGCTACAAAAAAGGCCAACAAGATGCTCGGATATATTGTGAGAAGTGTTGAATTTAAATCAAGGGAAGTAATGTTAAAACTTTACAATGCATTAGTAAGACCTCATTGTGTTAAGAATATTGTGTTAAGTTCTGGTCACCTCGTTACAAAAAGGATATTACTGCTCTAGAAAGTGCAAAGAAGAGCGACCAGAATTATCCCGGGTTTAATAAAAGGCATGTCGTACACGGTGATCTGATTCAAGCATTCAAAATTCTAAAATGTATTGACAATGTCAACCCAGGGGACTTCTTCGACCTGAAAAAAGAAATAAGGACCAGGGGTCACAAATGGAGATTAGATAAAGAGGCATTCAGAACAGAAAAAAGGAGGCACTTTTTTACACAGAGAATTGTGAGGGTCTGGAACCAACTCCCCAGTAATGTTGTTGAAGCTGCTTGATGAGATTCTGGAATCAATAAGCTACTAACACCCAAACGATCAAGATTGGCCGAATGGCCTCCTCTCGTTTGTAAACTTTCTTATGTGCTTATGTTCCTATGGTGCTTAATGCACTCATGAAGTCTCCATCTGAGCGCATGCATTCAGCTGCACTGAAATATTTATCACTCAAAGCGGCTTTCTTGCTTTGCTATCACCTCCACAAAGCGGGTGAGTGAGAGGCAGGCATTCTCCATTGCAAAAGCCTGCTTATTCTTTACAGAGGCCAGGACAAAGGGTTGAACTCCACACCGATCTTGCCTTTTTGCCGAAGTCCATCTCGGCATTCCATGTCAACCAGTCTGTGGAATTGGATGCTTTCCATCTATCTCCTTTCCAGTCTGATGGAGTGTGGCAGCTCCATAAACTCTGCCTAGTGCGGGCTCTGGCGCACTATGTTGACAGGACGAAAAGTTGGAGGCAGTCCAAACTATTTTTTGTCTGTTATAGGGCTGAGTCCCATGGACTAGCCCTGTCTAAACAGAGGATGTCCAAATGGATAACAGACACAGTCAGGACTGCCTATGAGCTGGCCAACTTGCACCCTCCAGAAAAGTTCACTGCCCATTCCACCAGGGGCATGGCAATTTTGTGGGCTTTATTCCAGGGTGCATCTGTCAAGGACATTTGCAATTCAGTGATGTGGGCTACTCCCCATACCTTTACTAGGTTCTACAGACTTAAGGTCGTGGATCCTCAAAACCCTGGTTTTTGGGACTAGAGTGTTAAAGGCGCCTTCTCAGTCAACCCTTACAAAAACAGGCATAGAGGTGAGTTTCTCCCTCAGTTTCTTAGCCCTTGTTACTGCGGTTCCGTATGATAACGCACAAGGCAGCCTCTCGGCTTAGCCTTGTAGCATTCCAGTCATTCTGCAATATTGCCCTTGCAATGGCTTTGGTACACTTACCCATTCGGTAATGGTTACATTTCGTACTTGAACAAGAACGTTAGGTTATTATCATAACCCTGGTTCCCTGAAATAGAAATGTAAGCATTAACCTTCAAGGTTGCTGCTTCCAGGATTGCAGCAGGCTTGAAGGGAAAACAACGCTGAGGTCTGTGAGCGCAGTATATTTATGTCCTCAGGGGCGGGCCATCACTGCGTCACAGGCTTGTCGAGCGGATTTGATATATATCTTATTCAAGTTTCGGGTCTTTAGGAGGTAAATACCCATACAGTAATAGTTACATTTCTATTCCAAGGAACCAGAGTTATGATAATAACCTAATGTTCTGAAGCTTGGCAATATTCGTTGGTTTGGCAGATGAAAAGAGAGTATTCGCTTGACAGCAGGAACAGAGTTTGACCATTGATCTTCAGTTTTCCTAATCGTCCAGTTGCAGCTGCAACATTCTCTTTGTCATTTTAAAATTGGGTAGGAAAACAGGGCCAACATGGTTTAATGAATTTACAGAATCCATGATACTGATCTATATCTACTATTAATTTGAGATTTATAGATGTTTTTATTTCTAAAGAACATTTACACTGTTAGTGAAATATAATCTAATAGAACTGTGTACCAGCATGTTTACCTTTTTTGGGGAGGGTGAGGTATCAGTTTCTCAGCATAAGCTTGGCTCTTACTTAAAGAGTGTTATTTAGTAAATTCATGGATGTTGCCCAGTTTTCTAGGACAATGAACGACTGTGCTGGAGACAGTGACACTGCTCCCACTATCCCATTCTTTGGGAGCCGAGTGAAGAGGGTTCAATCCTTATATGTGTAGCCAGAGTGCATGATTACTTACTGCATTATCAAACACATCCCCCTGGGGAACTCAAGGGCTAAATGTAAAGGAAGGAAGGAAATACTTTTTCGAGTATAAACAGAGAAAGCCTCAGGAAAATACTGCAGATGGACAAAGAATGAGTAAACGTAAGCAGGGTGATACCGGAGACTCCAGCCAGACTGCTAAAAACAAGACAGGATAAAAAAAAAAAGAACGAGGACAACACAAGAAGAGGAACTCAGAGTGACAAGCTGAATAACATAATTAGGGTTAAAAACCGGTCCTGTTACAGATTGGAATAAAGATGCTAAAGGTTATAGTACTCATATATTTTTAGCTGTAGGCTATTAAAATGACCCCCCCCAGTATGCAAGGATTCAGCTCCTTGAATAGCTGAGGGCAATTAAGCTTCAGTTGTGCCTTCGAAATACAAACACACACCAGCCCAGTAAAAAGAAAATGGTGCCACCATGGCTCAGCCATAGCAGTCAATATTTCTTTTAAATGTGATTTGAGTGTTATTGAGTTTAGGTTCCGCTTTCAGTTTCTGTGAAACAATTAGTCTACAGTACAAATGTTAATGATGCAAACTTTAATTTTATCTCCCCCCTCCCCTTTGGTAACCTGTCTAGTTGTGTGTAGTGCTTTTCTTCTGTCAGTGTCTGCTAATGAACTATCTGTTTCAGGTATTGTACTGCACTATACACTGCTTTGAACAATTAAAGAATAAGTAGCATTAAAAGGCTTTTTACATTTGTTTTGTATACATTTTAGATTTAGACTTATACATCTAAAAAATCCACAGCCCTGAAATGAAATGATGTAATTTCTATGAGAACAGCCTCACTGGAAATCATGCGATGCTGCTGGAAATGTGCTTTTCTGTGTCAAACATTAGCAAGACTTTACCTGGATTTGAGCTTGCCTGAAGAATACTAAGTGCTGGGGCTAACAGCCGTACTTCATTGCATTCATACCATGTATCCTTTCAGCTCTGTCATGTCAGCCCCACTTATTCTCTCTATGTATATTTAGCGTAGGTGGGGTTGGCAGAGTTGAAAGGTGAAATAATTTGAATGCAAAAAGGTAGGCGGTTCAGTCCTGGTTAACCCAAACAAGCTCAAAACCAAGTAAAGGCAATTTTAGAGAAAAATAGTAAGTACAGAAACCCTGAACCACTCAGAATGACTGCAGACACCACAAAATAGGAAGGGAAAAAGCAATTAAAATAACATTTGAAGCTACTTCGGTGGTCATAGGTGTGGATAAGGTGTTTTAAAATCCCAAGGCCTGTAATGAAATAATGCCTAAAACCTGAATGAGAAGCTCTGTTTATTATGTACAGGGCAGCCCATACTAAAGTGCACACGTGTTTTTTCGTATCATGCTGGGGTGGGGAACCATCAGAATCAAAGGGCCTATCTGTCTCCACTAACAAATACAGTGAGATAAACCTCTATAAAGCTCACAGGACCTCAGATGTAAATCTAATACAAGGATTAGCTCAAGCAAGAGCACACAGCTTCTGACATGCTAACCTCTTCAAAACCTGGTTATTAATACAATAGGTGGGATTCAAACCTATTCCTTTATAGGCCGAGGGCTGTGTTCATGCACACGCGCACCAAAAACAGGTCAGCTGTAAAAGGGAATCCTAATTATTATTAAGCGTTTTTGTGTGTGCATGTGTGTGTGTGAGAATAATGGGTTGGTGAACACTGTCGCCAATAGTAAAACTCAAACACACAAAATGTCTTTATTTTTTTTTTATAGGATTTATTGTAATTTATATATATATATATATATATATATATATATATATATATATATATATATATATATATATATATATAAAATCAGGTTGCCTTTATAAAAACAAGACCAAAAAAAAAAAGATTATGTTTTGCCATTAAAACAAGAGAGTTAACACTAACGTGCCTGTCTTTTGTGTGGTTACACCAAAGAATTTCAGTCTAACTTGGCTTTAGTGTAGTGCTGAAAAAGAATAGCACAGTAGAAGAATAGAACACATTTCTGAGTCGGAATATAAAACTGCCTTCCTAAAGAGTGGTGGGACAGAAGGGTATCATATTCACATTTGTTTCAGATTTCATCCGTGTAAACAAAAGGAGCGGGCAGACAATCTGGGGCCTGTTAAATTGGGACTGAATACATCTGTCAAGAGTAACTTGACATCTTTTTCCAAGACATAATTAAATCAAAACTAACTTTGATGGGTTCAGATTTGGTTGGATAGACAATTTAATTTCATATTTTTACTCATTTATGTTTTGATAACATGCTAAGATACTGTGTTGGAGATTTAAATTAAGTTTTTGACACACACACACACATACACACACAAAAAAAAAACATTTTCAACAACATGGCATGATTTCCAGCAAGGCTCTTCATAGAAATTACATCACTTGATTTCAGGTCTGTATGAAGTTTTTGGAATTAATATGTCTAAAAATATGATTTCAAATAATGTACCAAGTTAAATAATTTGGTATTTCCAGTTTAGCTCTCAGTGGACAACAGTTCACATTCCAAAAGAACACATTTACTCTATTTCTGCAAAATTAGCCCTGGGCACCCTCAAAATCCCCAAAGAGGTCAAGTTGTGAGTCCGGCTCTTTAGATAGTATATGGAGCTCACATTTCCAATGCTTGTGCTATCCCTGCTTTGTGAAACCAAGTGTCTTTCTTTATCTTGTAATTTCACAATTATTATAAAATGTAAAATCTGTTTTAAGACGTCAACCATATTCACAAAACATTTACCACTGTGCACTTTCTGCAAAAAACAAACTGCCGATGTTACAGAGCTAGTAAGAAACAACTAAGGTGTTTAACCTCCTAATTTATTTATTAAAAGCTTTTTTTAAACAAACGTTTTAGCTTGGGGGGGAAAAAAAAAGATGCTGGTGTTACCACAGTGGTAGATGTATTTTCTTTATGTACTCTAATGTACAAGCTTACCTATATTATCTTTTTTTCTTGTTGTGGGTGGGTACATTGATATTATTGAAAGAGAATAAACTAATAAGATGGCATTATGCTGACCCTTTCATATTCTGTGGGAAATGTCTGCCTACCCATCAGAGGATGTGGAGGTTGCTGCCATTATCTACACCGAAAAACATCCTGTGAGCCGCGTACCACAATGTTCTCTCAAAAGGAAATCCTACAGAAATAACTGCACCAGAGAAAGAAAAAAAACTCAAGACTCCACATCTGCAACGCACATCTTCCAAATCCACAAGATTGTGCAAGTACGAGAGTGTTTTTCTAATAAATCTGGCAGTAATTCCATTCATCTTCATCAAGTGGATGGAGGATGCTGAAGCCAGATGTATAAGTGGACTCTACATCTCTACTGCTATGCAGTAATTTCAGTCTTTGGTTAGTAGATTGTAGCTTAACCTGCCTGCAATGACACTGTTGCAGATAGCTGTATCTTAAAAGAATGCATCCAACAAATACTGGGTTCCCCCATGCAAGCTTATCATTTGCTGTTGCTTTTATTTCAATGCCAGGTGTTCTTTTGGGTTGGAGCCATGCAGTGCTGTATTTTTTTTTTTTACTCCCAAAACAATCCATTTCAAAACATTGATAAGATAGATTTATTATCTGTTTGAAAAGGCTTCATAAGACATGTATTGTTAATAAATCCTTGTGGTCAAACTGCTGCATGTGTGTGTGTGTATATATAAACGTATACACATACATATACATATACATATACAGATAGTGGACAAAAAACTGGAAACACTAATGTAAAGTCACTTAATAGGCGTTGGGCCACTATGGTATCCTGCTCTGTGGAGTTTTCGGCGGACCGTTTTTGACGAAACTGGCTGCTCGCGCCCCAGGTTGAAATTTGCAGTCAGTTGATCTGCAGTTGCTCGCCTGTTTTGCCTTGCACTTCGAATTAATGCACGGATATCACAATCCTGGAGTATGCGCTTCCGCCCATTGTTGCCCTTTGCTGATGATGTCTTTCCCTCGGAGTTCCATGTCGATCGACATCACCTTAAACACCATTGCTCGTGAAACATCAGCAAGTTGAGATGTCTTGGTCACTGAAGCTCCTGTCAAACGCGCCCCAACAATCACACCCTCTTTCAAAGTCACTGAGGTCTCCTCTTGCAGCCATTGCAGCCATAATTATAGGCAACCAGGCTTGTCCAGCATTTTTATACAAGACCCTAAGCATGCTGGGATGTTATTTGCTTAATTAACGCATGATATACTTGGTGTCAATATACTTGGCTCATTTACCCAGGTGTTTCCATTTTTTGTCCACTACCTAATGTGTTTATATATATATATATATATATATATATATATATATATATATATATATATATATATATATATATATATATATATATATTCAGAAAACAAAATATAGAAGGTTGTTCTGTTATAAATAAATCATGTTATGCATGGACATTACAACTGGTATACAACTGGGCTTCACACTTCAGGCCAGGGGTTTAGTTAATCTCTGAGTAAATCCCAGGTGAAAGGCACAATTAGAAATTGAATTGAAGAGATGAATACGTGTGTGTTTGAGACTTACTTTATGTTGTCAAAGTATTTTTAAAATATATTCTGTATAATGCAGTAATGCTGGGTATTGGCTGGTTGGTTGTTCATATTGTTTACAATACATCAAGCTACTTGTTTTGCATTTTGCCCTACCTGCTTACAACCAAAAAAGGCATCTAACATATTTCTATTAAGGTGATCTTCGACTATGTGACCAGTCATGAAGGAACCCAAGATTAATCCTCATGAATGACTATCCTGAAATGAAATAAATGAAGCAAAAAAAATTGCTGTCTCTAACCAAGTTGTGTAGTGCTAAACATTTGACACCCGGCACCAAACTATATTCAATAGTGGATTGCTCTACAGTACTTACCAGTGCATATTCAACTCTTTGTAGCTTCAGAGGTGCAGCAACCTGTTTCTCTGATCTGCCAAACACCATACTAAAAACAGTCAGTACATGATGCAATTGTAGAAGAATTATTAACTTGTCAGGCCATTTTTCAGTATTTCGATATGATGTATTTGTATTTACATAGTACATTTGTAAAGCAAAAGTTACATTGATCATACATATTAGAAACAATTAAAAAAAAATAGAACTACTAAAAAATGTACATCATACACAAGATATTTTTTGCTTTTTACAGAGGTTAAAATGCCTATTGTAAAAAAACAAAACAATACTAAATCAATACAACAGTGTTTATTTTTTAGTACATAAGGAGAGAGTAGATGTATGCTTCAGGCACTTTTAAATGTGTGCATTTGCTGAAGACTGTGCATCAAATAAATGAAAGGTTTTGGTTATTTTCCTTACCACAAATACAAAAATAAAATGTAAATTCCCTACCAATGACTGATGCCAGTGTTGCAAAGCTGACAGGGTGGAACAGTACACACTGAATTTTAAAAAGTGGAACATGTATTAAGAAGAATGGTTATATACAAATTTATCATCACCATACATTTCCGTAATTATTTAAATTATCAAAATGAGCATAGTGGCAAGGACTTTCAATGCCACTTAAATTACACTATGACACAAAGTCCTTAAGTGCATACTAAAAAACATATGATTTACAATACATTTCGGGCACTTTATGACTTGCACAAATACGTATAAGGTCTCGTTTTAGTGTTGTGCTTACGTCCATCATATAAATTATTATATTTAGGTATTGTTTAAAGGGTAGGATTAATTTGAGGCTGGCTTATCTGTTAAACCTAGATTTATCACTGTGAACAGGCAAATGAGCTATTATACAGTAATTCCATCCCATTTTTTAAATTATTTTTTTTATCCAATATTCAATCTTTAACACCAAAAGCAGCAATGCTACAAAATAGGATTACAAAGATAACATAAGTGTTACATAAACCTTGTAGCTGCATTGTGAATACAAAACAAAAGCTGGGTTACCAAAAAAGCCGGCAAGCATTTCTAAAACCTTTGTTAATGCACAGTAGGGTAGGACGCGTTGCCATCGGCAAAATATTTCCTGCAGGAAGCAAATCTGGCTGAAGCCGCCCACCAGCTTTGACAGACCATTCCTAGCTGCCTCAAATTCAGATTGTACTATGCTATTAGCTATAATTGCTAGCATTGTTATTTTTTATTACAAAATTATTTAGATATTCCTTGAAATATATTAGAAAAATACTCTTCAAGCTAAATTACAAGTTTTGAACACGGGTAAAATACACATTTTTAGGTCTCCCTTAAGGATTTAAAATAATCTGTGAAAACTCATCCAACAATTGAAAGCAATTATATATCCAATATTAAAATAATCACCAATGAGAAACAAAACCAGAACACTCAATCTTTTCAGTATAGTTTTAAAGACTTCCAAGTCTTCAGAAACTGTGTAGACTATTTTATAGAAAGTAATTGTTACAAGATAGTTTGGCAATTACTAACAACTGAGCACCCTTCATTAGTTCACGTGTCTATTTATTTAAGAATGACAAAGGAACAGTGCTTCATAACCCTTTAAGGTTGGGTTAATTGTCAATATAACTTCCTGGCATTTTTTTAAAGCATAATATTTTCATATTTGGAATCCTGCACTGACTATGTTGTTGTAAATGATAACTGTGTGTGTGCTATGAACTTAAAATAGGAGATCTTTTTTTTTTTAAATTATTTTTGTGTTTTTAAATAGTGGGATGGTGAAAATATAAATCCCTTTACTTCTTGTCATCTTTACTACTGTGCTTGTTTAAAAATTCCCTTTTGGCTTGTGTTTCAATTCAGTGAAATAAGTGAAACTGTCTACACCTTTACATGTTAAATATTACTACTAACAAGGCTTTTCTTTCACACCTTACTGCAGGAAATTAAAGGGTAAGTGTCAAGAGGAAGTTATAATGGACTTTGGTTATTTTGGCTTCAATTAAAAGTAACAATAATAGGTTGTGAAATTGTTACTAATCCGAATTTCTTTTCAAGACACACAAATACGTGCGTACAAATCGACCGAATGACCGGACGGTTAATTGTCTCAGGTGAATTAAAAGTGTGTGTGTGTGTGTATGTATGTATGTATACACACACTAAGATATAGATATATATATATATATATATATATATATATATATATATATATATATATATATATATATATATATATATATATATATATATATATATATATATATATATATATATATATATATATATATATATATATATATATATATATATATATATATATATATATATATATATATATATATATGCCAGTTAAATTTAAGTGCCTTTGCTTACAAAAGAGAAGACAAAAGGGCCTTCGCTTGGCAAGCTGTGGCAAAAAGCAAAAAAAAAAACTAAAAAATAAAAAAAACTTTCAAAGTATTCTCCCAACAACCACACACACACAACAAATACATGTACAAAATATAAAGTACAATACCTTCTCCCCCGTTACATATTTACAAAAATGAGTTATCATTGGCTAGTCCTTTAAAATGCATGACAAAGGATAAATGCATTGTGGCACATATATCATTAGGAATTTCTTTTACCAGAGGGCGAGGCTGGATAGTTACCTGCATCTATATGCTCTTATCCAAGCTAATGTGCTGCAACTTATTTATAACTGGAATTTAGAAAGAAAATAACAAAACAATCATCCTAATGCTTTATGCCTCCCGCCACAGCACCTGCAAGCGACACCACACTTGTAGCATGCACGCAGTGGCAGATAACAGCACATACAGGGAGCCAAGAAGGACAAAGCGACAAGTGCCAACCACCGGAGACAAAACCGGTCATCGCTGGTATCACAAGAACAAGGGTCCGAGTAATCGCCTTCAGGGTCAGACATGCAGTGGTAAAGCAAACTGTCTGCGCACCCCATGCAGCTGACTCTGTGGATGCAGGTACGAATGGGGTCCGGGGCGTCTTGGCACTGTCCGTGCCCATTCTCCTCATGGTTAAACATGTCCCTGCAGTACTTGCACCTTGACCTCTCTCCATCCTCCTTCCGCCGTCTCGATTTGGATTTCAGAGAGGGAGGCTGAGTGTTTATAATGCCGCTGCTGCCCTTTGGGTCTTTGCTCAGTCCAAAGTCCGGGTTTGGGACGTAAGGATAATTGTAGTCGTGTTTTGAGGCCTCACTTTTGGCAAAATGTACGTATGAGTCCATATCCTCGGTCTCGATACATTTTTCACGTACAGCTGCGTGTCTGTAGTCCTCGTACCCCGTAAGCCAGGTCTTTTCTCGAGGATTGATCCGAACAATTTCCTCCTCATCGTCTTGAAAACTGACATGACGCTTAGGCACAGACTAAAACACACACACACACACAAAACAGAGTTGTTTAGAACACCCAAGAGCACTTCAAATAAAGGACAAATGTGATTTACAAAAATCTTGATATGCATACGAGAATGGACTAGATTAACCTGCTTTCTTACAGCACAGTAAATAATTAGTTACTTTTATTTGTGCTGCAAGTTTGACTTCATGCGTTCAGCAATTTCGCCTATGTATACTGCAGTACCCTTCTCCCATGTGTCACTATGCACCAAACCACCCAAGCACAAAAGGAAAGCACGAAGTTTGGACACATGTAGGCATACATGTAATATACAACATATTTCAAACACAGGACCCCTCATGTGAAACTGACCTGATCTAGAAGGTAGTGGTCATGCGGACTGTAATGGTCGTGTAAATGGCCCAAGATGCAGCGATGTCTACGGGGTTCACAGAAGGTAGGGGAGGCCAGTGTCTGCATAGACAGCTCCTTCTTCTGGGAAGAGTTTGATGAACTATCCGTAGCAGTCTTTATAAAAAGGAAGAAAATGGATAGATTATTACCGCATTACAAAAGAAAAACACAGCATCAAAGCAAATACAATTGGGCTATGCAGTACAACCACTACACTTGACATGTAAATATAGTACCAGTAGAGATATTTTCAAAATGATGAAGTCTAAGTTCATGAACATTAGCATTTCACTGGAATACTAATGCTTTTGACTTTCAATACATTTCTTATGGTATACAGTGCCGTGAAAAGGTATTTGCCTCGTCTGATTTTCTGCATTTTTTGACACAATGTTATCAGATCTTCAACTAAAACCTAATATTAGATAAAAGGGACCCTGAGTGAACAAATAACACAAAAAAATTGATACATATTTCATTTATTTATTAAAGAAAGTTATACAACACCCAATGCCCCAGTGTGAAAAAGTAATCATCCCCTTAGACTCAATAACTGGTTACACCACCTTTAGCAGCAATAACTGCAACCAAACGCTTCCTGTAGTTATTGATTAGTCTCTCACAGCGCCATGGAGGAATTTTGGCCCACTCCTCCATGCAGAACTGCTTCAACTCAGTGACCTTTGTGGGTTTTCGAGCATTAACTGCTCGTTTCAGGTCCTGCCATCTCAATGGGGTTTAGGTCTGGACTTTGACTAGGCCATTCCAAAACTTAATTTCTTGTTCTTCAACCATTCTGATGTAGACTTGCTTGTATGTTTCGGATCATTGTCTTGCTGCATGACCCAGCTGCGCTTCAGCTTCAGCTCACGGACAGATGGCCTGGCATTCTCCTGTAGAATTCTCTGATACAGAGCAGAATTCATGGTTCCTTCAATGATGGCAAGGCATCAAGGTCCTGATGCAGCAAAACAATCCCAAACCATGAAACTACCACCACCAAGCTTGACCGTTGGTATGAGGTTGTTACTGTGGAATGCAGTGTTTCGTTTTCGCCAGACAAAAATGGGGCCCATGTCGGCCAAAAAGTTCCACTTTTGACTCATCTGTCCATAGAACATTGTTCCAGAACTCTTGAGGATCATCCAGGTGCTTTTTGGCAAACTTGAGACGAGCATTGGTGAGCAATGGTTTCCACCTTGCTACTCTGCCATGAATCCCATTTTTGCACAGTGTCTTTCTGATGGTGGAATCATGAACACTGACCTTAGCTGAGGCAAGAGAGGCCTGTAGCTCCCTGGATGTTGTTCTTGGGTTCTTTGTGACTTCCTGGACGATTTTACGCCTTGCTCTTGGAGAGATTTTGACAGGACGGCCACTCCTGGGAAGATTCACTACTGTCCCAAACTTTCTCCATTTGTACAATATGGCTTGACTGTGGTTCGGTGGAGCCCCAGAGGTCTTCAGGAATTTCTTTTGTTCGTGACATTAATTAACTGGGGGCAATAACTTTCACACCTGAAGATTGCATGTTTGATTACCTTGCACCCCAAACAAATGTTAGAAGCACCAAACTTTGATGTCATTTTTTCTCTCAGACTGCCTCTATATACTACTACAACCCACAAAAAAATCTGACCAAATACAATGTGAAAAATGTGCAAAAATACAGAAAATCAGACAGGGGGCAAATACTTTTTCATGACACTAAGTGTCTCCTCCTGCGAGTGCCTTTCATCTGGAATAGACCATCAACTGCTACTGTGAATACACTAATAGAGTGACATACACAAAAAGTCAAAACTGCTTTAATGGCTCGGTACACGGCAACAATGCAAGATCAGCAGCATCTACCGATATTTTATATACATGTACTGTACGTGCACACAGAAAGTCCTTTCCTTCAATAATTGGAAGCACTATAAAAATCAGAAAACAAGGCTGGTTTTGATGGAATGTGGTGCCAGCCTGCTTTGTGGTGCCTGACATTTTGTGCCAAAGCGAAAATGAGACTTGCATCAGTGATCAAGGTGAAAATTCTGGTAAGATCGGCTGTATTCCAGTGAATGGTGAACTTCATAACCCAAGTTAAGACTATTGTATGCAAACTGCACATTACCTGTAGCATCCAAACTTCCTCAAATACAAACTGTTTCAAGTACATTCATCATACTAAAAGTTTCATTTTTTTAGTTCCCCGATTGCATGTTCCTGAAATGCAGTGCTCTGTAGCTAAACAAAATAGCAGTATAAACAGTAAAAATCACTTAAACTGTTGAAACCCTAAAAACTTTGGTGCAATAGATGGAGGTGTATTTACCCACTGCAGATCTTCTTTTGTTGCTGCTAATCCACAACTCCAAACAATGCAGTTAACAGTATCCTCTCAATACAAGTCTTTTGCAGCCCAGGAGGTTTTTATGTTACAGTAGTCTCTGCGTATAGGAACACCTCCTAAGAGAACACTTTGCCTAAGAGAACACCCTTGTGGCGAAACTGATTTTTTCCCATTGTAAATGCTCCGCCTAGGAACAGGAACTTCACTTAAAATAACCTTTTTGGCACCGCTAGCAATTTGTTCACAACTGATACAGTATTGTTTTGTAACCTGATAACTCATTAAACTTAAATTCAAATGGTTTATCAATCTTTTCAAATGTGACTTGTCATCGTGAGAGTGTCTTGAGGCACATTGATTGGTTTATTCAATCTTTCCAGAACTGCTATCATATCATTGCCTTGTTTTGTATTTTGATTTCCATGAGGGCACCTCATTGCTGCAAAATGGCATTAAACAAACTGCAAAATGCTGTTTCTCTTGCTACAAAAAGTTGGAAATTGGAGTGCCTCAAAAAACCCTGAATCAGACACAAGTCGCCTACCAATTTTGTGTTTTCTGTTCTGGTGAGTTGCTTCACCATTCTGTTAAATAATTGAGTCAAAGCCAAAAATAATACATGTGTCCCTCTCATCCCATCACTGGCAAAGGCTTGAACCAACATGATTTAAATGTATGTTTAGAAGGATGGTCAGGCTGCTTTCTAAAGAATTTAAAACAGACCTGTTTGAATGTTTATAATTACAGCAATATTGAAAGTGGACCTTCTCAGCTTTTATAGTAAGAAACTGGCAAAACTGACTCCTAAAGACAAGCACTTAATTACGAGAGACAGTGATTCATGCATGGACCTTTGTAACACTTGGTAAATTCCAACTGATTTGTAATCAGACTTTTTCAATGTGGGGAAAAAAAGCTCAAACTTCTAATGCCAGAGGAATGCAAGCCAATCAAGTATTGTGATCTTTCCAGTGTTACAGAAATAACCCAATTTATTATTAAAATTCACCAAGATGCTTGCACAAAACAATCTAAAGGCATCTATTTTGGATTGGATTGGATTGGATTGTAGAGGCTACTTTTTCATGGGGACAGAAGTTTTTCCTGTAAAGTAATTTCATCTAATATTATTGTTGTGTACAGTTTGTAAAAGAAACAGGAACGTGCTTATGCAAAACGTTAAACCTAAAAAGGGATATTTTTAACATTGTAAGTTCATCCAGCTGTGTTTGTTTGTTATTGTGCTAGGTCAACGGCAGGGGCCAGCTTGGGTTTGTTAGCTACACCCAGTATAAGTTAATACCAATTTTATACCACTAACGCTAAAAAAAAACATATAACCTATACATTTGACTATAAAAAGTGTTGGTCTAAATTACAGAGAATACTTTTTATGCAGCAAATATTTTGAGTGAGGAAGGTCCGAACTCCCGCGGAGACGTTTAGTGAAGCGTTACTTGCAGTCGTACAAAATCTCTGGGTGAAACAAACTATTTGGAAAAGAGGCCAGACAAAATCAAACACAGTAAATAATATTTGAATACTTTCCATTTTTTGTGTTATATAAAATAATGCAGGTATAACATGAGCGTGTAATACTGCCTCAGTGCCGACCCCGTTAGCTAAATGCATTCTTAAAAGCATTTCTTTGTTTGGCACCTGAACCTTTAAGGTTTGAAAACCGTATGTCCGTTTTCACCAGTTAACCTTTTTCTTTTATGTTTGAAGAGCAAGTGGACGCTGGGGATAAACCATCTATTTATTTTTGTTTTCCGTTTACAGTTACCACGCTACAGCAGTCTTGTTTCATAATACACATTATATAGTAGAGTATTACTGTTTAGCCATGTATATTAAAATAAAACCTAACATTTGTATACCAGATTGATAAACTACTTATATAAAATAAAGTGCTGAAGAAACATCAGGCCTGATTTTGATGACAGGGCAAAGTGGTAGCGCTGGTGCTGTTAAAATCTTTAGGACCATGCAAAGATGTTGGTTGTCAGGGTAGCCCGTGTTCATTACAAAAATTTAAAAAAGAGCAAGTGATCACAGAAGACAGGTTAAAAATAAACACAAAGAAAGATATGCTGCCCCACATTTGTATTTAACAGTTGGAACAGTACACATGGCTAGACTCATTTCTCTCAATTAACTTTTTGAACACACAGCTTAATTAACTGTGCAATACACAGTTAGCTAAACATTATGGTATTATTACATTAGGAAAACTAACATTATCCATTTCTATAAAACAAACAATTAAAAGCTTTCCAGCCACTAAAATATTTTAATAAGATTATCACCATATCGATAACCGCCGTTGTTGTGATAAAAGGACGATCATACATCTATTTATTATGAGGCTGATGAGAACAGCTGATGCTTTAAGAGTGTGTTAATGTCTTAAGCCCCTTTCACACTGGCACTTCTACCCAGGTCCGGACCCGCGTAGTGTCAAACCATGTACCTGGGTCGTACCCGGGTTAACTCGGGTCCCAGCAACCCACCTCTGGACGTGGGTTGACACGCTTTGACTCGGGTTGAGCGAGACAAAATGCATGACGGCCGATGAAATAACAAACAGCCACGCCTGCATGAAGGTTTCACTTCCACAAGTGCCAGCATGTTTCGAATAGTGGGTGACAGGAGAGTTAGCAGGTCTTTGTACAGAGGAATACTTTGGTAAGCTACGCACTAGCTGCAGAGCAGAAAGCAAGTACAAAGATCTGATAGCTAGTCCGACAGAGCCGCTAGACCAACAGCAGGCATTCAAGGAGCATTTTGTAGACTCCCTGGTGGTTACACGTGGCCCCTCTAGATACAGAGGGAGGTGAGTGGACAGTAGTTAGAGGGGAAACAGAAAAGGGGGAATAGGGTAGAACATGCAGGATGAGAGTAGAGTCCAGAACCTGCAAACCGGTTTCTAGCTCTTGGATCACAATAACAGGATAGTGACCAGGGGGAGGAAAGTGAAGTGTTGCAGCAGGCTGAGGCTACAGAACAGGCTAGTAATACAGTGAAGGATAAGTGTTGGTTTTACTAGCAAGCCTGCTGATCAGTGGACATTCAGAAGCAGACAATCATAGTTGGGGATTCAATTTTAAGGCATGTATACAAGTTTTTCAGAATGAACCCAGCAAACAATCTCCCTGGTGCCAGAGTTGAAGATGTGATCGACAAGAGTAGATCGGGTCACAAATGGGGCTGGTACAGAACCAACAGCAATTGTTCATTTAAGGAAAAATAGCAGACATGAGTGGAGGTCAGAGGTACTGAAAGAGAGGTTCGCTGAATTTGCTGCCAGGCTTCAAGAGAAAAGGAGCCAAGTAATCTTCTCTGGGGCCAGTTGGAGAATAACTGGTTTAAATGTATGGTTAGAGAATAAATGCAGAAGAGAGGGTTTTATATGCATAGATAACTGGAGCACCTTTGGAGGGAAAAAGCAGACTTTACAAGAGAGATACCTTAATGATAAAGGAGGAGGTGTAGCTCTACATGTTAGGGATGGGCTAGAAGTAAAAAAAAAACAAAACATTGATTTCTCTCACACTATTAACCCTTTGACTGGGTCCGACATTGCAATTATTCCCACCAGGTCCTTTGTCGGACCCTGTCCGACATCATTTTAAAAAGCAAAAACGCAAAAAGTCGGTTTTCAACGGAAAAAGCCGAGAAAACCATTCAATGGCCGAGTGGGAACGAAAGGAGCGAGACAAGCCGATTTAAAAAAAAAAAAAAAAAGTATCTCATGAATAGTCATAGTACCCCATTGGCATCAGATGGGGCGGTCGATGGAAACAAGCTGGGAGTACAGTATCAGCGCACAGAGACTATCACGGACATTTGCAGAGCTTTTTTTGAGATGTTATAGCAATAAAATAATGACTTGGATTGCATTATTGAGGAGTTTGGTGATAAAACGAGTCATCAGGAGACGATTGATCGGTATGTACGACTATTATTATTATTATTTTTTATTTGGTAGCATATGTGAAAGCGATAGCAAACGAAAGGGTGGGGCGGGGCTGGAGATCCCTAGTGAGTGCTTTGTTGATATGCAGGGCCATTTAAACTCGTTTGACTGTGAAAAAAAAATACTTTTAAACAGCCCGTCTAAAATTAACTGCACGTGAAAAAATTAATTAGACCTGGCGAGCCTGACGCAGAATTAATAAATGGACCGCAAAGGGTTAACCAAAGTTAGTCAATTTGGGTGGAGCTGGTAGGTAAAGGCACTCATGTTTTTTCTATTTTAAAAGATGTTACAGCTAATGTAGATGATCGCAATACTTATGATATATCGGATTCTGATGAGTCAACGGGCCAGTTTGAACGGTAACAGTCACCATTAATTTCCATTTTTTAATAACCATGTGCAAATAATGCCCGAGGGGAAATATCGCGGTGCACGTGAATAGAAAAAAAAAACTACCGGGGGCTCCCGAGTGGCGCATCCAGTAAAGGCGCTCCGCGCGGAGTGCAGGATATGCCCTATAGCCTGGAGGTCGCAGGTTCGAATCCAGGCCATATCACAGCCGACCGTGACCGGGAGTTCCTAGGGGCGGCGCACAATGGCCAAGCTGCCCGGTAGGGAGGGCTTAGGTCGGCAGAGGAATCCACGCCTTACCACGCATCAGCGACCCCTGAGGCCGATAGGGCGCCTGTGGTTCTGCAGTGGAGCCGCCAGATCTGTGTTGTCCTCCGGGACTATGGGTCTGGTAGCATTACTGTGGATCTGCAGTGCGAAAAATGATGGCTTGGCAGGAGCATGTTTCGGAGGAAGCGTGTTCCAGCCTCCGTTTCCCGAGTTGGCGGGGGGGTTGCGGCGGTGAGCCGAGGATAAAGATAATAATTGGGCATGCTAAATTGGGGAGAAAACCGGGTAAAAATTGGCGATGACTAAATTTATAAAAATTTTAAAAAGTAAAAATAATAAGAAAAAAACTGCCTAGAAGTAGTTGCTCTGTGCATTAATGATTCAGACAATTGCTTGCATCGTCAATGATGAAGGTTCAGATGACGAAGACGTGGAGTTCGGCCGTTTTGGATGTGATGATACAAACTCTACAGTCTGATTGATTACGCTTTCCTGTTACGCTACAATCCATATTTGGGATACTTTTTAAAATGTATTCATTTATTTTTTTAGACACTGCAAGAGCTTGTAACTCAGGCATTAGTATTAGGCATATTAGTGCACTCAGATTAAAAGAATCACATCCGTCACGGCTGATTTGATTCTTATAAGCGGTTGATTCTTAAAAGCGGACCGATTACTGTGGTGCAGAATCAAACTTAGTATGAGAATAAGAGCTTGTTCCCTGGCTGCAGAGTAATGGGTTGACCACTAGATGTCATGAGTTCCCGCATGTATGCATGCCCACGAAACATCCACAGCTGCTTTTCCTTAACGAATTATGGATACTAGTCACTTGCTTAACTGCTTGTTAAAGTTAATGACACCTCGATTGAAATGGCTTCGCCGATAGCTTTGTGATGGGGTATAGAGGCGTAAGGAAGCAGAAGTAACAAAAAGAAACCAAAACTTGAGTAAGAGATCTAGTATTTGTTCCACACAAAGTACTGTTTAGCTAGTGCTCCAGCTAAGAACTAGGTTTATTTTGTTTGTTTTATTAGTGGTTGTTTCGCCACCGCAGTGTAAGAAAAATAAAACCAACACTGGTTTAAAACAGTAAATCAAGACTGCAGCCTGATCATTTACACTGTCCTTGGCCACTCTGTCGCATTGCAATTAGCAAAAGTTGCCATCAGCACTTTAAATACAGTACACAGAGGTCAATGGTGCTCAAATCACTGAGGCCAAAACATCAAAACAAGTCCTCGTGGGAAGCAGCTTGTTATATGATCACAATTATGTTTACTCAAGGCTGTAGAATCCTATTTTACTACAGTATACTTGAGAAGTGATCGTCTCGTGAGGGTGCCTAGTTAACTGCCGTGCGGTGTTACGTGTAATGGCTTTTGAATTAAAATGACATTACAGTACTTTACTGTCAGGACTGCCACTGCATTTAAGCATCTGTGGCTTACTTGTTTTCTGTTGCAATGCATGTTGATTACAAACAATGCAGTGTTTCCTGCATCACTGCACTATCCACACTGCGTACATGCCTAATTACGCGAGATGTGATCAAATTCAAAAACAGCTTTATTGGCTGCACACGTGATCAAGTACCGTATTACAGGTAGTCAGTCAGTTTGATTCTTAGAAGCAGATTGCTTGATTGTTACAAGCAGAGTATTTTACATTGGTTGGTATAGGAATGATTTTGTTCCAGTGGTTTTGGTCACTATATGCGATTGATTCTTCTATCAGTAATTCTTATAAACAGAGTGCACTGTATATCATGATTGCCGTGCAGGCATAACTTGTGACATAAAAGCGGTCATGACATAAACCAAGTTTCACATTTGCCTATGAGAGCACATAACGAGTGCGAGAAAAAAAGAAAGAAAACTAACAGTGAATTAAAGAGCAGAGTTTAATACTGTACATGTAGTTGTTCTTTACATTGAAACACATGCATATATGCAAAAAGTAAGTTTAGAACAGAAGGCAGGAAGCACTTACTTTATTAATTTTTTATATAAATGCATGGAGTAGCCTACCAGGCAATGTAGTGGGGGAAAAAAACAAAACAAAACAAAACAAAAAAAAAAACCTAAATACTGTGCTTTTAAATTACATCCCCCCAATAGAGAGAATGGGGTGCCAATAAGGGACAAACTTTTAAACAGATGTTTCTCGTTCCCAAACTTTTCTTGTCCATGTGATTAAAAAGAAACAGTGCTACATGTTCTGCATGGCAACACATTTCTGCTACATTAATGCAATAACATTTTTTTTATTCAAATTAGGCTCTCCCTAGCAATATATACACATATACACACACACAGATGCACTACATAACTCAAATGACAAATGTTCCCTTTATTTTTAAGTTTTGTTTCTACAGGTTCACAGATACATAGTAGGTTATATCCTTTTTTGATTCAACACTATACACTGTTAAACAAATATTTTTATTTTTTATTTATTTTTTAATAAATGAAACAAAGTTGGAATGTGGAGCATGAGTTTCCTAAAACACTCCCTGGTTGGTATTTTTTAAAGACAGTCTGGGGGATTGGATACTGTATTTGCAGTTATGGTAATCATCTGCATTATTTTAGCAGGAGTCCAGGGACCAAAATGGAACTCAGCAGCTGATGCAACTAAGTAGCCTTTAATAGCATAGGGGGAAGCTGTCTTATATTTTCCTGCCAATCCCCAAAATAGCATTTTGTAATGTTTCATTTTCATAGATGAAATAAAAAATGGATGTCTGCATGCAGAAATATTAAGTAATCACTCTCCACAAAGCATTCTGGCTATATACCCTTAACAGAATAGTCAATAATAGCACACATTAATTAACAATAATTGTGTGTAGTTCTCTAGGGAGTAGCTGTAAGTATTCACTTTCTGGTTCTTCACAAAAAAATAAAGTGGAAGCACTTTGTCACCACAGGGATCTTTAAAGAGGATACAAATGAAGACACATGATAATTAATGAATGTAATGTATAAATTGCTTTAAAGTACAACCAGCTATGTAAACATTCAAACAGTAATAGATTAATGTCAGTCCTGTTCCCAACATTAAATATCCTGTGGAAATTCCAGGTAAAAACCCTGTGCCCATGAGTTGTGATTAAACCCTTTTCTTGTCACCAATAAGACAGATGATCCAAGCCAGTGCAGAGAGGCATTGAGCTGGGTTCTTAAAAGACAGGGGTGACAGAGCCAGGCTTTGCGCTTCATTCAGGCCTGTTCATTTCGGATCCCACTTACTTTCAGCGTGTTCCTCAGGCCTTGCTCCGAGTGTTGTGTTCTGCAATTCTCTGATCCTTCTTCAGAGCTAACAGGAAGTTCTCAATCATCTTCTTGTCAGACTGCCAACACTGCCTCTTTCTCAAACAATGTTTACAAGCTCAGCCTGGCCTGCTCTGCACGCAGCTGCCAAGAACTAAAGACATAACCTTTCCAGAGGCAAAAAACCCCAAAACAAAACAAAAAAAAAGCAGCACAATCTTTGTAGAAGCATCTGCTTTAAACCCAAACATTGCTAATGGTGTAGCATCATATTGTAAGCAGGCTTTTCAATTAATTCTAAGGTATGTGGCACTTACAAGGTGTCCCCCCTCCCATCGCAATGGGACATTTCTGAAAAAGGGATTCAAAATGGTGCATTCTGGTGCAATTTGGATGGTTTAAGGATGTTAGACTAATACTGGTCTGCTTGTAGTGTCTGACAAAGTACTCCATTAGTGCAATGAAAGAGTTTTATTTCACTGCTCAAAGCAAGGCAAGATCAACAAGAACAAATGACTTTTGGAGCATCAAGGCCCCTGTAATATAAGACTAGCTGAAAACGTGTTTGGAATTGGTGACCACACCTTTCATTGTGTACAGTTGTAATATGGGAAATGGCATGTTGCAGCTCCCATGCTCAGCGTTAGTCAAGTCCTGATCTGACAGCATGTACTGTAACACAGACAGCTCTTACTACATGTTACCGTTTGGTTTTCAGTAAAAACAAGCATAAACTGCAGCGTGTTCTGCAGTGTTTTTTTTTCTCAGCAGTACACTTCCTAATTAAAGTCCCAAGTATTTCTATGCTTTCTGTTTTCATCTTTCTGGTCAGTTTGAGAAATATACTCTGGTTTTCCCTGCAACAGCTGACCCTGCTTTAGTACAAAATGTTAGGTTACAGATGTAACCCTGGTTCCCTGAAAGAAAAGACAACCAACAATACTTTTTTTTTAATTTTTTTTTTTACCCAATTTACAATTTACTGCTAGCCCCCTCCCCCCCACAACAGAAATGTCAAAATACAGAACCGTTTACTTTACCTTTACAGGAAAGGATAGCTGCATCTTTGCCATAACCCACTATTTTCTTTAATGACATTTCAACCCGTGTCAACTGATCTGAGAGCTGAGGAAAAAACTACCGTAAATGACCTGAATCTCCCTGCAAAATAAAACCCACGTTGACTTAAATGCACCGTGTGTTTAACGCCTATCAAATAGGCTATGAAATAGTTTTAAAATTAATTTTAATAAAACACAGCAGTTCCCAAATGGTTCAATTTGTATTGGTACATTACAAAAACTTAAAATGTTATTTACTAAAGCATATTGTTCTACAACGTCTTGCACATCTGACAGTTGTAAAGTTACAAAAAATATATATTTCTGTGCAGAGTTTTTTTTATTTTTTTTTAATCTCAGTATGATCTCTAGAACACATTTCACAGACAAAGCAACAAAGAACAAAAGTCTACAACAGTTTGCTTTTACTATGTGTTCTAGGTTTACTGCATAACTTCACTCCATGAAAAGTGTGATGTGACTGCTGTGTTGCATACGGGGTGGTATGTTTACATTCAGCAGCTAAGTGACGTGTTTAGTGCATGCGCCACCGGTAATTTAGGGAGTTGAGAGCTGCGACAGAGTTCATCAAATGTGTTCTTGAATATCTGCTATTAAATACAACAATTACGTTCAATACTGGATTTGTGTCTTATTTAAAACAAGAACTACACAAATTGGAGGGATGTATTAAAATGGGTGTGTGTTTGGGCACATGTACAATTAGGATTCGGTGAACCGAATCCTAAGTATTCGGCCGAATCCGAACCCTGCTCAAAAAGTCGGTATTCGGGCCGAATCCGAAACCGAATCCTGGATTCTGTGCATCCCTGTGGACAGAAATATAATGAATCTTGGTTGTAAATCTCCTTCCCGACCTGTGAGGTCATTAAGCAGCGAGGACAGAGTTCTTTGGACGGGCTGGCCTGACAGTTCTTTCCCCGGGTTGGGAAGTCGGTCAGTCTGGAAGAAGGTGAGACTCTGTTGCAAGAACGTATTGACCCGGAAGGAAAACAATGTAGCAGCCGCAGATTGTAAAGGCAGCTGCATTCGTTTACCAAGGGGTCATGTGTGACAGCATATAAGGGGGACGGAGAATCGTAATCTGTTCCTTTGCTTTGGTTACGAAATATAACCCGGAAGAACCTGTGCAGTAATTGTGAAAAATCGTGAATGTTTGCTTGTCTTGTCTATAATTGTTACTTGAGTTTTCATAGACGGAGCTGTTGTTAAGGGCCAGCATAAAACCCGGAACAGCACTGCACTATTGTCACTCATTAAACTGTATCACCCACCACGAGCACTACAGCACGCACTCAGGACTGGTGACCATGTTTGTATATTGTGGGAGAGATACCTGTGTTCATTGCTGTGTATTGCCGGGGATCATTGTTTTGGTCACCAGACCTGGAATATAAAAATAAACCGTACCCTTTTCCATACCGGATTACAATCTCTGTCTATTTTATTCCTGCACTCTGCACCTGTACACAAATCAACCACTTTGTCACAATCCCTAATTATTTTTAGACTCAGCTCACCGCTACCACCCCACGCTGACTCAGGAGTGGCGAAGTTGAACACAAGCTGTCCTCCGAAACGTGTGCCGTCAGCCGACAGATTGTTTTTCACTCTGCAGGCTCACCATGCAGCCACGTCAGAGCTACCGCCCAAGAGGACAAACCAGCTCTGGGCAGCTTACAGGCAAGTGAGGACGCTGGCCGACCAAAAACCTCCCCACCCGGATGACGCTCAGCCAATTGTACGCTGGCCCTTTGGAGTTCTCGTCCACGGTTGGCAGTGGAATAACCTGGACTTGAACTGGCGACCTCCAGGCTACAGGGTGCATCCTATGCTCCATGCAGAGAGCCTTTACCAGATGTGCCACTCGGGAGCCCCACAACAATATTTTTTGGACATGCCTGCCACAGGTCAGGTATTTACTGAGCATTTTATGTCAGAGCTGCCGATAGGCCCCTCTGGGGAGTGATGTCCTCGGTCCCGCCTACCAAGGGAATAAGTAGTCACTCATGAAGATCACGCTCTCTTTTGCATCGAACCTGAGAATGCGAGTGATGTGAACTTTCAGGGTTTGTTGGTCGTCTTCTCTTTCAGTGAACCGGGGTTACATCTGTAACCTACTGTTCCCTTTCAATTTGAAGACAGCCAAACAATGCTTTTGGGAAAGTATATCAAAGCCGTCGAGAGGGAGCGTGAGTGGAGACAGCAGACGAGGGACGTATCGCTACGCCAAACTAATGTTTGTGGTGTGACCGTGCAACCTCAAGGACCCTTGTGCCTAATGAAGGCATAGAGGAATCTACCACGTTAAGCTGGTAGAACCTGGTGAATGTATGCGGAGTAGCCCAGCTAGCCGCAGTACAAATATCAGTCAATAAAGCTGGTCTAAAGAGGTCTCATGATGTAGCCACTCCTCAGGAGGTAGACCGGCATTGGTATATGCAGTCGAGACTGTGTCCACAATCCAGTGGGACAGTCGCTGTTTTGAGACGGCTTGACCCAGGGTCCTTTCACCATGACAGACGAAGAGCTGGTCAGACTGATGGCAGAGGGAATTCAATCTCTGATCCTCCTCTGAAGAAAAAGAAGGGGGATGGAAAGCCTCTTATTCCACCAATTGGTTTAAGTGGAAAACCATAACCACCTTAGGGAGAAAAGCAGGGTTCATGCGTAACAAACTCCTGTTTCCATCAATCCAAATATGCATACAGGCACTATGCACTGACACAGCCTGTAGCTCACTAACCCGCTTAGAGGTGATGGCTAGCAAAAAGGTTGTCTGCATTAGAGAGATATTTCAACTCTATGGAATGTATAGGCTCAAACAGGGCCTTAGTGAGAGCCTCCAATACCACATCTAGACTCCACTCGGGGAGGACTTCCTTTCTAGGAGGATGTAACCGCAGAGCTCCCTTCAAAAAACGTGTCACCAGGAAATGAGCGCCTGAGGACACTGAATCAATGGGGACATGGCATGCAGATATGGCTGCTAAGTACACTTTCAGCGTAGAGGGGGATCTAGCCTCCTCTAGCAGGTCTTGCAGAAAATGTAAAATTATTGCTGTAGGGCAATAGATGTGGTCATGACCTCTGGCCACACACCAATTTTGAAAATACCTCCACTTATAGGCGTACAACGACCATGTGGAGAGGGCCCTAGCATTCTGCAGTGTACTGACAACTGTGTTTGAGAGCCCTAAGGCGAACAGGGTCCGGTTCGGAGTGCCAGAGTGTGCATCTCGCATGATTGAGGAGATCCATGCGTAGCGGGATCTCCCAGGACTGGCCTTGTAGCCGCTGGCAAGGTTTGAAAATCAGATTCTCTTGGGCCATCTGGGGGCCACATGGAGAACTGTTGCTTTCTCTCTGCAGACCTAGGAAGGCCGGCAGCAGCGGTATTGGCAGGAATGCGTACAAGAACGTCCTGGGCCACTTGTGGGCTAGGGGGTCAATGCCTAGCAGACCGCCGCAGTGGTGGAGGGAGAACCATAGTGGGCAGTGAGTCATCTCTGTCATGGAAATGAGATCGACTCCGGCCTTCCCGAAACGTTGCCAAATGTGCTCTACCACCTGAGGGTGGAGTCGCCATTCTGACGGATGAGGACCCTCCCTCGAGAGGAGGTCCGCCGCCAATTCACCACTCCTGGGAGTGGAACAGCCCAGAGGGATAACAGGTTCTTTTTCCCCAGATCAGTTGCCGAAAGGCTATGCGGTGTAACCCCGGGGACTGAAGTCCTCCCTGGTGATTTACATGCTACTACTGACATGTTGTCCGTTCAGACAAGGACATGGCTCGTCTGGAGCACTGGAAGGAAAAGCTTGAGAGCAAGATGAACTGCTCGCAGCTCCAGCACATTTATGTGCAGGGATGACCAGGACCCGCGTACTCCTCTGCCTGCCCAGATCGCACCCCAACCCAAATTGGACGTGTCTGTCGTCACCACCTGACGGCTGTGGATCACTCCCAACCTTACGCCTTCGCGCAGGCAAGATGCTTGCCTCCACCAGCGTAGGACTTCCCAGCATACGTGAGACACGGTCAGCTGACGGTGTCTGTCACGTTTGGGATGAGCCACGTTTGAATCAGGCGCATATGGAGTAACCGCAGCATGGCTGATGAAGCTGCTGCCTTCAGACCGAGTCATTTTTGTCACAACACCAATTGTACTCTCGATCCCTGTTGAAACAGGGTTAGATAGTTGTGAATGGCGGCCATTCTGTTGTCTGACAGGTAGGCTCGCATTGTAAGGGAATCCAGCCAGAGACCCAAGTAAACCATACTTTGCACCAGTATTAATTGGCTTTTGGCATCGTTGAGGGTGAGATCCAGTCTCGCCACATGCTTCATCACGATCGCCGTGTGGGCCACTGCTCCTTCCTGCGACTGGGAGCAAATCAACCAGTCGTCCAGGTAGTTCAACACCCTGATTCCTTGCAGCAGCAAGGGGGCTAGGATGGCATCCACGCACTTTGGGAACATGCAAGGAGAGGCCGAATGACAGCACGGAAAACCCAAAGTCGCTTCCCTGAAAGGTGAAGTGGAGATATTTCCTGTACGTGGGACAAATAGGGATGTGAAAATATGTGTCCTTTAAGTCACAGTGGTAAACCAGTCGCCCTGCTGGACAGACTGGAGGATGTGGCGATGTGTAATCATTTGGAATCTCCTCTCCCTCAAGAACCCGTTGAGGTGTCTCTGGTCTAGGATGGGGCGAAGGCCACCGTCCTTTTTTGGCACAAGAAAATACCTCGGATAGAACCCCTCCTCTTGAGGTGTGTTCTACGAGGCGAATGGCTTGTTTGAGAAGTAATGTCCCCGGTTCAAATCCCACCTCAGCCACTGACTCGTGGGGCCCTGAGCAAGTCACTTAACCTCCTTGTGCTCCGTCTTTCGGGTGAGATGTAGTTGTAAGTGACTCTGTAGCTGATGCATACCCTAGTCTCTGTAAGTCGCCTTGGATAAAGGTGTCTGCTAAATAAACAAATAATAATACTTCTTGCCTGAAGGCAGAGCCAGGTCCCGGTGGAGGAATCTCTCTCTTCATTTATGTATTTATTTTTTTAGCTGCAAAAGGCAGAGGAAAAATACACACGACACAGCAGAGCTGTAGGGTTAAGAAAAACAAACAGACTACAGTCGCCAGGTAATGTAGACTATTAAAAAATTTAAACGGCACGCAGTTGCACAACGTTTATAGCTCAGTCTTCAGAAGCAGAGTTTCTGATTCTGTGGTAGCGGCAAGCCGACTTCCAGCAATAAAATTGCTCGTAGCGAGAGCTCTTTCACACAGACTCAAATCACAGCTACTGGAGAGGTTAGTACACCTACCTGATTGTGAGAAGCAAAAGAGAATGTGATCTCCGCAGAGCGGCTACTTATTCCCTCGGTAAGCAGGACCAAGGATGTCACTCTCCAGAGGGGCCTATCAGCAGCTCTGACATAAAATGCTCAGTAAATACCTGACCTGTGGCAGGCATATGCCAAACATATTGTTGTTGGTTGTCTTCGACGTCTTAAATTACCATGCTTGCTTCTTTGGCTGAAGAGTTATGGGGGTGTCTGGATAGCGTGCTTGTTAATTTAACAAGAGCTGCATCAAAGCTAAGATCGGTGCAGTTTAGGCGTTTATTTTATTACAGTACAATCTTTACTGTGATACCATTTTTACTTCATCATATTAATGTTTAATGAAGTTTCTAGCTAGTAGCAAGTAAATGATGTTCTTCACTGCCTTAAAAGAGTTAACTAGCGGGGTTCTGAAAAAATAGCGTTATATAACTTTAAAATCGGTTTCAAAGCTCTTTTCAAAATGTCTTACTATAAGTATTATAAATAAGACCCACTCTCGACTGTCTGTCATTATTCATATAACCATCCTATTTTACTGCTGAAAGATTAATAGGTGCTGTGGAATACAGCCAAATGGTAGGTAATGTAGGAGCTGATGGAAATACTGCAAAATGGTAATACAAATATTTGACAAATCAACTATATTTACATATGGAAATATACATACATGAACGATTACAACTACAGAAGAAATGTATTCAGTGTCAAGTTTTTTACACCTAGGCACAGAGAGGCATTGACCGATCATATAGCTTATATTTACATTTAGAGAATAGAAAAAACAAAGCTTTTCTGCTTTAATTAAGGTCTGTGTGTAGTGTGTTAAGAATTAATCAAGTGGAGCTTTACTCAATGTAATTTGTACATTAACATAAGAATGAATAGTTTCAATTTTTTTCACACCTCAGAGTTTATTCTACCAATCAATTCAGACAAAAACACATTTTTTAAACAATGATTTTAAATTGCAAATGTCATATACTCACATTGACTGTAACAAATGAGCTTCCATACTTACTGGGGTTATGTACAGGTTAGCTTATGTGGAATAATTCAAGAGGAATGTACCTTACTTGGCTCTAAAGCTGTAAATCCACATCCACATTACTGCTGTCTGCAGTGACTTGACTCGTATAGACAATTTTAGGAAAGGTCACTTCCACAGCTACTGACTCCAAAGTCATTGAGCCAGCATTGACAGGAGAAAAAAAAAACAACTGTTCCGCTGCCTTTGCATGGTACTGCTTCCATCCATCACCGAGTTACAAGATAAATCAAACTTGTAAAAGTTATAATACTTTTGCTATGATGGAAGTTTAAATGATTGAATGTAGTTCTGTACAGTTCCAAAGTGTTATTAAAATTCTGTCCACCGCTCAAGTCTTTAGCTGCAGCTGCGCTTCAATACCAAGAAGCTCTGGCAACATTCACGGTACCCACTTGTTGCAGAGCTGAGGACCTGCACATGTAAAGGAGTTTTTTTGTATTTTGTTTCTTTAGTTTTGTAAATAATGTCTACTCCAATTAAAGTTTGGCAAGGATGGGTTCAAATTACAATCCATATGCAGTGCTCACCAGCAGCACTCCAGATAAACTGCATAATTGGTGTTTTACACATTGAATTTTTTAATTAATGTACAATATTTAAATGTAATGCTTAAAGAATATGCATTGCAATTTTGCTGCACAGTTTGAGTTTGCATTTTATCAAACTTCTTGTACTTCGTTGGTTCCCAGCGTCTCAATGGTCAATTACGAATATACTGCATGCGGTACCTAGCGAATGGATCGTAGAAATGCTGAGATAGAGAATTGTAGCCTGTCTGGTAATTGCCAGAAACATGTGACCAATCATTTCAGGTTTTCAATAAAAAAAATTCAACGTACGATTGAATCCACTCACTTGCAATGCGTGTTTGTGACTGGTAAATAAACGACTGGATTCTTGATCCTTAGGATTTCTCTGCGCCGTCTTAGTCCCCCCTCAACCTAATCTACCAACTGACCTCTCAACTTCAGAAGGTAAATCTATGTAATAAATACAATATTCTGTGTTTGGCGAGTCAGGGTACTTTTATATTGCTATAGCAAGGCTATTAATAAGGAATACAATATTACAGTTTCTTTATTTGCATTATAGCAGCATCGGTACAGTTTAAAAAATATATATTTTGACTTTTTGGGTTTTATAATGTCAGTTGACTTGGAAAGGGAGAGCACAAGAGACTGAGAAAGGAAGATTTACAGAAAACAATTGCCGAGAAAAGACGAACCAAAACGTGATGATCTCGAACCATCCATGACCTGCAGGCAGCCATTTTCAAAGAAGCGTCATTAACTTCTTGAGGAATTCGAAAAGAAACTTGTACAATGTCAGCGTTTCTAACAAACAGTACCAGCTTGGACAAATCGGAAATGCTGATCAGACCCCCATATTTTCCAATCTCACAGTTCACAAATTGGGAGAAAAACAGGTGCGAGTAATCAGGACTGGAAATGAGAAGCAGCATATAACTAATGCTCTGTGTGATAGCAAACAGCTGCAGACTGCCTCTATATTCATAATTGCAGCTGTATCTTTGCAAATGCATATTTGATGTTTTATTTTTTCCTCAAATTGAGGGTAGGAAATTTGGGCTGCGTCTTAAACAATTACATTT
Organism: Acipenser oxyrinchus oxyrinchus; assembly: GCA_030684275.1. Taxonomy (NCBI): domain Eukaryota; kingdom Metazoa; phylum Chordata; class Actinopteri; order Acipenseriformes; family Acipenseridae; genus Acipenser; species Acipenser oxyrinchus. Next base: position 19,284,357 of record CM060251.1, read on the forward strand.
GAAGGAATACTATACTATTATTAAAGCAGGACTAAATGGCTGCAAAAAATACATTTTTTTCAGGTGGAAAATAAGGAAAGCCATATATACAGTATTCATGACTTCCAGGTAATGTTGCATTTTACTCGCCCCAAAATACATTTTACTCACATTGTATCTAAATTGGCAAGTAAATTACTCAATGGCCGAAAACCTTATCTAGAGTCAAAATTGTATCTGGAGCGCTGCTGCTCACCAGTATAAAATGTAACACATTGGATTGTGAAATAGGATTTTCTAATTATTCCCTTACAACTTGAAATACCTGTAGTTCTATTAAAACCCCTTTGTTCTTGCAATACAGAATATAAGTCTTGAACTGCGGCTCACAAAACACATGTGATCCGCTGTATAAAATGTCTACATTTTCTTGAACTCATAGCTCCCTTCTCTGTCTGGAGCAGGAATTCCAGATTCCTGCTTCAATAAAACCAGGAATGCTTGAGCTGTAACTTCTCTGTAGATTGCTTGTCAAGAGTAAACCATTAGCTCTATAGGCAGGCTTTCTTTTGCCCGCATGCTCCAATAAATCACTCTGGCAGGTAGCTGGGAAGCAGCTGCTAATGATAGTTTTACTGTGGAGTACAGGAAATCACCTTTTAACCCAGCCTGCTGTTGTTCATCTCTTATGACTGTGACAAAGGAACGGATGCAAATGAAATGCCAAGTGTTGGGAGAGTCTGGTCAAAACACTACAGGAAACCTGGCTAGCCCACATCACCGACGAGTTTAAAAAAACAAAGTACGTCTTTTCAAGCTAGGCCTCTCCCAACCGTGCATTCATCTACTGCTTTATTGGAGCTCTTTCACATGCACAACCATAAAAAATATCCATCAGCTATAATAATAATAATAATAATAATAATAAATCATTTATGACACCTCAAAAATACTAATATTAAATATACCTGTAGGAAATGGTGAAAAATCCTTGATAATGTTTGACTTGTTTCATTTTAATCTAATGCCTCATTTAAATTATAGCAGAAGTAAACAGCATATCATACAGTACATGATACTTCACTGAACACTACACTGTATGTAGCACTTGATTTATTTATTTATTTATTTATTTTTATACTTTGGAAAGTAGTCTGTCCAGATTAGTGAATTAACTATATGGCATCACACAAAAACCAACGCAGTTTACTGTAAATAACTTGCATAAATGTTGATGAATTTGTGCTCAACCCCTTGCCCTTGCTTTTAAGGAATTAGTAAATTCTCTGAGAAAATCTGAAATCTACAGGGTACATGCTTTCTGTGCTGTGCAGTTGCTCAGATTTCCAACAGGTGTATTTGAAACCATGCATTAAAATAATTTGTTTTACAATTTGTTTCACAAAGATTCGTCTACTCACTGTAAACACATCATCATCACCGACCTCTGCCTCATTCTGGACTGTCGAAGAGGAAGTCGTAGATCCTTTAAAAAATGTTGAAATAAAACATTAAACCCTTAAGAGATGATCTAAACAACATGTATTTATTTCAATGTGTTTCTCAACATAGCCCTTGCAATTCTGTTGCACCATTGTTGAATTTCTCAAAACCACTACAGACTGGGAACTACTATGAGTACCCATGGTGTCTGCAGCTATGCCTACTCAATAGTACATAGTTAAAACATAAAATAACCTTTCAAGCAAGGACTGCCAAGAAGGGGAATTAGATGAACCCATTGTGTAAAATATTACTGAAAATTGGAATTCAGGAGAAAAGTGGATGCAAACCTACTGCAACTGATTGCATTCATTCAGGGTGTGCAATTTTGAAAAGAAACTTGTCCAAGGGCAAAATGCTAGAAAAATCTACTTTTCCTTCTTAAAAACCTGCTTGCCCCCTCACCGTCCCACAAAAACACACACACAAATAGAATATTGTGACAAGAAGAAAAAAGTGCTTGTCCGACAGGCAAAGTATAACGTTAAAACTTGTTTTCTCAAACAAATCTTGTGGCGTCGGGCGATATGAATTGCACACCCCTGTTCAAGATCAGATGCACTCTGGGATTTCCCTAAACATTACCACCCCCATTACCAACCTTGGCATATTCTTCATATGGTCCTGCCAAGTTTACATTTCAAGTCTCACTTAAGGCAACAAATTATAGCTTTGGATGGATGCATGCAATTTAGGTCTCTTTTCTTCTAATCCAGAAGATTAACTGGTTTATCCATACTTTAGACCATGTCACCAACAATTTATTAGTATCCAGTTCCTGTGCCACAGCTGGCTACAATTTAACAACTGAGGCATGGTGTAGAACACAAAGTCAGGCCATACTATATAATTAAACTGATACTTTGAAGTTAAAAGGTTAAATGATAATTGTATATAGTTTAATTTCTTTTAATCATCAAGGGAAAACATTTTTTTTTGTTTTATTATTATTCATGGTGTTGCTTTCTTTTCGTTGATAGCTTCAATATGTGCAATTAAAAAGGACACTTTCAGGAATTCATGGTCATCTAATACAAAAAATGATTCTAAAAAGAAACGTTAGGAGAACAGAACTGTTTTGTACTCTGGGAAATGGCCTTGAGTTTGAAGCCTTGTGTTTTTGCTTTTAAGTATATTCAAGGCATAAATCACGGTAACACTGCGATTAGCCCAAAATGGAAAATGAGGAACAGAACAGCTAAAGGATTTGGCGTTAAACCCACTTAAATAGGTCAAAGTAAGAAACAGTAACGGAATTAAATTCACTAATTCACTAACACATTATGTGGTGTTAAATCAAAACCAGTTCTCATAAATATATTAATAGACATGCACAGTTGGTCCTTATACCAAGCTACAGCATATAAAAAAAGTATAATGAATATAAAATAATGGATAATCTTTTTTGAGGACACTGTGGTATACAAACTGATTACATCAACCAAACATAACCAGTATTACATTACTAAAATACATTCATTACAATTTGACAACTAAACTCTGAATAAAAATGTTCTGTAAAACAGATAGTGTCATAGATTTTAAAGAATGTTAGTTCTCTTCTGGTTTTTATTGTCTTCAATAACCTGCTAACCCAAAACCTCTGCTGGTGTAGACACCTGATAATTATTTCTCTTTTGCTTAAAAAGATAGAAATCCTGGGCTCCCGAGTGGCGCATCCAGTAAAGGCGCTCCACCTGGAGTGCAGGATGCGCTCTATAGTCTGGACATCACAAGTTCGAGTCCAGGCTATTCCTTTGCCGACCGAGGATGCAAGCTTCCAGGGGGCGGTGCTCAATTGGCCGAGCGCCGCCCGGGGAGAGGGAGGGCTAGGTTTGCCAGGGTGTCCTAGGCTCACCACGCACCAGCGACCCCTGTAGTCTGGCCAGGGGCCTGTGGGCTTGCCTGTAAAGCTGCCCGAGAGCTGGGTTGTCCTCCAACTCTGTAGCTCTTGGGTGGCTGCATGGTGAGTCCGCAGTGTGAAAAAAAAAAAGCGGTCGGCTGACGGCACACGCTTCGGAGGACAGTGTGTGTGTTCGTTTTTGCCCTTCCGAGTCAGCGCAGGGGTGGTAGCGAGCGGTGAGTGGAGCATAATAAAATAAATTGGCGATTTCAAATTGGGAGAAAATAAAAATAAATTGGCAATGACTAAATTTATAGAAAAAAAAAAGATAGAAATCCATCTAACAGGCGTTTTACTTTAATATTAAACCAGCAAGAAATAGCCTACTGGGTGAAGCAACTGTTAGCAAGTTTATTTTAAAAGTTAGTTTGTAATACTTGAATGCTAAAGTCTTTGTTCAAAAGATTAATAACGATTACAAGATACGATACCTTCTGTCAGGTCTTCAATTGCTTTCCTCACACCTCTGTCAAATGCACGAGCATCTGCAGGACTCTGAAACGTCAGCCCAAATCTCCTGTTGTCGATGTTCCAGTGATGAAACGTAGGTGTTGCCTTCGTGTATATCAAATCTTTCTTCAGGAAGCATTCAAGAACCACCTACAGGAACAGAAAGACACATTATTTATTTATTTATTTTTTTATTTTGTTTAAAATCAATTCCCACCCCACCATCTCAGCTTTTCAGTTTCTTACCTTTCCTAACTTCACAATATTTTCCCTTGTCCAATTAAAACTTTTTAAATCAGACAAGGGTACCTGTCAACACCTGCAAAAAAGTGCATAACCTACATACTATAAGCTGCTTCAGGTTTGTCAAGGCATTCAGTAAATCATAACCTCTTCCCCCCCAAAGGCCAACATTCTGTCACTTATAATGAAAAATAATTTGTATTTTATATTTTACTAGGAATATTCCTCAACCAGTAGCCTATATAAATAGTTAAAATCAGGTCACAATTGATGAAGTTTTCCGTAAATAACACCTGACTGATCCTTCTGACTGACTAATACACCAATGCATAATAATCCCAAAGTGTAGCAAATAAAGCAGTGTTATCCAAGGTTGCATTTAGGCAATAGTCAAACTTGTGATAAATAAAACTATAGAACTAAAACAAACAATAGAAGAAAACTATAGAAATCTCCAGTTTCACCCATACTTTATGATAGTTAAATTTGATGATTTGCTGTACATGGTAGAATTGTAATCTGAAATTTAGAAATGTTGCTGTTTTATGAAAACTGAATTACAAAATCACGTCCATCAATATTTATTTCCAAGACTCATGGGCTTTATAGTCTCAAGTCTCGATTTATGCAATTGGTGAAGGATTTTATACAGTACTTCCATCATTCTAGATATCTGCTTTGCTCCATTATGATCTCTGCTGAGCAAAGTATGGCAAGAGTCCGGTACAGGTTACCGGCTGTGGCATCTCCAGCCTCAAATTAGATTCCAGACTGACATGTTAGTATGATGAACACATGACCTCTAGAGCAAAGGATAAGAGGAAGATTACCTGCAATATGGTTTCTTCGTAGGATGATGTACTCCACACAGATTGAATACTGGTCTCCATTTTGCTTGGGTCAGGAGAACAAACAGATCATTGCAATATAGTCCTTTTTGGTGCCAATGTAGGTATCCTTCCCTCTAAACCCCCATTGTTGTCCAAATTTAAAAAGAAAATAAACAGTAACAAAAACAAAAAAACAGAAAAGGGGGAAAGGAGGGTGGGATATAGGTGTGTGGAGTTAATCATCCTACGAAGAAACCATATTACATCTTCGTCTTCTTACCTTGTCTAATGAACTCCACACAGCGTGAACTATACCAAAGCATGTACAGAAGAGGGTGGAAGGTTAAACATTAGTAGACTATGCCACAGATAACAGTGAGTGAGCAAAAGTAGTAGATTGAGAACAAGAGACATCTAAATTACAATGGTTAATAAAAGTCTCAAAGGAGGCCCAAGTCGCAGCATTGCAGATGTCCTATATCAGGACAGATTTTAGTTTAGGCCCAAGTAGTAGCCACTCCCCTCACTGAGTGAGCTTTGATGGATCGTGGGGCTGATTTGTTATCAAGATTGTAGCAGAATAAAATGCAAGAAGTAATCCAGTTTGAAATTGTTTGTTTAGAAAGTGGTTTGTGCCCTGGGTTTGTGAGTTAAGAGATAAACAGTTGCCCTGATGGTCTGATATCACGGGTCCTGTGAATGTAAAAATGCAAAGCTCTCCAGATATTTGTAATTTGTGAGGTTTTGGGTGAAAATCCGGAAACGTTATCACTTGTTCTAAATGAAACTCAATTACCACCTTTGATGATGCCTATTACTGGAGGATGAGGTTGGAATGGAATTTTGGAACAATATTGTATGATCCTGAGGACCTTGGGATCGGATGTTATGTTCTGCCAGTTTGTTAAAACATTAGAAATCCACCCCTACTGGCAGAGGTAAGGGGAGGGGGGAGGCAATGGATGGTAAGAAGTGTCAGGAAGTAGTAGTAGAGGGCTTACCTCCTCCTCTGGCCACGGGAGGGTCTATGTGGCCTGGCCCCTTGACCACGTTGAAGACGTGGCTGTCTCCCAAAAGAGGATTGTCGTAGTTGATGTCTAAAAAGATATCCGTCTATTAGGGCCGCGCTGGTTAAGTCGAAAATCGATTTTTCATTTCGGTTCCATTCCTCATTATATACATTGAGATAAATACTAGAAAAATCGATTCAATAAATTACATTTTTGATACATGCATAGTGAATAACATTATTTAAGTTTATCAACAAAACTGCACCGAACGACCTGCCTTGCTATTTACAGTATTTCTGCCAAAGACAAGCAGTGGGCGTGCTCTTTTCCTACTTGTGTCAGCTAGCATCTGATTTGCTGGTCCCATCCTGACTACTAGCAAATCAGTTTTAAAAATGCTTTGTAAGTACGCGCCCTCTGTGTATTCGATGTAAACAATAAGCACGTCGCCTTGGATGTATTCCTGGCAAACATGTAAATAAATTGTGCACATTGAAGAAAACTGACTGTATATAGATTACGTGTCTTTGGCGTTTCAAAATGAACTGTTTAACCTGGGAATAATACTGTTTATGACATAAGCAAGCACTAGTCCTACATCAGCATAAAAACCATTAGAAATACCACAACAACCACAGGGCAAAAAATAAACTAAAAACTCATCACAGCCACGATCAGTCAGTATTCCAAAACAAGTACAACAAAACGCAAATATATAGTCTAGCTAAGTGCATGTTTTTTGGTTTTTTTTTTTTTTTTTTTAAGTATGAACATGTCAATTAGTTATCAAATGTATTTAACAGAAATTAAAAGTCTTTTTCATTGTTTTATTAAACACCATACTAGTACTCACTGGAACCAGATCCTTGATATTTGTATCTAGTTCGTCGGGTACCCGGTTTTGGGTAGCACATCTCTAGATAAAACATTTATGCCGGTACTCCTACAGTACCACGCAAAAAACCTACATTACAGTTATTTACCCCTCGCATTCCATTGTTGTGCACAAGCTTCTACTAGACAGCAATGATATTAAAATAAATCACGTCTCGGTGAGGGAGGGATTTTTTGTGGGTGGTACAATCATCGATATTTTTCTGAGCGATTTTATTTTATGCGCCCAATTAAATCGATTGTTATTTGGAGGCTTAACTGACAGCCCAACTGTCTATTGAAAGAATCTCTCCTGAATAGTGCGCCTCTCATCCCTGGTGAACTGGACCGAATAGCCTGTCTTGCCTCCTCCATCTGGAACAGAGTCCTTGAGTCCGGTGCCAAAGAGCAAGTCACCCTGGAAGGGTAACTCCAGTATCTTGGTCTGTGTATCTGGAGTTAGTGTCGTTGTCTTCATCTGGATACACCTCCGAGTAGCCACTGCACTTGCCACAGCTCTGGCGTTGGTGTCAATAGCATCACAGCCAGCCTGAAGTTGTATCTTAGATACGTTCTTGCCTTCCTCCGCTAACTGCATGGCCAGTTCAATATTCTCTGGGGTAGGTGTCTGCAGGGCAGCAGACAACTGACCCCATAGCTTGTGTTGGTACTTTGCAGCATACACCTGGTAATTGCTGACGCGCATTCCACATGTTGAGGCTGTGTAGCTTCTTTTCAGGAAGGTGTCCATCTTTTTGTCTGCACAATCTGATGCTGCGGGTCTGGAGGATGTAGCCATTGTAGCTAGGATGGTATCCAGCTTAGGTAGTTTGAACAGATGGTCTTTTTGGCTGGTTGGCACTCCATAGAATTGATCTACCCTTGGGAGGCATGCTGTACCAGAGGCAGATCTCTCCCATATAGCCGCAATTGGTTTCCAGGCTGCCTTGTGAAAGGGTAACCCTTCAAAGGCTTTTTTGTCCCTTGCATCAGTGATGCTCAGGAAATCATCCTCCTTTGTAGTGGTCTGGATATTTATATTGAGATGGGATAAAATCCTCCTCAAAACAGCATCAGCATTCATATAGATCAGTGCAGGAGCCTCTGCATACTCTGCATCATCAGGGGCGGAGTCGATGACATCCGCCACCAGGTCGGGCGCTGACTGTACGTCTCTGTCAACGTTGGAGTACCAGACACCGCCGCATGGGTTACAGGCTGTAGAAGTCAAGCCTGTTTAAGATTTTCAAATTACCCCATCCACTGGAAGAACTGATCCCTGGTCATAGCAGGCATCGTGACCTGTGAAGGAGATGGCTGCATAGATTTGGCTGAAGTCTCCGCAGCGGCTGTGCCCATGTGCATATTTACTACAGCGCTTCCTTGGGGAGCTTCTTTGTTCCTTCAGGTTGCCAGGTCTTTTTGTAGCCCTCGAGGAAAATGCAGTGCGGATTCTATCAGATGTTGATACAGATGACAGAAATCCCTACTGCAAGACAGTGATAATGGAGAACCACACAATGTACAAACAGAGGGCCTGGGGAAGACAAACACACTAATAGAGTTTAAGGAAGAGAGAAAATGTATAACTTTATAAAATATAACTAGCTGAAAGCCAGCGAAAAGGAAGACAAATATATATATATATATATATATATACACACACACACACACACACCCCAAGCAATTGCAAGAGAATTTTGGACAACAATTCTTATTTGGAGGGGGGGGGGTTGGGGGAAGGACACCTACTTTGGCACCAAAAAGGACTATATTGCAATGATCTCTGGGTTAGAGATCTGTTTGTTCTCCTGACCCAAGCAATATGGAGACCAGTTCACTCTGTGTGGAGTTCATCAGACGAGGTAAGAAACACTGTTCACTGACTCACTAACAATAGAGGACCCTAACAGCTGTTAAAACTGGGTTATACAGCAATTGCATTTTAAAAAGAATCTGAAAATAACCCAAAGCCAAAAGTGGAAATTCATATATACGTATCTATATATATATATATATTATATATATATATACCTGTTTGTCTTTTAGTCGTTCGCCATGGATTAGAAAGTCACTTTTCCCATTGAGTGCCTCTGAGTGAAGGACCTTACAGACACCAACTCTGCTTAGACCACCTCCTTCTTGTGCAAGCCATCCTCCACTAGAGTCATCTCGGGTCATAACCACTGCTTTGACACGCACAATGTAGCTGTCACTGTATTACACACAAAAAGGGGGAAAACATTTAAAAATCATGCATTTTACATCAAGCACTTAAACAAGTAACAAGTAAATGATACACTCAGTGGGACCTTTTTAATGATATAATGTCAGCAGAGGATCTCAATGCAACATAGAATCATCACCAACATGAAACAGATGATCATATGACCTACATCCACTGTATGTACATATAAAAAAAGAATATGTTTGACACACTGATAGACAAATTGGTTGCCTCATATACCCTCAGATTCTGATGATCTTAAGACCTAAAAAATGTCATTTTGCATGAGTGGTTATATACTGTATGCATAACTGTAAAGTTCCATCACAAAATTGACCAGCAGATCTCTAGCAATGCAAAACTGTATGTAAAATGACATGCCAAAAGATAGTTAGACAGACAAACATCCGCCATTTCCCGAGATTGTGATACAATAAAACTTGTGCCAAAAAAGATCCTAAGGAAGTTTCAAGACTTACAAGCACTATCACTATTATGTTTGTTTTCAAAACCATTCTACTCAAAAGGATAACTGGTCTCTAACAATATACAAAACTCTGAAGTATACAGTATGCATCCCTAGTGGGGGATTACATTAATGTTTATTGTATAAAAGTCAAACTAGTTAAAATAGGGTTAAATGTACTGTTTAGTACTGAAACAAGCTTAGTGTATAGTATCAATCACCCCCTTTTATCCATACAGGCTAAAATCAGCTGACAAATACAAAATATGACTGCTACACCCGTTAAGCAAAGGTATTCAGATGTGTGCAGTGCAGGGCTACGCCTTACGGATCATAATCAGCACACAGGATAATGCGAGGGCTCAGAATAAAGGCACGACAAGTCACAAAAGCACACATACACTAGCTACCTATTGGTTGAAAGCTACTACAATTTACTTTAAAATACTGTAAGCTTCACTATCCCAACACAACTATGGTGAGTCAATGCCTAACATGGAGGAAGTCAGACATATATGGTTATTGTACTTAAGGTTTTAAAATAATTAACCAAAGAAATATGTGCAATACATAGCCCTAGACCATTTTCTTTCCAAAATAGGAAAAAGGGTGGTTTGCAGACTAATTGTTACACAAAACAGTCTGCAATAAATGCTGCATTCTGAAGGATGTGACAGTCTTCATCACTAGAGTCAAATGCATTATTTGCTTAACCCTTCCGCTTCATTGAACATTCTACCTTTTTGAGGTCTGACTGTTATAACATGAATTTCGGCTCGTGTATCAGGACAAATATCCACTCAAAAGTATACCATATTATACCTTTCTAAGGCTGCATCCACACTGGACAGAGTGACGCGAGTGAAGTCACCGAATATCAATCCACATCTGACATGACTTGGAAACGATCCAAAAGACTGGAAATAAATAGATGACCCCGCCCATGCATTCCTATTGGACATACTAGAGATGGGCTGCCCCATTACAAAACAGGGCTTGTTTTGATAAAAGGTTACCACCCTGACCTCAGCAACTCCGTTGTAAATTAAAGGTTGGACTTGTAAAATCTATAGATCAGAGTTATTGAACATCCCTATATATCCATCAGTTTTATTGTTATTATTAGTAGTAATGTTCAGTTGTAGTCGTAGTATTTTTTTTTTCGTGGTACTAGTAGTACTCGTCTGATTTGAAACCCGTTACATCTCTAACGGTCAGAAGACAGCTGGACAATAGTAGTATAGTTGAACTGATGTAACCAATAAAACAACAAAATTGTTTTATTGGTTAAACATGTATATACACAACTTACTGCGATCTCAATTGTGTGTCTCTACAAATTCCTTCTTTGATCCTTTTTGTTTATTAACTAAGTATTTTAAAGTGCAAAATTATTATTATTATTATTATTATTATTATTATTATTATTATTATTATTATCATCATCATCATCATCTGTGTTATGTGCAGGTCACCACTTACCTTGTATTATTATTTTACATCTATTTAGTTTTTCCTTTTAAAATAAACAAACAAACAAAGTCTGGTGAACTTGACAGAAAATGCTTTATAAATATGGCTCAATCTTCTAAACTATGTATGTGCTTGGTAATGTTGGGATATGTCACAGAATACAAACGTATTGCTGGCTTTTACAACGTATAGAATAGTAGGAACTCGATAATATTTTTGTTTGTCTGGTGAATCTCCACAAAACTTCACTTTCGGCGTCTGTAAAGACCTTCTTTGTGTTATGGATTTGTGCCACAGAACAATTTAGTGAACACAACGTTATTTATAACAAAAACAAATAAAATAAAAAAGCCATAGCTTAAAATTAGGTCACATGTTCAAGTGTGAATGCAGGACCTTTTTTGTGTCATTTTTAAAAGCCAGCAAAAGTGCATTTTTCATTTAGCCTAAATGCTGGATATGTCGACTGCATGTATGGTCTGGTTTATTTTTGCTTATTAATAAACCTATTTTTATGCATTTTGCATAAATCGGAAAGAAAATGTCTCGGTGCTGCTAAATGCACCACCTGCAAGACACCCAGGCATTGTCTTTCCTCAGGGTGTCTTTGTAGTCGTTCAGTTTGCAATCATATAATAATGGATACTGCTGAACCTCAAATTAATTTCTTTGTCCATGATGAACTTGTTTTGAGGCGTGATGTGTTTTGAGGCGTGTGTAACGTGTGTCAAGAGTGTTAACCTTGCTTCTGATTGGTCAGTTTCATTCCAGTCGCGCAAAGAATGAAAAAAAAATAAACAGGTTCTATTTTAGCGACGCGAAATTCTCAAAGCGATGTTGCTAGCTGCTGGTGTGGATACGCCCATTTGACTGCAGTGACTTCTAAATGATTTGCTCGTGTCCAGTCTGGATACAGCTTTATATGAAGAAGCTCGCCATCAGAAAGATCTGTCAACTCATCAACATCTTCTGTAATTATATATATATTATATATATATACACACACATACACACACACACACACACATTTCGGATCGGTAAGCATTCTTGTTTATGTAAAGCAATTCAGTATGCTCTCCAGTAATGCTGCGCTTTAAAATCATGGTATACACAGGATTAGAAACTCACGCTCGCCCGAGGCGAATTAAATCTAATGAGGATTAGTTGATGTCTGTGTCTCAGTAATCCTTCATGAAGTACTTTAAAACAGTAAGCATTCATAAGGTTTACAAAACAGTCACTCGGAACTGAAACCTCTCTTCATCTCCCCTGCAATGCCAACCTCACTTAATGATGTTTACGTTTGTGTTCTCCCTCTGCGCAGGATGCAAAGTTTATTGGGAGTTTTGAATTTACTGAAACACGTTGCATCTCTGAAGTAAGTGTAAAGTAATTTTACAAAAATGTGAAGATTTATTCCCCCCCCAGTGGCGTAGCCACAGGTGGCCCTCAGCCCACCCCGTTTGCACAGAGGCCCACCCAAATCTACGCCTATGTGAATGCCAAGTTTAAGTATATTTACATAAAAAACAAAAAAACAATAAATGTCAACTGTGTGCCCCGGATGTTTAAGTTTAGGTCAAATAGGCTATTTCTTTAAGTGCCGCAGGTTTTAGCCAATCAAATCAAAGAAGTAATTGTGATGCAATATTTGGGTCGGATCTTCCTCTCACACAACAAATCATGTGCAAGCCACGTTTGAGTGACAGCTATGAGGCAGTTGGCGGATCTGTTGAAAGTCCCAGACGTTTATTTTAATGTGCATTTTTAATGTGCAAGTAAATTAGTAGTGCGGCAGTCACCATGGCAAAACAGATCTGCACACACTTAAGAGTTTAGTAGAAAAGCTCGAGTGAACAGGATTAAGACAGCTGTGCGATTTTCTGGAGTGTCATGACTATAACTGCAAGCCCCGACGCTTTATCCTGTGTAAGGTGGAGTGGAGACGAGAGGATACTAACTAGGCAATGGTAAGTAACTGACTGACTTTCATTGTATTAAATAATTGCCTAAAATGTAATACTGTGTTCTCGCTGGTTTGGTGACACTGCTATTTAAAACATGTTAAATGGTTTACATGTGAGATATAGTGGTTGGGAGTGTTCCGTCTATAGACAGTTTTCTGTCTTAAAAATATTTTGGGAACTGAAAAATGAGTGTGTGTTTGGAATGAGCACTGTAGCAATGTCAGGCACTGGCGAATCAAGACCTAATTTCCTAAGCAAAAAATAAAAGTTGCTTTCAGCTTCTTGCAATTTACAGCAAAAAAATAGTCATTTTATTTTCCTTACAGTATTTCACACTGTGAATTCATACTTTTATCAGCGCCGTGCATTTGGTTACTATGGCAACGCGGTCAAACAAGTACCGACTTCCTGATTGGTGTTCGAGTCATACTACATGACCTAGCAAGTCAGTGTATTATGTTACAATTTATTAATAATTTGAAGGTATCTGTTGTTTTAAAACTTCATAATTACTTCTACATAGTATTAGAAATGTAAAGAAATACAAAAAAACTTTGGTTTTGTCTTAAAGGTTTGACGTTAACTTTTCTCCCATATATAAGATTTAAGGCAGCAAAATATAATTTATTGCTTGACAGATGCCCTTCTGCAGGGCGACATACAGAGGTAACAAGTTATTACACTATATCTAAGAGATTACAATACAGATAAGAAAAAAATCATTACAATTCTTTTGTTTGGGGTTTTTGTTAGTTTCTGTTAGCACTTTGTCAAATGAAACAGTTTGTGCAGTTAATGTGCACAGTGTGTTTGTTTCTGTTGTATGTATGCATATGTGCTTTGTATTTGTAGTGTATACATACAACCACTGTTATAAACTGCAAAACATGTTCGCCTTGCTTCACTCGGCACCATACATTTTCAGTCTTGGCTACTTTGCTCTGCTCAAACCCCGGGGAGATATTTGATGTATTCAGAGTTTTAATTGATTTAAAACATGTTTGTGATGTAAACTATTTCCTGTGACGTCAGACCTTAGGTACTTGCCCGTCCACCCGAAGTTGGGGTAGGTAGGTAGCTACGCCCCTGCCCATCCCCACCAAAACAAAAAAAAAAAGGCCCGAAGATGTCATTAGCAAAGGGGGCCGGTTGTACTAACGAGGTCAAAAAATACGCCATGTTTTACTACACATTTTAAAACTAATAAACAATTACCATAATGAACATCATCGTAATATGTTGCTTAAAACATAATAACACAATATATTCATAATAAAGTTGAGTTCTTCCCATAAGAACACTTTTTTACACAGAGAATTGTGAGAGTCTAGAACCAACTCCCCAGTAATGTTGTTGAAGCTGACACCCTGGGATCCTTCAAGAAGCTGCTTCGTGAGATTCTGGGATCAATAAGCTACTAACCACCAAACAAGCAAGATGGGTAAGATGGCCTCCTCTCGTTTGTAATCTTTCTTATGTTCTTATAAACAATAACACGTTTGAAGTTGGGGACTCGCTGACTTGGTGGTGTTTCATTATCGTCAGCATACTTTAAGTGAGTGGAAGCTGAAATTACTTTTTTAAAAAACACACTTTTCTTATACCAATGCAGTACTCGTGATTGACAGATGATCAGTTAGTTTGAAAACCAGGCTTTCTGATCACTGATAATAGGTGCACAAACAGCGATTCCTTGAGTGCTCCGGGGCTCAAGCACCAATGGGGGAAAATAAGGTATATATGGGTTCCTAAACGTTTTGTATAGTAACCATAACCCTATGTGCACTGTAAGGCGTTCTAAGCTAGTTTTACATTTGACCAAAGTGGTCAAAAGGTCACAGACAAAGTGATTGTTGGATAGAGCACATATGGGTTCCTATCTGTGTTCTATAGAAACCATTAACCTATATACACTACCGGTCTAAAGTTTTAGAACACCTCCATTTTTCCAGTTTTTATTGAAATTTACGCAGTTTAATGTCTCAATGTACTCTGAAATTAAAGCATAGAACAAATAAACAATTGGAGATAAAAAAGAAATCATGGAATCGTTTTGTTTAACAAAATTGAATCTAAATTTTTGACTCCTCAAAGTAGCCACCTTTTGCAGATATAACAGCCGAACACACTCGTGGCATTCTTTCTACAATGGAAATCAAATATTGTTCGGAAAGTTCTTCCCAACACTGTTGCAGAAGTTCCCACAAATGTGTTGCACTTGTAGGTTGCTTTGCTTTCACCCTTCTGTCCAGTTCATCCCAAACCAGCTTGATGAGGTTTAAGTCTGGAGACTGTGCTGGCCATTCTATGATTTGAAGCCTACCGTCTTGTTCTTTTCTTCTAAGGTAGTTCTGACATAGCCTGGAGGTATGCTTTGGGTCATTATCTTGCTGTAGGATGAACCCCTGACCAACTAGGCGTATACCAGAGGGTATTGCATGGCGCTGCAAAATGCTGTGGTAGCCATTTTGGTTCAGGGTGCCACTCACTCTGTGCAAGTCGACGACTCTGGATCCAGCAAAGAGCCCCAGACCATCACGCTTCCTCCTCCATGTTTGACAGTTGGTGTCACACACCGAGGAACCATCCTTTCGCCTACTCGACGGCGCACAAAACCCTGCGTGATGAACCGAAGATTTCAAATTTTGATTCATCGGTCCATAAGACCTTCTTCCAGTCTTCAGTAGTCCACTGGCGGTGCTTCATGGCCCAGGCAAGCCTCTTTTTCTTATTTTGCCATCTTAGCAATGGCTTTCTTACTGCCACTCGACCTGTCAAACCTGCAGCTTGAAGTCTTCTCTTCACAGTTGAAACTGAGACTTGCTTACTTCGACCAGTGTTAAGCTGTGCTTGAAGCTGTTGTCCTGAGCCGCCTATCACGCAAGCTGTTGACTCTCAGAAACTTGTCTTCTGATTCTGTTGTGGCTTTGGGTCTGCCAGACCTCTTCCTGTCAGAGTTTCCTCCAGTTTCCAAGTGCCTTTTGATGGTGTAGGAAACTGTACTCACTGACACCTTGGCTTTCTTTGCAATTTCTCTAAAGGAAAGACCTACACTTTTAAGGGTTATAATGGTCTGTCTGTCTTCCTTTGTTGCCTTTTTCTCACCATTATGATAGCAATATACTACTTCCTGCAGTACAATACTGTCCAAATAATCCTTAAGAGGGTGTAGTAACACAGTCTGTTCCAACACTGCTTTTATACAGACAGAGGGTTTGTAAGTAATCAACAAAAGTTGGGACACCTGTAGGAATTGTTAGCATCAACTTTCAAGGCTTAATTTACTTCCATTGCTGCAGAACAGCTGTAAGTTGTTAACCCATTACTTGTTCCCTGAAAAAGGCCTTCTTGTATAACTCTGAAATGTACATTATTTTTCAGTTTTTGGTAACCTAAACTTTTTTTTTTAACCTCTGGCAGTTTACCGCTTACCTTTGTACCATTTCAGGTTATTCACTGGACTTGAACTGCTTAAATTTCAATAAAAACTGGAAAAATGGGGGTGTTCTAAAACTTTTGACCGGTAGTATACACTCTGTAAGGAGTTATATGCTAGCTTTACATTTGACTGAAGATTATGAAAGGTTTTTAAAGAAATGGGTCATGCATGTCAACTTTGGAGTTAATCAAATAAACCATTTTTCAACTGAAGCCTTTTTAAATTTAAGAAGGAAATGTAGGTCTGGCGGCCATCTTGTTTTACAAAAGAACACAATTTTTCCCTATTTGAATTCCATTGTACCCAGGATGATGCTTAGCAAGTTAGGAGTTAGTTGGTTAAACGGTTTGCAAAACAGAAGCAGTTTGATGTTTGGGGTGCGTTTTGGCAAATTTGATGGCAGCCATGTTGATAGTAAAATTTATTGCAGCAACTTCTGCTTTGCAAACTTGAAGCGGGTTTGGTTGCTGATGACATATGCGAAGTTTCAGATCAATCGGTTCACCACTTCCCAAGATTTTGAAAGTTTTTTGGTCATGCGGCCATCTTACTTTATGCACAAACACCATTTTTGAAAAAGTAAATTGTACTGACACAGGGATGGTGCTTAACTTTGGAGTTAAATCAACAAAACCGTGTTTAACTGAAGCAGCTTTAAATTTAAGAACGAAACGTAGGTCTGGCCGCCATCTTGTTTTATGAAAGAACACCATTTTGCCATATTTGAATTCCATTGTACCCAGGATGATGAGTCGACAGATCTATCTGATGGCAAACTTCTTCACATTACGCACCCGCCAAACAATTTGGTGTAAAATGAAAACCAGACACGTTATTTATGAAATTATTTCTGATTCCAGTTCCTGAGAGTTGGGCTACTACCAAT
The DNA here is from genome assembly GCA_030684275.1 of Acipenser oxyrinchus oxyrinchus. Classification (NCBI taxonomy): domain Eukaryota; kingdom Metazoa; phylum Chordata; class Actinopteri; order Acipenseriformes; family Acipenseridae; genus Acipenser; species Acipenser oxyrinchus. The sequence continues at coordinate 19,301,606 of CM060251.1, forward strand.
ACTTTCAGTTTTGTAGGTGCTCACTAAATTACACTTATGGAGACTTTTCTAAAGAAATTAATTTGAGTACATTTGAATATAAAAAATACATTAACGTACGGTATATTTTATCATACTGAAAACATTCACCCAATCTTCTCAGCTGTTTAGAAAGGTATAATACGGTATACTTTTGTTAGATATTTGTCCTTGTACACAAGCCAAAAGTCACTATGTCAGTCAGGGAAAAATAAATAAATAAATAAATCCAAGGTAAGATTTAAATACCACATCTGACAGTAAATTCAACTTGACATATCACATAACAAGTTGTCTCCTTAAACTACAGATAGGGGAGGTCTACAGTGCATATGCTAATATCAGGAAAAATAAACCCTTTTTTTATCCATTTTAAAACTTATTCCATGAAAAAATGGAGACCATGTGCCCTGATTTAATGCTTTTCCAGCAGTCGACAGAATGAATCACTGACATCATAAAAAGCTTCTGTGGGTGGAAAGGGTCCCAGGTGCCTGTATCAGGAATGTGGATGGACTTGGCAGCCTTGATCCTCAAAAGTCTATTTTATTACAGATAATAAAATCGTTCTGTATACAGGCACAAACAGCACTTTAAACCTTTCTTTTTTTCTTTTTTACAAAATAAACAGGAAAGCTAAACGTGTCAATTCCTGTACACCTAGATCACATACCAGTTTGTTAACCAAGACAAATTTTCAATTACTCAATTGGAAAATATCAGTAATTACAGAATAAGAGCAATTAACAAAATAGTAGACCACCACGACCTGCATCCACAGTATGTATAGTACAGTTTATATAAAATTCACTAATTTGTGGGCAGACACCTTCATACTGTATTTCCCCAGATTAATACTTTCAAAACTTTGGTAAACTGTGTTGTTACTAGATTTTACCAATTTTTATTACAATGAAAAAGTGGTTTACTAGATTGAGGTATGTATATGTCCAGTAAAATATGGAATACATTTTTTTAAACCTTAATACTGCATCAAGGTTTTTCACCACATCTTTTGACATTTCTCAGAAATTGGTTTTGGTGGTAATATTAAACAAAATCGGGTGAATCTGAAATCGTGAAATATCAATTTTTATAAGTGTGACATTGTGGCTCCACTACACTAGACACAGTCACTTAGGGCATGCATTGGATAAGAAGGGTATATTAAACACACAGAGTACAGTATACTGTATAAACAAATGCTTCCAAAAAATCAAATGTCAGATTCAATTCAGTAACTAAAAATGGAATGCCAGATTCAATTCACTATTTCTGTCAAAGTAAAATGTGTGTAAGCACATGGAACATATGTAGGCCGTAGGTGTTGTCTATCTAGGCCTATCTAGTTACTCTACGTGCTGCCTGACATGGTGCTAGGTTTTATGTCACCTTGTATCAAAGTTCTCCTTACACACACTTCCAATAAGCAGACCCAGCCTGTATTGTAAGCAGGGTAATAAAACTGATTATCCAACAGCATGTTGGTTTGAAAGATGTTTAATACAGCAGGTTATTTGAACTGCAACTGAGTCACTGATTTAACAATCTGCGACGCGAAAACCAAAATAGGTTTCTTTCTAAATCACTCACTTTTCACAACACTGCCTCTCTTCATTCTCTATGCATCACTAAAATGAACAGTGTGGGAATGGAAATACTCCTACCCACCCCTTCCTTTTCAAAATGTTAATATTTCCCAGGAAAAAATCTGTAGATAACTCGGACAGAAGAGCAATTCTCTGAATTTGGTGTTCCCAACCAAAATCTAACTGCTGCCTGAGTGTTTGTTCCTGAGTGCTTTCAGCATTACACTGAACGGAAAGCCTGTTTAATCCTAGAGCCAAAAATAAATGGAGTGCTTCTATTTAGCTTGCTGTGGTCTGTGGATATTTGGCCCATAGTTTCCTGGTTCAGTTGCAATTTAATATACAGTACAACCTGTGTAGCAGCAAGAAGCAGGTCTGGTGCACTAAATCAGGAAATCAAGCTCATGAAAGATGCTCACATACAATAACACTTAAGTAAACAGTTGGTAGGTAGGTAGGTAGGTATTAAGAGGCACTGTATTTGAGTTGTGAATTGCAGATCCAGATGTATATTTTTTTTGTGCGTTTTCTTTCTTCATGTATAAGGCTGGGGCTGTCCAAAATGATTGACGTTTTCTGAAAGCGTTACAAAGCATGCATGGAGGGGAGGGGGGGGGGGGCGGCGGCGTGTGGTCGAGTGCAGTGTTGCTTTTTGACAAAAGAAAAAAAAAAAAGACGTCATTTTTCTATATCTTGAAATATTCACATGCCTTAGCCAGCAGAGATGCCATTTTTGTCACAGTTCATAATATTTTACTTTTAGTTGAGAAAAAGGATCCTCTTATGTTAGCATACTTTCTTTACAGAGTACAGAAGGCAATGGAGTGTCAGACAGCTCCGGCTATTTTTTCAGATATGTTTTATTTTTTGATGCAATGTGGTTAGCAATATCAGTGTACATCATGGGTGATCGTTTGAATGGCAAATGGTACAGAAAGACAGCACCACACAATTCAAAATACAATTGTAAATACGTGCACAATTCATTCAGACGCAACAACAACAACTAAAATCTGTTTCTCATACATTCCAACATACCATACAAAAACACTTATTTTAAAATAAAGAATGCAGCTAGATTGGGAAATCCTGCCTGTCACGAAATACTACTCGGTTTCATTGAGAAATCAGATTAAAAACCTTAACATTTTTGGACAGAAAAATAATACATTTTTAACACCTTGGAAATCCCTAAGCCAATTAAGTTGAGCCATACAGAGAGAAATATTATCATCAAATTTTGAACTGGTGCTCAAATTGTACAATCCCTGCATGTTTGTATACTATATAGGATTTAGTAAGCCAGTCAGCATTGTTTTTGTACGCTTTTGGGGGGGGCGGAGGTCTTGAAAAAACTGAAATGCACCAACAGACTGATAACGCAAAGAGGAGAAGAATGCTTTTTGGAGAGAGGAGCAATTTGTACTTTTCTGCACTCCACGTTGATCGTCTTTCTCAAGTGTACTGACTGGCCTTAACGTAAATGGCGAAAATAGTTACACAAGCACCTGGCCCTGCTCAGCTCCAAGGCAGATTCAGATGTGTTGAGAGACCAGAGTTTCATGGTTTGGTTGTTGTTCAGCCCGACAAAGAAAGTGGAAAACCACCCATACTGTGAGGGCCTAGGGCTGAGATGTGCCTGTGGAAAAGGGTCAAGGTCACAGAACACTGTGGCTTCTGTGTATGTGTTTCGTGTAATAAACATAATAATAATAATAATAATAATAATAATAATAATGTGATGTTTATCATTTACTTATAGAAAGTATGTAATAAAAGTTTACATTTCTGAAATAGTGCTCCCCTTATTTAGTAACCAATAAAGAATGTACTAACAAACTATTCAAGTAACAACAAAGCAAATGCACTGATAAACTGAATACTTTTAGTGGCAAGTCAATACTTTAAAAGGCAATTTACAATTCATAATTACATTTTTTTTTCTTTATACCCTAGTCTGCTGTACAATATCTTGAACGCACATGTTTCAGAGACCACACTGTTTTTTTCCGTGTCTGTCTACAAGTATCTGCATCTACTGTAAATCCAGCACTATTTTTTATTCCCGTTTTATATAAGTGTGTGCCATTTCTGAATCGGCTGGAGACTGATATTAACGGATCTGGAACAGCTTTGGTTTCAATTTTGCTCAGCAGGGAACAGCATCTTCAGAGGATACACCATATTTCCAGCTAGTTAAAGTCTACAGTAAGAGGTTACTTCTGAACTCAGCTGGGTCACACCAAGATAAAACGCACACTTCCACATGAGCACAAATGTGGCTTGTGTCTAGTAGCATGCAAGTCCAACCACACAGAAACCTTCATTTGGCGTTAACAATTGATAAACTTTTCTTTCATTAATGACTTTATACAGCAGCTTTCTTAAAATGGGAAATTAACAGCCATGGTCGCCATACAGTAGAAAACTACACACACAAAAACACACCCATCCACAGACAAAGCAGTGGGTGTAAAGTATGATCACAATTGAACTGAATAGGCCGACTCCTACTGTATCTGCATTTTACACAAATGCTTGCTCTGAAAGCCCAATGTAAAGGCTGCTACCCACCAGATGTAATGCGACAAGCGAAACTGCAGTGATGTGACGAAATGAATATAACCTATACTTTTGATAAGTATCTTTCACACCACAGGCAACGCGGGGGCGATGCGAAACAAATAGGACTGAATCCTATTTTTTGTGATTTGTCGTGCGACAACTAGGGAATTGAGCAATCCGAGAACAGCTTCAATGCACGTGATCCAGCAGGGTGAAGGAGTATTCAAAATGACGGAGGAAACAATAATACTTGCCGTAGAAAAATACCTAGAGTTCTATGACAAAGATCACAGCAATTATAAAAGATACTGATTTGAAAGATAATATATCGGCATCCATTTAGAAGGGACTGTATGTGATTTACTGCTAAGGCTGTAAGAAGATTGCGGGCTGTGAATTTGTTGCGGAAACCGCAACTTTTAACACAGACCACAACTTTTCATAGCTGCCACAACTTTTAATCTGACTACAATGTTTCTATTATTTATATGTAATTTCGTTGCAAAATAATGCTGAATAATAAACTGAAACAGAAAAGGAAACGTCACTCTCACATTGTCTTTCCAGTGGGGGATTGGTATGCCTTGTCATCCTCTCTAGCCAATCAGTGATCTTCTTTCCCGTTGCTATGGTTAGCAACAGGAAAGAAGACTGTGGGCCATGATGCAAGTACTGTACTTACATACTGTTAAATTTTGTGACTGAAGGTTTATTGCTGTTTTGCAAATACTGTAGTGGCTGTTCAGTTTTGTGAGAGCTTTTACTGTTATGCAAGTACTGTGTGTTATGTGTCATTATTGCGACTTCACTTGTAATGAAACACAGCCTAAAACGTTCTATTTCAAATGGTGATAGAGGGAGTCTTAATGTTCTGGTTATCTATTTGTATTGTTGTTTTTGAACAAATGAACAATCCATCTTGAAAGCAAGTATATATACACGTGCAAACTGTTTACATTTATGACTGCGCCAAAACCGCAACTTTAATACACAGTGGCCGCAACTTCTTGATTAAAAAAATAAAAAATCATGATTCTTGCAGCCTTATTTATTGCCATATATGTTTAAATACCATCAGAGAAGGCACTCATAATTACTACATCATGCTGACATATGTACCAGTCTTGTGTCACTTCTGGTGTGTTTAGTCATGTCACTGCGAAAGTATCTTGTCAATGAAAAAATCGTATTGCGTCTGGTGTGTGGCGGCCTTAAGTGTTCACACCCAAAACTAGTCAGACTGTTGCTTATCACACCATTACAGACACATCTTCTCCTTCTTTATTCTATTGACTGCTATCCTTAATTAAAGGATATAATTTAATTATTTGCATTCACAAAAAAACAACCTCCACCCTTCCAAATGAACTGTTTTTAAAAGCAGAGCCTTTATGAATCGGAACCAACAGGGATCAGGGGGCGTCATCAAAATGGTATGCTGATAATAAAATTGTTACGGTACGATTAAAATTAAAAGAAACATTTCCTGTGTGTAAAAAATTAGGAACAAAAGTATCAGCTAACAAGACACAATTGCACCCCTCCATTGTTTATAGGCAGTCTCACACAAGTTAAAAAAATAAAATAAAAAAAAAACTATTTCTAGTCCTGTGTGATCTTGGTTCCCTTATGAGGTGGTGCAGTGAGTAAACCATCTAGATCTGGAGTCAGAAAAGAAGGAATTGATTACTAAACAAATCTTCAGAGGTAAAATAGCATCAGGCTGTTGATCATAACTTTGCTGAATCATAGATGACCTACAGTATATTATACCAAAATATGGTATATTGAATATGGTATACCGTAAACTACACAAGGACTCTGATATACACATGTCATCTGAAGACAAGTCATTTTTTAAATGTTAAGTTTTAATATCAAGGTTATGTCTAATGTTAATCTTTGGGTTTTTAATAGGGTCAGAATATTTGATTACTCCAAAGTCAACTGAGTTTGGCATTTGACAGGGACAGGCCTACTATATACCCCCTTATATTAGTAGTTCACAATTTTAGGTGGGTATAATCAGCCAACCCATAAATGATCCAAGATTTACCATTGTTAATGTTAGATGGAGCCTGTGTTGTGATCACAAACCTATTCTTTTCTTTTTAAATCAATGGGACTGGCAAAGCTAACACAGATGGCACTAAACACAATTTACTGTGCATTAGGAGCCCAGTGGTTTAGATTAAAATAATTCAATAATTAATGTTAATTAAGACTTCGACAATTACATTAATATACATTAATGTGCATATTTGCATGCAGAAAATAGCTACTGTACATGGTTACAAAAGAAGTAGTCTATTTTAGGTAGTGTAAATAGAAAGAAAAAAACAAACAATTACATATGCAACATGTGAATCTGCATTCTATTTATATTATTTCCTCAGGCACTTCCCTTCCAAGGAATGTGTATTTTTTTATCTGGTTATTTTTTTAGAACAATCCCCATCCTTAGACAAAGGAACACTATTTAAAATATCGCACCACCAGATCGTAAGAGTTTAAAAATCATGCGAGTGACGCTTGAAGAAAAACAGTTGCTTACTGAAGCACATTATCCTAAAAAGGAGCTGAATATTATTGATTTCAATTAAATTAATTTAAACCAAGACAAAATCATTAGAATGCAACAGGAAATACTTTTTATTTTTATTTTGAACAACAATTTAGTAATGTTACTAAATGTTTTTTGGGGGGTGGGCACTTTAGAAGATCCAGTAGACTTCCTGTACTATGGCTTACTGAAAGTGATTTCTTTCAACAATTAGGTGCTTTGACCGGAATTCAGAGGTTGCAGTTCAGTTATAGCTAGACATAAGTGACATAGGCTAGAAACCAGTCAAAGTGTCTCTAAGTGTCAGTGCCATCTCAAACACCCACTCTGTTTTGCCAGCAATACAAAAGGAAACTATCCACAGTGTTAACTCCTGTAGATGGTGCTAGCGCTTACTACAAAGACATACTGACCAAGGCTCTGAATTCAGGCCACATTGCTTACTTGCTTAAAAACACACACAACAGTACTGTATTCCTTTAAGAACTCCATTTGACGTTTCAGAATTAATATAGTCAGCGTTGGGATCAAAATATCAACACTTTAGATTGATCTGCAAATAAAGTACTAACAAGAAATTGTAGGACGAGTTCTCACAACATCACTGCAAGTGTGCTTAATTTAAGCATTATACAGTAGTGCTTTTGTTAGATCTCTGATGCCAGTTCATCCCAAGTGGGATAAGCAAGTAATACGTTGTATGTTACAGTCACAGTAGTATAGCCAATACCTGTAGCTTAGCATGCCCCTTAGTGTTACATTTAAAATGCTTGATTCAAGGACAGTGGATTGTACAGCATAACCACAAATTGTAGTTTAAGCATAACATAATATCAAGTATTTAATACATGTGTGTATTTTCCTGTTGGAGTATATTTTATCCTTTTTTATTTAAAATACTGCTTCAATAGCATACTAGATTTTGTGACTCAATAGCATTATACAATTCAGCTAATCACGAATACAGGACTTAACACACATTTATACAATGTCACTTTTTAAAACAGCAGAGTATTTAAAACTGACAAGATAAACATCAGTAGTTAAGAATAATGCGGACTGCCTTACTGTGCTAGTAATACGGCTACAGTACAATTCTTGAATTGCATGGCCAGAAAGAACTAGACACTGGTGGGTGGGAAGCAGGTCTATTTTTTATATTTACAATTTAACAACTGAAATGAATGACAAGACACCTACGGTAAGCTCTGATAAGTCAAGCTAAAATAGCAGTTTATTTACACATATACACACATTATATATATATATATATATATATATATATATATATATATATATATATATATATATATATATATATATATACACACATATACATATACACACACACATATATATATATATATATATATACATACACATACACACACACATATATATATATATATATATATATATATATATATATATATATATATAAGCTAATAGTGTTTATAAACAGTGCATTTGTTACAGTGCTAAGCAAATGCAGTACTAAAAACATATATTGACGAAAAACTGTTACCTAGACTTACCTTCTGGAATCTGACATTTCTCTAAATTTCTTGGTCATCCTCATAAAATTCATGAGAAAAATATTCCCAGTAAATTCCCATCATTACGGTTACGCAGTTTCCAATCAGTTCAACTGATTCGAGGCTGTTTGCCTAAAGTGCTTCCCCACATATGATTCAGTCTCCTTGACAAACACACAGTATTGTACTGTATGAGTCATCAAACGGCCATTCCACATTTACAGGCCTATAGTGTTAGTACACCGCATTCACATCCTGCTTTGCAGACTGAAGTGTGGAGGCAGGGGGAACATTAGGCTAAATAAATGAAAATACCAGCCTGAAATCTCAGAAATCATAATCTTATTTTTAAAGAGAATGTTCTACCACCGATTTAAAAAATGCTCAATGTATTATATGGGGCCTAACTCTGAATCTGATATACACTACTAGTACTTTAACTTGCATACATTTTTATTAGGACAAACACAGTTTTAAAGTCAAGGCCCAGTTAAAAAAATATCTTGATAATATTATTTAGTTTTATATCCAAATTTCAGGTCAAGATAAATAATAAAAGCAAGGAGTGCATTGAACCAACTAGGGGTCACTTTAGACAAAACAGATCAGTCATCACTCATCAGGCTACTAAATACCCCACTGGCTAGTGGACAAAAGTTTTCTTCCAATTCATTTTCGCCAGATTGCATTCCCATCAGTGTGACGGTTATCTGGTCTGCCTATTTTTCACAGATTTTACCTGAATTTACATGGTTAAATTAAATGAGATCTTTAACCCCTTTGCAGCCTCCATCGGCGATGTTCAATTCCCCTAGTGGTCTTTGGGTAGCTGTCATCAACCATGTTTGATTTCATGCTATGTGTCCCTTCACTATGTAACTACTGCATTTCATCAACAAACTGCACCAAACTATGTTGAGACAGTCAAGCCCTTTGCAAACCTGTCAGACCTGTATGTTCTTGATTGACAGGTCGTTTGAATGCATCTGGAAGTACATGCATGTGTAAACTAACATCCCATGTACAGTAATCTCTATTTTGCTGTGTATATTTGTTCTTTGTTTATTAGATCCTATATTTTATATAATCTGTGAAAATAGTAACTATTTATGTTAGTGCGATAGTGACAGTTCATTATACGAACATACACGTCAAAACGCAGATAGAATGTAGTGTAGGAGATGGCAGTAATGATTCATATATTTATATATATATATATATACACTGTGTAATATATACACTACCGGTCAAAAGTTTTAGAACACCCCCATTTTTCCAGTTTTTATTGAAATTTAAGCAGTTCAAGTCCAGTGAATAACCTGAAATGGTACAAAGGTAAGCGGTAAACTGCCAGAGGTTAAAAAAAAAGTTAAGGTTACCAAAAACTGAAAAATAATGTACATTTCTGAGTTATACAAAAAGGCCTTTTTCAGGGAACAAGTAATGGGTTAACAACTTACAGCTGTTCTGCAGCCATGGAAGTAAATTAAGCCTTGAAAAGTTGATGCTAACAATTCCCACAGGTGTCCCAACTTTTGTTGATTACTTACAAACCCTCTGTCTGTATAAAAGCAGTGTTGGAACAGACTGTGTTACTACACCCTCTTAAGCATTATTTGGACAGTATTGTACTGCATAAAGTAGTATATTGCTATCATAATGGCAAGAAAATGGCAATTAACAAAGGAAGACAGACAGACCATTATAACCCTTAAAAGTATAGGTCTTTCCTTTAGAGAAATTGCAAAGAAAGCCAAGGTGTCAGTGAGTACAGTTTCCTACACCATCAAAAGGCACTTGGAAACTGGAGGAAACTCTGACAGGAAGAGGTCTGGCAGACCCAAAGCCACAACAGAATCAGAAGACAAGTTTCTGAGAGTCAACAGCTTGCGTGTTAGGCGGCTCACAGGACAACAGCTTCAAGCACAGCTTAACACTGGTCGAAGTAAGCAAGTCTCAGTTTCAACTGTGAAGAGAAGACTTCGAGCTGCAGGTTTGACAGGTCAGTGGCAGTTAGAAAGCCATTGCTAAGATGGCAAAATAAGAAAAGAGGCTTGCCTGGGCCATGAAGCACCGCCAGTAGACTACTGAAGACTGGAAGAAGGTCTTATGGACCGATGAATCAATTTGAAATCTTCGGTTCATCACGCAGGGTTTTATGCAGCTGTCGAGTAGGCGAAAGGATGGTTCCTCGGTGTGTGACACCAACTGTCAAACATGGAGGAGGAAGCGTGATGGTCTGGGGCTCTTTTGCTGGATCCAGAGTCGGCGACTTGCACAGAGTGAGTGGCACCCTGAACCAAAACGGCTACCACAGCATTTTGCAGCGCCATGCAATACCCTCTGGTATACGCCTAGTTGGTCAGGGGTTCATCCTACAGCAAGATAATGACCAAAACATACCTCCAGGCTATGTCAGAACTACCTTAGAAGAAAAGAACAAGACGGTAGGCTTCAAATCATGGAATGGCCAGCACAGTCTCCAGACTTAAACCCCATCAAGCTGGTTTGGGATGAACTGGACAGAAGCAACCTACAAGTGCAGCACATTTGTGGGAACTTCTGCAACAGTGTTGGGAAGAACTTTCCGAACAATATTTGATTTCCATTGTAGAAAGAATGCCACGAGTGTGTTCGGCTGTTATATCTGCAAAAGGTGGCTACTTTGAGGAGTCAAAAATTTAGATTAAATTTTGTTAAACAAAACGATTCCATGATTTCTTTTTTATCTCCAATTGTTTATTTGTTCTATGCTTTAATTTCAGAGTACATTGAGACATTAAACTGCGTAAATTTCAATAAAAACTGGAAAAATGGAGGTGTTCTAAAACTTTTGACCAGTAGTGTATATGTATATATATATATATATATTATATATATATATATATATATATATATATATATATATATATATATATATATATATATATTTTACTTCTAAATCTGTATTGGTGGATGGGCATGTGATGTAATAATCAAATGTAGAACATAGAGCGACGTTTTTATATACGGTAAATGGGCAATTCCAGCAGATGTGACATTTGCACACAAAATGTAACTATTATCATACATACAGATAGTGCTTTTCAAACTGTGTCCTGTTAAAATTCCATGGTTCAAAGTCTCACAAATTTCTTTTTGTTGGCCAAAGAAACTCACGTTATGAATGTGACAGAAATGGACAAGCATTGCTGGGGAGGAGAGATCTGTGCCGACTATCTGGCGCATGCGTGGTACTGCAGGAAGGGGGCAGCAGCCTCGTAGATCCGCCTGTCAGTCATGGCAGTAACACGGAGAGGTGGGGAAGAGGGTCTGTTGGCTTTCCCTCTCTCTGAGTGGCTGAGAGGCGGGCCTTGGGGGATTGCTCAACCCATAAGTACTGCGCTTGGTTATGCATTCGGGTGGCCGTGATTGGGAATACACAGAGACGCTGGTTGAGAAGGCCAGTGTAAACATAGACCAGGCAAGCAAGTGACCAAAACAGGCAAGCACGGCCTAAACAATTTATTAAAATATATTGCTACGTACCCAAGGGGACATGTGTAGTGATAGGGGAACCTTGGCCACCCCAGTGTATAGTGCATAACAGCGTAGCACGGAGATCCCGAGCTGACCAGCTTAGCTGCAGTGGGGGCACTACGTAAGCAGCACTTTTATTTTGTTAGTTTTATTACTGTGTTTTATTTTTCCTTTTCATTTCGCCTTTTGTTTTCATTATTATTTTGAGCACCTGTGAGTGCGCCAGCTTTTAACTGTTTACCAGTATTGGTATTTCTGTGGTCCTGTTTACCATTGCCGGTACTCAGGCCACGGACAACAGTGACCTCTGCGGGCTAAAAGAAAAATATCTAAAATAATAAAACTGGGCACCAGTGCGGTGTTTTCAAATAAAACTTCTGTCTCCCGTGTATGTCAGTGAATTGGCCACCACCCTTCCACATCTGGTGTCAGCAGTGGGACTCACTGGCACTGCCCACACAAAGCAGTGCAAGAGCAAAGAGGCAGAATGGACCCGCAGCAATTCATCGCTATGATGGACCTCCTGCACCAAACCCTGACTGAGGTAGGGCAGGGGAGTGTAAGAGCTGCTGCGCCCGACCCAATGCTCATATATAAAAATAATGACACTGAAGTACTGTAAGTGTAAAGAAACAGCTACATTTGCAGCTAATAAACATAGAAATAACTTTCCTAGCTTTTTTTTCTTCTTCTGATCAACGTCAAGATAAAACATTATTTAAAAAAAAATAAATGTTTTAAAGCCATGCAAACATGACAGCATAATACTACAAAATTACTCTAGGACCATGATTTAGCAGAGAAAGACAAAATGTAAAAAATATGCTGTCGTTTACATAATCCAGGCCTACTTCCCCTTCTTGGAATACAGTAGATTGGTTTACAAAAAAAAAGAAATGCTTTTCTTTCATTAAAAAAAATTAAAACATTTTCTTAGAAAACCTGGAATATTTCTTAATGTTTGGAACATTGTGCTACTGAGTGTATTGTAGATTTAAATTAGTTTCTGACCTAGTCAAAATCTATGTCTGAAATTGTTTTTTTCAGAAGCACATAAGGAGTTAAAAGGAGGACACAATTTGTGTGGCACAATGCTAAATACAGTTAAGTCCATATCCTTTTATACAAAACAATTGTGTGTGCAATTAAAGTGCTTTCACTTTGAACTTTGAGCTAAAGCAGAACTCTTTGAAGCTAGGCTGTTATGAACTGCTCCCAAACCCCAAAACACACATGAAAGAAAACAAACCCTGGTAATCAAACAGTTATCAGCCAGAGTTGTTTCCGAACTCATGGCAGGTGGGTTAATCAGTTCCGCAGATCGTCTGATAAGAGAAGGCTGTTACTTCCTCCCTGATAAGTCCACTACAGACTTAAGCAATATAACTGAACTGCTATTGTTAAATAAATGACTGCATTACTACAGTGCCAGACATTGTGATCACATTTTATGCAAATATACATGTAGGCCTACCTAGTGTTCACCAACAATGAGGCAACAATACCTATGGAGTATGTGTCAATAATTATTTGGAAAAACTACCGTTTTTTTGTCGTCTTCTAGTTTTACCTTCTGTTAATTGAATAACTTAAATATAATTTTTGCATTATTAAGAAATATTTTTAAAACCCATAAAAATAAATATTAAATAAATAAATAAATTAGGGGTAGGGGTTTGGGGGCTTGCCCCCAATAGACCCTGTAACTTACTATACCCTAAGTGCCTTGTGATTTTTCATGGCTGGCTACAGCCTTGTATATTTGTTATATTTTTTCCCACCGTTATACCATATTTTGTATGCAATCTTATTTTTTTTAAAGGAACATTTATTTGTATATTATTAAGCAGGATACAGCACAAGTTTGCCAGATTCAATTTAAATTAGGGCTGTCAAGTGATTAAAACAAAATAATGTAGGCCTATCTCAGTTAATCTTGGTTTTAAATCGCATATTTCATTGATACAATTACTGCATCCATCTCATTTAAGTTTGTTTTACTACTGATGCTGCTATTATTTTTATTATTATTATTTTTATTATTATTATCATCATCCAAATAACAGCCCAGCATAAAAACTGTTTTCCTATTTCTGGATTCTCATTATAGTTTTATATTTATTTACAATCCAGCATTGATAAATCGTTTCAACCAACTGCTAAAATCACAATGGAGTTTATTACTCACCTTGCTGCATTTACAATCATCAGTTTCCTTTACTCAAACTGATGTTTTTCTTTGCTGTTTAAATAATATTAATTTTAAATGCTCTTTTATCAATAACTTGAAATTGCCTAAATCAAACAAAACATTCACTGAGTGACGGTTATATCCTTCATAATTGAAAATAATATTGTTAAAAATAAATGTGGTCATTGAAATAAAACAAAGCTACAATGTTAACGGGTCTGCAGTCTGTGGCCATCAACTTTGCATCAGCACTGGTTATAGTACCGTACTTAGCTTGATTCATCGGTTTGCAGCGATCCTACATTTCTGTTGAAACTGACAGGTTTCATTTGTTGCTGTATTATTGCTGTCTGTAGCAGAACTACTAGAAAGTGTATTTTGAGAAGTGAAAGCATGTTTAGCAGCACGCAGGTGGTACAGCAGACTAGATGCACTTCTGTGATACTGGAACTCACTTTGACAGCAGATACAAGTAACCCTCTTTCTATCCAATGAACTGTCAAAGGTCTTAAAATACACTTCCCATTCACAAGTCCTTCAGTTTGAATGCTTTGCTACATAATGTGGTTCCATAATTTAGCATCAATAGCGGTCATTACCACCTAGATAACTGGCCGGACCAACAGTGAAAGACGAGGCAATTAACAGTTTGGTAATGGCAGGTACAGAGGATATTTGGACTATTATGTATAAAATACCATTTTAAATTATTCATTTGTAGCTTATATTTGGCTTAATAGCTTAGGCTGCGTGAAATTTATGTTGCAGATTCAAGTTTTGAGACTTTGTTACCCTTAATGGCATATACAGTACTTAATATGACTGCTCTACTCAGAACCTGAATTGACTGAAGAAGATGTGAGGTTTATGATGTTAAATCTACAGAAAAAACAACAAAATGTTGAGAAATGTGGATTAGAATATTGATTTGAGATGAGATTCTGACTCGCTCTAAAAGCAGCACAACACGTTTTTTACCCAGATGGCATTCCATAGAGATCAGTATGCATGCGTGCATAATCTAGTTTGTTTACTTTTTGCCGTCTAAAACTTTTAAATAGAGGCTCGAGCTGCTGTGTTGATCCTGTTTTTTTTTAATATATACTAAACCTCACATCACACGGAGCTCTTTTAAATTTGCAATTTTAACTGTTGCTCAACTTCTAGGGAGGTAGTAAGTAAGTGCAAGGTATTTGTCATTTCTAGCGAATATATTTTTTGACATGTATTCGGATACAAAAATCAGATGTTCATATTTGCTACAACTGACAAAAATACCTGCACTATTTACCCCCTCACCAGAAGTTGCAGGACAGTTTAAAAAATGGCAAATGAAAAAGAGCTCCGTGTGATGCGAGATTTAACATATATAAAAAAAAAAAAAACTAAAAAAAAACACAGGAACACAGCCGCGAGCGTCACTCTGAAATGCCTCGCTTAAACAGTACCCAACTTCCTGAAAATGTTGTGTAGTGATTTTTATATAGATTGTATTTCTGTTATGTGGAATGTAATAAACAAAAACAATGAGTTTTTTCCCCTTCAGTTTACAACGCCATTTCCACGTTTGTTTTATCTGAAGTGTTTAAAGTTAAATTTTCAGTTTTTGTTTGCTTGTTCAGCTACAAAAAGGCACAAGTAAACCTCATGTTATTATTTTATGAAAACATGTCTATGGCCACTGTTTACTGTGAAGAAAATGGCAAGGAATGAAAAAAAAGAAATAAATAAAATGTGTTGTGAACTTTATTTACTATTTATTTTGGGAATAAACAAAACAACGTTCAACTTGAACTGCTATTGGGCATCCTTTGTTTTGTAGTTAATTCACTGGGGTAAAGTAAGGCCTACACAATGTATTATTCTTTACTCCTGGGTATTTTTCTATTGTAACAGGTTACATATTGTAAGGTCTTGCTGTATAATAAAGGCGCACACTCAGGGGCCACGGCCACGTTGTCTCTTCCTGCGTTCTGAGCAATATAATGGCTTTTAATACTTTTGAAGACAAACTAATATCCGAACGAATATTTTAGTTATAAGCGAATACCCAAACATGAAAATCCGTAACTATTTTCTAAGCAATGCGAGAACATTATGAACTTTATTTCAAACTCGCTTGGAGTTTAATGTTTGAGATCACTCTCCTCCTAAATTGCTTAACACGACCCCCTTACAAAAGAGGCCACGGTCTCAATTGGTTGACATCCTGCATAAATAATAAATACATATATAAATGAATCAATGATGTGTATCTTATAAATATAAAATTTACTGATTTTATGTTCATTCAATAAAAAAAAAATGTATTAAAGTTTGTATTTCACTTGATGTGCATTTTTAACACCCCGCAATGAATTGCTAATCGCAGATTGAGCAGCATCTTTAAAATCTGTTCGTTAACTGTGCATTTGCTCAAAGCACATTTCGAAATTTGAGTATATCGCTTTACTCAAGGAGCAAAGAAGCTGTCTCTTCTTTTGTGCTTTGTTCTTTGCTTGTTTGATATTTTCCATTTTGCAATTTGATCAAAATAATTTGCTCAAAGACAGAAATAACCATTCATTTTGTTCTTTGATAATTTGTAAACACTCAAATCACGAAATGGTTATTTTTTTTTTTTTTCGGTCATTGACTGAGTCCTGAATACGAGTGTAACATAAAAAACGCTTTAAAAAACCATCCACCGAAACTTGGGGATTGTTATGAAATGAGAAGCCAAGTCCCAAAAGCAGTGTAAACCTTGAATACGTAAAGACACAAGCATAGACTTGTCAACAAAAACTAGTCTAAAATACCTGACCAGGGCTTAGAAATGGTACTACACACTTTCATTCATAACTCTGAAAACCAACTTTCCTTATTCTATAGTCTAAAGGAAACTATGAGCTTCACTCTTGGAAATACTGGAGACTTTGTACAGGCATGTTTGCTGCCGAATTAATGTATAAACTGGTATCTGTTCTGTGAGAGAGAGAGAGAGAGAGAGAGAGAGAGAGAGAGAGAGAGAGAGACCTTATCTTCAGTACAGTCTTACCCAGACAATGCAATACGACCGTAGTAAACTGGCACCTTCATACTAATGTTATGGTTAATAGTCTAGATGTAGTTCTTCACAGTCTACTGGAGTTGAAACCAGTTTCACTGCAGTTTCTTGTCTAACTTGAGCAAGCCACAGGAAAAGTGCATTTTAAGTAAAATAACTAATACCACTCTTGAGACTGGGGTGTTAAGGAAAGTGTTTTTGTTTTCCCTTAAAATATGACAGTGCAAAATAATGGGTTAATGTTAATCAATAAATTAAATGCATGTACCAGTAATTAAAAAATGACACGACTAACATTTTGAAAACATGACATGAAATAATCGTACACAATTATTTCAGCTATTTAGACCAACTGTAAACTGCTGGTAATAAATACTGTACTTGTGGTTTGTATGCAGACATAAATTCAGTTTCTCTTTCAAGCCTTTGAATTTTGACCTACAAAGGATGCTGAAAAGGGACAAGTGAAATGATCTGAAATCAATTCTCCTGCGTACAAGAGGCCGGAAACTAGGGATGGGCAATATGACCTTTTCTGAATGTCACTGTTTTTTGTTAAAAGGGATGGCTGCTGAGGTTGTGGGACATTAATAATACTGTGATCAATGCTCTGTATTTCATTTTACTGTGGCTTCCATTGTATTTATTTACCCAACAACACATTAGTTTATATATATATATATATATATATACATACACATACATACATACATACTGCAGCATATAAAATTGAAGGCACACGGAAGAAAAGGTTTTTAAAATGCACACAAAAGGCTTAAATAAATAAAAATCTTATTTTCAGGATGTTTCAGGCAAAAGCCCTTCTTCAGCTGTTTAAAAAGAAAAGTAAACACAGTGCAGTAAACTTATTAGTCATCTGAATAACAAATGTACTGGGTTTACTTTTTAAACAGCTAAAGGGCTTTTGCTCGAAACGTCCTGAAAATAAGATTTTTTAATCTTTTAAACCTTTTGTATACATTAAAAAAAAACAACAACATTTCTTATATAATAATATTACAGTGCACACCGTTTATAAAAATCACATCCGTCTCGGATGATTTGATTCTTGTAAGCAGTTGATTCTTAAAAGCAGACCGATATGATTACTGTGGTGCAGAATCAAACTTAGTATGAGAATGATAAGAGCTTGTTCCCTGCAGTGTAATGGGTTGACCACTAGATGTCACAAGTTCCCACATGTATGCACGCCCACAAAAAATCCACAGCTGCTTGTCCTTAACAAATTAAGGATAATGGTCAATTGGTTAACTGTCTGCTTGTTAAAGTTAATGGCACTTCGATAAAAAAACGGTTTAGCCGACAGCTTTGTGATGGGGGTATAGAGGAGTAAGAAAGCAGAAGAAAAAGAAACCAAAACGTGAGTAAGAGATCTAGTGCTTGTTCCACACACAATATTGTTTACTTAGTGCGCCAACTGAGAGCTAGGTTTATTTTGTTTGTTTTATTAGCGATTGTTGTGCCACCGCAGTGTAATAAAAATAAAACCAACACCAGTTTAAAACTGTAAATCAAGACTCCAGCCTGATCATTTACACTGTCCTCGGTCACTCTGTCGCATTACAATGAGCAAAAGCGTGCCATCAGCAGTTTAAATACAGTATACAAATGTCAATGGTGCTCAATCACTGAGGACAATATATCAAAACAAGTCCTTGTGGGTAAGCAGCTTGTTATATGATCACAATTATGTTTACTCAAGGCTGAAGAATCCGATTTTACTACAGTATACTTTTTTTCCTATTTTACTACAGAAGACATCATCTCGCAAGGGTGCTGTGTGGTTTTACATGTAATGGCCTTTGAATTAAAATGAAATTACAGTACAGTATTTTACTGTCAGGACTACCACTGCATTTAAGCATCTGTGGCTTACTTATTTTGTGTTGCGATGCAAATCTCAGAGTTTTTCACTAAGTGGATATGCAAAGCTATGCAATCCCCCTCCCTCTACATGCATATTACACAGTAACACTGCTGTACTCTGTATGTATTCAATGAATGTGTATTCACTTTATTGAAACTAATTTTCACTAACAGAGAACACAAAGACCATACCTGCACAATGCAGTGGTGCAGTCACGTTTGATTACAAACAATGCAGTGATTCCTGCATCATTGCACTATCCACACTGCATACGTGCCTAATCACGCAAGATTATTATTTTTTTTTACTATTTGTTTATTTATTTAGCAGACGCCTTTATCCAAGGCGACTTACAGAGACTAGGGTGTGTGAACTATGCATCAGCTGCAGAGTCACCTACAATTACGTCTCACCCGAAAGACGGAACACAAGGAGGTTAAGTGACTTGCTCAGGGTCACACAATGAGTCAGTGGCTGAGGTGGGATTTGAACCGGGGACCTCCTGGTTACAAGCCCATTTCTTTAACCACTCCTTTCTATAACCACTCCTCCTTGATCAAATTCATTCAAAAACAGCTTTATTGGCTGTACACGTCATTGCACTTGATCAAGAACCGTATTACATGTAGTCAGTTTGCCCCGAAATGATTCTTATAAGCAGATCTCTTCATTCTTACAAGTGGAGTATTTTACATTGGTTAGTATAGGCATGATTTTGTCCCAGTGGTTTTGATCACTATGCAGTTGATTCTTATATCAGTAACTGTTATAAATGGAGTGCACTAATATATATATATATATATTATATATATATATATATATATATATATATATATATATATATATATATATATACACACACACACAGTATATATAATGTGTGTGTGTATGTATTAGTGCTGTGGCGAAAACAGGATTTTTATGTTTGTATATTCGCTCAATTTAAATTTTTGTTTGGATATTCGTTTCTTTTTTCAAAAAATAAAAAAAGCCATTATATTGTTCAGAACGAAGGCAGAGACAGTTTAGCAGCAGGGGCAGGGGCGTGGCCCCTGTGTGTGTTCCTTTATTTTACAGCAAGACCTTACAAAATGTAACACGTTAAAACAGAAAAACATCCCAGGAGTAAAGAATAAGTGGTGTAGGATTTACTTTACCCCAGTGAATTAACAACAAAACAAAGGATGCCAAATAGCAGCTCAAGTTAAACGTTGTTTTGCTTATTCCTGAAAAATACTTCATAAAGTTGACACCGCATGTTTTTTTTTGTTCATTCCTTGCCATTGCCGTTTCTTCACAGTAAACAGTGGCCATAGACACGTTTTCATAAAGTAATAACATGAGATTTACTTGTGCCTTTTTGTAGCTTAACAAGCAAATGAAAACTGAAATTTTACTTTAAACACTTTAAATAAAACAAACATGGAAATGGCGTTGTAAAGTGAAGGGGAAAAAAATGTTTTGGTTCTCGTATTATATTCCACATAACAGAAAGTCGCAACAAAAAAAGTATATAAAAATCACTACACAGTTTTAGTAAGTTGGGTACTGTTTAAGCAAGGCATGAGATTCTGACTCGCTCTAAAGCAGCACAACACATTTTTGTCCCAGATGGCTTTCCATAACGATCAGTATGCGTGCGAGTGCATAATCTGGTTTGTTTACTTTTTGCTGTTAAAAACTTTTAAATAGAGGCTCAAACTGCTGTGTTGATCCTGTGTTTTTTTTTAGGTTTTTTATATATATATTAAATCTCACATATCAAAACTGAGCTCTTTTTCATTTGTCATATTTTGAAACTCTTGCGCAAATTCTGGTGAGGTGGTTAATAAGCGCAAAGTATTTTTGTCATTTGTAGCAAATACGAACATCTGATTTTTGTATCCGAATACATGTCAAAAAATATTTGTTTGAATATTTGTCCCAGCACTTATATATAATGAATACACTAATATTATGTTAATATTATGACCTAATCACATCAAGCATTACTATACAAAACAGCAAAAAACCAAATCTGATCAAATGTTGGGATTACCTAAAATATGGAATGATAACCCCAGCTACATTTTGTGTAATACTTAGTTTTATATAATGGTTTGGGCTGTAAATGAGTCTTAAGTGTCAATCTTTATTTCTTCTCTTTGGACGTCTACTTTATTTAAATCTATCACAGTTTGAGAACTTTTCCTATTCACTAAACCACTACTTAGAAATGATAAAAGCATGACAAAAGCTACTTGACACATTTTTATGGCTCATCCAAAAACTGCAAGTGCACTCTGTCACAAAATATCACTGTAAAGAATTAAAAAAAATGAAACCGCTGTATGCCATATGCTCCTTTGTACAGTAGTGATATTGGTCACCCTAATCATCTCCAATATAATGTAACACAATCAGAATGTATCGCATTGCAACACTGATCCTCCAGTGGTTACTGGGGGTATGCTCTTGGTTTCTCGTGCCAGATAAGTCCAGTTATGAATGGAACAGGCTGAAGGCTGGTTACTGTATTTGTTAATGGACTACAGTCAACTCAAACAACCCTTATTTCTGCATCTGAGCTCAGACATTTGGTAACTTTAAACGAAAAGGAAAGGGACTCCTCCATTCAGAAACGAAATTTAAAAAAAAAAAAGTTAGAGTCGTTAAAAAAATAACAAAAACACAGCAAACCTTAAATATAATCGTTAAGCTCCAGAGTGGCAAGTATATTTGTTGATAATCTTTTTTTTCCTCCAATTTAAAAAAATAATAAAATAAAATCACTCTTATTTTATAGTCAATACATACCTCCAAATTATATCCATGCTGCTTATATTAATTAACAAAATGTAAGTTTGTGCAGCCTAAATTATTCCCATTTGTAAATACCATATATATGTCACTACCACATCACATTTACACATAACCAGGTATATTATTACGATACACACATTAACATAAGTGCGTTACAACAAAAGCTGCATGTCACAAATCATACAGTGCGCCTTGACCCAGACAAGTCCTCTTTGAGGGCTTCTCTGTCCCTCTACTCCCCCGACTGTAGTCTGCTTTTTATGAATGAAGTGCGGTATGCAAATGAGAGCGATTCAAAAAGAAATGGCGGATATTACATTTCAGTCAATTCACATACACGGCGAGTAGTTTTGTCTTTTGCAAAACAAGCACGAGCAGGGCTGTTTGAAGCATATATTACTATAGATTTACGTCTAACGTTATCAGACAAACACAATCAAAGTACACTCCAAACAACACAGTTTTAACTACGCGATTGTAATAGTGCGTGTATTTTTTATATATATATATATATATATATATATATATATATATATATATATATATATATATATATATATATATAACACTGCTTCTTTTACTGTTCGATCCACCCTAACCATGGCTCTGGAAACAAGGAGGGCCAGCCCTCCTCCCCGTTGACCGAGTGACTGACATGACTCTGCTGCAACAAAGCTTTCAACTCCGAAACACTGCCGAACTGCATCCAACAAAACTTCCCCAACTAAAAAAAAAAAAACTACACCACAATAACATAAGGCAATGCAACTTTCGACCCCCCCTCCCCTCCGTGCATTCACAAAAACTTACTCGTCTGGGTGTGTGTCTTCGGTCATTTTTCTTTTTCTTTTCACCTATAATAATATCCCACAGCGGGTACAGACTGTGCTCTCCTCATTTTTTTTTTCAACCTTTTTCACATTTTGCTGGTTCTCTTCTTGCTTTTTTGGAAATGCGTGTCTGTGTACCGTGTAAATCCTCCCTTTCTCCTGCCGTGCTGGAGTGTGAATTTTGTTACAAAACGCCCGTGATTGTGAGTGTGCGGTGCTGCTGGTGCTGGTGCTGGTGCTGGTGGTGGCCCCGTCCGAGCCCCATCTCCTGTTACTCCATGTTGGATTCTCTCAGCAGCGCCACCGACACGGGAGGAGCAGAAGCAGAGCGGAAGCAATGACGTCAGCCTAGCAACCCGTTCTACCGCAGCCTGGGGAAAATCTGCAGACCGGTAACCGTCCGCGGGAACTGCTCGTTCAGACCAAGTCTCAGCAGATAGTGCTAGGTTTGTGCTGTTGCCAAGTTATTATAACGACGGCTGCTGTTTTTTTGCGGTGTCCATTAATATTACACATATGGAAAATGGCAAGAGTTGAGAGTTTTTTTTTTTTTAAAGATGGTAAAAACAAGGGCCTTATCATTATCACAAATATTATTTTCAATTTAATAATTACATATTTTACACATACTTAAAGTGCAATTTGTTACTATGAGAATGCTAAATAATTAGATTAAAGGGTGTTTTTTTTGTTGTTAATTAAGCACGATGCAATAACCTTATTTTTTCAGTAAACTTTGAGATTAAAACCTATTTAACAATTAAGGTGACCAGACATCCCGGTTTTCCATTAATGGTACCGGTGTTTTGACATTCTGCTCAGAATCTTTACAAAGTCCTGGTTTTCAGCCACTTCATGTAGCGCGACACACTTTAAGCACCTTTTGTCAAAATAACTAAAATACAGTAATTTTGCAGCTGTTCAGTTCTGTAGGGATTTAGCCCAGACAGAGCATCGAGAGGTTGCAAGCATCTGAATCCAGCAGGCTGAACCTCATCAACGTCAATAAACAGAGCCAGATACAGTGGTTTAAGAAAGAAAGAAAGAAAGAAAGAAAGAAAAAATGCCAAAACGTAAATGTATTTTTAATGATTTATTATTATTATTATTATTATTATTATTATTATTATTATTATTATTATTATTATTATTATCACAGTCGCAAGAGTCGTATTGAACTCAATATGAAAGTACGCAATACGTATTACACAATATGGCTACCTAAACTAATTGGCCACAAATTGTACACACAAGTGTACTGAAATTAGCTGGCGGCTTAAAAAAAAACAAACCATTAAAAAAGCATATATTTAAATGAATTAATTAGTCTTAACTATTTTAATATTGGTTCAATGTTTTCAGAATATTTTCATGTAGTAAAATGCTATAAACGAGAGCGGCATTACAGCAATGAAGGTTGCAATGCGAGTTTGGCGGCTGTGTACAAAGCAGACAAATCAGGTGTGCTTATGTTCAAGGTGGATACAATTAAAGTCTCAACAAACAGCTCAGATTCCGAAGAAGAGAAACGCATTTTTTTGTGCAAACCACTTTAACTGAATAATCTCAAAAAGCAAACGTTTTAAACTACTAAGTAACGCGGCAGGCTTATTTGTGATAATGTAACATGTCCATTTAAAGATACATCTGCATAACACGTAAAACTTATCTGGCACTAACTTCTATTTACACAAAACTTAGCCAGCTGTACTAATACTAGTATCTTGCGCCACCTTGTGGCCAAAGAACGCAAAGCCACTAAAAGTGGGTATAAAACAAAACACACAGTATCTTGGTGCTTTTTAACCAAATAAAAACAGTACATCCACGTTTTGTTTTGTAATATTAGGAATGTGTTCATTTAAGCAAAAACAAAATAATACAAAAAATCTATGTTGTACTAAAAGAAAAAAAATTAAAACACAAAAGAAAATTCAGCTTTTTGGTATAAAAAACATTTATATAAGGCCCTGTTGAACTCTCCTCCATTTAAAAAAATATCTGGCAACTACTTACAATGAGTAGTACCTCTGTTTTCAAAGTGACAGGATAAAACTTTCATTTTTCTTGCACATGTAGGCTCAAACATTGGTCTCGAGACACCATCTTATGTCCTGACCATAGGTGAGTGATTTTGGGATATGCCTGCCTTAAGTAGGTATTCACTGAGCATTTTATGTCAGAGCTGCCAATAGGCCCCTCCGTGGAGTGACGTCCTCGGTCCCGCCTGTCAAGGGAATAAGTAGTCGCTCCGCGGAGCTCACTTCCTCTTTTGCCTCTCATCTATGGTAAGGTACCCTTCTGTGTCACTAACCCAAGTGGTTTTTGAAAGAGCTCTTCTGAGTCGACTATAATTCCCTTGCATTCGTGCTGAGAGCCGACTTGTCACTCTCGCTGAATCAGCTGCTCCATTTTGAGTGTCTTTTTTCCTTCTTCACGGTCTGCTTCACTTTTCTCTGCTTTTCTCGGCTGTCTGTTGTATGAGTGTGACTGCCTGTGCAGTATTGGTGTGTGCTTGTGTTGTCTTTCAACCTACACCTTCAGGGAGAACAACGTTCCTCCGCCGGGGCTCGGCT
Organism: Acipenser oxyrinchus oxyrinchus; assembly: GCA_030684275.1. Taxonomy (NCBI): domain Eukaryota; kingdom Metazoa; phylum Chordata; class Actinopteri; order Acipenseriformes; family Acipenseridae; genus Acipenser; species Acipenser oxyrinchus. Next base: position 19,326,728 of record CM060251.1, read on the forward strand.
TGCCACCCGTCATTGAGTGACTCTGTCGGCTGTCGTGCGCGCAGCTTGGGCAAAAAAAACAACAGTCAGTCAGCTGTGTGTTCTCCCTTCTGTTCTTTACCAACTAACTGAGCTCTCGCCCGCTGTGGCTTCGGCCTGTGTGTCTCCCCTGGTGCATGCTGCGTGCTAACCAGGTGGCTGACTACACGCGGTTCAGTAGGCACCACTACATTAGTTGCCCCCCGGTGCTTCGGTACCTCGGTGCACAGTCAGCCCTTGGTACTTCAGTGCCTTGGTGCGCACGGTGCTCGGTGAATATGGTGCTTTGGTGCCTTGGTGCGCATAGTGCCTCGGTACTCAGTGCACACGGTGCACGGTGCACTTGGTGCGTATAGCGCCTTGGCACGTGGTGTACTCAGTGCACTCGGTGCTCAGTGCACTCGGTATGCACGGTGCTCGGTGAATATGGTGCTTTGGTGCCTTGGTGCGCATAGTGCCTCGGTACTCAGTGCACACGGTGCACGGTGCACTTGGTGCGTATAGCGCCTCGGCACGTGGTGTACTCAGTGCACTTGATGCTCAGTGCACGCGGTGCTCAGTGCACTCGGTATGCACGGTGCTCGGTGTGCTCGGCGTGCACGGTACTTGGTGAGGTCGGTGCACACGGCTCCCGGTGTCCTCGGCTCTTCGGTGCTTGGCGCACACGGTGCTCGGCGGCACCTTGGTGCTCGGTGCTCTCGGTACTCGGTGCACACGGTGCTCGGTGCGCATAGTATCTTGATGCTCGGTGCACATGGTGCACTCGGTGTGCAAGGTACTCGGTGTGCTCAGTGTGCTCAGCGCTTTGGTGCTTGACTACACACGGTTAGGGTAGGCACCACTGCATTAGCTGCCCCCGGTGCTTCGGTACCTCGGTACACGCTCAGCATTTGATACTTCGGTGCTTTGGTGCCTCGGTGCTCGCTGCACTCGATGCATACGCTGCTCGGTGCGCACGCCATTCGGTGCCTCAGGGTGCATAGTATCTTGGTGCTCTGTGCACAAGGTGCACTCGTGTGCAAGGTACTCGGTGCACTCAGTGCACACGGTGCTCAGTGTGCTCGGCGCTTTGGTGCTTGACTACACGCAGTTAGGGTAGGCACCACTGCATTAGCTGCCCTCGGTGCATGCTCAACCTTTGGTACTTTGGTGCACACGTTGTGCACAGTGCTTTGGTGCCTCGGTGCTCCATCTCAATCAGGGTTCGTAAAGTTAATAGGGCGATTGATGAATTGCGATGCAGTCAATGTGGGAAGCAAGTGGTAATTAGCTGCGTTTCAGTGAGAGAAAAAAAGAAAAAACATAACAAAGCACTACACTCAAATCCTCCACTACACTCATAGTTTGCATGAGTTTAATAAATCTGCGTGGCTGTCCGCTAATTCAATAATTATTTAGCTGATCAGCCATGTGTTCTCACGAGAGGTACATAATCATACAAAACAATAACACATAATCGCGGATGGCATTTCCACCCGTCCTAC